>JANRMT010062852.1:12733007-12753054 GCA_026402145.1 Polypterus bichir lapradei
ACTGGCAAAGGTGGATAAACCCATTTATCATAATTTTCAGCTCAATTACAAAAATTGCATTTACGGTATTCAGTGTGCCACCTGTGGCCTGATTTACGTGGGGGAAACGAAGAATGCGCTGAGGGAGCGCTTTGTACAGCATCTCCGAATCATGGCCAATCAAACAAAACAGACGGCACTTTATCAACATTTCTCACTACAGGACCATAGACCAATTATGTTTGGTCTGGAGCAGCAGGCAGGGTGGAATAAGACCAGACGATTGAAGGCGGAAAACAGATGGATAACGGCATTAAGTACCTTGGTCCCATTGGGTTTAAATGAGAAATAAAATAAAATTAACAATTGTATTTTATTGATTTATTTATCTATTTATTCTTGTTATAACTTAGGGGTTTTATTTATTTATTTATTTATTTATGGATCGATTTATTGGGGTTTTAAAATAATTATAAATGTATTTTGAGGATAGGGATGTAATTTATGATGTAATTTATGATGAAATAAAAAAAGATTTTTTTGAAAAAAATAAAGGTTTTATGGATTTTATTTTTTAATTATTTATTATTTAATTATTTATTATTATATATTTTTTCTAAAAGGAAGGTTTTTCCAAGATTTAAATAAAAAATAAGAAACTACCAAATTAAGGGGGGTGGATAAAAAAACAAAATCAAATTAGAATTTAAATTGGGAATAAGTGTACCAGGGCGTGCCATTGATGGCCATATCCCCTACCCTAATCCTAACCCAATAGAAGTTAATGGTGTTGTAGCATTCCCGGATCTTGCTTAAAAGTAGGCCGCTGCCTTACCGCGATGACTCAGAGTTGGGAGGCAGAGGGCAAAACAAACCAGGAAGCAGCTGAAGGAGAGTGTAAGAGAATAGACAGACCACAATAAAGCGTTGGGTCACCACCTTGGTGACCCTGTATATATATCGTATACAAGGTATGTCTATTAAGTAATGAGACTGTGATTCCACCTAGTAAACAAAGCAGTCAGAACCGGTTCTCACTGCATGCGTGGTGACCTTGAACAGGTCTGAACCTGACATGACAAGCAGCAACACTCTATGACGTTCAGTTGATTGTGAGTCACCATTTAGTTTGGTTAAGTTTTCTGTAGTGTGTCGAAAAAATGCTACGTTTGAAAGTTGAACAAAGTGCCAATTTGAAATTTTTAGTAAAATTGCACAAAACACCAACAGAATGTTTTCAAATGCGTACTACAGCTTATGGGAATGACTGCCTGTCTCGTGCGCATGTATTTGAGTGGCACAAAAGATTCAACGAGGGACGTGAAAATGTCGAAGATAATGAACGCCCTGGACCAAGAATGAAAAAAGCTCCTCAAAGCAAGTCCAAATTCAAAGCCATGCTCATTGTGTTTTTTGATATCAAGGGTGTAATTTTGGAAGAATGGGTTTCAGAAGGCACAACACTTAACCAGCATTATTATCAGGAAATTTTGATAAAGCTGAGAGAAAAAGTCAGAAAAAAATGGCCGCAACTATGGGAAAATGGTTTCATTCTTCACCAGGACAATGTGCCTGCTCACACAGCACTTTCTGTAAAGCAGTGTTTGACCGACAAGCATATTACTACACTTGAACATCCTCAATATTTGCCTGATTTAGCACCATGCGACTTTTATCTTTTCCATCCATCCATTATTCAGCCCCAGCCAACATAGGGCGCAAGGAAGGAAACAAACCTTGGACGGGGCACACACACACGGGACAATTTAGGATCGCCAATGCACCTAGCCTGCATGTCTTTGGACTGTGGGAGGAAACCGGACTACCTGGAAGAAACCCACTCAAACACGGGGAGAACATACAAACTCCACGCAGGGAGGACCTGGGAAGCGAACCCAGGTCTCCCAACTGCAAGGCAGCAGCACTACCCACTGCGCCACCGTGCTGCACTTTTATCCTTTCCCAAAAGTTAAATCAGTGCTTAAAGGGACACGTTTTGAGTCAATTGATGCTGTAAAGAAGAAAGAGGCGGATGTGTTAAAACAGCTGATAGAAAATGATTTGCTCCTTGCCTATGACCAGTGGAAAACAAGACTGCAGCAATGTATTAGTGCAAATGGGGAGTATATTGAAGGGGACAAGCATTAAATTTGTAACACATATAAATAAAGTTGTTATTTAATCAGTCTCGTTATTTAATAGACACACCTCAGATACGTCAGGACTTGATTTTATCGTATGTTTTTTGGTATTTTATAATGTCGGTCATATAATGATAAACTCACGCTATTGGTCCAAGAGATGATGCTATGCTAACATCCACCTGAGAGAGTAACCGTGGTGTACACAGCCTTTTCTTTCTATGTATGGTGCCTACGTGACCACACGATAATACCCAAACTATTACGAAGTAACCTTTGCACTTATTTGTGGTTATTGTATCTCACACCCTCATACACCTTTATTGTAAGAGCATCCCTGATCTACGATGGAGTGTTCGATCAGAAGAAAATACGAAACTAGCTTTAAATTAAAAGTCATTGAAGTGGTGAAAGAAATTGGTAACTGCGCTACTGCAACAAAATTCAATGTGTCTGAGAAACTGGTGCGAGATTGGAGGAGGCAAGAAGATGTAAAAAAAAAAAAACAATTAAGTTCTACATTTTTGAACGGGCGTATAAGTCGGGGGTCTGATTTTATGATCGATTTTTTTGATTTCAAGACCTGACTTATACGTGAGTATATAAGATAAATGAAGTGATGCAATGGAAAAGAAAACAAGCAATAATTGCAAATGCGTTTTTTTACATGTGAGTTCTAAAGTGAGCTGTTTTCAAAATGGCCGAACTTTTAGAAGGAAGAGGCGGGTCCAGGTGGATGGATACCGGAAGTGATGTCAGAGATGTTGCAGCTATCAATCATCCAGTCTACAGAGGAAGGAAGAGAAAAGACATTAGATCACAGCGCCAAACCCTTGGAGTGGTACGTAATGACAATCACCAGAGCCCTTAGGCTGTCCCCTGTGCGCAGGCGCATGACAACAGGACGATCACTTCATTTAGTCTTCACTTGGCAAGGTGTTGTAGGAGATAATAAAAATCTTCTTATTTCAACACAAGGTTGTGTCGGGTGACATTCTGTCGGAGGTTTGAGGCTCAGTGGTGCGCCCTCTTGTGGTCACAACAGGTAGAAGAAGCAATGGCCTGATTATTATGGTCTTTATCTTAAGATACAGCGTTCTTTATTTTCAATCACTCATTGCTCCTTCCAGAAGGTAGCTCATGTGCTGAAATGTTCTAGTTAATTCTTTAAAGATTTATCATTTCTTTAATTTTATATACTGTTAATACATCTTTCTTGATGATCTCACCAACCCTCTTGGTTATCTGTTTCCTTTTCACATTTAAGTGCTGCCCTGTAGATCATTTTCTCACCTTTATTTATTAGAAGAGTGTCATACATTTCTCTAAAAAATATAAAGGTTTTTTATCCAAATATTAGTGAGACCATTTCTAGCTGTTCTCATGCCGGACAAGCAGCTGCATGTGGAAGATTTTCTCAACGTTCCCCGTAAACACCATCCGTTAAAGGAACAACTAGGGTGACATAAAAGTCTGTGAAATCCAGGCTGCGTTGTCACTGCCATTTGTCTTCCTCCTCTCTTTATATATGGGAGGATTATGAGCCTTCTGTGAGGCTTTCACTCACCTCCCAAAAACCTCCTGTCATCGCCGGCCATCCATCAAAGGAAACAGCGGAAATAAAGTGCAGGAAGTCATTTTCTGGGGAAACCTGAATCTTTCATCTTCACATTTGTTATCTCGCCGCTGATCGATATATATTGCTATCATACATCAAAGCCGTGTTTAGGACAAGCAGACATTCGTACTGTCATGTTTCATATGCCGCACGTGTCACGGGATGGTGGCAGCACCTTGTCGTCCCAAAGGATTTTATCAAGTGTCAAATCATAAACATGCTGAGTGTCACAGAGGGCATCCCAGGATAATGGATGGATGGATGGATGGATAGAGGGAAGCAGCCCCCTTGGGGCCTTGTGATCTCCCAGTGTGGTAGGTGGCAGTGGGTCTCCCATGTGCACACCTGCAGGGTTGTAGCTGCACAGTTTTGAGAATGACCAAGATGTTGGTTTTCACAAAGTCTGCCGCTTCAGTGTTTTCAGATCTTTTTGTCAGATGTTTCTCTGCTATACTGAAGTAGAATTACAAGCATTTCAGAAGTTTCAAAGGATTTTATTGACAATTACATTATCCTGAGTGATGGTATCTCAGTCTTGCATAATCAATGCTTGGAGTTTGTCAGAATTGGTCATCCCCTGTAGTCCTGAATCAGCCTAGTTGCTCTTCTCTGGACTTTTTCTTGTGCTGCTTTGTCATTTTTGTAGCTCGGAGATCAGAATTGCACCCAGGACTCCAGATGAGGCCTCACCATTGTGTTATAAAGAATCAGCAGAACCTCCTGTGACTTGTACTCCACACGTCAAGGCGCTATATAACCTGACATTCAGTGAGCCTTCTTAATGGCTTCTGAACACTGACTGGCACTTGATAGCTTAGAGTCCACTATGACTCCTAAATCCTTCTCATAAGGTGGACTTTCGATTTTCAGAACCCCTCATTGTGTGTTTAAGCCTCCCATTTTTACTTCCTATGCGTAAAACTTCACATTTACTGACATTAAATCTCATCCCCTATAGCCCTGAATCAGCCTTGTTGCTCTTCTCTGGACCTTCTCTGGTGCTTCTATGTCCTTTTTGTAGCCTGGTGATGCAAACTGCACCCAGGAGTCCAGATGAAGCCTCACCAGTGTGTTATAAAGCCTGAGCAGAACCTCCTGTGACTTGTACTCCACATGTCAAGGCGCTATATAACCTAACATTCTGTTAGCCTTCTTAATGACTTCTAAACACTGTCGGGAAGTCGATAGCTTAGAGTCCACTACGACTCCTAAATCCTTCTCATAAGGTGGACTTTCAATGCTCAGACCTCGAGTCAAATTTCGAAGGTCACTAAACTCCTCCTGTCCGCCACACTACTTGGTCGCTTATTCCACATGTCGATGGTTCTCTTCGTGAAGAAAATCTTCCTAATATTTGTGAGAAATTTTCCCTTAACAAGTTTCCAATGGTGTGTTATAAAGCTTGAGCAGAACCACCTGTGACTTGTATTGCACACATCAAGGCGCTATATAACCTGACATTGTGTTAGCCTTCTTCATGGCTTCTGAACACTGTCTGGAAGTTGATAGCTTAGAGTCCACTACAACTCCTAAATTCTTCTCATAAGGTGGACTTTCAAGTTTCAGACCCTCATTGTGTATTCAAACTTCACATTTTTACCCTCATGCATAATTCTTTACATTTGCTGACATTAAATTTCATCCCTTGTAGCCCTGAATCAGCCTAGTCGCTCTTCTCTGGACCTTTTCTTGTGCTGCTATGTCCTCTTTTGTAGCCTGGAGACCCAAACTGCACCCAGGACTCCAGATGAGGCCTCACCAGTGTGTTATAAAACCTGAGCAGAACCTCCTGTGACTTGTGCTCCACACATCAAGGCGCTATATAACCTTACATTATGTTAGCCTTCTTAATGGCTTCTGAACACTGTCTGGCAATTGATAGCGTAGAGTTCACTACGACTCAAATCTCATGATTTGTACTTCTGATTTTCTTTACTCTCTTTGTTTATTCAAACCTCACATATTTACTTCCTACATGTAATTCTGTACATTTACTGCTTTTAAATTTAATTGTCCACAAATCTGGACCTATCTTGGTATCATCTGCAAATTTAACCAGCTTGCTACTTATATTCCTATCTAAATCGTTTATATCTATTAAAAATAGCAGTGTCCCCCAACACTGACCCCTGCTGGTCACCACTCTTAACATCACCCAATTCTGATGAGGTTCCTCGCACCATTTTCTTTATTCTTCTTTATTAGCCTTATATAATTTCTCGTATTAGGAATTTGTTAGTTTTCGCATACCCCTTGGGGTCAGAGCGCAGGGTCAGCGATTGTACAGCACCCCTAGAGCAATTGAAGGTTAAGGGCCTTGCTCAAGGGCCCAGCAGAGTTGGATCTCTTTTGGCAGTGACGGGGATTCGAACAAGCAACCTTCGGGATACCAGCACAGATCCTTAACCTTCTGCTTCCTGTATCTGAGCCAGTTCTGCCCTCATCTACACCCTACAACCTGAACTCCCACTTCTTTCAGTTTCACTGACCACCTTCTCACGTGGCACTTTATCAGACATTTTCTGTGCTACATTTGGAGGAAAAAGAAGCCTGTTAATCAATTAAATAACCAGAACATCTAATCAGAATGAAAATTAGGATTGTATTGGTTGCAATCGTAAAACCAAGTTCAAGAAAGACTGTAAATTCATACATGCTTGTTATATTCTCATAAAAGATAATTCTGTAATTTCTAGATTTTCCCCAAAAGTACAGAAACTGCTGAATTAGGTCAGGAGTCAAAGAAAAAACAAGGGCAGAGTTTGGGGACTATGGCATCATTCCAATTAGTTCAATTGATTTTATATAGTGCCTTTCACCAAAGCCAGACGTAGGACTCTAACACAGATTAGAAATACTACACCGTGAGAACAAGCATGCCATGTTTGCTTGTTCTCCCCTTGACTGTGTGGGCTTTCCGGTATTCCAATTAGAAGTGTGTGGAAGTGTTTGTGCTTGGGTTCTGGGATGAACTTGCATCATATTCAGAGATGGTTCCTCTCTCGTGCTTCATGCTGCGGAGATCGGTTTCAGCGAAGCCCGACGCCATATAATTCGACTGAGTTGGAATACATTGGATTTACGTAGACATGAAACCTCAATGTTGCGCCATGTGTGCTTTGTTTACCTCCGTCATCGTTTGGTTTCTTCCTGCCTATTCCTTTTCTCAGAGTCGGTTGCAGGGGGTAATTTGTTCAGCAGAGAAAATCATTGGCTATTGTCTCCCAGCATTAAAAGATTTGTTCATCGCTGGAGCAGAAAAAGAGAGCAGGAAAGATGGCAGCTGACTCCACCAACCCCAGCAGCCATGTGGAGGTACTGTTCTATTGCGAGCCGTCACCACAGCTTCTTTCCTCAAAGTATTCAGATCCTTAATAAACTTACACAGGGTTACTCCTAACATTTTTTAAAACATATAACTGTGCTATTTGTGTATTCGTAAACACTTCATACTCGCTCAATGTGTACTATTTAATATCGATATTACAAGGGAGGTTCACAAAGTTTCCACACTTTCATATTTTCGTTGGAAATGGTGAAAGTGGGAGGAGTCGTGATTGGTCGTGTCTGACAGTGTCATGTGACTAGTTCTGTCTGGCAAGCCGGCTGCCCTTGCAGTTTAGTAGAAGAGGTGTCACCCTTTGGTGAAGATGGCTGCCCACCAGAGGAGTCGGAGGAGGTGGCGGGGATAAGGGACAATGGGGCATCTTTGTGTAGACCGCTACCCCAGCGACCTGGACCTGATAGAAAATGGATCAATGGATGGATGAAATTTCTCTCATGCTCTTGTTTGTCTGTTTATGGTTTTCTTCATATTGGTTTCTCCCTGTCATGATTGACAGTTTTAGTTTTTTATTCTTTTTTTGTGGTTACTTGGGTCAATGTTTATACTCATTAAGGGGTTTTCAACTCATAAAATTCATTTTCGACATTCATTTATTTTTATTTTGCTTCATTTAAATGTTTTTCATCATGAGCAGGGCCAGATTAAGCTGTGCTTATTCTCAGTGGACGACCGAAGGAGACAGCCAGCAAAATCTACCAGCTTCTAATTTTATTGTATTCCCAAGATTAATATATATACGAGGGACGTTCAAAACGTTTCCGCACTTTTACACTTTCGTTGGAAACAGTGAAGGCGGGAGGAGTCGTGATTGGTCGTGTCTGAGTGTGTCATGTGACTAGTTCTGTCTGCCCTTGCACTTTATGTAGCAAGTTGTCACCCTGTGGTGAAGATGGGCTGGAAAACGTATAAATTGCATCAAAGAGGATCAGCGTTCTGTCGAATCTCGGAAGGAACCGCACAGGAAAAAAGCGCACAGAAAAAAACACACAGTCATATAAGCACACGGGAACTAACCGCACACGGTAAAATGCGCATAGAAAAAAACGCAAATGGAAGAATACGCAGATGGTAAAGTGCGCACACGGAAAAAAGCACACAGCGGCGACATATAACTATTACAAATATAAAATATACACCACCTATACTGCTAGACATTTTTTATTATAATAAAATTTAAAGTTAGGGATCTAACTGTGTGGCCTATTTATAGGACGACCTTTACTTACTTGTCGTAATCAAAACTATAAAACCCTAATTTGCCTACCTGTGGAATAAGAAAGTATAATATAAATTCTAAAAATGATTGTAAAGAATAATACTTTCCTAGAAATGTTAATTTAGGCACAACAATGACAGTAATAAAAGAATTAATGACTATTTTGTTGTATGGACCATCCAACAGCCTACCACCCCAATTAGCACAAATTAAAACATACAAGCTTATAAATACTGTGGGATATGGCCCGGACCCAGACAGGTGAACACGTTCAACTTACCCACAACACATTTATTATACATTATTTACAATTATAAGTGCACCACAACCCCCAAAGTCCCCAAAAGTCCAGGCCAATAACCAAATGCCTCATTCTCTTTAGGCCGCCTCCTTGCCTCCTCCAAGACCTCGTCTCCTTCTCTCCCGACTCCAGCCAACGAATGGAGGGAGGCGGCCCTTTTATCTACACCCAGACGAGCTCCAGGTGCTTCCTGAAAAGCCTCCACTGACACTCCCCAGTGTGGTGGAAGTGCTGGCTGTGCAACTGCAAGCACTCTGGGCGTCTCTGGTCTTCTTCCCCCCAGCATTTCTGGGTGTGGTGGAAGTGCTGAGGGCCAGGGCTCTTCAGGCATTGGGGTGCCCCCTGGCGGTGACCACCTCACCACAGTCACACTTCCCTCGTGCATATCCTGTACCACTCTTACGTACTTCTCTGCCACTCCCGACTTCCCCATACAATCCCACAGCTTCTCTCGAGGCCCCCTGTCATATGCTTTCTCCAGGCCATACAACTCCTTCTGGCTTTCTCTATACTTCTCCATCAACATCCTCAGAGCAAACAACGCCATCCTGCTGCTCACTAAACATCACCTCACTCCTCAGTCGAGCTTCCACTACTCTTTCCCATTACTTCATTCTGTGGCTCATCAATTTTATCCCCCTGTAGTTATTACAGTCCTGCACATCCTGCTTTTTCTTAATTCTGTTTTTATTTTATTCTTATTTTTAACCAGATTGTTTAATGGAATCTTAGAAAGTGAGAGGGTGCCTGAGGAGTGGAGAAGAAGTGTACTGGTGCAAAGAAAAACAAGTAGAAATCGTGAATAATGCCTTTTCAGACAGGACTTCCAAAGTGAACTGATTTCAAAATGGCTGAACTTCTGATCACATGTCCTTCGAGCAGGAAGAGGCGGGTCCAGCCGGATGGACACCAGAAGTGACGTCAGAGATGTTACAGCCTGTCAATCATATATTTTGCAGTGGGAGGTAGAGACAAGGCATTAGAATGCAGCGCCAACCTCTGGAGTGGTGGGTAATTACAATCACCTTAAGTTGTCCCCTATGTGCATACATGTGACATCTGAGATGGTTGGTTTTCCATTTACGTTATAATGAGTTTCTACCTTGTTCTTTGTGTGTTTTAACAATTCTGCATTTGTATGCATACCCGTTCTGTATTTAGTAAACAGTATAATCCTTAATTGTATTATAACTGGGAATCGTTCACAGCGCTGTGCCTACACTCAGTGAAGGGCACTATATAACAAGTTATATTGTGTTGTATTGTATCCTCCCTCTTTAAAACATTTTGCTTTTCTTGCTACTTTATGAACACAATCATTTCTTTTCTTATTGCTGGTGGATGCTTCATCTCTAAGACACGTTACAAATCAATATAAAACCATTTATCGTTTATATTTTAAATGTGCCGTCAAATCCAGTTAGGTATTATTATTATTATTTTATTTTTTAAAACCCCAGCTCACAATTAAAACGAGCAAATATTCAGAGCATGCTGGTGCATTTGTCTAAAATGGCAGCTTTATGAGGAATCTGATATATGAAATCTTCAGTGCAGGTACTGAATTGCATTACACAAATATCATTTTCATCATATTGAAATAATGTCGTTTTAGATCTCTGTTTACAGTCTTGAGAAGAAAGAAGTAAAATGAGATTTCCTTAGCTTTAAAGAAAAAGAAAATGGCTTTTTATTAGATATTATGGCCAGGAGGGGGTGCTCGGGAGACGTCACTAGTCCCAGGTTAGTCACAGGAGAGCCGAGTGGCTCACAAAAGGCTTTTTTTTATATTCGAGGGACGATTACTGGGGGAACTCAAAGTGTCTAATAAATTTGAAAACTATAAAGCTGCTGGTCCTCTGGATCCTGCAGGAAAAATGGAGGACTGGAGGTCCATAGGCGGGGAGCTTCATGTAATCCCCCCAAATGCCAAATGAGAAGAAAAAAACAACAAAAAGTGAAGTCCAGCCGGACTATACAAGACATCATTCTTTGTGAGAGCTTCCAAGTTAGGATCTTGAGGTGGGGGATCTGTCCTCATCCAAGTCAAGTCAAGCTTTCCAATGGGAAATTTTCCATAGGATCAATGTTCTTCAGTATCCAAGCATGATTCCCATATCCATCAGGGTTTTTCACGTACGTAACTCATGCAGATTAACTGTATATATAGTAAAGGCTTCAGAGTTATCCGTGTGTTTCAACTCAACCACAGTATGGGTCATGGGACTTATCCCCAGTGAATGCAGGGGAGTGCTATATTATACTACAGTAGGAAATAGATAAATCAATACATAAATCATCTGTCATAAATTAAGATAGGTAGACAGATAGACAGGGAAGAGCTGGACAGGGCTGCAGAAGGGCATCAACCCAGAAGCAGGACTGTTATCTACTCTTTTGTATGAGGAGGAACAGGAGGAGCACTGTCAGAGCCCAAAATGTCAGAAACAGACTCCATGAGGCAGGCATGAAGGCCCGACATCTTCTAGTGGAACCTGTGCTCACAGCCATCACTGTGCAGCTCAATTGGCATTCACCAGAGAATACACAATCTGCGCCCTGTTTTCTTCACGCATAAGAGCGGGGTCACACTGAGCACATATGACAGATGTGACAGAGTGTTCAAATGCTGAGGTGAATGTTATGCAGCCTTCAGCATCATCCAGCATTGATAGCATTGGCAGTGAGTCAGTGATGGGGTGGTGAGGCAAACCTGACTGCTGTTACGTACCTGGATGACATCCTCAGAGCCGTTGTCACCTTACACTGGTGCAGTTAGCCTTGGGTATCTCATGTGGCCGAAGTGTGTAGGCAGTTCCTGGATGACGAAGGCATTGATGCCATTGGCTGGTCCACACATCCCTCAGACCTGAATCCAATTGAGAACCTCTGGGACTTCATGTATTGTTGCATCCAATGCCACCAAGTAGCACCAGGACCAGGAGATCACTCAGGACACCATCTACCATCTCATCAGGAGTAAGCCCAGACATTGTCTGGAGGGCATAAAGGCACATGGGGGCCTACCATAGCTATGCTGATGACACACAGCTGTATTTATCAAAAGCGCCTGATAACCCCGACTCTCTTGGCTCACTGGCTCCAGTGTCTTACTTGTGTTTCTGAGTGGATGAGGATATTAGAAATCAACTTGATCCATTAGACTTACAAGTCAAGACAGAGGTAAAGAATTTAGGGGTAATTATTGACTCTGACCTGAATTTTAAATCACATATTAATCAGATTACCAGGACGGCATTTATTTACTTAAGAAATATAACAAAAGTTAAACCTCTTATAACTTTGCAAGATGCTGACAAATGAGTTCACGCTTTAGTATTTAGTCGACAAGATTACTGTAACGCACTGCTCTCAGGACCACCTAAAAAAAGACATCAATCGATTACAAGGAGTGCAGAATGGAGCTGCTAGAATCTTAACTAGGAAAAGAAAATCTGCGTACATCACACCAGTCTGAGCGTCACTACACTGGTTACCTGTGTCATTTAGATTTACCTTTAAAATCCTGCTGATGGTTTACAAAGCCTTAAATAATCTGCTTCATCTTATATGTCGGAATGCCTCTTACCTTACACTCCAAATCGTAACCTTAGATCTTCAAATGAGTGTCTGCTTAGAATTTCAAGAGCTAAACTTACAAAAAGTGGTGAGGCGGGCGGCCTTCTGCTGTTATGCACTTCAAATCTGGAATAGCCTGCCAATAGAAATTCACCAGGCTGATACAGTGGAGCACTTTAAAAAACTGCTAACAACTCATTACTTTAACATGGCTTTCTCAGAGGTTCATTTTGGTGTAACCCTGATATTCTGTATATGCATTTATTTCTACTTTTTCTGTTGTTGTTTTTCCAGTTTTCTGCAGTGCAGATCTGTGTCACCACCACCTGATCAAAGCACCGTGCTGCCCTTACATTGATGGATTGAAGGCCACAGGTCCACATGACCAGTATCATCTAATTCTGTCATGTGAAGCCTGAAAACCATGAGGACTGATTGAGATCATTGATGTTAGGTAGAATGCCCAGTGGGACTGGCTGGGGTGATCTTGTGGCCTTGGAACCCCTGCAGATTTTGTTTTTTTTCTCCATCCCTCTGGAGTTTTTGTTTGTTTTTTCTGTCCTCTTGGCCATCGGACCTTACTTTTATTCTATGTTAATTAGTATTGCCTAATCTTATTTTTATATTTTTCCTTTTTCTTTCTTCATGTTGTAAATCACTTTCAGCCACATCATTTGTATGAAAATGTGCTCTAGAAATAAATGTTGTTGTTGTTGTACACCAAACTGAGTTATATTAGGAGTTGCCACGATGAAAATACTATTAGAGACAGTGGCCCCCCTCATCCCAGAGTGGAATCATGTACCTCAGTTGGGACTGGAGAATGCTCCACAGTCGCACATGGATGACTATACATATGTATACACAGTGGTGCTTGAAAGTTTGTGAACCCTTTAGAATTTTCTATATTTCTGCATAAATATGACCTAAAATATCATTAGATTTTCACTAAAGTCCTAAAAGTAGATAAAGAGAAACCAGTTAAACAAATGAGACAAAAATATTATACTTGGTCATTTATTTATTGAGGAAAATTATCAAATATTACATATTTGTGAGTGGCAAAAGTATGTGAACCTTTGCTTTCAATATCTGCTGTGACCCCCCAATAACTACAACTAAACATTTCCGGTAACTTTTGCTCATTCCTGCACACCGGCTTGGAGGAATTTGAGCCCATTCCTCCGTACAGAACAGCTTCAACTCTGGGATGTTGGTGGGTTTCCTCACATGAACTGCTCACTTCAGGTCCTTCCACAACATTTTGATTGGATTAAGGTCAGGACTTTGACTTGGCCATTCCAAAACATTCACTTTATTCTTCTTTAACCATTCTTTGGTAGAACGACTTGTGTGCTTATGGTCGTTGTCTTGCTGCATGACCCACCTTCTCTTGAGATTCAGTTCATGGACAGATGTCCTGACATTTTCCTTTAGAATTCTCTGATATAATTCAGAATTCTTTGTTCCATCAATGAAGGCAAGCCGTCCTGGCCCAGACGCAGCAAAACAGGCCCAAACCATGATACTACCACCACCATGTTTCATAGATGGGATAAGGTTCTTACGCTGGAATGCAGTGTTTTCTCTTCTCCAAACATAACGCTTTTCATTTAAACCAAAAAATTCTATTTTGGTCTCATCCGTCCACAAAACATTCTTCCAACAACCTTCTGGTTTGTCCACGTGATCTTTAGCAAACTGCAGATGAGCAGCAATGTTCTTTTTGGAGAGCAGTGGCTTTCTCCTTGCAACCCTGCCATGTACACCATTGTTGTTGAGTGTTCTCCTGATGGTGGACTCGTGAACATGAACATTAGCCAATGTGAGAGAGGCCTTCAGTTGTTTAGAAGTTACCCTGGGGTCCTTTGTGACCTTGCCGACTATTACACGTGTGCCTTGCTCTTGGAGTGATCTTTGTTAGTCGACCACTCCTGGGGAGGGTAACAATGGTCTTGAATTTCCTCCATTTGTACACAATCTGTCTGACTGTGGATTGGTGGAGTTCAAACTCTTTAGAGATGGTTTTGTAACCTTTTCCAGCCTGATGAGCATCAACAACTCTTTTTGTGAGGTCCTCAGAAATCTCCTTTGTTCGTGCCATGATACACTTCCACAAACATGTGTTGTGAAGAGCAGACTTTGATAGATCCTGTTCTTTAAATAACACAGGGTGCCCACTCACACCTGATTGGCATCCCATTGATTGAAAACACCGGACTCGAATTTCACCTTCAAACTAACTGATCATCCGTGAGGTTCAAATACTTTTGCCACTCACAAATATGTAATATTCAATCATTTTCCTCAATAAATAAATGACCAAGTATAATATTTTTGTCTCATTTGTTTAACTGGTTTCTCTTTATTTACTTTTAGGACTTGAGTGAAAATCTGATGATGTTTTAGGTCACATTTATGGAGAAATATAGAAAATTCTAGAGGGTTCACAAACTTTCAAGCACAACTGCGCAGTGGTAGCACTGTTGCCTCGCAGTTAGGTGACCCGGGTTCGCTTCCTGTGTCCTCCCTGCATAGTTTGCATGTTCTCCCCGTGTCTGCGTGGGTTTCCTCCGGGTAATCCGGTTTCCTCCCACAGTCCAAAGGCATGTAGGTTAGGTGGATTGGCGATTCTATATTGTCCCTGGTGTGTGTCCTGCGGTGGGTTGGTGCCCTGCCCGGGATTGGTTCCTGCCTTGCGCCCTGTGTTAGCTGGGATTGGCTCCAGCAGAACCCATGACCCTGTATTCGGATTCAGCGGGTTGGAAAATGGATGGATGGAAATATATATATATATATATATATATATATATATATATATATACAGTACAGGCCAAAAGTTTGGACACACCTCCTCATTCAATGTGTTTTCTTTATTTTCATGACTGAAGGCATCAAAACTCTGAATGAACACATGTGGAGTTATGTACTTAACAAAAAAAGGCGAAATAACTGAAAACCTGTTTTATATTCTAGTTTCTTCAAAATAGCCACCCTTTGCTCTGATTACTGCTTTGCACACTCTTGGCATTCTCTCGATGAGCTTCAACAGGTAGTCACCTGAAATGGTTTTCACTTCACAGGTGTGCCTTATCAGGGTTATTTAGTGGAATTTCTTGCTTTATCAATGGGGTTGGGACCAGCAGTTGTGTTGTGCAGAAGTCAGGTTAGTTGGACGATCATTTATTTTTCAACAGGACAATGACCCCAAACACACCTCCAGGCTGTGTAAGAGCTATTTGACCAAGAAGGAGAGTGATGGAGTGCTGTAAATGGTCATGAAAATAAAGAAAACACATTGAATGAGGAGGTGTCGCCAAACTTTTGGCCTGTACTGTATATATATATATATATCACTATATACTGTATATAGTGGTCAGCAGGGGGCTCACCAGCTGCCCAAACCTGACACAGACAGATGCCAAGCACATGTTCGGCAACACACAAGCTTTATTAAAGCACAGCAATACACACAGCACTTTGTCTTCTTGGGCTTTTCTTTGTCTTTCTGTCCCCACTCCTCCTCTGGCAAGTGTCGTCCTCTCTTTACCAACTCTGAGTCTGCTGGTTCCTTTTATGTGAACCCTGGAAGTACTGTACCTGTGAAACTGCTCTGCAAAGGGTAACCAATGATTTGCTTATGGCAGCAGACTCTGGACAAACCAGCATATTAATCCTGTTAGACCTCAGTGCAGCATTTGACACTCGGGTCAGACATGACATTCTACTGTCCAGAATGGAGAACATGCTGGGTATCTCTGGCACTGCCCTCCAGTGGTTCAAGTCCTATCTGACTGATAGGCAAGAGTTTGTTAGTCTTGGCACCAGCAGATCCAACTCGGCGCCAGTCACACAAGGAGCTCCTCAGGGCTCTGTCCTCGGCCCTCTTATCTTCTGTATTTATATGCTTCCCCCTGGCCATATTATTCGTAGCTATGGACTGGGCTGTCATCTTTATGCAGATGATACTCAACCTGCCTCAGTGAAATTAAAACCTGGATGGAACAGAACTCTTTAAAATTAAACTGCAACAAAACTGAACTCCTGCAAATTGGGACTAAAGTGCAACTTAATAAAATGAGCTCCGTTCCCAGTCCATCTTGGCGGTGATCTCATCAGACCTGCCTCTACTGCAAAGAATTTCAGTGTCATTTTTGATTCCTCTTTTTCTTATTCCGCCCACATAAATCACATTAAGAAACTTTCTTACTTTCGCTTCTGTAACATATCCCATGTTTGCTCTTTCCTCTCCTTTTCTAATGCTGAGAAACTTGTCCATGCTTTTATCACATCCCACATCGATTATTGTAACTCGCTGTTGGCAGGTGCCCCTTCTAATCTTATATCACAGCTCCAGCTTATTCAAAACTTGGCTGCAAGAGTCCTGACTCGAACCAGCAGCAGCGAGCACATCACACCCATCCTGCTCCATCTTCAATGGCTCCCTGTCTCTTACAGAATTGAATATAAAATCTTACTAATAACCTACAAAGCCTTAAATAACCTCACGCCAGACTACATCAGTGACCTTCTCCATCACTATGTGCCTGCCCGCTCACTAAGGTCCTCTGACTCTGGTAATCTTGTTGTGCCCCACACTAATCTACACTCCATGGGTGACAGCAGGGCCTTCAGCTGTGTAGCGAGCGCCCAGACTCTGGAATGACCTACCGAAATTAATCAGGTCAGCTGACTCCATGAATTCTTTTAAAAAACAACTCAAAACTCATCCAATCAGGAAGGCGTTTAGCTCTACTTGACTTCATTCCCCTTCTCTCAGTTTACCTCTCTGTCAAGATGCTCATGTAACCTTTGTGTGTGTGTGTGCTGGACCATCAATTATGTTGTCTGAATTCACTGTCGTAATCTTCTTTATTTATTTATTTGGTTTGTACAATGCTTTATACTGTATACCGTGCCGTTTCTTTCTTATATTGTGTAAGTGCCTTGAGCATGGGAAAGGTGCTATATAAATAAAATGTCCCAAAGGCTTGGCCCGAGAGCACATTCGAGTAAGGCTGGAGCCCCACAAGATAGGGCTCCTTCATCCCTGCAGCACCACTTGGTATAACCCATGACATCCAACAGGGCCGAGTTACAATTTCCATGATGCCCTATGGGAACCCAGAGGGGGCTGCCATCTAGCACTCCAGGGGAGGTAGTGCCCTGTGTATGTCTGCTCTCCCAGTCCTTCCGTTATGCTGGAGTCCTGGCGGGGAAAGGGTCCCAGCCATCCGTCACAATAAGCTGGACCTCGGACTACTTCCATTATAATAATACTGCTAGAAGGGGGGTCACCTCCAAACAGCAACCTCTAGTGGCTCTTAAGAGTCCCAGCAGGTGTGCCCTCGGGGACATCTCAGTATATATATATATATATATATATATATATATATATATATATGTTTCAATTGAAGAAGAGAGGTCCGCTGCCAGGTGTTTTTGAGCAATTCCCCCACAAGCCCTTAATGTGCAGGGGGGTGTGTGGATAGCATGGGACTTTTTGAAGATTTATTAGTCCAGTGTTTACAGCTTGAAACAAACCAATGCCCTAGAGCCGAGAGCCTGGGCCACAGATATGGAGTAGAACTTTCAGCCGGATTCCCAGCAGTCAATTTTCAGACAAGGCCTAACAGTTGAAACCACCATTTGCTGTACTGCTGCCACTGTCTTCCTCTGCAAAAGATGCTATAAGACAAAAGGCTTGATTGAATTATCTAAAACCTGGCATGAGCTGACAGCGCGCCAGTGTGACTGCTTCTGGGAGGTCATGCAACATACAAGTATGACAAGGGCCAGCGTGCATAGGCAATTTTTAACCAGCGGCACATTTCCTATTCAGCCTGAACTGTTTAAATATTACACTTGCATGACAGTTGTGTGTTTACTCCAGTGCTGTAGGCAGAATTCTCAGTAGTGAATTAGGAAAATCAATTTACCAGCCTTACTCCTCAAGGCTGTTTTTGGCATATTAGCCACTAATGCTGAGGTTAATAATTTCCAGGGCCCTCGATCTCCTTCTTGACACAGACAGACTGTTGCAATTACCCAAATGACAATGAATCAAATGGATATGAGCAGTGCTGTGCAAAAAATAAATAAATAAATAAATAAAGGCATCTTCTAAATGACAAATCCTGACACTACGACCATGTCATAAACAGCGTCACATCCCTAAAAGGGCATTTCATTATTAAATGTTTATGGGTAATTTAGAGCAGTCCTCTTGAAATTTTTAGAAATGAATGCAGAAAAAATAGATAGATAGATAGATAGATAGGAAAGGCACTATATGATAGATAGATAGATAGAAAGACCGACAGATAGATAGATAGATAGATGTGAAAGGCGCTATATAAGATAGATAGATAGAGTGAAAGGTAGTATATAATAGATAGATAGATTGGAAAGGCACTATATAATAGATAGATAGATAGATAGATAGATAGATAGATAGATAGATAGGAAAGGCACTATATGATAGATAGATAGATAGGAAAGGCACTATATAATAAATAGATAGATAGATAGAAAGACCGACAGATAGATAGATAGATAGATGTGAAAGGCACTATATAAGATAGATAGATAGATAGAGTGAAAGGCAGTATATAATAGATAGATAGATAGATAGATAGGAAAGGCACTATACGAGGTGTGGCAGAAAAGTAATGAGACTGATTTTTTATTTACCAAAGTTTTTATTTTTTTTCAAACATCAATGTTATCCCCTTCAAAGTAGTTCCCTTGGGCAGCTACACACCGATGGAGACGTTGTTCCCACTGTTGGTAGCAGCGCTGGAAGTCTTCAACCGGTATGGTCTTCAGCATGTCCGTTACACTCTTTTAGATGTTCTCTAAAGTCCCGAAATGACGTCCTTTGAGGACATTTTTCAGTTTAGGAAAAAGGAAAAAGTCACACGGACTGAGGTCAGGTGAATAAGGGGGCTGAGGAACCACAGGAATGCATTTTTTCGATTGTCCTTCTGCTCAATTGTGAGGTTTTTCGGCACCATTTTGGCACAGACCTTTCGCATGTGCAAATGTTCAGTCAAAATTTGATGAACGGTAAATCTGTTCAAATTTAATTGTTCACTCAACATTCTTAATGTTAAACGACGGTCTGATCTCACAAGCGTGTTCACACGTTCAATGTTTTCATTGGTTTTCGAAGTTGAAGGCCTCCCTGAACGGTGTTCATCTTCAACGTGTTTTCTGCCTTCCAAAAATGATTTGTGCCAGCGAAAAACTTGAGCTCGGGATAAAGAATGTTCCCCATAGGCCTGTTTTAACTTTTTAAACGTCACACTTCCCGATTCTCCAAGCTTAACACAAAATTTAATGGCACAACGTTGCTCCAAATTCCGCTGTTCCATTTTGCGTGACGCACAACCAAAAACACAACTTCGCTACTAGCAGTCACAAAAATCACGTAGTTAACGGAAGGAGTTGAAACTCGCACTGAGCTATGGGAGGGTACTGATACACGTGCTCTATCAAGGACAACAGCGCAGCGTTGACAGAACGCTTGCAGTGTTGCCAGTCTCATTACTTTTCTGCCACACCTCGTATAAGATAGATAGATAGATAGATAGATAGGAAAGGCACTATATAATAGATAGATAGAAAGACCAACAGACAGATAGATAGATAGATGTGAAAGGCACTATATAAGATAGATAGATAGAGTGAAAGGCAGTATATAATAGATAGATAGGAAATGCACTATATGATAGGTAGATAGATAGATAGATAAATGGAGTGAAAGGCAGTATATAATAGATTGATAGATAGACAGATAGATAGGAAAGGCACTATATGATAGATAGATAGATAGATATGAAAGGCACTATATAAGATAGATAGA
>JANRMT010062852.1:12757318-12770476 GCA_026402145.1 Polypterus bichir lapradei
TATATATATATATATATACTCAGCAAAAAAAGAAACGTCCCTTTTTCAGGACTGTGTATTTCAACAATAATGTTTTAAAAATCCAAATAACTTTACAGATCTTCATTGTAAATTGTTTAAACAATGTTTTCCATGCATGTTCAATTAACCATAATCAATTAATTAACATGCACCTGTGGAATGGTCGTTAAGACCTTAACAGCTTACAGAAAGTAAGCATTTAAGGTCACAGTTCTAAAAACGCAGGACACTAAAGAGACTTGTCTACCGACTGTGAAAAACACCCAAAGAAAGATGCCCAGGGTCCCTGCTCATCTGCGTGAACGTGCATTAGGCATGCTGCAGGGAGGCATGAGGACTGCTGATGTGGCTAGGGCAATAAATTGCCATGTCCACACTGTGAGACGCCTAAGACAGCGCTACAGGGAGACAGGAAGGACAGCTGATCATCCTCGCAGTGGAAGACCACGTGTAACAACACCTGCACAGGATCGGTACATCCGAATATCACACCTGCGTGACAGGTACAGGATGGCCACAACAACTGCCCGAGTCACACCAGGAACACACAATCCCTCCATCAGTGCTCAGACTGTCCGCAATAGGCTGAGAGAGGCTGGACTGAGGGCTTGCAGGCCTGTTGTAAGGCAGGTCCTTACCAGACATCACCAGCTACAACGCCGCCTATGGGCACAAACCCACCTTCGCTGGACCAGACAGGAGTGGCAAAAAGTGCGTGAGTTTCTGCATGACAGCAATGTCAGTGTTCTGCCATGGCCAGCGAAGAGCCCAGATCTCAATCCCATTGAGCACGTCTGGGACCTGTTGGATCGCAGGGTGAGGGCTAGGGCCATTCCCCCCAGAAATGTCCAGGAACTTGCAGGTGCCTTGGTGGAAGAGTGGGGTAACATCTCACAGCAAGAACTGACAAATCTGGTCCAGTCCATGAGGAGGAGATGCACTGCAGTACTTCAAGCAGCTGGTGGCCACACCAGATACTGACTGGTACTTTTGATTTTGAGCCTCCCTTCATTCAGGGACACATTGTGAAACATTTTTAGTTTATGTCTTATGGTGTTGACTCTTTTAGTGTTCATACAAATATTTACACATTAAGTCTACTGAAAGTAAAAACAGTTGAAAGTCAGGGGACGTTTCTTTTTTTGCTGAGTATATATATATGTATAGATACTGTAGTGACAAATAATGCCAAAAGACGTGATAACGGTTTGGGGCAGCCTCCCATATATTGTATCCTGGCTGCTAAAACTGAAATGATTGAACAGAGATGTTCACAAGACTGAGCCCAAAACAGAACTGATCAAAGACAAGAAGGATGGTGGCTTTAACGGCCCGGTCAGGAAGTGACGTGATCTTTAGGGCCGAAGCCGGAAGTGATGTCATCGAGGGTGCCGGAACCTGGCGGGATTTCCTAGGAACAGACTGCAAATAACTGAGAAAGACAGTTAGCACACTCCACCACCCCCTGGTCGGTGGTGGTATTACAATTACTCAGGCCCTTTACCTGCCTCCTACTTGCACATGTGTGACTATATATATATATATATATGTTACATAGTTCACTGTCAAATAATGCAAAGAGTATGTGACATGTGTTTCACCCTTAATTGGGCTCATCAGGCGCACACACTCCACTGCAACCCTCGTGGGGATTGAACCTTGGACGTCAATGTCAGAGACGAAGCCCCTTTATGCTGCGCCATGGCACGTGGTTCTTTTATTTCACAGCCTGGAGATCGAAGTAATTACATATATAGAGGGCACCCATGGCGGATGTTTGCCAACTAGAAGACCAACCACATGCGTTACCTGGTAGGTAACCACCCATACAATTAGATCGGGACTCAGACAACGGATGCTATGTATTTAATTACACCGATCTCCAGGCTGTCAAATAAACGAACTACACGTCGTGGCGCAGCATAAAGGAGCGTCGTTTCGTCCAAGGTTCGATCCCCACGAGGGTTGCAATGGAGTGTGTATGCCTAATGAGCCCAAATAAGGGCAAAACATATATACATAGTGACAGATTGCCCGGCCAGGACACCCTCACCTTCTTACAACAGGGGAGACAGCATGCACTGGGCATTTTCTCTCCAGGACTACTAGATGGGTTTCAGTAATGCCATGGCTTCCCACAGAGCATCATAAGGACTGGAGTTCTTTGGCTCAGCTCTGTCGGGTTTCTTGGGTGCCCCCAGGGTGTGGTGTATGACTGGGGAGCCATAATTCATTGGGCTCTCACCTCACCTCACCGCAGCTTCAGAACACTGGCAGTGCTTCCAGGTGTAACATAAAAGGGGCTGCCTCTTGGAGCCAAAGTTGGGAGGAGGAGGACAAAACTTGCTGGGAGGAGCAAAGGAGGCAGTGACAGTCAGAAGAGAAGAAGAGAAGACTCATTGCTGTGTGTTGAGTGTGTGTTGGTGACTGTGTTGAGGTAAACTCTTACTTGAGGAAAAAAAACCTCTTGTTTATTAAGACTTGTGTCCAGTGTGTGTTGGGTGGTTGGGGTGCTGGAGTGCCCCTTGTTGCCACTATATATATATATATATATATAACCCCAATTCCAAAAAAAATTGGGACATTGTGTTAAATGTAAATAAAAACAGAATGCAATGATCTGCAAATCTCATAAACACATATTTATTTCAAAATAGAACATAGAAAACATATCAAATGTTAAAAGTGAGACATTTTACTATTTTATGAAAAATATTACCTCATTTTTGAATTTGATGGTAGTGACACGTCTCAGAAAAGTCTCAACAAAAGGTCGGAAAAGCATTTCTGCATTCTTTTGTAGAAATCAGTTATTACCAGTTACCTTTATATATTGCCAATTAAACATAAGGGCTATTATTTTCTTACCTCAACACATGCAAACAAATATAGCAAATAATGGTAAATGGTAAATTATTATTATTAAATTATTATTATTAAATGATAGTAAATAATGGTATATATACTATATCTTGAAAAGTCAAGCAAAATGACACCTTTTATTGGCTAACTAAAAATATTACAATATGCAAGCTGTCACACATGTGAACATGGGAGGCAGCTAAAGGGCTTCAGTGAGGGCAATTCCGAATCAGACCGGGATGTGGCAGAGTGCACTGACTCTTTTTCTCCCTTGCCTGCAGACCATTCACGAGAGATGCCACCTGGCCCTCTTGACATCACTTCCGGGTCCGAGGCTATGGAAGAAGACCTTGCCAGCTCCGGCCCCTATGATGTCACGTCCGTACTCGAGCCTATGGTTGAAGACCCTTATGAGCTGGACCCCTTTGACTTCACTTCCTGTCTTCCCCTTTAAAAGCCTGCACCTTTTCCTTATTCCCTCAGTTCTGTTTTGGACTCGGTTTTGTGCACATCAGTGCTGTTTATACAGTGGAACCTTGGTTTGCGAGCATAATTCGTTCCGGACCCGTGCTCGCAGTCCAAAGCACTCATATATCTAAGTGAATTTCCCCATAAGAAATAATGGAAGCTCAGATGATTCATTCCACAACCCAAAACTATTCATATAAAAATGATTAATACAAAATATAAAGTAAAAATACATAAAACAAATTAACCTGCACTTTACCTTTGAAAAGAATCATGGCTGGTGTGAGTGACTTTCTAAACTCTTGTGGGATTCCACCCAACGAGACGACACGCGGAAGAGCATCCCAAAGCAATCACAGTCTCCCAGCGCTGTAGCAGTTCGCCGTATAAGCGTATCCAAAAAGATCGCAGACATGCTATAAGCGCCTGCCGTCAATGGGTGATACAAGGAACATTATAAAGATCCCGCTACAATAAATAACAGCGCTGTTGCTGTTTCAAGCTGAGTAAAGCTGGTGTTAAAGTACTGAGACTCAGCTTTGTGTTTTGGGGCGCAAGACGGGGACTCGCACTTCACAGCGCACACACACACACCATCACAATGCTGTAGTAAACAGTATAAGCTCGTACGGATGTTGACTATATGAGTGAGGCACGCAGACTCAGATGGAGAATAGGAGACGAATGCCCTCAAGAGAAGAGAGAGAGAGAGACAAAAACACGTGCGCGCAAGAGAGAAAAGAACCATCAGCTCAGTTGTGATCACATGACGCTCAGCAGACAACGTGTATCCATACTACTCGTATTGCAGGACGTCGCTCGTTTATCAAGTCAAAATTTATTAAAAAATTTAGCTCGTCTTGCAAAACACTCGTAAACCAAGTTACTCGCAAACCGAGGTTCCATTGTACTTTTGCAACTTCGTAGCCAGGATACCAAATATACGGGTGGCTGACCCAAACCTTGTTATGACTCAGAGTGGAGGTTGTGACAAAGCTTTTGAGGCAACTCAGGCCCCTTTCTTTACATTTTGCCCGAATAAGAGGCCTGAGTTGCCTCAAAAGCTTGCATATTGTACTCTTTTTAGTTAGCCAATAAAAGGTTGACTGCTTGACTTCTCACTACACTCATAATGGCTAACACGGTACAACACCCTAGTACTACAGTATATGCTATATCTTGCAAGCTATGTATTCTTATTTATTTATTTTTGCCTTGTACTGTACTGTACATCTGCTCAAAGGAGACATGCAGGACGTATTTATTTAAACCGAGTATATATTGACAGGAAACCTGACTCCACTCTCCTGGTGTTTTTTAAATTTTGCTTGTAAGAATACATCTAGTCGCCTGCAGTTCTTCTTTTACATTATTGATTGCCCACAACTACTTGTTACTTTGGCATTTTTTTCTTCAGGGTAAAGCACACCCATCACCACATTCCTATCTTTTGTGACTTCATCTCTCTATTCTTGCACTTTTTATGTAGACGCCTTCCCAGAGGGCCACGCCAGGCTGTTTCTGGACGTTTACTGTCTTCTGTCAGTGCAACAAGTGCTTTTTTCCTGCCTTCCTTTTACCAATTAGAAGTTTGTTTTCAGAATATTATCACCTATTATTCCTGCATTTCTTGATGTTTTTTCTTATTTAGACCTACTCCGCCTGTGTGGTCTCATTAATTGCTTTCTGCAGGGGCCTCCTCACTTCTCCATACTTTCCCCAAATACTTACTCAATTGTGCATTTTACTATAGACTTTATCACTTCTTCATAATTTTTTGCTGTCTAAATGTTTACTATTGGAGTGCTTTAATAGGCTACATTTTTTAGATAGATAGATAGGACAGGCACTATATAATAGATAGATACATAGATATGTGAAAGGCACTATATAATAGATAGATAGATAGATAGATAGATAGATAGATAGATAGATAGATAGATAGATAGATAGATAGATAGGACAGGCACTATATAATAGATAGATAGATAGATATGTGAAAGGCACTATATAATAGATAGATAGATAGATAGATAGATAGATAGATAGATAGATAGATAGATAGATAGATAGATAGATAGATAGATAGATAGATAGATATGTGAAAGGCACTATATAATAGATAGATAGATAGGGAAGGCACTATATGATAGATAGATAGATAAATAGATAGATAGATAGGACAGGCACTATATAATAGATAGATAGATAGATAGATAGATAGATAGATAGATAGATAGATAGATAGATAGATAGATAGATAGGACAGACGCTATATAATAGATAGATCGATAGATAGATAGGACAGGCACTATATAATAGATAGATAGATAGATAGGAAAGGCACAAATGAATAAATCAATAGACAGAAAATTAAAAAGACAGGAAAGGCATTATATAATAGATAGACACACTTCTTCCTCCCTTCTACCTATAAAACCTGCCAGCTTTCTCCTCCTGACATTTCTGTATTGGACACAGTCTCTTGTTGACTACTCGGTTTTGTTAAAAAGTTTATTTCTTGTACACGGGGGAACCCCTAAACCCTCTCGTGCCTCTGTTGTCCTTTTGTTACAATACAGATATAGCTATATTCATAACTATTATATAAAAAAATTTGGGGTCAAGAAGTGATCATCTCGGGGAGACACTTTGAAGTCCTGCGAGACTTCTTCCACATCACAACCCACTTACAAACAATTTCTCAGAGACACTTCAACTTCCCGGGAGACAAGAAGTGAGACAAAAGGACAGCTGCTGTTCAGGCGTTTAAATGATCATCACACAGCGCGACATGCAGATCATGCAGCTCGGTAGCAGCAGATGATTTATTCGCATCTCATTAGCGTGCGTACAGCCGCCTGCCCCCCACCCCCTTCACAACGTGAGCGGCAGAGACGCGAACTGGCGAGCATGAAGTGAAACGTGCTCCCGGAGAGAGGGGTTGGGGAGTAGGTGAGCGAAACGAGTAAGGAGCAAAGCCCCCTAATATATATATATATATATATATATATATATATATATATATACTGTATATATGGAAGAGAAGGTCTTTGATACGGTTTACATATACTGTATTTATGTAGCAAAGTGTAATCTGTCTTTTGTAATTTCTTTATAGTTTTTAGTTATATATGTTCCCAAAATCAATTGTTCTTGTATATATTTTGAAATATATTGTTTTGTTATATTTTTCAGTGCTTACATGGACTGAGTGTTGGGCTGGGTCGTGGTGTCCAGCGGCTGTGGAGCACCTCAGCATCACAGAGATTCACTGATCTTGACTTTAATCTTCACGGAGTCAATGGAGGCTCTGATCAGGGTGCTTGAGAGACTGAGTGTCTGGGCTTGCGAGTGTCCTGATAAAAAACAAGAGCCAGGCCTTTAATGACCTCTTGGACACGGCCATCAGCACTGTGTCTGTCTGCAGAAAGAGTGTCAACATCATCGAGAGGTTTACTTACCTTGGCAGTGACATTCATGTGTCAGGTGACTCTTCCTATGAAGTCAGTATACGATTGGGAGAGCATGGGGGGTCATGAGGTCACTGCAAAGGGGTGTGTGGCGCTCCCAACATCTTTGCAAAAGGACGAAGGTCCAAGTCTTTAGAGTCCTGGTGCTTCCTGTCTTGCTATGTGGTTGTGAGACATGGATGCTATCCAGTGACCTGAGATGAAGACTGGACTCCTTCATGTGTGTCTCTTCGGAGAATCCTTGGGCACTGCTGGTTGCTCATGGAGTCCTGAATGAAGCACATTACCTGTATTGTAGGGGAGCATCAGTTACGGCACTACAGCCATGTGGTGCGATTACCCAAGGGTGATCCGGCTCACAGTATCGCCATAGTGGGGGGCCAAAGGGACACCCACATAACACTCGGCTGCAGGAGATAGATGGCCATTTCCAAAGGGTGGGACTGGACTGCGTTTCTGCCTAAGGGTAGACCAGACCAGACCTGTATATAGTTAGTAGCATACCGATTGTACGTTGTAGTACGGGGGCTAATTAAGGTTACACATCACAGACCACATTCACCGGCTTTTCTGTTAAACCACCAGACACAAGGGGGATGATGTAGAGGCATTGAGAGAAGCTATTTGAGTGACGCCCCGTTCTCTGCAAAGGGAAAGAAAAATAAATGTCTGTTTATCGTCTGTGTGCCTCTGAATTGACTTCTTTCTGACACAACGTGGAGTAGGATGGATTCCAGTCAGTTACATTTACTTGCACTTTAATAACCTGGCTATTCACAGAAATCCTGCTTCTAAAATGTCATGTAAGTCCTTACTAGGATGGTTCAAGAAACCAGGAAATTGGTCTCTGATAAACCAAGGTTAACACATGTAGGTTTCTCCTTGAGTAACCCAGTTATTTGGCCATGTAGACCCTTCATGGAGTTACAGTTAAGGATTTCGTAGTTTGCCTGTTGTACTCTTTTAGCTTTGCACACACTTCTTTACTCATGAGTGTAAAACAGTGGAAGCATCCACACAAGTCAATTTCCTGAGGAAAACACTCGTCGATCGCATTCTTCCTTCTCCTGTCTGATATAATATGTCTCGGTATTTCAGAAATCGCTAAATTTATGTTAATGAGCTGAACGTACAGTGCTAAGCTCATTAACTCAATCTCAGGGGCACTGTTGGGGTGTAACACATTTAAAGTAACAAGTAACCAAATGCAATATTTATTCTGCTGGATCGATCCTTAAATTATGGGTCGGGTTGTGGGTTGGCGTCATTTGGGTCACGCAGGGTCATGACTCATCATTGTATTCAATGGTGAAAGGGTTGCATACATTTTTCAAAGTGTCCCATGATGGGTCACCGCGGGCAGTTTAAGTAATCAACTTTGCTCCACTATGACTGTCGTTAGTGATTCTCCAAGGAGTCACCATACACGCGATCGCTGACTGTAATTCTACCAGAGGGATGTGATTTCCACCCACCTACCCTAGGTGGATTGCCACCAGAAATTCTCCAATGGGGAAAAATATTGATTGTTTTGGCGACAATTTCCCAAAGGAGAACTGAGAATGGCAAAATCGGGTTGTGAGAATAAAGACATTGTGGAAACCAGGGGTGCTCCAGCTACGCCAACCCCGACACAGATAGGCAGAATCACGACTTCCAGGACAGCACACGTTTATTTGCAAAAGGTGGAAACACGTGTCCCCTCAACAGCACAGTACACAGACCACCAAATATACAATCCCTTCTGTCATCAACATTATCTTCTTCTTCTTCTCTCCTTTCCTCCTCCACTCCTCCTCAGTCAAGCTTCATCCCTCTTCCTCCCGACTCTGGTTCACCGAGTGAAGTGAGGCGGCTCCTTTTAACCAGGTGGCTCATTAATCAGACCAGGTTCTGTATCTCCTCCTGGTGGCTCCCATGGAACCCAACAGGGCAGTACCAAACTCCAACTCCTAGCATGCCCTGCGGTAAGCCATGGAGCCATAGCCACCCAGGAGGTCTGCCCTCTAACAGAAATAGTGCCTTGCAGATGCTCTCTTCCCTGGTCCTCACAACCAGCACTCATCCCTGACAGGTAATGGTTGTGGCCTCCCGTAACAACATTTAAAAACCATTGTTCTTTTGAAGTAAAATTACCTACGTTAATATTATCTCAGCAGCACTGGGTGTAAGGCAAAAAGCACACATATCACTAGGTCGCTGCTTTACAGGGCACAGTCACAAATTCACCCTCGGGGATAAATAAAGATCTACTGTCTCTAAAAGAGTGTGCTGCATACAATCCAGTAACAGAAACATACGATGCCCTGTGAAAGTATTCAACCCCAATTGGTGTTTGTTCTGTTTTGTCGCATTACAAACTGGAATTAAAAATTCTGCTTCTGGCCGGTTTTATGAAGGTTCATATGTTAGCTTAGCATAACAAATGCTGTCCAGTCAAATGTGCAGTTTTTTTATACAAAAGTAGCAAAAGTAGTGTGCTGTTCACGCTATAAATATCATCAAAACTAATTCTTCTTTTGTCAGCTGCTCCCATTAGGGTTCGCCGCAGCGGATCATCTTCTTCCATATCTTTCTGTTCTCATCATCTTGTTCCATCACACCCATCACCTGCATGTCCTCTCTCACCACATCCATAAACCTCCTCTTAGGCCTTCCTCTTTTCCTCTTGCCTGGCAGCTCTATCCTTAGCATCCTTCTCCCAATATACCCCTCATCTCTCCTCCTCACATGTCCAAACCAACGCAATCTCACCTCTCTGACTTTGTCTTCCAACCATCCAACCTGAGCTGACCCTCTAATGTCCTCATTCCTCATTCTGTCCATCCTCGTCACACCCAATTCCAGTCTTAACACCTTTAACTCTGCCACCTCCTGCTCTGTCTCCTGTGCCACCATCTCTAGCCCATATAACATAGCTGGTCTCACTGCCGTCCTGTAGACCTTCCTTGTCACTCTTGCTGATACCCGTCTGTCACAAATCACTCCTGACACTCTTCTCCACCCACTCTACACTGCCTGCACTCTCTTCTTCACTTCCCTGCCACAATTCCCATTACTTTGTACTGTTGATCCCAAATATTTAAACTCATCCACCTTCACCAACTCTACTCCCTCATCCTCACCATTCCAATGACCTTTCTCTCATTCACAGACATGTATTCTGTCATGGTGGTCCTACTGGCCTTCATTCCTCTCCTCTTTAGAGCATATCTCCACAATACAATACAATACAATACAATACAATACAATTTATTTTTGTATAGCCCAAAATAACACAAGGAGTGCCGCATGCGACAGAGAGAATGAAAAGTGAATAAAAAAAAAACAAAGCTAACATTTACAAGTATCATAAATTACACCGGCTGTTACAGACTGAAATCAAATGTATGTTTTTATTCTAAAATAGTAAGACTAAGAGCAGTTTACTTCTTAAAACAGAGCGGTGCAGGATCGAACTCGCAACCTTTTGATTCCCAGTCAGGAGCTGATTCTATTGCACCACGGAGGCAGTCATAATGAATGGGTGTCAATGTTGCATGTTAAGGCGGCTTTTTGTTTCTGCAGTTATATTTTTGAATAAAAGTGCAATTGTTGTGTTAGATTTGTACCTTTTGTGAAAGTATTTCTTTAATATTTGGACTTCAGGCTTCATACATTATATAGTTTATGCCTACATTTTGTCATCTACTACTAGAATATAAAAAACTTTTCTGTTTTAACAATGTGTTTACACAGATTACTGTAGAAACGGAACAGACATGAAATGCGTGTGTTCCAAACAACGATCTATTATTTCCACTCTAAAACTCCACTTCACTCCCAGAAAATCAATCAAGACATGAGCTGGGAGAAGTTTGTGCACGTTCTAAGTCGGTGGGGGGATGGAATAGCCGGCTGCTTGCAGCCTGATTTTTATCAGCACATTTAGATGACAAAAGACGCTGGTGGAGAGCTGTGAACGGTTTTAAGAAACGATTTAAGGTGGGACGGATTTATGAATTTTTTCGTAGGCTCTGGTAATTCTAGTGTTAAATGTGTTGATAAGCAGCAAGCAGCCTGCTATCATATCCCCCACTGCCACATAGTTTTCTCAGCTTAAGTCTTTTTACCTGCGTGTCAGTTGCTTGGAGTTGAAAGTGTTTATTTGATATTTGGACTTCAGGCTTCACACATTATAAACTTCATATCTACATTTTGTCAATTATTACTAAAACATGAAAAATGTGTCTGTTTTAACGATGTGTTTACATAGATCGTTGTAGACACAGAACACACATGAAATGCAAGTGTTCCAAATAACGATACAGTATTTATAAAAGGTGTCATTTTGCTTGACTTCTCACTCTATACAACTCCAAGCAACTGACACGCAGGGAAAACAGATTTGAGCTGAGAAAACTGCACGGCGGTGGGGGATGTGATAGCAGGCTGCTTGCTGATTATCGACACATTTACAGGACAAAAGGCGCTGATGGAGAGGTGCGAAGCGATTTAAGGTGGGACGGATCTACGAGTTTTTTCGGAGGCTCTGGTAATTCTAGTGTTAAATGACATTCTAGAGTCAAACCCACCCAAGCTAACTGAAATGAAATATTCTATTTCATATATAACTATTTCTTGTACCTCTGATTATAGATTACTCTCAGATACTGACCTGCCTTGCCGTAAGTGAGGCATGGAGGGCACACAGTTTTGAACTGTGCCTAGTTGTATGTAATGTAACTTGTTCTATTGAACGTTCAGTGCCGTACGTATAGAACATACTGAATGTTAGTACGCTAACAAAGTAACAGGGTCTTGGCTGTCAAAATAAGGGGCCGTTCACTGGAGCTCCACCCAGCGGGTCACTCTTAGTGGAAATGACGCCTCCTCCCGGGCAGCCAGGCCTCTTATAATGCACAAACTGGAAGGGGTGGGGCTAAGTGCCCTCACTGGGCAGTTTCTCGGCGCTGAACGGAGAGAAGGAGAAGAGAATATGAGTGACAAGCCCCTACCCAAGGGTAGGTTATCACTCCCCTCGATCGAGCAGGCAGCGGTCATCCTGCCTTAACTGGCTTACTCACCTTACCTCGCTTTCGTGTGTGAAAGTAAGCGCTCTCATTGTCAGATTTTAATTGAATTTCCCAATAATTATCACATCTTTTGTATTCTTTTCGCAATGTTCTGTTTTATATTGGATAACGCACAATCAGTAAATAAAATAGAGTTTATATCCTTGAGTAAATACACTAATAAACTGAGGAAAGTGCATGCTGTTTTAGCCTAATTATATTATTTCGGTTCACTTAATACTCCACGCAGGATATTTTGTACACATCATGGAAATGTGGGCTGTCATGATGACTGAGCTAACAGAATTCCCCTGAAAGCATAACGTATAAAAATGTTTTTGTTTTTGTCGAGGAAGACATGATCTAATAGATTTCATTTCTAAAATAACCCTGAGCTTATGACCTCAAAGCAGGGAGAGAGATAATTCATACCGAGCTAACGGTGGGCCAAAGGGAATAAAGGGCTTTTAATTAGGTCATGTCATCTTATATTTGGAGAAGGGCCTCTTCCTTAGATGCACTTTTCAGATGTATGATTGGGCGTCTTCGCATATACGCTTCACAACTGGGTATTTAATCTTTCTATTCTGTTCGATTACTCTATGGAGTTGTTCTACTCTTGCATTCTCTCCAAAACTTTGTGGGTTCATTTTGTTTTGCTGTGTCACCTTGGCAGGTTCTGGTGACATCCCTGGCCCTTTAGGAGTGGAAGCGGTGCACATCTTTGGTTTCTGCTCTGCAACACTCTGCTTGAATTAAGCAGGTTTATAACATGGATGGAGGTACAGAATACAGTGGATTTAGAAAGTTTCAGAGTTGTAAGATACATGAGTAAAAGTAGAAGTTCATCATCCATTCTTTTACTTTCACTTAAGCACCTTGAGCATGGGAATGACGCTATATAAATAAACTGTATTATCCATCCATCCATTATTCAACCAGCTATATCCTAACTACAGGGTCACAGGGGTCTGCTGGAGCCAATCCCAGCCAACAAGGCAGGAAACAAATCCCGGGCAGGGCTCCAACCCACCACAGGGCACACACACACACCAAGCACAATTTAGGATCGCCAATGCACCTGACCTGCATGTCTTTGGACTGTGGGAGGAAACCAGAGCTCCTGGAGGAAACGGGGAAAGCAAGCAAACTCCATGCCGGGAGGACCCGGGAAGTGAACCCAGGTCTCCTACCTGTGAGGCAGCAGCGCTACCCACTGCGCCACCCAACTGTATGATGATGATGATGATGATGATGATGATGATGATGATGATGATGAT
>JANRMT010062852.1:12770486-12784950 GCA_026402145.1 Polypterus bichir lapradei
ATGATGATGATGATGATGATGATGATGATGATGATGATGATGATGATGATGATGATGATGATGATGATGATGATGTACATTAGAACACAGGCGGCACGATGGCGCAGTTAGACCTCTTATAACATCGAAAGATGCTGAGAAATGAGTTCACACTTTTCTTTTCACTCAAGTAAATTACTGTAATGCATTCTTCTCAGGACCACCCAAAAAGACATCAATTGATAACAACGAGTGCAAAATGGATCTGCTAGAATCCTAACTAGGAAAAGAAAATCCGAGCACATCACACCAGTCTGAGCGTCACTACACTGGTTACCTGTGCCATTTAGAGTTAACTTTAAAATCCTGCTGATGGTTTACAAAGCCTTCAATAATCTGCTCCATCTTATATTTAGGATTGTCTGATACCTTACACTCCAAATCGTGGCCTTAGATCTTCAAATGAGGGTTTGCTTAGAAGTTCAAGAGCTAAACTTAAAAGGAATGGTGAGGCGGGCGGCCTTCTGCTGTTATGCACCTAAAATCTGGAAGAGCTTGCCAATAGGAATTCGCCAGACTAATACGGCGGAGCACTTTATAAAACTGCTAAAAACACAATATTTTAACATGGCTTTCTCATAACTTCATTTTAATTTAATCCTGATGCTCTGCATATTCAATTAATTATCATTACTATTGTCATGCACGAGCGCATCGGGAGCAGTTGAAAGACCGGACGCGCCGAGCGATGAGACCGTCGGGGGACAAAAACAGTGTACTAATCTCTCTCTCCCTTTCTCTCTCAGAAAAGACGAAGCGACGCCGCCATAACACCGCCCGGAGTAAACGACAGTCTCCACTTCCGCGTTCCTTTCTTCCCTCTGGTCCCCCAAAGATGACGTCACACTCCCATCCACCACCATGTCTACCCAGCAGCCATCACGTTTAATTTCCGGTCCACCCCTTTTTATTGTCCCTCCAAATCCGCCATCTTTGTCTTTTGTTACCTCTTGCAATTTCTTTGTTTGAGAAGAAGACCTGTGTTTTTTTTTATTTTTGTTACAGTATACGGGGCATAAAAATCCCAAACCTTGATACGAGTTGATTTGTTATTTCACAAGTGGCGTAGTCGGCAGGATACAGTCCGAGAAAAATGACTGAAGGACAAGACCTGAATACGGTCCTGAACACTCTGGCCACCGAACTACAGGCCCTGAAGGCAGCGCACGCTACTACGAGGGCGGAGCTTGCAGATGCACGAAGACGACTGGCCGCGGCAGAAACGGTAAAGCCGGAGCCCGCTCGGCCTCCGCCTCCTCCTATTTTGCCTTTGTCTGAAGCCGATGACATCGAATCGTATTTTGCCATATTTGAGAGGACGGCCACCTGCAATCTGTGGCCGTGTGCGGAGAGGGCCACTATTTTGGCCCCGTACTTGAAGGGTCCGGCGCAGTGGGCCTATCACGACCTTCCCGAGGAGGAAGCCGCCCAGTACACCCTCCTGAAGGCCGATATTTTCAAGCGCTACGGTGTAACCTCCGACCAGCAGGCGAGGGAATGGCGACATTGGCAGTTCGACCCCAACGGGCCTCCCAGGGCACAGGCATTCGAATTTTGGGGCAAAATTGGGCGCTGGCTACATCCAGACGTAAATGACGCTCGACGAGTGGTTGAGCTGGTCGTCTGTGAGGCCTTTTTATACGCCTTGCTAGAGTATCTCACCCAGTAGGTCCGGAGATATCCTTTCTCAAATATGGATGGCCTTCTAGACGTACTTGAGCGCCAGCTGGCGGTGAACCGACTCGCGGAGGCGGAGAAGCCAGCTCGCGGGACCCAACAGGGACGTGTGGCCATACCAGAGGCCACCCGCCATGGTCTGGAGGCACTGGTTAAAACACGTGACCAAGCCCCCCCCCCTCGCCGCTCTGTTTCAAGTGTGGTGAGGTCGGGCATATCGTCAGCTCCTGCCCCCTGAACCAGGAGCTGATGGACTGCAGCTGGATGCGGGGTGAGAGGTATTGTGCTCTGTCGAATCTCTTGGTGGTAAAAAACACGGGAGTGGTGTTAGTTAATGGGCACTCGGTGGTTGCATTCTTTGACTCCTGGAGTAACATCACCATTGTTGCTCGCCGTTATGTTCTGCTGCGACAGTGGGCTGCCCCCAACACGAAAGTAACTTGTATACATGGAAAGACCAAGTCATATAGGTCTGCATATTGTTACATAACCTGGAAAGGGGAACCTAAAAAAATGTTTGTCGCTGTGTTGCGCGAACCCCCCTTTCCGGTTATACTAGGACACGACTGGTCAGAAAAGAAATGCGGTGGGGCTGGTAGGCAGTTTGGGTCTGATCATGGAGGGACAGGGTCCCCTCCCAGCTGCTCCCTCGCCATGTACATCGGCGACTGATGATGACGTAGGGGACTCGTCCTCACAGCAGGACCTCCTCCCAGACATGCAAGCTGAGGAGGAGCCGGCAGAGGAAGACGTGGACCGAGATGGGGGATTTTCTAGCCGGCGTGGAGTATCAATTCTGCTCCACGCCAGCTTCAGTTAAAAGAGAACAGTGGAATGATGATTCCCTGAAGTTCGCCCGGAATGTGATTGTATCTGAAAACGATGTATCGTTAGCTGATTCCACACCACAGGGACCCCACTTTGTCTTAGAAAATGAATTGTTGTATCGAGTTAGGGAACACGAAGGTGAGATTCGGAAGTTGTTGCTAATCCCGCGGACCTACCCGCGGCAAGTGTGTGAACTAGCACATGCCCACCTCCTAGGCGCCTATCTTGGGGCCGAGAAAACACTGGAGAGAATTAAACTCCGATTTTATTGGCCTGTGATTAACAAGGAGGTCAGGTGCTTCTTTCAGTCTTGCCCGGTCTGCCAGTTGCGCCAGATTCCCAGAAGGGACCGTGCTCCTCTCATCCCAATTCCCCTCATCAACATGCCATTTGAAAGGATCAGGATCGATCTAGTAGGACCCCTGGAACCTTCAAACCGAGGCCATAAATACATCTTAGTCATGGTCGATTATGCCACTCGATACCCTGAAGCAGTTCCCCTGCGCACTGCCAATTCGAAGAACATCGCACGGGAACTAGTAGCCCTCTTTGTCCAGGTGGGTATTCCTAAAGAAGTCCTCACAGACCAAGGAACCCCCTTCACTTTGGATACGTTCAGGGAGGTGGCCAAGTTACTCTGCATTAAGCATCTCAAGACGTCTGTATACCACCCCCAAACAGACGGGTGACTGGTGGAACGGTTTAATCAGACCCTGAAGCAGATGCTGGGCAAGGTAGTCAGCGTGGACGGTCGGAACTGGGACCAACTTTTACCCCTAGTGCTCTTCGCTTACCGGGAGGTGCCTCAAGCCTCCACTGGGTTTTCCCCTTTTGAGCTACTGTATGGGTGCCAACCCCGGGGTATTTTGGATGTACTAAAAGAAGCTGGGAAGGAGAGGCACTTCCCTCCGTTAGTATTCTAGAACATATCGCACAGTTATGCGATAGGCTAGAAAAAATCAGACCCATACTAAAAGAACACATGTCTAAGGCTCAAGCAGCACAGGCCCACAATTATGACCGGAACACATCCATCCGGGAATTTCAACCAGGGGATCGCGTAATGGTGCTCGTGCCCACTTCCCACTCCAAATTGTTGGCCCATTGGCAGGGCCCGTATGAGGTAAAAGAGAGGAAAGGGCTTGTGGACTATTTGGTGCTTCAGCCGAATCGTCGACCGAGCGAGAGGGTCTATCATGTGAACTTGCTGAAACCCTGGAGAGACAAGGAGGAGCCGTCCCTCCCCTGGCCGACCCTCTCCTTTTTTTTGGAAAAAGACGCTCTTAACCTCGGTTCCAATTTGAGTCCCCAACAGCGACAGGAGCTCCTTGGAGCAATCCGGTCGGTCCCGGAAGTGGTCAGAGAAACACCAGGGTGGACCATGCTGATTCAGGGGGTGACTGACCCGGGGTGGTAGTAAGGGAAAGACCCTATCGCCTCCCGGAGGCGAAACGTACAGAGGTGGAGCTAGAGGTACAGCGGATGCTGGACCTGGACATCATTGAGGAGAGTCATAGCCCCTGGTCCAGCCCGATCGTCCTCGTTTCCAAGCCGGACGGCTCCTGGAGATTCTGTAATGACTTCAGACGTCTTAATCAGGTCTCCAAGTTTGACACCTACCCCATGCCCCGTATAGACGAGCTACTCGAAAGGCTGGGGACGGCCCGTTACTTGACTACCCTTGACATGACCAAAGGGTATTGGCAAATTCCCTTAACGGCATCCGCAAAAGAAAAAACGGCCTCCAGCACCCCTAGTGGCCACTGGCAATACAAGGTCCTCCCATTTGGACTGCACGGGGCACCAGCGACCTTTCAGCGTCTGGTAGACAGAGTGCTACGACCCCACCAGTCCTATTGTGCCGCCTACCTGGATGATGTGGTCATTTTTTCCGGCGCCTGGGAGGAACATGTATTACAGGTTTACGCAGTTCTCCTGACACTAGCGAAAGACAGCCTCCGCATCAACCCTCGTAAATGCTATTTTGGTTTGAGCGAGGCCAAATATTTAGGCTACCTGGTAGGGGGAGGCCTGGCAAAACCACAGTGTAGCAAAGTTAAAGCCATCTTAGAATGGCCCCGTCTGGTGGTCAAGAAGCAGGTGCAAGCCTTCCTGGGACTTGCCGGGTATTATCGCCGGTTTGTACCTCGGTTTTCCGAGAGGGCAGCACCCTTGACGGAATTAACAAAGAAAGGGGCTCTCTTTCAAGTGGTGTGGAATAGCGAGGCGGAACGGGCATTCAGTGACTTAAAAAAGGCCCTAAGTTCAGCACCTGTTTTGAGAACACCTGACTTTTCACGTCCTTTTCTCCTCCAGAACGATGCTTCGGACACAGGTCTTGGCGCCGTGTTGAGCCAGAGCATCAATGGTGTCGAACATCCCGTCATGTACCTGAGCCGGAAACTGCTGGACCGGGACACCAGATATGCGGCGGTCGAGCAGGAAGCCTTGGCCATCAAGTGGGCGGTAACGTATCTGAGGTATTATCTCCTGGGTCGGGAATTCACCTTGGCAACGGACCATGCCGCTTTGCAGTGGATGGCCCTACATCGGGAGTCGAATCCTGGGGTCACGAGATGGTTTTTGGACTTACAGCCCTACAAATTTACTGTCACTTATCGTCGAGACGGCCTGCAGGCCAATGCTGATGCTCTCTCCAGGGTCCACGACCTCTCGGTTCAGTCCGCCCGACCCGATGGGTCTGGGCTGGGGGGGGGGGGTCATGTCACGCACGAGCGCATCGGGAGCAGTTGAAGGACCGGACGCGCAGAGCGATGAGACCGTTGCGGAATGAAAACAGTGTACTAACCACTCTCTGCCTTTCTCCCTCAGAAAAGACGAAGCGACGCTGCCATAACACCACCCGGAGTAAACGACAGTCTCCACTTCCGGGTTCCTTTCTTCCCTCTGGTCCCCCAAAGATGACGTCACACTCCCATCCACCACCACGTCTACCCAGCAGCCATCACGTTTAATTTCCGGTCCACCCCTTTATATTGTCCCTCCAAATCCGCCATCTTTGTCTTTTGTTACCTCTTGCAATTTCTTTGTTTGAGAAGAAGATCTGTGTTTTTTTTATTTTTGTTACAGTATACGGGGTGTAAAAACCCCAAACCTTGATACGAGTTGATTTGTTATTTCACACTATTCATGGTGGCTCTAAAATCTGTACTAACCCCTACTTTCTCTTCTGTTCTTTTTCTGGTTTTCTGGGGTAGCGACCTGCGCCACCACCACCCGATCAAAGCACCGTGATGTTCCTACACTGATGGATTGAAGGCCAGAAGTCCACATGACCATCATCATCAAGTTTTTCCATGAGAACCCTGAATACAATGAGGACTGATTGTGAGGTCATTTATGTTAGGTAGAATGCCTAGAGGGGGCCGGGTGGTCTCATGACCTGGAACCCCTGCATATTTTATTTTTTCTCCAGCCATCTGGAGTTTTTTTGTTTTTTCTGTCCTCCCTGGCCATCGGACCTTACTCTTATTCTTTGTTAATTAGTGTTCTCTTACTCTTACTTTGTCTTTTTTCTCTTTCTTCATCATGTAAAGCACTTTGAGCTACATTATTTGTATGGAAATGTGCTCTAGAAATAAATGTTGTCGTTGTTGTTGTGGTGGGCTGGCGCCCTGTCTGGGATTTGTTCCTGCCTTGCGGCCTGTGCTGGCTGTGATTTGCTCCAGCAGACTCCGTGACTCTGTGTTAGGAAATAACGGGTTGGAAAATGACTGACTGACATTAGAACACTATAACAATGTAGACAAGAACAGGCCATTCCACCCAAAACAAGGCTCGCCAGTCCTATCCACTTAATTCCTTGAGTTTTGAAGGTCCCTAAAGTCCTCCTGCCCGCCACACTACTTGATCACTTATTCCATGTGTTTGTGGTTCTCTACGTAAATAAAATCTTCCTAATGTTTGTGTGAGATAAGACCCATCTGCCAGTTACCCTGACATCCATCCATCCATTTTCCAACCCGCCGAATCCGAACACAGGGTCACGGGGGTCTGCTGGAGCCAATCCCAGCCAACACAGGGCACAAGGCAGGAACCGATCCCGGGCAGGGTGCCAACCCACCGCAGTACCCTGACATTTATTTATTTATAAAGCACTTTAAAAACAACATCAAGGCTGACCAAAGTGCTGTACAATAAAACCCAACATAACCAAAGGGTAAAAGAAACAGAAACACATAAGAGCTGAAGAAATTCATAATAAAAAACAACACAGACAGTCAACATATCATACTGAGGCCAGGGAGTCAAACTGTGTTTTAAATAAGATTTAAAGACAGCTAGTGAAGAAGCCTGCCTAACGTGCAATGGCAAATCATTCCAGAGTTTTTGAGCTGCAACTGAAAAGGCCCGATCACCTCGGAGTTTGCATCGTGTCTTAAGGACAAGTAAAAGCCTCTGGTCTACTGACCCGAGAGGGCGAGACAGACAGCACATAAGGGGGCAGCAGTTCTGACAGGCAAAATGGGGCACAACCATTAAAAGATTTAAAAACAAATACAAGGATCTTAAAATGGATTTGAAAATGAACTGGAAGCCAGTGAAGGGAAGCCAATATCAGGGTAATATGCTCATGCTTGCTTATGCCAGTTAAAAATCGAGCAGCAGCATTTTGCACCAGCTGTAGGCGAGCAATGGAGGTCTGGCTAATTCCAAAAAGAGAAGCGCATTGCAGTAATCTAGATGAGAAGATATTAAAGCAGGTATCCCTGTTTCAAGGTTGTGTTTAGACAAAACAGGCCTGATCTTTGACAGCCGCCTCAACTGGAAAAAACAGGATCTTACCACTGCGTTCACATGGCTATCAAGTTTTAAAGTAGAATCCATTTTCACACCTAAATTAGTGATCATGGATTTCTCAGATTGAGCCACAGTGGAAAGGTCGATGCTGGTGGTCCCACTGCTGCCATTGGGTCTAAACAGCACGACTTCTGTCTTGTTCTCATTATAATTTAGAAAATTTAATGCCATCTAACTCCTGATAAGGCAATCCAGGATGGGCTGGACAGAAAATGGACCAGAGCGCTTCAGAGGGAAATAAACCTGATAGTCATCCACATAGAGATGAAAGGAAATACCATGCCAAGTGGCAGGAGGTACAAGGAGAACAGAAGAGGTCCCAGGATGGAGCCCTGTGGTACCCCCAGGCGAGGGCAGCAGAGGTGGAAGGATAATCATCAATGCTGACACAAACACTTCTATCTGAGAGATAGGACCCTAAACCATTGGAGAGCTGAGCCTGTGGTGCCCAGCCTGGAGATGAGGATCTCATGGTCTATCATGTCAAAGGCAGACGTTAAAGCTAGAAGAACGAGTAGTGCACAGCCACCAGAGTCCACTGCTAAGGGAATATCATTAAAAACCCTTAACAGATCGGACTCAGTGCTGGGGTGAGTTGTAAACCCAGACTGAAACACGTCCAGAATTTCGTGTTCATCCAGGAAGGACTTCAGGTGGGTGTAGATGACTTTTTACAAGAGTTTGGACAAAAAAGGTAGCTTAGAAATAGGCCTAAAGTCTGACATAACAGAGTGGTCCAGACCCGGTTTGTTCAGCACAGCATGCACAACAGAATGTTTAAAATTGTTAGACACCACACTAGAGGTGATATTTCCTACACCAGTTCAGCTGGGAACCCAATGAGACCTCGACAGCTCCTGTAGTTCATCACCCAGTGATGCTCTCAGGCAGGTTTAGCTCCCCCTGGCTGCCAGACATGAATATGGATGCTTGTGTTGTCTGATAGCAGAACATCAGAAACCAAGAAACTGTGTAATGTGGAGTTAACGGATGTTTACATGTTGTCACACACGTGTGATTAGGAGGCAGCTAGAGGGCCTAAATATAGTATATAGTATATACAGTGGCTTGCAAAAGTATTCGGCCCCCTTGAACTTTTCCACATTTTGTCACATTACAGCCACAAACATGAATCAATTTCATTGGAATTCCACGTGAAAGACCAATACAAAGTGGTGTACACTTGAGAAGTGGAACGAAAATCATACATGATTCCAAACATTTTTTACAAATAAATAACTGCAAAGTGGGGTGTGCGTAATTATTCAGCCCCCTTTGGTCTGAGTGCAGTCAGTTGCCCATAGACATTGCCTGATGAGTGCTAATGATTCCAAGGATTAATAAAATAACAGTGGGAGGTCGAGCCTTTAGTTACAGGGCCCCTAAATTGTGGAATGGTCTTCCTGCTTCTATAAGAGATGCCCCTTCGGTCTCAGCCTTTAAATCTCGGCTGAAGACTCACTACTTCAGTTTAGCATATCCTGACTAGAGCTGCTGATTAACTGTACATACTGCATCTCTGTTGTTAGTCATTAGCACTAAAACATAAGTAACATGATAGTTATAATTTGATACTAACCCTCACCTATTCTGTTTCTGTTCTCGGTACTCAAATGTGGCAATTGGTGCCACGACCCACCTGCCAAGTTGTTGCCTGCCTATGGTAAAGTCATCCCTGATGGAGGATCACAGGAATCATGGGAAAAGGGGTCCTTTCATCGGATTGGCTGGCTGAGCAACGTTTCAGCCGTGGAATGGCCAAATGGGGAGGCAGCTTGATGGATGGGGTCTCCAGGACTCTAAAAATATCCAAATCTTATTATGGGATATCATCTACAGTTACATTCTGCTCCGTGCTTCTAAAATTTGTATTATTATGCTGTATAACGGATTTGTTCTGTTCTGTGTATTGTATTGTATTGACCCCCTTCTTTTTGACACCCACTGCACGCCCAACCTACCTGGAAAGGGGTCTCTCTTTGAACTGCCTTCCCAAGGTTTCTTCCATTTTTCCCTACAAGGTGTTTTTTGGGAGTTTTTCCTTGTCTTCTTAGAGAGTCAAGGCTGGGGGGCTGTCAAGAGGCAGGGCCTGTTAAAGCCCATTGCGGCACTTCCTGTGTGATTTTGGGCTATACAAAAATAAACTGTATTGTATTGTATTGTATTGTAATGACTAAATCGAGTGCACCTGTGTGTAATCTAATGTCAGTGCAAATACAGCTGCTCTGTGACGGCCTCAGAGGTTATCTAAGAGAATATTGGGAGCAACAACACCATGAAGTCCAAAGAACACACCAGACAGGTCAGGGATAAAGTTATTGAGAAATTTAAAGCAGGCCTAGGCTACAAAAAGATTTCCAACACCTTGAACATCCCACGGAGCACTGTTCAAGTGATCATTCAGAAATGGAAGGAGTATGGCACAACTGTAAACCTACCAAGACAAGGCCGTCCACCTAAACTCACACGCCGAACAAGGAGAGCGCTGATCAGAAATGCAGCCAAGAGGCCCATGGTGACTCTGGACGAGCTGCAGAGATCTACAGCTCAGGTGGGGGACTCTGTCCATAGGACAACTATTAGTCGTGCACTGCACAAAGTTGGCCTTTATGGAAGAGTGGCAAGAAGAAAACCATTGTTAACAGAAAACCATAAGAAGTCCCGTTTGCAGTTTGCCACAAGCCATGTGGGGGACACAGCAAACATGTGGAAGAGGGTGCTCTGGTCAGATGAGACCAAAATGGAACTTTTTGGCCAAAATGCAAAACGCTATGTGTGGTGGAAAACTAACACTGCACATCACTCTGAACACACCATCCCCACTGTCAAATATGGTGGTGGCAGCATCATGCTCTGGGAGTGCTTCTCTTCAGCAGGGACAGGGAAGCTGGTCAGAGTTGATGGGAAGATGGATGGAGCCAAATACAGGGCAATCTTGGAGGAAAACCTCTTGGAGTCTGCAAAAGACTTGAGACTGGGGCGGAGGTTCACCTTCCAGCAGGACAACGACCCTAAACATAAAGCCAGGGGAACAATGGAATGGTTTAAAACAAAACATATCCATGTGTTAGAATGGCCCAGTCAAAGTCCAGATCTGAATCCAATCGAGAATCTGTGGCAAGATCTGAAAACTGCTGTTCACAAACGCTGTCCATCTAATCTGACTGAGCTGGAGCTGTTTTGCAAAGAAGAATGGGCAAGGATTTCAGTCTCTAGATGTGCAAAGCTGGTAGAGACATACCCTAAAAGACTGGCAGCTGTAATTGCAGCAAAAGGTGGTTCTACAAAGTATTGACTCAGGGGGCTGAATAATTACGCACACCCCACTTTTCAGTTATTTATTTGTAAAAAATGTTTGGAATCATGTATGATTTTCGTTCCACTTCTCAAGTGTACACCACTTTGTATTGGTCTTTCACGTGGAATTCCAATGAAATTGATTCATGTTTGTGGCTGTAATGTGACAAAATGTGGAAAAGTTCAAGGGGGCTGAATACTTTTGCAAGCCACTGTATAGTAATAGTAGTACCACGCCAGACCAGGGGGTGGTGAGCTGCACTAACTTTCTCTCTCCGTCCTCTGCAGACTGTCTCTGGGAAATCCCACTAGGTGTTGCCCCCATAGATGACGTCACATCTGGTTCTGGGCCCATAGATGACGTCACTTCTGGTTCCTGTCCAGATGAAATCACTTCCTGTCACGGCCTTTAAAGGTGCCATCTTGTCAAACCAAAATCAGTTCTGTTTTGGACTTCAACCTAAACACAACTCATCAAAATGTAACCTTTTTGCAGCCAGGGCACAATAGATGGGTGGCTGCTCCAAACCTTTTTTGAGGTAGCCGTGTTTTTCTTATCACAATTTGTTTGTATAATTTAGTTTATCTTGGAGGTGTAATTTAAGTATTTTTTGCTTTCTATACGAAAATCTAAAAAAAAAAAAATCTAAATGCAGGAAAACCAGCATTTAATAAAAATGCTTATCCTACATTTGGTTAAATAGTTGTCATAGATGGCCTTCAAGACAGCCATTGCTTAGTATGTGCTGCATTTTGCTTTCTTACTTCTCACCTGCACGTGTCTATTTGTGTCCAGGAGTAAAAGATATTTCTAACTGTGTCCCCGTGTTCTTGATGATCTCATGTTAAAGTCACCGTTTTGATCCAATGGACTAATTCCCTTCATCATTCTAAACACTTCAATCAGGTCTCCTCTTCATCTTCTTTTGCTTAAACTATAAAGGCTCGGCTCTTTTAATCTTTCCTCATAACTCATCCCCTGTAGCCCTGAATCAGCCCAGTCGCTCTTCTCTGGAACTTCTCTAGTGCTGCTATGTCCTTTTTGTAGCCTGAAGACCAAAACTGCACCCAGTACTCCAGAAGTGGCCTCACCAGTGTGTTATAAAGCTTGAGCAGAACCTCCTGTGACTTGTACCCCATGATAAAAGTTGCGTAATGTGACATTGGCTTTAAAACATTAGGACAATCTGGATGAGAATGGGCCATTCTGCCCAACAAAACTCGCCAGTCCTATCCGCTGAATACTTCAACAATAACATCAAGTTGAGTTTTGAAGGTCCCTAAAGTCTTTTTGTCCACCACACTACTTGGTCACTTATTCCACATGTCTGTCGTTCTCTATTGTTTCCTAATGTTTGTACGAAATTACCCTTCACAAGATTCCAACTGTGTCCCCCTGTTCTTGATTAACTCATTTTAAAGTCACCGTCTCGATTTACTGGAATAATTCCCTTCATCATTTTAAACACTTCAGTCTGGTCACCTCTTCATCTTCTTTTTCTTAAACTGTGAAGGCTCAGCTCTTTGAATCTTTCTTCATAACTCATTCCCTGTAGCCCCTGAATCAGCCTAGTCGCTCTTCTCTGGACTTTCTCTAGTGCTGTTATGTCCTTTTTGGAGACCAAAACTGCACCCAGGACTCCAGATGAGGCCTCACCAGTGTGTTATAAAGCTTGAGCAGAACCTCCTGTGACTTGTACTCCACACATCAAGGCGCTATATAACCTGACATTCTGTTAACCTTCCGAACACTGTCTGGCAGTTGATAGTGACGAGTTCACAATGACTCCTTCGTCCATCACATAGGGTGTACTTTCAAGTTTCAGACCTCCCATTGTGTATTCAAATCTCACATTTTCACTTCCTATGTGTAATACTTTACATTTACTGACATTAAATTTCATCTGCCACAAATCTGCCCAAGCCTGCATGCTAACCCTTTTCCGACTCAGAACCAGGACCTTGAATTTGGAGGTGCTGAGCTTCATCCAGGCCATTTCACTCTCAGTTGCAAACTGCCCCAGTGCACATCTAAGGTCATGACTTGATGAAGCCAGCAGGACCACATCATCTCCAAAAGACAGGGAGTAGATCTTGATGACACCGAACTGGATGCTCCCTTAAACTCCTCTGCTTCATGTAGCACCTCATCCCCAACCCACAGAGGGCACTCCACACTTTTCCAAGTGAGAACCCTGACATCGAACTAGAATGGATGTGCAGATCCTCATCCAGGCCCCTGCACACTTGGTTGTAAACTGCCCCAGTGCAGATCTGAGGTCACAGCAGGGAGTAGATCATGATGCCACTGACCTGGGTACTACCCACTCCTTGGCTTCTCCCCTCACTTGTGTGCAAGACCCCGAGATTCTTAAACTCCCCTTCTTCACATTAAATGTCAACCAAACTCAAAATGGGCACTCCACACTTTTCTGACCAAGTGCGCTGACCTCGAACTTGAAGGTGCTGATGTTCATCCTGGCCACTTGACAATGCTGCCCAATTGGGTGTCTAAGGTCACAGCCAGATGAAGCCAACAAGACCACATCATCTGCAAAAGGCAAAGAGATGATCTTGAGGCCACTGAACTGGATGCCCTCCACTCCTTGGCTTCTTCCCTCACTCATGAACAAGACCCCGAGATATTTCAACTCCTCTGCTTGAGGCAGAAGCTCATCCCCAGCACTCCATGCTTTCTCTGCTAAGAACTCTGACCTCAAATCGAACTTGGAGGTGCTGCTCCTCATCCAGGCCCCTTCTCACTCATCTGCAAACTCCCCAGTGCATGTCTGAGATCACAATGCGATGAAGCCAACAGGACCACATCATCTCCAAAAGGCAAGGAGTAGATCTTGAGGCTGCCATTCACTCCTTGGCTTCTCTCCTCATTTGTGAACAAGACCCTGAGATTCTTAAACTCCCCTGCTTCACGTAGCACGTCATCCCCAACCCACAGAAAGCACTCCACACTTTTCCAACTGAGAGTCCTCACCTCGAACTTAAAGGTGCTGATGTTCATCCTGGTCACTTCACACTGCTGCCCCATTGTGTGTCTAAGATCATAGCCAGATGAAGCCAAAAATATCACATCATCTGCAAAAAGCAAAGAGAAATGATCTTGAGGCCACCGATCTGGATTCCCCCAACTCCTTGGCTTCTTCCCTTCCTCATGAACAAGAACCCAAGATATTTAAACTTCTCTGCTTGATGCAGCAGCTCATCTCCAGCACTCCATGCTTTCCCTGCTGAGAACCCTGACATCAAACTTGGAGGTGCTGATCCTCATCCAGGCCCCTTCTTACTCAGCTACAAACTGCCTCAGTGCACCTCTGAGGTCACAACGAGATGAAACCAACAGGACCACATCATCTTTGAAAGACAGGGAGTAGATCTTGATGCAACCGAACTAAATGCTCCCTTAAACTCCCCTGCTTCACGTAGCACCTCATCCCCAACCCACAAAGGGCACTCCACAACTTTCCAAGTGAGAACCCTGACATCAAACTAACTTGGATGTGCTGATCCTCATCCAGGCCCCTTCACACTCAGCTGCAAACTGCCCCAGTGCACGTATGAGGTCGCAATGCGATGAAGTCAGCAGGGCCACATCATCTACAAAAAGCATGGAGTAAATCTTGACACCACCAGACTGGATGCCCTTCACTTCTTGGCGTCTCCCCTCATTTGTGAACAAGACCCCAAGATTCTTAAATTCCTCTGCTTAACATAGAACCTCATCCCCAACCCAGAGAGGTCACCCCACACTTTTCTGTCTAAGAGCCCTGGCCTTGATCTTGGATAT
>JANRMT010062852.1:12793863-12811926 GCA_026402145.1 Polypterus bichir lapradei
AAATCCAAACCTACATGGCCCTGTGTGAAAAAGTAATTGCCCCCTTGTTAAAAAATAACCTAACTGTGGTGTATCACACCTGAGTTCAATTTCCGTAGCCACCCCCAGGCCTGATTACTGCCACACCTGTTTCAATCAAGAAATCACTTAAATAGGAGCTGCCTGACACGGAGAAGTAGACCAAAAGCACCTCAAAAGCTAGACATCATGCCAAGATCCAAAGAAATTCAGTAACAAATGAGAACAGAAGTAATTGAGATCTATCAGTCTGGTAAAGGTTATAAAGCCATTTCTAAAGCTTTGGGACTCCAGCGAACCACAGTGAGAGCCATTATCCACAAATGGCAAAAACATGGAACAGTGGTGAACCTTCCCAGGAGTGGCCGGCCGACCAAAATTACCCCAAGAGCGCAGAGACGACTCATCCGAGAGGTCACAAAAGACCCCAGGACAACGTCTAAAGAACTGCAGGCCTCACTTGCCTCAATTAAGGTCAGTGTTCACGACTCCACCATAAGAAAGAGACTGGGCAAAAACGGCCTGCATGGCAGATTTCCAAGACGCAAACCACTGTTAAGCAAAAAGAACATTAGGGCTCGTCTCAATTTTGCTAAGAAACATCTCAATGATTGCCAAGACTTGTTGACTGATGAGACAAAAGTTGAACTTTTTGAAAGGCAAATGTCCCGTTACATCTGGCGTAAAAGGAACACAGCATTTCAGAAAAAGAACATCATACCAACAGTAAAATATGGTGGTGGTAGTGTGATGGTCTGGGGTTGTTTTGCTGCTTCAGGACCTGGAAGGCTTGCTGTGATAGATGGAACCATGAATTCTACTGTCTACCAAAAAATCCTGAAGGAGAATGTCCGGCCATCTGTTCGTCAACTCAAGCTGAAGCGATCTTGGGTGCTGCAACAGGACAATGACCCAAAACACACCAGCAAATCCACCTCTGAATGGCTGAAGAAAAACAAAATGAAGACTTTGGAATGGCCTAGTCAAAGTCCTGACCTGAATCCAATTGAGATGCTATGGCATGACCTTAAAAAGGCGGTTCATGCTAGAAAACCCTCAAATAAAGCTGAATTACAACAATTCTGAAAGGATGAGTGGGCCAAAATTCCTCCAGAGCGCTGTAAAAGACTCATTGCAAGTTATCGCAAATGCTTGATTGCAGTTATTGCTGCTAAGGGTGGCCCAACCAGTTATTAGGTTCAGGGGGCAATTACTTTTTCACACAGGGCCATGTAGGTTTGGATTTTTTTTTTCTCCCTAAATAATAAAAACCATCATTTAAAAACTGCATTTTGTGTTTACTTGTGTTATATTTGACTAATGGTTACATGTGTTTGATGATCAGAAACATTTTGTGTGACAAACATGCAAAAGAATAAGAAATCAGGAAGGGGGCAAATAGTTTTTCACACCACTGTAGTGCCTTTCTGTTTTATCTATCTATCTATCTATCAGAGGTGAGCGATTTATTAACAGATGGGGGTTGTTTAATGGTACTGATGCCTCTCTTTCTAATATTATAGAAACAAAGAAGATCAATAATCCAAACATACCTGCAATAACCCACATCTCAGAAAATGGCAACTCCACTTCCTCATTCCAGACGTCACGTCCGGCTTCAGGTGATGACGTCACTTCTGGTCCAACTTTGATGACGTCACTTCCGCTTTAATTACACTCACCTAAAGGATTATTAGGAACACCTGTTCAATTTCTCATTAATGCAATTATCTAATCAACCAATCACATGGCAGTTGCTTCAATGCATTTAGGGGTGTGGTCCTGGTCAAGACAATCTCCTGAACTCCAAACTGAATGTCAGAATGGGAAAGAAAGGTGATTTAAGCAATTTTGAGCGTGGCATGGTTGTTGGTGCCAGATGGGCCGGTCTGAGTATTTCACAATCTGCTCAGTTACTGGGATTTTCACGCACAACCATTTCTAGGGTTTACAAAGAATGGTGTGAAAAGGGAAAAACATCCAGTATGCGGCAGTCCTGTGGGCGAAAATGCCTTGTTGATGCTAGAGGTCAAAGGAGAATGGGCCGACTGATTCAAGCTGATAGAAGAGCAACTTTGACTGAAATAACCACTCGTTACAACCGAGGTATGCAGCAAAGCATTTGTGAAGCCACAACAGGCACAACCTTGAGGCGGATGGGCTACGACAGCAGAAGACCCCACCGGGTACCACTCATCTCCACTACAAATAGGAAAAAGAGGCTACAATTTGCACGAGCTCACCAAAATTGGACAGTTGAAGACTGGAAAAATGTTGCCTGGTCTGATGAGTCTCGATTTCTGTTGAGACATTCAAATGGTAGAGTCAGAATTTGGCGTAAACAGAATGAGAACATGGATCCATCATGCCTTGTTACCACTGTGCAGGCTGGTGGTGGTGGTGTAATGGTGTGGGGGATGTTTTCTTGGCGCACTTTAGGCCCCTTAGTGCCAATTGGGCATCGTTTAAGTGCCACGGGCTACCTGAGCATTGTTTCTGACCATGTCCATCCCTTCATGACCACCATGTACCCATCCTCTGATGGCTACTTCCAGCAGGATAATGCACCATGTCACAAAGCTCGAATCATTTCAAATTGTTTTTTTGAACATGACAATGAGTTCACTGTACTAAAATGGCCCCCACAGTCACCAGATCTCAACCCAATAGAGCATCTTTGGGATGTGGTGGAACGGGAGCTTCGTGCCCTGGATGTGCATCCCACAAATCTCCATCAACTGCAAGATGCTATCCTATCAATATGGGCCAACATTTCTAAAGAATGCTTTCAGCACCTTGTTGAATCAATGCCACGTAGAATTAAGGCAGTTCTGAAGGCGAAAGGGGGTCAAACACTGTATTAGTATGGTGTTCCTAATAATCCTTTAGGTGAGTGTATGTCCAGCAGCCATTTTTTTGTATAAATAGCCATCTACCATCATTAACGATTGTCTTATGTCTGATTTATTTTCAACATTTCGACCAATTTTGCTGCAAGCGATATATATACGGGGCAATTCACCAACTCTTTATTATCGTTTTGTGTATGTTATTTCGTCACACTATCTATATATTATTATATAGTGCCTTTCACATCTATCTATCTATCTATCTATCTATCTATCTATCTATCTATCTATCTATCTATCTATCTATCTATCTATCTATCTAATTTTTGGGACACAGACCCATTTTCCCTTTATTTCCCCCTCTGCTCCACAGTTTAAAATGTGATAATAATATAAATGTGGTTAAAGTGCACGTTGCAGACTTTTCATTTAAATACATTTGCAGACATTTTGGTCACACCGTGTAGAAATGAGAACACTTCTTAGTCTCAGCCCCCCTATTTGTGTCACTTTACACCAGTGTTTGTGGTTTGTTAGAATTTTTTAATGCCAGTGCAGGAAATGGCAAGAAAAGATTGTGCCATCCTTTATAATAGAATGTTGGGAGAAGAATGTGATATGGTCACCAAAATAATTGCAAAAATGAATAAAAAACAAAATAACCAAAAGGAAAAAAATCCAAAAATGTGGCACTATGAATCATGACATTCTAAAGCTAGCATTAAAACGATGTCTTCAGTAAACTGAATTAAACAGCACAAATCAAGAAGAGAGAACCAGCAGATGAAGCGACTCTTTCGGGGTGATAAAAGGGTTACTATGGGACGGGGCTGAAGTGGTCACCTCACAGTTTTTGTTAAGGTTGACACTGAAATCTCTCGTGTAGCCCAATATCACACAAGGAGTGCCTCAGTGGGGATTAAAAGGCCATTTTTATGACAGCCCCCCCAGCCATGACTCCCTAAGAAGAAAGGAAAAACTTTCCCACCCCCCACAACCCCACAAAAAGAAAACTTGTAGGAAAATAAATCTTGGAGAGACTCCCTTCAAGGTAAATTGGGTGTCCAAAAATGAGATAAACACAACACACAAAACAGAACCCCAGTAATCCTCTTCACGGAGCTCGATGGCCGCTCTATCATGTCCACCTCAGAACTACAACAAACAGTACAAACGACTTTGTTCTTGCACAGTGCTTTTCACCAAGTGCAGGCCGGAGAGCCGCAAAACTCTCAAAGCAAAATGCAAAACTAGATGATACCACTCACTAAATACAGAACTGTCACATTTGAGGACACAGATTTGTTCAAAGACATCAAAAACAAAGTAGAAATGTATTAACATAAATAACAAATATCAACATCTGTCCATCAGCTGATTGTCGAAACACAGCCAGATTGTAGAAAAGAAGTCAAAGAGACAAGACAGACACAGTCAGAGTTCTGGAGACCTCAGCCAACTCCCACAACTGAGTCAGTGCTGGACCAGCCAATCAGATGAAAGGACTCTTCTGCCCGATGATTCCAGTGCTCCTTTATCTGAGACAACTTCTCCATAGGAAGACAAATAACTTGGCAGTAGAGCATCAAGTGCCACACAAGGATACCAAGAAGAGAAACAGAATAGTGGAAGGTTAGCAATTTTGTATGACTTATATTTTAGTACGAATGACTAACAACAGAGATGCAGCCAGCAGCTCTAGTCAGGGTGTGCTAAACTGAAGTAGTGAGTCTCCAGTGTGATTTGAAAACTCATACTGAAGGGGCATCTCTTATAATAGCAAGAAGAGCAGTCCAAAGTTTAGGGGCCCTGTAACTAAAAGCTCGACCTCCCACTGTTATTTTATTAATCCTTGCCATCATAGGCAGACTGGCATCTTGAGATCTTAATGTGACGCTCAGGTTTGTAAGTCATGATGAGTTCAGATAAGTAAGCAGGGCCCAGGATTGAAACCCTAAGCAGTAGTTTAACCACCTGCGAAGGAGCCGCGCTACCGCAGTGACAACTGGTTGAAAATGAAATGGGCAAACACACACACACAAGCATGCCATCCTCTTTTATTGTATGCCAGGCTTCAGCTACATGTCAACTGAGCAATTTCCTTTTCTTGAATAAACGCACACTTGTTTTGTTGTATCTTTTGTGAAAGTGTTTGTTCGATATTTGGGCTTCAGTCTTTACAAATTCTACACTTCATGTCAACATCATGTCATCTCTATATATATTGTGAAAGGATCAGACTCGACACACTTTAAAAGGTTTGGGCCAGCCACCCGTATATTATCCCTGGCTGCAATGGGTTTGGTTCGTTTGACAGAAGTGTCTCTGTTGGAGTCCAGACATGAACTGATGAGGGTTTGTAAAGTTGGCTGTTTTAAGTCGTCAGACCGGAAGTGACGTAGGGGAACAGGAACATGACCTACTTCTGATGTCAGTCGAGGCGCCAGAACCGGAAGTGGCATCTTCCTAGGCACCGGAACTGGAAGTGCCGCCATCAACGTTGAGTCAGACAGGTTTTCCCATGGCTGGTCTGCAGAGATAACAGGTGAAGGTTTAGTGCACCCCACCACCCCCTGGCCTGGCTTGGAATTACCGTCGCTTGGACCATACAACATCCTCCTATTCGCACGTATGTGACAATATATAAAATCCAACATCTGTCTGTCTGTCCGCTTTTCACGAGGGAACTACTTAACGGATTCAGATCTGTTTTTTTTCTATAATTTGCTTGAACATCCCAGTTGATTTTGCGACTTTTCTAATCGTGCTAAGTATCAGAGTTCACTTGTGGTACCGATTTATTTGTGTGATTTCGAGAGACTCGCAGCAGGCCGAGGGGAGGTAGGCAGGGCCCTCCTCACTCACACTCCACCCTCGGGGGCGTTCCTTATCTCCGCTTAGCTATTGAATGAGAGAACTACTTAACGGATTTAGATTGCGTTTTTTTCTATAATTTACTTGAACGTTCCAGTTGATTTTGCGACTTCTCTCATTGCGCTCAGTATCATAGTTCGCTTTTGGTACCGATTTATTTGTGTGAATAAAAGAGAGAGGCTGCGGGTTGAGGGGTGGGGGTGGGTGGTACCCTCCTCAGTCAAGCCCCGGCCTGTAGGCATCCCTTTACCTCCGCTTATTTAGCTAACAAGAGAACGACTTAACAGATTTACATCGGGTTTTTTCTATAATTTGCTTGAACATTCCAGTTGACTTTGCGACTTTTCTCATCGTGCTAAGTATCATAATTTGCTTGTTGGTACCAATTTATTTGTGCGAATCCGAGAGACAAGGAGCAGGCCGAGGGGAGGTTGGCGGGCCCCTCCTCAGTCACGTGCCAGCCTTGGGACGTCCCTTTACCTCCGCTTATTTAGCTAACAAGAGAACAACTTAACAGATTTACATCGGGGTTTTTTCTATAATTTCCTTGAGCGTTCCAGTTGATTTTGCGACTTTTCTCATCGTGCTAAGTATCATAGTTTGCTTGTTGGTACCAATTTATTTGTGTGAATCCGAGCAGCAAGTTGAGGGGAGTTGGGTGGGCCCTCTTCACTCATGGTGCCAGCCTCAGGGTGTTCCTTCTCTCCGCTTAGCTAGCGAATGAGAGAACAACTTAACGGATTTAGATCGGGGTTTTTCTAGAATTTGCTTGAACGTTCCAGTTGATTTTGTGACATTTCTCTTATTTGCGCTAAAAATCATAGTTCGCTTGCAGGAGCGATATATTCACGCTAATCCGAGACAGAGGCTGCGGGCCGAGGGTAGGATGAAGCGTGACGTCAGGAGTGGGGAGCCGGGAAAGGCGCTCCTCACTGTCCTGTTTCACTACTACACAGGAGCAGCCGTGGGGGATAGCTAGTTATTACTAGAACATATGAAAAAAAAGTCTGTTTTAGCTATGTGTTCAAGATTTCTTGTCTTGCAATTCTAATGTCATCCTACATTTAGACAGATCATTGTGAACAGGGACCACACGTGACATGTATGCATTTCACATCACGGTATATTCTTTTCCTATATACAGTAATTCCTTACAACTCATTGCCAGATAAAACCTTCACCAAAGGCTTCAGCTGTGAGAATTATAGTGGGTGAATGGGGGGCAACAGAGAGAGTGCAGGCTGTGTGCTGCTAATCGACACATTTGCAAAACCAAAGCAGGCAAGTGATAACAAGCTACGGGCATTCCTGGTGTATGTCTGGAAAATTTAAGGAGGTCAGGAACAACAAGGACTTTCGTAGGCTTCAGGGATTCTAGTGTTAAGGCTTTACACGTTAAAAGGGGAATTTTGAAATCTGCCCTAAACTTAACTGGAAACCAATGTAACGACTTGAAGACTGGGGTTAAGTGTTTGTATTTTCTAGTCCTATATTCTTGCAGCAGCATTTTGAATGAACTGAAAGCTGTATAAGAAATAACTTGAGCAACCAATGACCACCGCGTTGCAGTAGTCAATTCTACTAGACATCCATCCATCCATTATCCAACTTGCTATATCCTAACTACAGGGTCACGGGGGTCTGCTGGAGCCAATCCCAGCCAACACAGGGTGCAAGGCAGGAAACAAACCCCAGGCAGGGCGCCAGCCCACCGCAGGGTACACACACACACACCCAGCACACACTAAGGACAATTTGGGATCACCAATGCACCTAACCTTCATGTCTTTGGACTATGGGAGGAAACCCACACAGACACAGGGAGAACGTGCAAACTTCAAACAGGGAGGACCCAGGAAATGAACCCGGGTCTCCTTACTGCAAGGCAGCAGCGCTACCCACTGCACCACCGTGCTGCCCTTAATCATTTATTCACAAATCAAATAAAGTGATTTAAGATGGCAGGATGCAAAGCACATCAGGAGAGCTTCTAGATTGTTCTTTCAAAAAATGTAACTCAGTGCATTTGAGTTTTTAATTTGAATTAAGGAATCATGATTTTATTTGACTTTCTTTTTGCTTTCCTGTTTTGAGCTCTGACAGTTTTTGTTTTCTTTGACTTTTTAACCCGGGTGGCACGATGGCGCAGTGGGTAGTGCTGCTGCCTCGCAATTACGAGACCCGGGTTCGCTTCCCGGGTCCTCCCTGCGTGGAGTTTGCATGTTCTCCCCCTGTCTGCGTGGGCTTCCTCCCACAGTCCAAAGACATGCAGGTTAGGTGCATTGGCAATTCTAAATTGGCCTTTGTGTGTGTCCTGCAGTGGGTTGGCACCCTGCCTGGGAATGGTTCCTGCCTTGTGCCCTGGGATTGGCTCCAGCAGACCCCTGTGTTCAGATTCAGAAGGTTGGAAAATGGATGGACTTTTTAACCCATTTTTGCATTCTGTACTTTTCATCTCCTGTTTCAGCACCTTGCTGCCAGTATCTTTGATTCACCAGTTCTCATCAGGCAGAACACACAGAGAAAACAACTGTTATGATTTTTTTCGCATGCCCTCGTGTTTCTTAGTGTGTAACATTGTTTAATGAGAATGATGTATTTTATATAGGCTACCTGTTCATTTAGTGCCAAAGCTGTCAACCAACACAACGCCGTCAAACCAATAAAGCGCGCTAACGTTCAAAGCGTCAAACGTCACGGGTCACGTGACAGCGGTGTTTTGACAGAAGCTCTGACACAGTGATTCGACTCGCTACACTTCAGATTGTCCAACACAATCTTTGATGTCTCGGTATCATTTTCCCTTCTCTACCCGTGACTTTGTTCAGCTTCCGCGCCACCTTTAAAACGCCAATCGGTAAATGTGGACTATTACAAGCGAGGCTTATACCTGAAACAAAGAAAGGAATATCTGAAAAGAAAAAAAAATGAAAGAAACAACCTGACAGTAAGCCCAAAAACCTTGTTGTAAATATATACAGTCATATGAAAAAGTTTGTGACCCCCTCTCAGCCTGCATAATAATTGACTCTCCTTTCAACAAAAAGATAACAGTGGTATGTCTTTCATTTCCTAGGAACATCTGAGCACTGCGGTGTTTTCCGAACAAAGATTTTTAGTGACGCAGTATTTAGTTATGAAATTCAATCAAATGTGAAAAACTGGCTGTGCACAAACGTGGGTCCCCTTGTCATTGTGCTGATTTGAATGCCCGTCACTGCTCAATGCTGATGACTTGGTTGGATGAACACGTTAAGCCTTGAACTTCATAGACAGGAGTGTCCAATCACGAGTGGTAAAAGGTATTTAAGGTGGTCAATCGCAAGTTGTGCTTCCTTCCCTTTGACTTTCCTCTGAAGAGTGACAGACAGCATGGGATCCTCAAAGCAACTCTCCAAAGATCTGAAAACACAGATTGTTGAGTCTCCTGGTTTAGGGGAAGGCTACAAAAAGCCATCTCAGAGGTTTAAACTGTCAGTTTCAACTGTAAGGAATGGAATCAGGAAATGGAAGGCCACAGGCACAGTTGCTGTTAAACCAACCCAGCAGGTCTGGCAGGCCAAGAAAAATACAGGAGCGGCATATGCAGAGGCAGGATTATGAGAAAGGTGACAGACAACCCACAGATCACCTCCAAAGTCCTGCAAGAACATCTCGCTGCAGATGGTGTATCTCTACATCGTTCTACAATTCAGCACAATTTGCACAAAGAACATCTGTATGGCAGGGTGATGAGAAAGAAGCCCTTTCTGCACTCCCGCCACAAACAGAGTTGCTTGTTGGATGCCAATGCTCATTTAGACAAGCCAGATTCATTTTGGAACAAAGTGCTTTGGACTGATGAGAAACAAATGGAGTTATTTGGTCAGAACAAAAAGCGCTTTGCATGGCGAAAGAAGAACACCGCATTCCAAGAAAAACACCTGCTACCTCCTGTCAAATTTGGTGGAGGGTCCATTATGCTGTGGGGCTGTGTGGCTAGTTCAGGGACTGGGGCCCTTGTTAAAGTCGAGGGTCGAATGAATTCAACCCAATATCAACAAATTCTTCAGGATAATGTTCAAGTATCGGTCACAAAGTTGAAGTTACTTAAGCAGGGTTTGGATATTCCAACAAGACAATGAGCCAAAACACAGTTGGAAATCTACAAAGGCATTCATGCAGAGGGAGAAGTCCAATGTTCTGGAATGGCCGTCACAGTCCCCTGACTTGAATATCATTGCAAATCTGTGGGATGATTTGAAGCAGGCTGTCCATCAAATTGAACTGAACTGGAGAGATTTTGTATGAAGAATGGTCAGAAATACCTCCATCCAGAATCCAGACACTCCTCACAGGAGGACAGCGTCTAGAGGCTCAAAGGAGCAAAAGGAGGCTCAACTAAGTATTGATGTCATATCTCTGTTGTGGTGCCCACATTTATGCACTTGTCTAATTTTGTTATGATGCATATTGCATATTTTCTGTTAATCCAATAAACTTCATGTCACTACTGAAATCCTACTGTGTCCATAAGGCATGTCGTATATTAAAAGGAAGTTGCTACTTTGAAAGCTCAGCCAACGAGAAACAAAAATCCAAAGAATTAAGAGGGGTTCTGAAACTTTTTCATGTGACTGTATATCACACCCCAACCAGCCCTGATGTAACACTTGTGACAGATAGGGGGCGCTATCGCTCCATTGAACCCTTGTCCAAATCACCAGACACCAGATAAAAGTCCAAATGTTGACTTTATTTTTATGCCACAGTGCACAAAGCACCCTCTCCTGCACTATACTCATATAACAATCACAAACCACTAACACTAACACTTAGGCCTTGTTCACACGGGCGTTTTTGGATAAACAAACTTGCTCTGAACGTCCTAGACGTTTATGTTGCATTTTGTGGTGGCGATCGATTGACTTCTACACCGGTGTTCGTTTGTCTCTGTCTAACGCCAGCCTGCAGCCCAAATTGTAGTTTGTGTGTTAACCTGTGGAGGCAGTGTCGGGAACTGGATATGAAAGCCCTTGTCGTTTTATTTGAGGTGCTTCCTTTCAATATGGACCATTTTGCTATGTTAGATATTAATCTTCTTGTTTTAAAAATACTCGTAATACAGCGACGTAGGGAGAGAAAAAATCGCCGCTGCTACTGGGTTCATCCTCTGACTGCACAACGTCGGGTTAAAGGAAGTTTTTTTGTGCTTTATGAAGAAATGCGAAAATTTCCGCGCAAGTTTTTTAATTACTGTCGGATGTCGGTTTCCACTTTTGATTGTCTGCTGCAGCTGGTGCAATGCCACATTGCACGCCGATCAACCAATATGCGACTTGGTGTTAGCCCCGAAGAGAGACTACTTGTCACTTTGAGGTAAGGAAACAGTAGTCGAGTGTGCGCTTACACCGGTGTTATGCACTGAAATGGCCCCCCCCCCCCCCCGGCCATGGGATATATCCGGTCCTCCGAAGCGTAAAATAAACGCGCAGAAAACGAACTAGAAGCGGTTTCCTTGCATTCGTTGGGTTTTCAACGCCAAGAAAAAGCTGCATGCAACGTTTTTTTGATGCCGTATAAACGCGCAGCCGAACAAACGCACGTCACCAAAGCCCGTGTGAACACTCTCATTGACTCCTACGTGTAGAAAACACTCGGCGCTTGATCCGCACTCACCAGACGCTACGAACGCAAAAAAAAACGCTCGATTTTAACGCCCGTGTGAACAAGGCTTAATACTAATACTCTCTAATACTCTCACTAATACTATCCACCACTCCCAGACGCGTTGCCACCCTTCCACCCAGCTCAGCTCGCCGTCTGGGAGCTCCCATAATCCTTTTATAGTCCCTGACCCGGAAGTGTTTCAATCCCCAGTCCATGTGATCTTCTATCACTTCCGGGTCAGGTAAAAAGTCCTTTTCGTCACCCCGGAAGCACGTCATTCCCCTTGTCCATGTGACTCGGACGTACTTCCGGGACATAGGGTAAATAATCGCTGTTCCTCCCTGCAGCGTCACCTAGTGGCCCCCATGGCATCCAGAAGCGCTGTGTATAAAAACTGCAATGTCCATGATGCCCTGCTGGTCTTTGGGGAACCTCCATACTGCAGGGAGGGCTCCACCCTGAGGCTTGGGGGTATTGGCCGGGATAAATGGCCGGCCATACACCACACACTCAACCCCAAAAGTGTCCGGGGGAAAGTAATAATAAAATGAAAAAGTGTAGCACAAAGTTAATATATAATACAAACCCTCCCTTGACCCCACACTGAACATGAAATCAATGAGACACACAGAAAACATGAAACGCACATACATTTGTGATTGAAAGTTTGTGAACCCTTTAGAATTTTCTATATTTCTGCATAAATATGATCTAAAACATCATCAGATTTTCACTCAAGTCCTAAAAGTAGATAAAGAGAAACCAGTTAAACAAATGAGACAAAAATATTATACTTGGTCATTTATTTATTGAGGAAAATGATCGATTATTACATATCTGTGAGTGGCTAAGTATGTGAACCTCACGGATGATCAGTTAGTTTGAAGGTGAAATTCGAGTCCGGTGTTTTCAATCAATGAGATGCCAATCAGGTGTGAGTGGGCACCCTGTGTTATTTAAAGAACAGGATCTATCAAAGTCTGCTCTTCACAACATGTTTGTGGAAGTGTATCATGGCACGAACAAAGGAGATTTCTGAGGACCTCACAGAAAGAGTTGTTGATGCTTATCAGGCTGGAAAAGATTACAAAACCATCTCTAAAGAGTTTGGACTCCACCAATCCACAGTCAGACAGATTGTGTACAAATGGAGGAAATTCAAGACCATTGTTACCCTCCCCAGGAGTGGTCGACCAACAAAGATCACTCCAAGAGCAAGGCACACGTGTAATAGTCGGCGAGGTCACAAAGAACCCCAGGGTAACATCTAAACAACTGAAGGCCTCTCTCACATTGGCTAATGTTCATGTCCATGAGTCCACCATCAGGAGAACACTGAACAACAATGGTGTGCATGGCAGGGTTGCAAGGAGAAAGCCACTGCTCTCCAAAAAGAACATTGCTGCTCATCTGCAGTTTGCTAAAGATCACGTGGACAAACCAGAAGGCTATTGGAAGAATGTTTTGTGGACGGATGAGACCAAAATAGAACTTTATGGTTTAAATGAAAAGCGTTATGTGTGGAGAAAGGAAAACACTGCATTCCAGCATAAGAACCTTATCCCATCTGTGAAACATGGTGGTGGTAGTATCATGGTTTGGGCCTGTTTTGCTGCATCTGGGCCAGGATGGCTTGCCTTCATTGATGGAACAATGAATTCTGAATTATATCAGAGAATTGTAAAGGAAAATGTCAGGACATCTGTCCATAAACTGAATCTCAAGAGAAGGTGGGTCATGCAGCAAGACAACGACCATAAGCACACAAGTCGTTCTACCAAAGAATGGTTAAAGAAGAATAAAGTGAATGTTTTGGAATGGCCAAGTCAATGTCCTGACTTTAATCCAATCGAAATGTTGTGGAAGGACCTGAAGCGAGCAGTTCATGTGAGGAAACCCACCAACATCCCAGAGTTGAAGCTGTTCTGTACGGAGGAATGGGCGAAAATTCCTCCAAGCCGGTGTGCAGGAATGAGCAAAAGTTACTGGAAACATTTAGTAAGGGGGGTCACAGCAGATACTGAAAGCAAAGGTTCACATACTTAGCCACTCACAAATATGTAATATTAAATCATTTTCCTTAATAAATAAATGACCAAGTATAACATTTTTGTCTCATTTGTTTAACTGGTTTCTCTTTATCTACTTTTAGGACTTGAGTGAAAATCTGATGATGTTTTAGATCATATTTATGCAGAAATACAGAAAATTCTAAAGGGTTCACAAACTTTCAAGCACAACTGTAAAAGTCCAGATGATTTACCAGAAAATGGATAACGTTTGTGAACCTCGTTCAGCTGGAAATATAGTCCTACAGAAGGTATACAGATGATAATGATGTCTCGCTCCTCTCCCCAAACAACAAGAAACAGTCTCACTGGGCTTATCCTTGGTACATCGGCGTGATCCAGAATCCTGGGGTTTTTGCGGTGCAAAGCTGTTGTTGAAAGTGGCAGGTAGACAAAGGGGTGAATAATCTGAAGTGGTGCTTTTCTCCTGTCTCTGTAGCAGAATGGCGGTCTAGTAGAACGAGATTTTTTTTTTTGTTTTTATTTTTTCCTTTCTGTCTTTCCGTTTAAATAGCGAATGATCAGATGCAGGTGATGGAATTGACAGGAACAATTATCGTGAGGGTCCACGGTTCCACAGTGTTAACCTTGCCCCCATTGTTTCCAGGGGAGCATATTTACACAGACACACAGACCGTGTAAACAGGATAACTCAGCACAAAATACATTTACAACGACATTAATCATGTAGAACCGCTACAAGCTAATATGAAAAAAATAACTGAAAGTGATGCTGATTTTACTTTCTTATTTCAGATGCCACCAATCCAAAAATATGCTCGTATGTGATGCTACAGTTAATTCGGATTTAGCAGACTTCTTCTTCTTTTTTTGACTGCTCCCGTTAGGGGTCACCACAGTGGATCATCTTCTTCCATATCTTTCTGTCCTCTTCATCTTGCTCTGTTACACCCATCACCTGCATGTCCTCGCTCACCACATCCATAAACCTTCTTTCAGGCCTTCCTCTTCTCCTCTTACCTGGCAGCTCTATCCTTAGCACCCTTCTCCCAGTATACCCCACATTTCTCCTCTGCACAGGTCCAAACCAGCACAATCTCGCCTCTCTGACTTTTTCTCCCAACCGTCCAACTTGAGCTGACCCTCTAATGTCCTCATTTCTAATCCTGTCCAAACAATACAAATTTAGCAGACAATGCGTTAAAATGCAGCTCAAAACCACAAACAAAATGGCAGTGTCCTAATACTAGAAAACATGACATTAAATAGTCCCCCCACCCCCCAAAGAATTGGAATCCCCCATAATTCCATAGCCCCCCCAATCATGACAGAATGTTATGAGGGTCCTCTCCATTTTAAGTGACTCAGGCCGCCGGTCCTCCTTCTAGACATCTGAAATGAGTTGTTTTGACATATCGGGCCAGGACCGGGTACTCCTCTACCAAAGCCGACTTGATCGCCAGCGTCTGTTCATTTTTAGCGCTTGTAATATTTCAACCTGACTTTTTTGTGACCTTCATGAGAGGTAAAACTTATTTTGGTCCTAATTAAGGTCTGCCTTATTGGTAAATTGAGAATAATTCTAATTAAATCTAATAATGAACTAATTAGGAATTGCTATTGAGGTGGAACAGCCATGTAATTAGTTATTCCTCTATGTGGCGAGATTAAATACTAATTAAAAGAATGAGTTCAAATTAATTACTTCTTTTTAATTTAACTAAAAAAAAGAAACAAGTGGTTCCTGACAAATCATTTACTTTGAAATCCTTCTAATCCACACAGGCAGTGTTTTTAGTTCCAGGCGAAAGTGAGAAATTGCAATTTTCATAATCTGGCAGACAGGCTTAAGAGAACCAGTCCTTGTCATGGAGGAGCTGCAAGACTTAAAAGACGACGCCACAAGGTATCATTGGAAAGCAATTGAGAAGGATAATTACGGTTCTCTTTGTTTCTTAAGGAGACCAAATATAAAGCTGGCGACGTCACAGGCGAAATTCCAACAGCTTAGTTTGGTATCCTGGAATGAGTTTGTTGTGCATGAAGACAGTGCCGGTAGTCTATCCAAAAAAAATGCAAATACTTTCACAATGTATTAAGTTATGTTTTAATTCTGGTACAATTTACCATTTTGACGAATATTCAACTAATAATCTTGAAGGTGTGGCAGATGACCGGGGACCTTGCCCCACCGGGACGCCTGGAGAAGGGAAGGACCGGGAGAAGGGCAATATCTTCCCTGGGGCGCAAGAGGGCAGCCTCCCTGGATTACATCAGGGTCACAGATGGAGAGCTTGGAAGCTCAATCCTGGTGGTGTCTGTGGCCGCCGCCAGGGGGCGCCTGGACCATCTCAGAGCCCTGGATGGCAGCGATTCTGCCACACCAGGAAGTGCTGCCAGAAGAGGAACCAGATACGCCCGGAGTGCTTCCGGGTGTCAGTGCAGCACTTCCGCAACACCAGGAAGTGCTGCAATAAGATCATCAGGGAGCACCTGGAGCTCATCCGGGTGTGCTATAAAAGGGGCCGCCTCACTCCATTCGGGGAGCCGGAGTCGGGTGGAAGAGGACGGAGCTTGCAGGTGAGGAGTGTAGGCGGTGAAGAAAAGAATGACATAAAAGATAAGAACTGAGTTTATTGTGCTGGTTTGTGTACTGCGTGTGCAGGAAATTAAATTTAAGCGTGTGTGTTTTGGACATCTTGGTGTCTTTCTGTGTCCCGGGCATCTATCACCTAAATGAGAATATTCAGTTTAACGTAAGGAGCACCTTTCCGCTATTTCAGTCGGACACACTCCTAAACATGACCCCTCTACAACAAGAGGAGCTCCCAGGATCCCAAACAACCCTCGTCTGGCTCCACTTACATGCAGTGCCCCCCTGGCACTCAGAGCTAACTTGAGTTCACCTCCCAGTCGCCTCTGCCTGCATTTTCCTATAAGTGTTACACTCGGATGAGTCCAATTTTTATTTCTTCTGCTGGCAAATTGATAAGGACTACGGCGGATCTCATCGTGATCATTAATTCATTCATTCATTTTCCGGTTCCGGATGAGAGTACGCTGCGCGCGATCTGGCTGCCGCTTCTCACTGGCGTCTTTTTGCTCTGTTTTGCTTTTGTTGCTGTTACCACATCCTCTGCCTTGCTCGTGCTTTTTATGTTTATGGACGGTCTCTCACTGGATTCATACTGATCCTTTTTGTAAAGTTTTATTCCGTTCGCTTCCTATATTCCATGAGCCCTCTCCCCTGTACTCTCCCTGAGCCAGCATGGTTGGTGAGTAAGTCTTTATTTTCTTAGTTGACTAGGATTAAGACTTCCATCCATCCATCCATTTTCCAACCCGCTGAATCCAAACACAGGATCATGGGGGTCTGCTGGAGCCAATCCCAGCCAACACAGGGCACAAGGCAGGAACCAATCCCGGGCAGGGTGCCAACCTACCGCAGGACACACACAAACACACCCACACACCAAGCACACACTAGGGCCAATTTAGAATTGCCAATCCACCTAACCTGAATGTCTTTGGACTGTGGGAGGAAACCCATGCAGACACGGGGAGAACATGCAAACTCCACGCAGGAAGGACCCGGGAAGCGAACCCGGGTTTCCTAACTGCGAGGCAGCAGCGCTACCACTACACCACCGAGCCGCCCGGATTAAGACTTTCTTAGCTGATTTTTTTTCTGCTCAATTGGAGTTAACTTTTGGGTTCTGGCTAATGTGGTGGTAGCTGTTACTGCTTTTTCTGAAGATGATTATCTACTCTACAACACAATTATGCGCTTACCGTATGCATTCCAGACTAGATACGGTGACTTATGGCTTAATCATGGAGCTTGGCATTGCTCGTCCGTGGTATTTATACCGCTCCTCTCGGCGTCATTTTAATATCACCTCTACATCCACCGACACTATTGCAGCGATTTGGTCTGTTAGACCTGTTTTTTTAAAAAGACAATCCGCAAGACGATGGAGTAGGCGGACGAATTGGCTGAGACACCTGCCGCAAATGCCAGACTGGAGTAACCAAGGATTACAATCTGACGTAACTCACCACAGTGCGCTCATTAACTGCAGATCAGTAACTAATAAAATTACTTTCCTTAACGACTTATCAACTTCTAAAAAACTGGACATGTTGTGCCTTGTAGAAACGTGGCAAAATCCAGGTGATTACTTACAACTAAATCTGCTTACCCCACTGGTTACAGTTACCTGTCTAAACCCTGTCTGACGGGCCGAGGTGGTGGATTGGCGGTGGTTCAGCGTGATTGTCTTAAAGCAACCACTGTTGATTTTCACAACATGACGTCCTTTGAATACCTGGTTGTTAAAATCACTGGGAAGGCTTCGCTGCACATTGTATTAATCTACTCACCTCCTAAACTTCAGCTGGATTTTTTCTCTGAACTTTATGAAATACTCACTCTTGTCTGTGGCACGTCTGCTGCTGTTATTTTACTTGGTGACCTTTATATTCCTGTGGATTCTGACTGTCCATCTGCTTGTGAGCTACATTCAGTACTAGATTGTTTCAGTTTTGTGCAGCATGTTGGTTTTTCAACCCATGCTAAGGGCCATATTAATAAAGTATCTATCTATCTATCTATCTATCTATCTATCTATCTATCTATCTAT
>JANRMT010062852.1:12824219-12851901 GCA_026402145.1 Polypterus bichir lapradei
CAAATAGTTTTTCACACCACTGTATATCAGGCCGATTATATTATTTATCCCACTTCATTTTCTCATTCCTAAGTAGTTTCTATTTCATAAACACTCTTTAAAGTAATATAATTGACAGAACCCTATATGACTTGTGTCAGTTATTATCACAGAGGGACTGTTTATCATGAGGCTGTCTGTTAACATAAAGCAGTGACACAATGGCACAGTTTAAGGAGAATCTGAAATTTAAGACCACATTCAATTTTGTTCCACATCTTGAAAATGTGCATATTATGTTATAAGAGGCAGTTGGGTGTATCAGTGTGTCCTATAATGGGCTGGCATGTTGCCCATGTTTGGCTCCTGTCTTGCGTAGAGTTGTGCCTGAATATGTTTTGATTGAATGAAATCTTAATAAAGGAAGAAGGCATTTAACAAAATAGAATAAATACAGCAAACATTTTTAAAAGAGCAAAAAAAGATTTGCCTAAAAGGAAATCTGCAGTAACCAAATACCAACACACAAATACAAATAAACAAGCGAGAACATCAAGTAACTAGCAAAACAAGAAATAATAGATAAAGACAAAGGGAGGAGACATCGGCAGTGATGTCATGGTGGCCCCGCCCCATGTGGCCTCACTCACACACAGCAGAGAGAATAAAGGCGCATTTAAAAGAGTCCATAACTACAAAAATAGTAGAAAATGCATAAAAATATGAAAAATAATAATTTCAAATAACAATAAGACACATAAACTCAAGTTGATACAGTAGCTGTAATTAAGAAGCAACATTTTACAGAGTGGCAGGTGATTTATGACAAAGCAAAAAGTAACTAAGCCACCAAAGCAAGCCAGGGTCACTAATGGTCTGTCCAAAATAGCCTAACCCCCAAAAATGCTGTCCCCAACTACTAGTTGCAGGCTTCGGCCTAATTATGCCCCAAAATGGGAATACTGGTTTTTACATTCCAATATTCTCTTTGAAGTCCAAAATATCACAAAAGGGAGAAACTGTGAAAACTCTGAATTATGAATCTTTGTCAAGAAATGTATTTATTTAAAAATCACTAAAAAAAGCACACAAAGGTAAAAAGGCAATAAAAGGGCAAATAAAAAAGGATTTGGCTAAAAAGCAATGCAAAGTAAACAAGTCCCCAAAAACAGAAGCCGGAAATCCAGAAAAGAAAAGCTAAACTTACAACTCCAACAACAATCAGACAAGTCAAGTCAAGTCAAGCTGGGGAGCAGGCACTGGTACAGCACGTTACCGCACCCACAACATGACGAAACAGCTCAGGACCCTGGTTGGCTGACATTTAGACACGTGGTCCAGTCCCACCCTCCAGAAATGACCCTCTATCTGTCGCAGCCAGGTGTTACGTGGGCAATCCGTTGCCCTGGTCCAGCCACTCAACAATGAGGATCCTACGATCACCCTCTGGAAAATGCACCCTCTGGGAAACGTGCCACATGGCCGTAGTGCCGTAACTGATGCTCTCTCACAATGCAGGTCATGTGCCTCATTCGGGACTCCATGATCAACACAAGTCAAACCAGCAGTACCCAAGGATTCTCCGAAGAGACACATATGAAGGGGTCCAGTCTTCGTCTCAGATGACTGGATAGTGTCTATGTCTCGCAACCATATAGCAAGACAGGAAGTACCAGGACTCTAAAGACTTGGACCTTCATCCTTTTGCAGATATCAGGAGCGCCAAACACCCCTTTTCAGTGTCCTCATGACCCCCCATGCTCTCCCAATCCATCTACTGACTTCATATGACAAGTCACCAGAGACATGAATGTCGCCTCCGAGCTAAGTAAACCTCTCGATGAGGTCGACACTCTCTCCGCAGACAGACATCAAAACCATCAAACAATGAACCGCAAAAGACTTGCTTCCTCTTCTCAGTTTAAAGGCAGTGGGAGATCCCTGCAGTAAGAGGGTTCCGTGGATGTTTTAAAAATAAAGACCATGCACTCAGGCTCAGAGGGGTGTGCAGGTGTGTATGGTGGCATGGCAGAGCGGCTCTGGAGGTTAATGGGGAGGTCAGTGGTCCCTGCATCCATAAGCGGTTCAGTCGATTGTCTCATTGGAGATCTGGGGTCTGTGGTTAGCAACCTGCATCCCTGTTAGCTTTAAAGGGGCCTTGTGCAGGGGAGCGGGTGGGTGGTCGATCAGAGTCTGGTGAGCGTTCCGGCAGACAGTAAAGGAGGCAGTTGAAATGAGAGCTGGACAAAGGGAGCATACAGCTGTGCTTGAAAGTTTGTGAACCCTTTGGAATTTTCTATATTTCTGCATAAATATGACCTAAAACATCATCAGATTTTCACTCAAGTCCTAAAAGTAGATAAAGAGAAACCAGTTAAACAAATGAGACCAAAATATCATACTTGTTCATTTATTTATTGAGGAAAATGATCGAATATTACATATTTGTGAGTGGCAAAAGAATGTGAACCTCACGGATGATCAGTTAGTTTGAAGGTGAAATTCGAGTCAGGTGTTTTCAATCAATGGGATGCCAATCAGTTGTGAGTGGGCACCCTGTGTTACTTAAAGAACAGGATCTATCAAAGTCTGCTCTTCACAACACATGTTTGTGGAAGTGTATCATGGCACGAACAAAGGAGATTTCTGAGGACCTCACAAAAAGAGTTGTTGATGCTCATCAGGCTGGAAAAGGTTACCAAACCATCTCTAAAGAGTTTGGACTCCACCAATCCACAGTCAGACAGATTGTGTACAAATGGAGAAAATTCAAGACCATTGTTACCCTCCCCAGGAGTGGTCGACCAACAAAGATCAGTCCAAGAGCAAGGCACACGTGTAATAGTCGGCGAGGTCACAAAGGACCTCAGGGAAACTTCTAAACAACTGAAGGCCTCTCTCACATTGGCTAATGTTCATGTTCATGAGTCCACCATCAGGAGAACACTGAACAACAATGGTGTGCATGGCAGGGTTGCAAGGAGAAAGCCACTGCTCTCCAAAAAAAACATTGCTGCTCGTCTGCAGTTTGCTAAAGATCACGTGGACAAACCAGAAGGCTATTGGAAGAATGTTTTGTGGATGGATGAGACCAAAATAGAACTTTTTGGTTTAAATGAAAAGCGTTTTGCTTGGAGAAAGGAAAACACTGCATTCCAGCATAAGAACCTTATCCCATCTGTGAAACATGGTGGTGGTAGTATCATGGTTTGGGCCTGTTTTACTGCAGCTGGGCCAGGACGGCTTGCCTTCGTTGATGGAACAATGAATTCTGAATTATATCAGAGAATTTGGAAAATGTCAGGACATCTGTCCATGAACCGAATCTCAAGAGAAGGTGGGTCATGCAGCAAGACAACGACCCTAAGAACACAAGTCGTTCTACCAAAGAATGGTTAAAGAAGAATAAAGTGAATGTTTTGGAATGGCCAAGTCAAAGTCCTGACCTTAATCCAATCGAAATGATGTGAAAGAACCTGAAGCGAGCAGTTCATGTGAGGAAACCCACCAACATCCCAGAGTTGAAGCTGTTCTGTACGGAGGAATGGGCTGAAATTCCTCCAAGCCGGTGTGCAGAAATGAGCAAAAGTTACTGGAAACGTTTAGTTGCAGTTATTGGGGGGTCACACCAGATACTCAAAGCAAAGGTTCACATACTTTTGCCACTCACAATTATGTAATATTTGATCATTTTCCTCAATAAATAAATGACCAAGTATAATATTTTTGTTTCATTTGTTTAACTGGTTTCTCTTCATCTACTTTTAGGACATGAGTGAAAATCTGATGATGTTTTAGGTCATATTTATGCAGAAATATGGAAAATTCTAAAGGGTTCACAAACTTTCAAGCACCACTGTAGCTGCCAGTGTCTCTGCCACTTGAGAAAACCCAATGGAGTGAGCTGGGGAAACAAAGGAGAAAGATAAACTGGGCCGGCAGGAAGGAAAAGAAATAATAATAATAATAATAATAATAATTATAGAATTCATAATAATAATGATGATGAATTTTATTTATATAGCACCTTAAGATAAGGAAACCAATGTCTGCATGTTTTTACGGCTGGTTTTAACTCCCACCATGAACATTTAATTTTTTTTGTATTATATATTATCATACATGTGCGATTAGGAGACAGCCAAATGGTCCGATTCAGGGTGTGAAAACACCAGAAAAAGGGTTAGTAGAAGAGTACCAATGCCTTCTCTCTTTCTGCCTACAAGAACCACAGAGGATTAAGTAAATTTTCCTCACTTTTATCCTGCATCTGCTTGTGTCGGGTTTGGGCAGCAGGAGCGCCCTCTGCAGGCCACACACCATTCTGCCTCATCGACTGGGCAAAGAGCGCAAGACTTTGAATCTCGATGCTCCCACAATCTCCTGGATCATGGACCCCCTGACCAACAGACAGGAGTTTGTGAGGCTGAGGGACTGTGTGTCAGAAATGGTGGCTTGTATTACTGGAACACCCCAGGGATCTGTCCGGTCTCCCTTCCTATTCACCCGCCACACAATGGACTTCCAGTACAATATCAGCGCTTGCCATCTACAGAAGTTTTCAAATGACTCATCCATCAAGGGCTGCTTTAATAATGGAGACCAGTTGGAGTACAGAAAAGCTGGGGAAATCTGCATTTTGTGGTTCGGGCACAACAACATGCAACTCAACATCAGCAAGACAAAAGAGCTGGTGATGGACTTGTGGCGTGAAAAGGACCCTCTGAGAACAGTCACATTGTAGGTGGAAGGGGGGCATGGAAGTGGCGCAGAGCTTCAAGTACCAGCAAACTGGACTGGTCTGACAACACAGTGGGACTGGATAAGAAGGACCAGAGCAGACTGGACTTGTTAAGTAGACTTGGGACTTTTGATATGTGCAGCAAGCTGCTAGAAATGTTCTACCAGTCCATAGTAGCCTGTGTGGTGTTCTGCGCTGTGCTCTCCCTGGGGAAGCAACTTGAACTCAGAAGATGTCTCTCTGAGCTCATTCCACCACCATGTGATGAGAAGCATCTAAGGGGATCTTTTCTGCCCACTGCTATCAGGTAAATTCAATGCTTCCACCCAATGTACTTGTTAAGTATTGTCACAAAAACGACATGAAGTCATCATAAAGGTTTGGAGCAGCCACCAGTGTAATAACTTGCCCTGGCTGAATAACTGTGAGATGTTCACAAGTCCACAAGTTCGAGTCCAAAACTGAACTGATGACATTTGGCAATGATGGCGGCTTTAAAGATCTGGATAGGAAGTGATGTCATCGTGGAGGGTGGAACAGGAAGTGACGTCATCACGGGTATCAACGCCGGACGTGATATCATCATGGAATTTGAAACCAGAAGTGACATCATCGTGAGTGACAGAAACCAGAAGTGACTTCGTCTGGACAGGAAGTGGTGACATCACGGGTTCAGGAACCCGGTGCAATTTCCCGAGAATGGTCTGCAGAAGACTGAGACAAAAAGTCAGTGCACCTCGCCACCCCCTGGTCAGACATGGAATTGTCACTATTGGAGCCCTTTAGCTGCCTCCCATGCACACATGTGTGACAGTATATTTTTATTTATCCATTATTTATTGATTGATTGATTGTATTATTTGTACTGTGAGGCTGTTTCTTTAATTTTTTTATTTCTGCTGCTGTATGCATCTGAATTTCCTCTTGGGATTAATAAAGTTTATCAAATCTAATCTAATGAAGTGGTTAGAAAATGGATGGACGGATGTTTGATTTCAGACTCTGACTATTGTGGCTCTGGCACTGGCGGCGCATAGCTGAGTCTGAGACAGCGAATATCCACAGCATGGCCTTTCATTTTTATCGCACTGTGCAAGTCTTTCTCGTGAGGCGTAATCACCTCCATTCTTGTGGTACAGCACGTTTTTCCATTGTCATAATTAGTTTACACATCCCACATTTATTTAACATGGCCCTCTGTTCTCATATTTTGTACCTCATTTCTCCCTCTTGCAAATTACTTGCATCCATTTGAAATTTAAATAAACCAATTTGGTTCAGTTTTTAGTTTTTGGTTTGACATAAAATCTGTTCTCCGTCTGATTAAAGCAGGTCTTTGGTGACTTCAGACCCTTGAAACTATCTTTGATGAGCATCTCAGGCCTGAAATTATGATAGCAAAGTCCCAGATAATGACTTTATTAAACCGTAACAGCTTGAGGATACTCCATCAATCAAAGGAGCTCGTTGTGTTACTCGGTGACATTTAACATTTGGGGGTGGGGGGGGGGGCTACTCCACTGTCAGAGATGTTTATATTGATATTTCAAATTCAATTTGTTTTATTGTTGCATATCAATGTCCCCTACGGTGGGCTGGCGCCCTGCCCAGGATTGGTTCCTGCCTTGCGCCCTGTGTTGGCTGGGATTGGCTCCAGCAGACCCCCGTGACCCTGTAGTTAGGATATAGCAGGCTGGATACTGGATGGATGGATGGATATCAATGTCCCACAGTAATACAAATTAACAAGTAGAGATATCCCAAAGAATGAATTTCAGATATCTTAAAAAATTAAAATATTAAAATATTGTTTGTTTTTAAATACGAGGCGGTACCCAAAAATACAGTAAGTGGAATTGAAAAAAAAACTGCTTCAATAATTTTTACTTCCTGAAACTTCCTGCTCTCCATGTGAATGAATAAACTCAGCCCAACTGTTTTCCCACTGCTGGAAACGTTTTTGGAATCGCTGAAGAGGAACGTTTGTCCAAGGCCTGCAGCGATTTTTCTTTGGCTTCCTCCATGGTACAAAAACGCTTTCCTTTGAGTTCTTTTTTCATTGCGCTTAGGAGGCAGTCAACAAGCCATGAGGTGAGTGAAATATCGCAAGATGAAGGGTTGATTTACGGTACTAACGCCTCTTTCTCTTTTTCAGCAGACTTCTTCTTCTTTCAGCCAGTCCCGTTAGGGGTCGCCACAGCGGATCATCTTCTTCCATATCTTTCTGTCCTCTGCATCTTGTTCTGTCACACCCATCACCTGCATGTCCTCTCTCACCACATCCATAAACCTTCTCTTAGGCCTTCCTCTTCTCCTCTTACCTGGCAGCTCTATCCTTAGCATCCTTCTCCCAGTATACCCCTCATCTCTCCTCTGCACATGTCCAAACCAGCACAATCTCGCCTCTCTGACTTCGTCTCCCAACCGTCCAACTTGAGCTGACCCTCTAATGTCCTCATTTCTAATCCTGTCCATCCTCGTCACAGCCAATGAAAATCTTAGCATCTTTAACTCTGCCACCTCCAGCTCTGTCGCCTGTGCCACCGTCTCCAGCCCATATAACATAGATTGTCTCACTACCGCCCTGTAGACCTTCCCTTTCACTCTTGCTGATACCCGTCTGTCACAAATCACTCCTGACACTCTTCTCCACCCACTCCACCCTGCCTGCACTCTCTTTTTCACTTCTCTTCCACAATCCCCATTACTCTGTACTGTTGATCCCAAGTATTTAAACTCATCCACCTTCATCAACTCTACTCCCAACATTCTCACTATTCCACTGACCTCCCTCTCATTCACACACATGTATTCTGTCTTGGTGGTCCTACTGACCTTCATTCCTCTCCTCTCAGACGTCCACCTCTCCAGTGTCTCCTCAACCTGCTCCCTACTCTTGCTACAGATCACAATGTCATCAGCAAACATCACAGTCTACGGGACTCCTGTCTAATCTTGTCTGTCAACCTGTCCATCACCATTGCAAATAAGAAAGGACTCAGAGCCAATCCCTGATGTAATCCCACCTCCACGTTGAATGTGTCCATCGCTCCTACCACAGACCTCACCACGATCACACTTCCCTCGTACATATCCTGTACCACTCCCGACTTCCTCATACAATACCACAGCTCCTCTTGAGGCACCCTGTCATCTGCTTTCTCCAGGTCCACAAAGACGCAATGCAACTCCTCCTGGCCTTCTCTAAACTTCTTCATCAACATCCTCAGAGCAAACATCACATCTGTGGTGCTCTTTCTTGGCATGAAACCATCATGCTGCTCACTAATCATCACCTCACTTCTTAACTGAGCTTCCACTACTCTTTCCCATAACTTCATGCTGTGGCTCATCAATTTTATCCCCCTGTAGTTACTGCAGTCCTGCACAGCCCCCTTATTCTTAAATATCAGCACCAGTACACTTCTTCTCCACTCCTCAGGCATCCTCTCACTTTCCAAGATTCCATTAAAAATTCTGGTTAAAAACTTCACTGCCATCTCTCCTAAACACCTCCATGCTTCCACAGGTATGTCATCTGGACCAACAGCCTTTCCATTCTTCATTCTCTTCATAACTGTCCTTACTTCTTCCTTGCTAATCCGTTGCACTACCTGATTCACCATCTTCACATCATCCAACCTCTTCATCTCTCTTGTTCTCTTCATTCATCAGCCTCTCAAAGTACTTTTTCCATCTGCTCAACACACTCTCCTCACTTGTGAGTACGTTTCCATCTTTATCCTTTATCACCCTAACCTGCTGCACATCTTTCCCAGCTCAGTCCCTCTGTCTAGCCCACCTGTCCTTTTCTCCATCCTTACTATCCAACCTCTCATACAACTCATCATATGCCTTTTCTGTAGCCTTTGTCATCTCTCTCTTCACCTCGCGCTTTATCTCCTAGTACTCTTGTCTACTTTCTGCATCTCTCTGACTATCCCACTTCTTTTTCACCATCCTCTTCCTCTGTATACTCTCCTGTATTTCCCCATTACACCACCAGGTTTTCTTTTCCTCCTTCCTCTGTCCAGATTTAACACCAAGCACCCTTCTTGCTGTCACCCTTACTACATCTGCTGTAGTTGCCCAACTCTCTGGTAATTCTTCATTACCACCCAGTGCCTGTCTCGCTTTCTCCCTAAACTCAACCTTGCAGTCTTCCTTTTTCAACTTCCACCATTTGATCTTTGGCTCTGCCCTCACTCTCTTCCTCTTCTTGATCTCCAACGTCATCCTACAGACCACCATCCTATGCTGCTTAACTACACTTTCCCCTGCCACTACTTTGCAGTCTTCAGTCTCCTTCAGATTGACTCTTCTGCAAAGGATGTCATCTACCTGTGTGCATCTTCCTCCACTCTGTACCTCACCCTATGTTCCTCCTTCTTCTTTACTACAAATTCACCACAGCCATGTTCTTCCCTTTGGCAAAATCCACTATCCTCTGACCTTCTTCATTCCTCTCCTTGACCCCATACCTACCCATCACCTCTTCGTCTCCTCTGTTCCCTTCACCAACATGCCCATTGAAATCCGCTCCAATTAGCACTTTTTGTCCCTTGGGTACACTGTTCATCAGTTCATCCAACTCACTCCAAAAATCTTCTTTCTTAACATCGCACACCCAACTTGCAGGGCATATGCACTAAGAACATTCATCATCACACCTCCAATTTCCAGCTTCATAATCATTACTCTGTCTGACACTCTTTTCACTTCCAAAACACTCTTGACATGCTGTTCCTTCAGAATAACTCCTACCCCATGTCTCCTCCCATCCACATCATGATAGAACAATTTGAATCCCCCTCTGATCCACCTGGCCTTACTCCCCTTCCATTTAGTCTCTTCACACACAATATATCAACCTTCCATCTGTCCATCATATCAGCTAACTCTCTCCCCTTACCAGTCATACTGCCCACATTCAAAGTTCCTACCCTCAGTTCCACTCTCTTACCTTTCCTCCTCTCCTCCTGCCTCCGAACACATCTCCCCCCTCTTCTTCTCCTTCTCCTTCTTCGGCCAACAGTAGCCCAATTACCGCCAGCACCCTGTTGACTAACAGTACTGGTGGCGGTCGTTGTTAATACGGGGCTCGACCAATACAGTATTGAAGTTTGTATTGTTGTCCGCATATTGATTTGGCAAAATTTTACACTGGATGTCCTTCCTGACATAACCCTTCACATTTATCCGGGCTTGGGACCGGCACGAAGAAACACACTGGTTTGTGCATCCCCTGTGGCTGGGTTCTACTCTTTTTCAGCAGACCCAAAGGAAAAAAGTAACAATTCCATTCACTCACCTTCAGTTCTTCCAGATTCACAAAATGGCTACCTAATGTCACTTCCGCTTCCCGTTGATGACATCAATTCCAGTTCCTTTTTCCAGTGACGTCACTTTTGTCTCCCTCATGATGATATTGTGACACTAGAGGGCGCTTTTGCTCCTCTAACCTGATAGGCAAAGGTCCAGAATACCAGGTAAAGTCACTAAAATGGTATTTTAATTCATTTTCTTTCTTATCAATAGTGCCTTTAAGCACTCCAACCACCACACACAGGCAAGTAATAATAATGACTACAATAATAATACACAATTCTCTCCTCCACACCTCCCAGCAAACGCTGTCATCTACCTCCAAACTTCGGCTGGGTGAGATAGGTGGGGAGATTTCTCAAAAAATAAAAAACAGGCAACTTTCTGGACTATTTGGATCGTGGTACACTCAAATGGCTTTAGCCATGAGGCCACTATTTCCCAGGGGGCATAAGCTTTCCCCTCTGTTGGCCGCTCTGGGTTGAATTTCCATGCCTTTATTTTCCTCACCTGCTTGTCTGGGGATGCCTCACTTTTATCTGGGACCTCAGCCCCAATGAGGAGGACAGCTCTTTCCTCCAAGAGAGCATAATAAGCCCCTGTCGCTTCTCCAATAGATACCAACCCACTACTCTGAGTCTCCTCCACCCTAAACGTATAGAGAGTGGAGCCTGTACCGGGTCTTTCCGAACCATGGGACAATCCCCCCACTCAGAAACTCAGCCCCGGTACTCTCCCACCTGGTTAGGTTTCAGGCCTGGTCCTGTTTTCTTCTGGGCTTTCTTCATCCTGCCGGCTACGCCAATGTCACAAGAACCTCCAAGAGACATTAAGAAGGTTTGGGCCAGACGCCCATATAATATGTGCTTGCTGCAAAATGGAATTAGGTATTGGTGTACAAATCTTTATAGACCAGAGTCCACAACTGAACTGCCATTGCAGAGACAAGATGGCCGCTTTAAAGGACAGTGTAGGATATGACGTCATCATAGGCAGGATCGGAAGTGACATCATTAAAGGTGCCGGAACCTAGCAGGATTTCCCGAAAATGGTCCACAAGGGATCGAGAAAGACAGTTAGTGCACCCCGCTGGCCCCTGGTCGGATGCGGAATTACTATCATTCAAGCCCTTTAGTTGTCTCCTACTCATACGTGTGTGACAAGATCACTTCCGGTTCCTTCACAATGACGTCACTTCCGTCCAACAGCTTTGACGTCATTTCCCGACACCTCATTTCTGACCACCATTTTGTGTATAAATATCGCGATCTTCCAGCTGTTAAATGTCAAATGCTTTGGTTTTTGATCTTTTTCATTATTATTTTCATAAAGTCCACTGGACATTATACAGGGCAATTCCCCAACTCTTTTTGATTTTGTAGACTCCATTCCTTGCTTTTTACAGCAGGAACAAGAAAAAGTTTCATGGAACAAAGATCAGGCGAGTAGGCAAGGTGGCAAGAACTCCAAGACACACAAGTCAATTCAGAAATCTCTTCAATAGTCCGACAACAATCTCCATAAATTGCATTGCACACTTTATCCAGATTTTCCTCATTCCTAATTGTAGAAGGTTCCGCCAGATCTTGGTTGGTCTTCAAGTAATATTTCCCCTCGTTTGAAATGTTAAAACCACTTTTAGGCCTGTTGTTTACTTAAAGCTTCCTAGTTAAAAGCATTTTCAAGCATCACTATAGTGTCAGCAGCTGTGTTCCCTAAGAGAAAACAAAATTTAATGCAAATTAGCTATTGTTTATGATCACCCATCACAAAGATTGCAGAATTCGTTTAATAAGCACCAGGAAAAACCGACACGAGATGGAATACAAACAATACAGATCAATGACACTCAGCAGACTGCCGCAGAATACTGTAAGTATGCTATACCTAGCGGCAAAATTGGTAATTAAGTCAACATTGTGCGCCATGTAAAGATTCCGGTTATTTTTGGGTATTCCATCGTATTACTTGTGTTTTTGTAAAAATAACTAACTAACAGAAATGCAGTATGCACAGCAGCTCTAGTCAGGGTATGCCAGACTAAAATAGTGAGCCTTCAGCCTGAGAGAGCATCTCTTATATTAGCAGGCAGATCATTCCACAGCTTCAGGGCCCTGTAGCCGAAGACTCAACCTGCCACTGTTATTTTATTTTATTTTTTTTCCCTTTTTTTTTCTTTTATTAATTTTATTACAATCCATACAAAGCAATCAAGTTTTTACAAAGAGAAAAAATTAAGAACAGATCGATCCCCACCCCTGAACTGTTATTTTATTAATCTTTATACGTAGGCCAGCGTCTTGAGATCTTAATGTGCACTCTGTTTTGTAAGTAATAAAGTATGCAAGACATCAGCTATTTAAGAATTTATGCGTAAAAAGGAAGATTTGGAAATCTTCCCTAAACCTAACTAGAAGCCAGTATAAGGACTTAAGAACTGGAGTTATGTGTTTGTACTTTCTAGTTCTTGTAACAGTTTCAAGCATCACTACAGTGTCAGCAGCTATGTTCCTTAAGAGAAAACAAAATTTAACGCAGACTCGCTGTTCTTTATGATCACCCATCACAAAAATTGCTAAACACGTTTAATAATTCCCGAGAAAAACCGACACGGAATGGCGTGCAAACAATACAGAGCAATGACACTCGGCAGACTGCCACAGAATACTGTAAGTGTGTCACACCTTGAGGCAAAATTCGCAACTAAGTCGAGATTGCGAAATCATGTACAGATTCCAGTTATTTTTGGGTATCCCCTCATGTTACTTGTGTTTTTGTAAAAATAACTAAAAAACAGAAATGCAGTATGCACAGCAGCTCTAGTCAGGGTATGCCAGACTAAAATAGTAAGCCTTCAGCCTGAGAGAGAATCTCTATTATTAGCAGGCAGCCCATTCCACAGCTTCAGGGCCCTGTAGCCGAAGACTCAACCTGCCACTGTTATTTTATTAATCTTTATACGTAGGCCAGCGTCTTGAGATCTTAATGTGCACTCGCTGTTCTTTATGATCACCCATCACAAAAATTGCCGAACACGTTTAATAAGCACCAAGAAAAACCATCACGGAATGCCGTGCAAACAATACAGAGCATTGACACTAAGCAAACTGCCACAGAATACTGTAAGTGTGCTATACCTAACACCGAAATTCGCAATAAACATTAGATTGCGTGCCAGGTAATGATTCCAGTTATTTTTGGGTACCCCCTCGTATATCAGAAACTGATTTCCACATATCTCGACATATGTTCCTTTACCCTTCAACATACTGTATCTGCAGGGCCTTTTGAAATATCGCAAAAGCATTTCAAGATATCTCAGATGCATTTTGAAATACAGCCCATTAGCTCTGAACATTGCGCTTCGAGAGTGTAGTCAAGTCACATATCAAGGCCAAGCTCTCGAGCTCGTTGGACCCACTTTGATTTGCATATCACCCAAACCGATCCACCAATGGGAGACCATCTAGGAAAAGGCTTGGGTTGCTGCTGGGAAGAGTTGCTGGCGAGACCAGCAGGAGGTGCTTACCCAGTGGTCTGAATGTGGATCCCAATGCCCCATTGTGGTGACAGGAACACAGTACTGTAAAACTGGGGTGCAATCCTTCAGATGAGACATAAAATCCAAGGTCCTGATACTCTGTGGTTGTTAAAGATCACTGGGCATCCTTCATTAAGAATAGGGTGTATCCCAATGCCCTGGCAAAATTGCCCACCACGGCCAAGTCATGCTGGCACCTTAATCATCCCCTGTCTCTAATTGGCTGTCTCTTACCACTTCACCACTTAACAGCTAATGTGTGGTGAGCAAACTGGTGCAAAAATGGTTGCTGTCACATCATCCAGGTGGGTGCTGCACTTTGGCAGTGGTTGAAGTGGCTCCCCACTCACTAAGTAAAACACTTTGAGTAGTAATAAAAGTGCTTTATACAGTAAATATTGTAAGAGACGGCCAGGATGCCCCTGTGATGGAAGGACTGTAGAAGGCAGCTTTTTGAGGACACTGCCTCCCCCAAGACGCTAGATGGTAGACGCTAGATTCCCGCAGGGCACTATGGGACATGTAGTGTAATACCACAGCCCTGCTGGGTATCATGGGTGCTGCCAGGGGACGCTGCAAAAGGACCAGAGGAGCTGTGTTTCATCCATACCCCGGAAGGACTCCCAAGTCATGAGGACGGAAGCTCCGAAGTACTTCCGGGCTGAAGAAAACTCAAGTCCTCCATCTGACCTGGGAGTGCTGACAAGACACATGGGAGGAAGAATGGAAGCACTTCCGGGTCAAGGACTATTTAAAGGACTGCTGAAGACCCAGCAGGCAAGCCATAGTCGGCAGGTGTAGGAGGAGAGAATATTTGATTCTTATTATAGTCTTATTGTCTATTCACTTGCCTGTTTATTGTGGCTGGGGTACTTTGGAGGCACTTCTGAGTGCTTTTAAACCGTGTCAGCGTCTATTTGTTGGGCTTAACTCTTTTAGGGTGAATGTCGACTTTTTTTGACACAAGGGGTTGAGGATGGATATCAGGGGCACAAGGCGAAAGAAAGCTGTAAATGCTGATAAAACTTAATGTTACGTTTTAGGAAGACCCTATTTGCTCGGAGGACTGTTAGAATCTTTCACTTGCCGTTGAAACCCTGCATGTGTGTGAGTAGCGTAGAGTAGGCGATGTCTAGAATGGCATCAGCATCGGGCGAGAGAGCGAAGCAAATGCCCAAAGCAAAATGTGCATATTATTTATTTCTTTATTTTTTTTTGTGCATTATTGCTGAATCGGACTCTGACTTATCCAACTCCGATTTTGATACGAGTGATCTGGAGATCGGAAACAAAAGTTAGGTGCCTGCATCAGCTGATTGTAGTGCTGGACGCAGTCGTGTAGCTGATGCACCAATGGAAAGGGAGGGTTAAACAGAAATTGATCTGTGACAGGCAAACTGGCACCTGGACGTCACCAAACGACGCGGCCTCCTGGTGGGCACTAAAGATTAGCAGCCCCTCGACTACATCAAGCCGTCTTTTACCAGAAAGTGTCTTTCAGCTTATGAGTGATGGGACAAGAACGTATATAATAAGTATGTGAATACGCCTACAGTAGGGGCTCCTGGAACACAAAACAGAGTGATATTTGTTGTAAATAAGTGTATTATGTTGATTTATGCATGAAACTATTGCTTTGAGGGTGGCACGGTGGTGCAGTGGTAGCGCTGCTGCCTCACAGTAAGGACAGCTGGGTTCACTTCCCGGGTCCTCCCTACGTGGAGTTTGCATGTTCTCCCTGTGTCTGTGTGGGTTTCCTCCCACAGTCCAAAGACATGCAGGTTAAGTGCATTGGCGATCCTAAATTGTCCTTGGTGTGAGTGTGTATGTGCCCTGTGGTGGACCGGCGCCCTGCCCGGGATTTGTTTCTGCCTTGCGCCCTGGGATTGGCTCCAGCAGACCCCCGTGGCCCTGTGTTAGGATATAGCGGGTTGGATAATAATGACTGACTGACTGACCATTGCTTTGTGTACTTCTTAGAAAGAAAGTTTTTTGGAAAAAAATTCAGCCCTGGGACAAAAGGAAGAAAAAATAATTAACCCTTAAAGAGTTATTGTGACAACAGTGACCCCTAGCGTCCTTACAATGTAAAGAGTTTTTATTATTATCCATCCATCCATCCATCCCTTATCCAACCCGCTATATCCTAACTACAGGGTCACGGGGGTCTGCTGGAGCCAATCCCAGCCAACACAGAAAACAAGGCAGGAAACAAACCCTGGGCAGGGTGCCAGTCCACCGGTTTTAATATGATTATTATTATTATGGCTTAAAACTTACTACCACGCAGAGGCGGCATCACCACATGCTGTTCAATGGGTGGACAAGAAAGACAACAGCACCTCACCAGGGTCTCCATATACCTTCAGGTACAGGTGCTGACCCATTGACTACTCTGTAGACTTGAACTTAATATGCGCCACTACAGGGGGCCAATGTAGTGACCTGAAGAGGGGAGTGATGTGCATTCGTCTTGAAGCATTTTGGACCATCTCCAGTGGCTTGATGGCACATGTGGGTCCTCCTGCTAGTTCTGAGTTGCAGTATTCCAGGTTATGACAAGACCAAAGCCTAGTCTTGCATACTCGGATAGATAAGATAATATATGATAATAAGATAAGGAGTGATTCTCGTGTAGCGACTCGATTATGAATCAAACAAGTCGAGTCTGATGAGTCTCACAAAGGGCCCGTGACTAACGACACCTGTTCTGTTGTCTTCATTGTGTAAGTGAGGCCATGATACTGACTCGCCACAAGTGGGACCCTCCAGAAACAGATGCATTTATACTACAATCCACTAAAGAACAAAACAGATGACCTCCATAGTGATACTGTTAGTGCAGACATGCGGTGGATACAGGAAATCCAATTTAGCCTCAATGTGGGTGTACTGGTTAAGGTTTTCTGTGGTGGGCTGGTGCCCTGCCTGGGATTTGTTCCTGCCTTGTGCCTTGTGTTGGCTGGGATTGGGTCGAGCAGACCCCTGTTACTCTGTTTCAGGATATAACAGGTTGGACAATGACTGACTGACTGACTGACTGGTTAAGGTTTTAGGCTTCAGACCTTCTGAGGTTTTGTGGTCAAATCCCACTTCTGACACCAAGTGACCATAAGCAAGTCACTTCACCTGCCTGCACTCCAATTGAAAAAACATAAGAAATGTAATCAATTACATGCAAAATGCTGTAAGACACCTTGGATAAACACGTCAGCCACGTAAGTGAATGTTATTGCTGTCGTGAGCACTTAGTTATTCTCAGCCTCAACAGACACACAAGCAGTTCTGCAGAGAAGAATACAGAAAATGGCAGAGCTGTGCCCACTGACTCAAGGCCATCAAAGGCTGCTGTCTACTAAACACTGAATTGAAGGGGGTAAACACTTATAAGACCAATTATTGTGTGTTTTCCATTTGTCATTAATTCAGGGCACTTTGTGTCCTGGGCACAAACTTAAACTTCATCTGGTCCTGCGAATGGGGTTGGTGGCAGGATTGGCACTCCAGCCACCATAAAAATCTTCACGCAGCTCCAAAACAAGCTTCCCAGGGGAGTAGCTCTGCTGCAGCTGCCCATAGGAAGACTGCTCGGATTATGAAGGGGATGGTGGGAAAATACTCGGGAGCCAAGGAATACTCCAAAACTGCCAGAGAGCCAATGGGGTTAGGCCTGTTGGGGATCGGAACTGGTGTGGTGCTGAGGTGTCACCTGCTGCACAGCCACACTTGGGTTCCAATACCGGGGGTCCTGAGCTGTTTCATTGTGTGGTGGTTTTGGCAGCACATGCTGCCCACTTGACCTGACCTGACCTGACAGGTCTCTTTGCAAAGATCTGTTCTCACTTTGACCTTAATGAGTCAACCTAACCGAGCTTGAGACGATCAAGTGCCCGAATCCTGGTGTGAAAAGCTTGTATAGACTCAGCCAAGAAGACTCAAAGCTAGAATTGCTGCTTGACGGACTTCTACTTCCAAGAGGAGGAGGAGGAGGAGGATGTTGTGGGACACTTCCTCCAGGAAAGAGATTTCAGTGTTTGCTTTTTTTAATCAAAACATTTTTAATGCAAGCCTTGCAGATCCAGGCGTTTAATGACCTCTTGGGCACGGCCATCAGCAGTGTGTCTGTCTGCGGAGAGAGTGTCGACCTCATCGAGAGGTTTACTGACCTCAGCAGTGACATTCATGTGACTCTGGTGACTCTTCCTATGAAGTCAGTAGACAGATTGGGAGAGTGGGGGGTCATGAGGTCGCTGGAAAGGGGTGTGTGGCGCTCCCAATATCCAAAAGGATGAAGGTCCAAGTCTTTAGAGTTCTGGTGCTTCCTGTCTTGCTATATGGTTGTGAGACATGGACGATATCCAGTGACCTGAGACGAAGACTGGACTCCTTCATGTGTGTCTCTCCGGAAAATCCTTGGGTACCGCTGGTATGACTTTGTGTTGCTCATGGAGTCCCGGATGAGGCACCTGACCTGCATTGTGAGGGAGCGTCAATTATGGCTCTACGGCCATGTGGCGCGTCTCCCCAAGGGTGATCCAGCTCATAAGATCCTCATTGTTGGGGACCTGAGTGGCTGGACCAGGCCAAGGGGTCACCCATGTAACACTTGGCTGTGGCAGATAGAGGATCATTTCCGAAGGGTGGGACTGGAGCACGTGTCTGCCTGGGGGGGCTGCTAACCAGGATCCCGGGATCTCGACTTACAGAAAACGTGTTTTCATTTTACTTTCATTCTCTCTCATCCCTGCTGGATTTTTTCCATTGTTTTTTTTCTTTCTGGTCCAGAAGCTTCCATGGTGTTCATCGTTCATATCTAACAGCTGGTCTGGATGAGAAGTCTGAATGCTCCAACAGGTAGTGGGTCTAAAGAGTGGAGACCCAGAACATCCAGCAGGTGATGCCTCAACCTGCCCATCCTCAGGGGGTAAGGCGGGCTGTCAACGAGGACAGGATGGCTTGTTGTTATTCAAACATGTAACATGAAAGGTGAACCACCTGAAGCTAAGCACGTTCAGGCACGGGCAGCACTTGGATAGGAGACCAACCAGGAGAAGTGTGGGTTGCTGCTAGGAGGAGGTGTGGGTGAGGCCAGCAGGGGGTTGCTGATCCTGAGGTATGAATGTGGATCCCAGTGCAGTGACAGGAGGACACTGTGCTGTTAAAATCTAGCTGTCTATCAGATGAGATGTAAATCTGACGTCTCTGTGATCATCAAAGATCTCTGGGCATTCTTTATAAAGAGTAGGGTGTATCCTGATGTCCTGGATAAATTGCCCACCACGGCCTAGTTTTCGCTCCCCACCTAACCTGACCTGACAGGGCACTTTGCAGAGATCTGTTCTCACTTTGACATTAAAGTGTCAGTCTAACAGAGCTTGAGAGGATCTACCTGGAAGAATGGGATCAACTGTCCAAATCCAGTTGTGAAAAGCTTGTAGAGACTCAGCCAAGAAGACTCAGAGCTGGAATTGCTGCTTGATGGACTTCTACTTCCAAGAGGAGGAGGATGTTGGGGGCATGAGCAACCACCACACGACGTTCCACCTGGATTGGGACCCGAGTGCAGTGGGTGACACTTCCTCCAGGAAAAAGAGATTTCAGTGTTTGATTTTTTAATCAAACCATTTTTAATGCAAGCCTTACAGAAAATGTGTTTTCATTTTACTTTCATTCTCTCTCATCGCTGCCCGAGTTTGTTTCATTATTTTTCTTTTTGGTCCAGAAACTTCCATGGTGTTCATTGTTCATAGCCAACAGCTGGTCTGGATGTGAAGTCTGAATGCCCCAACAGGTGGTGGGTCTACAGAGTGGAGACCCAGGATATCCAGCAGGTGACGCCTGACCCCGTCCATCTTCAACAGGCACGGCGGGCTGTCAACGAGGACAGGATGGCTTCTTGTCACTGAGACATGTAACAAAACAGGTTACCTACCTGAAGTCAGCACTTGGATGAGAGACCAACCAGGAGAAGGGTGGGGTGCTGCTGGAAGAGGTGTTGGTGAGGCCAGCACGGGGCACTGACCCTGTGGTCTGAATATACCACCCACTGTTGTGTAACAATAAAATGTGGTGCCCACATAGTACCCAACTACTGCTGCTGGTACTTTTCAATCAAAATGTTACAGTTTAATAGGAAACGAGATAAATGATCTATCTGGTTCAGCCTGCTTGGGTGTGCTGCTTTTGAGTTTAAAAATCTAAAACGGAGATTTTTAAGTGCTGTCTCCTTAGTATGCTGCTTTTGAGAAAAATGGAAAGAGAGATTTGTGTTCATCGAGAGGTTTGCTTTTTGTTCTGAACGTATAACATGTCTAAAATATAATCTTCTTTATGGATTTTTTTTTTACATGAAGCCCTACATTTTTGTCAGTTTTCTTGAGTGGCATCATTGAATATTTTGCTTTATTATATAATAGTATATCATTAATATAATTAGGACTGTAATTATCACCTTACCCGAGATTCTTTCCCTCTCTTACAACACTTAATCTCTTGTAAATGATGTCATTTTTCCCTAAAGTGAGAGTGAAAGTATTAGTTTACATTCTTCACAATCCATAACCGCTACAGACCTCCAGAGGGCGCTCATTTCACATGATACACAATCACAATCGTCCTGTCAAGCTTTGAGTTCTTACTTATTCTGCAATACTCTGAAGTAACTGAGTCAGACAAAATCATAAGAAAAAGTCACAGTGGATGCAAAGATGTGCACCATGTAGAGTGGGCATAGCAGGATCCTCATTCAGGACATCTTAACTGTGCACCCAGGGGTCCCATGATGGCAAGGGGGCTCTTCATCACTCATACCACATCCTTACCACATGCATAAAAATTACTAAGGACTCCCCAACTCTTAAGAAAAGATCTGATGACCGCATGCTGAAATCGTCAAAGGCAAAGTGTGTGGTGAGCGTACTGGCACAAAGTGGCTGCCGTCACATCATCCAGGTGGGTGCTACACATTAGTGGAGATTGAAGTCCAGTATGAGGTACATCACTTGAATTATGAGGGAATTACCCTCCCTCCTATTACCCAATCCCCCCCCCCCGCCCCCCAAACCGCCACCACCACCTTCTCCCCCGGGAGAGGCCTGGCCAGCATTTAGATGGGAGACCAACCAGGAAAAGTTTGGGTTGCTGCTATCTATCTATCTATCTATCTATCTTTCATATAGTGGCTTTCATATCTATCTATCTATCTATCTAGTATATAGTGCCTTTCATATTATCTATCTATTGTGGACTAAGCCCCGGACACAGACAGGAAGACATGGCAAATTCACCACCACACGTTTATTTTACAAACTATTTACAAAAGTCAAGTCCCCACAAATTCCAAGACTTCCCCAAAAGTCCAGGGCTCTCACACTATCTGCCTTTCTCTTCGGGCCGCCTCCATTCTCTCTTCTCCTGCTTCGCCCTCTCCTCACCCGACTCCAGCTTTGAATGAAGGGAGGTGGCCCCTTTTATCCACACCCGGATGTGCTCCAGGTGTCCCAGCACTTCTGGGTGTGGTCCAGGGCTCAAAAGGCACAGGGGCTCCCTCTGGTGGTGACCACGGGCCCCTACAGGGTTGAGCTTCCGGTCGCCCCCACATGGTTTGGGGAAGGCGCAAGCCCTCCTCTGGTCCTCCTGGGCGTCCCTGCCGGGTCACCTCCCCAGCCGTCTCTGACACTATCTATCTATCTATCTATTATATAGTGCCTTTTATATTATCTTTTTTTTTAATTTTATTAATTTTATTGCAATCATTCCATACAAATCAATCAATTTTTACAAAAAGTACAATTGAGAACAAGTCGACCCCCACCCCTGAGAAAGAGAGCAAGGCAAACGGAGTAAAATTTAAGGCTTGTAAACATACCTAAATTGATAAATTTGATAAGTCAATAGAGATGAATGGAGAAAAAAGAAAGAAATACAGAAAGAATTGCTTCCTCTGTGCTTTAAGAGCTTATTTTAAAATATTACTGATTAGATCCTGCCATGTTTTGAAAAAAATCTGTACAGATCTTCTAACTGAGTATTTGATTTTTTCCAATTTCAAATAGTATAAAACATCACTTTCCCATTGACTTAAAAGAGGACAGTTTGGATTCTTCCAGTTTAGCAGAATAAGTCTATGTTCCAATAGTGTAGTGAATGCAATCACAGTTTGTTTGTCTTTCTCCACTTTAAGCCCCTCTGGAAGAACACCAAACACAGCTGTTAATGGGTTAGGAGGGATTGTGAGTCCAAGGCTGTCTGAAAGGTAATTAAAAATTTTTGGCCAGAATAATGTTAATTTGGTGCAGGCCCAGAACATGTGACCCAGTGAGGCTGGGACTTGGTTGCAGGATTCGCAGGTTGGATCATGCCCTAGAAACATTTTGGAGAGTTTTAGACGAGACAGATGTGCTCGATATATAATTTTGAGTTGTATAATTGTATGCTTTGCGCATATGGCGCTTGAGTGAATTCTCTGCATTGCTATTTTCTACTCCTTTTCTGATATATTAATTGAGAGATCTTTTTCCCAGTGTTGTCTTGGATCTTTGAAAGGGAGGGACTGTAAAATGATTTTATATATTGCAGAAATGGTGTCTGAGTCCTTGAGATTGAGCAATATTTTTTCCAGCATGGATAAGGGGGTGCAAGATGAGGAAAATCGGGAAGGTTCTGTTTAACCAAGTTCCTAATTTGAAGATAGTGAAAGAAATGTGTAGCTGGAATGTTAAATTTAGAATGTAATTGTTCATAGGATGCAAAGACGTTGTCTATATAAAGTTCTCTAAGCAAGTTAATTCCAAATTTTTTCCAGATATTAAAAACTGCATATGTTTGCGAAGGTTGAAAGAGGTGGTTCTCTTGCAGAGGTGCCACAGATAGAAGCTTCTCCGTCTTAAAGTGCTTTCTACATTGGTTCCAGATTCTAAGTGAGTGGAGCACAATTGGGTTATTAGTGTATTGCCGATAACGTGTGTTTATTGGAGCACAGAGCAAGGAATACAAAGAAGTGCTGCAGGATTTTACTTCTATTGCAGACCAAGCCTGTGTTTCTTCATCTATTTGTGTCCAGGTTTTTATAGCTTGTATGTTTGCTGCTCAGTAATAAAACTGGAAGTTATGTAGAGCCATGCCACCTTCTGCCTTTTGTCTTTGTAGGGTCGCTCTTTGGATACGTGGACGTTTTGAGTTCCAAATAAATGAGGTTATTGTTGAATTTAATTGCTTAAAAAATGATTTATTGATGTATATTGGGATGTTTTGAAATAAAAAAAGGAGCTTAGGAAGAATATTCATCTTAACAGTGTTAATTCTTCCAGCTAGTGTGAGATGAAGGGTTGACCATCTGTGCAAGTCTTGCTTAATTTTTCCCATTCAGACAGCAAAACTTTGTTGATATAGAGCTTTGTGTTTACTTTTGATGTTTACCCCGAGGTATTTAAACTGTTCTGCAATGATAAAAGGTAGGGTGTCTAATCTAATGTTATATGCTTGAGAATTCACTGGAAAGAGTACACTTTTATTCAGATTAATTCTGAGACCAGAGATCTTTTGAAATTCTGTGAGTGCTGTTAAGACTGCAGGCACAGAATTTTCTGGGTCCGATATATACAGTACCATATCATCTGCATATAGAGAAATTTTCTGTTCCAGTCCTTCTCTGATAATCCCCTTTATTTGATCATTGTTTCGACATTGTATTGCCAGTGGTTCAATGGCGATTGCAAATAGCAGTGGTGACAAGGGGCATCCTTGTCTGGTACCTCGTTCTAGTTTAAAGTAGTCTGAACAAATGTTGTTGATACAAACTGAAGCTTCTGGGTTAGTATACAGTAATTTGATCCATGCACAAATGTTCGGGCCAAACCCAAATTTCTCCAATGTAGTAAAAAGATATTTCCATTCAATCATGTCAAATGCTTTTTCTGCGTCCAATGATAATAATATTTCTGGGGTGTTTGATTTAGTTGGTGAGTATATTACATTAAACAGGCGTCGAAGATTTGAAGATAAGTGTCGGCGCTTGATAAATCCAGTTTGATCTTGTGATATTACCGAAACTTTGTAATTTGCGGTGTTAGATGTCGTCCCCCTTGTGGTAGAAGTCCTATCTAAGAGTGGATTTAAAACACAATTAAAGTCCCCAGCCATTATAATTTTATGAGTGTTCAAAATTGGGAATGGATACAAATAAATTTTGTATAAATTCCTTATCATCAACATTAGATACATAAGCATTTATCAAAATAATTTTACAGTTAGATAAGTCTCCCATGACCATTACATATCTCCCTTCTCCATCCTTCTAGCTATGATTTTAGAGAGTATTTTAACGTCATTATTCAGAACTGAAATTGGTCTGTATGAAGCACATTGTCCTTATTTTGTTTTGGAAAAACTGTTATTAATGCTTGGCGAAAAGTTTGAGGAAGAGTTTGTTTGTCTCTGGCTTCTGTAAATGTTGCTAATAGGAGGGGAGCTAGCTGAGCAGAGAATTTCTTATAAAATTCTGCAGGGTAGCCATCAGGGCCTGCTGCTTTCCCGCTTTCAAGTGCCTTTATAGCATCTAGTAATTCTGATAACGCCAGAGGTTTATCAAGTTCCTCCGCACTAAAAGTGTCTATTTGTGGTATTTGTAATGTATCCAGAAGTGCATTAGATTGTGTATTGTCTTCTTTAAACTCAGTAGAATATAAGGATTTATAGTAGTCTCTGAATGTGTGCATTATATTTTTGTGGTCGATGATTTTGTCTCAGTTCGTGTTGGTGATTACTGGGATTGCGTTGCAGACTTCTTGCTTGTGGATTTGTTGAGCTAAAAGCTTATTAGCTTTCTCTCCATGTTTTTAGTAATGATGTCTGGATTTATAAATTAGTTGTTCAGTTTCTTTAGTTGTCAAGAGGTTTAGTTCTGAATGCAAAGCCTGCCTTTTCCTATGTAGAGCCTCACTTGGAAGCCTGGCATGTTCTTCATATATTATAGTAATTTCGCTTTTTAGCTCTGCTACTTTCTTAGTTTCTAATTTATTTCTGTGGGAAAAATATGAGATAATCTGTCCTCTTAAGAAGGCCTTAAGAGTTTCCCAGAGTATTCCTGCAGAAATCTCTGAGGATGTATTTGTCTCTAGGAAGAAACTGATTTGTTTGGATATGAATTCTGTACAATTCTCGTCTGCTAATAGAAGAGGGTTGAAACACCATCTGCGAGGTGAGTGTGTGGGGCACAGTAACTTTAGCTCCAAGATCAGAAGTGCATGGTCAGAAATAACAATAGCATCGTATTTGCAAGATTTAATCAAAGGCAAGAAATTATTATCTATAAAGAAATAATCAATTCTTGAGTAGCAATGATGTACTGGTGAGTAGAAAGAATATGTTCTTGAATTTGGGCTTAAAAACCTCCAGGGGTCTGATAAGTTGTGATCAGTTATAAACTTTGTAATTTGCGGTGTTAGATGTCGTCCCCCCTGTGGTAGAAGTCCTATCTAAGAGTGGATTTAAAACACAATTAAAGTCCCCAGCCATTATAATTTTATGAGTGTTCAAAATTGGGAATGGATACAAATAAATTTTGTATAAATTCCTTATCATCAACATTAGATACATAAGCATTTATCAAAATCATTTTACAGTTAGATAAGTCTCCCATGACCATTACATATCTCCCTTCAGGATCCAATACTACATCTGATGCTACAAATGGTACTGTTCTATGTATGAGAATTCCCACACCTTTAGTTTTCTTTGTAAAACTATAATGGAACATTTGGCCCGTCCAGTCCTTTTGCAGCCGGAACTGATCCTTGCTTAGTAAGTGGGTCTCCTGTAAAAATACTATTTCAGCATTTAGACCTGTAAGGTGAGAGAGTACTTTCTTCCTCTTTAATTCGTGATTCAGGCCTTTAACATTCCAGCTCACAAAGTTAACTGTCCCATCATGGAAACATTGATTATGAGTTTTTGATGTCATTTTATAGTCTTAACTGGAAGTGAGACGGCTTCGGCCTTAATTTCCTATTTCCCCTAGAGTTGTTGCCATGCAGCTTATTATTATGTTGCTGGTTATAATTATAAAGATTAAAAGGATAGATTAGGTATAGATCAAGCCTGCTCTCTTTCTCTCCCCCCCTTAACCCCCCACCCTCCCTTTTTGCCTCCCCACGTGATGCTGGACCCCACTTCACACAGTCCCAGTCCTCTGACATACCTAGAGACAGAGCACGTCCAAAGCAAAACAAGCCCCAATGCAGCGGCGTTTTAGGGTTAAAAAATAGAGATATCTATTACCAATATAGTCTAAATACTATATGCCTAAAATTTAATCATTAACAAACTATGAACTTAAAATATATATAATCTTCAGCAATCTTAGTATATTACGATAATACACCCGGATAATAAACCCGGGGAATGGTGTTGGAAAGGGTTCCAGAATAAGCATAATAAGTCCTAATGCAATAATAGCAATAACAATAAACCAAGGGTATGGTGTTGAACAGTCTCGTTTAGGGTAGAGAGAAAAAAATTAGATAAGAAAAAAAAAAGTGGTTAGCTGCAAACGTCTATAACTGTAATTAAAACATAAACAGATAGCGTCCGAGTAATAATGAGTAATAATGAGTAATAATGAGAATATATAATGATAAAAACCTGTATCTTAACAAATCTTAACAAATAGATCAGACAGTAGGTTATTTATCCTTGCCATGTCATGACTCACTATTGTGTTTCAGAATAGTGTCGGGATTAGCTTTCTTAATTCCTTTTCTGCTTCTTCCTTGTTAGCGAAGACATAGAATTGACCCTGCAATTCCACTTTGAGTTTGGCCAGATACAAGAGGCTGTATTTGATATTGGCTTGCCATAACGGCTGTTTAATGTTGTAGAAAGCTGCGCATTTAGTAGCTGTTGCTGGAGAGAAATCAGGGAAGATACGAATGTGGTTATTTTCATATATAATCTCTTGCTTGTGTCTGAGGAGTGCCATCACCTCTAGCTTAAATAATAACCTCTCAAAGCGAATAATAAAAGATCTAGGTCTAACGGTATTTGATCCGTGTACGCGATAAGCCGCTGCTATCTCAGAATCTGCTTTAAAGTCCTCTCCAATTATTTTAGAAAACAGTTCGGCTGCGAATTTCACTGGGTTTGGACTTTCTCGATTTTCAGGTAGACCTTCAATTCTAATATTATTCCTTCTGCTTCCATCTTCCAAAGCAGCAAGTCTGTCTCCGAGTTTTTTGCATTCGGAGTTGGCAGTTGTTGCTTTTTCTTCAGCACTGGCAGCTAGATTTCCGGCTGTTTCAATCCGAGTCGTGAATGTCTCCTTGACATCCTCCAGTTGATCAGCAAGTGTGCTCAGTTTAAATGAGGTTTCCTGAATGTGCTCTTCAATTTTACCCAGCATATCTTTAAAGACTTTATTATCCTGCTACCGCAGCTTCTTATTTGCCGTCTTGCTTTTCTTTATATCTTTCTTTATCTTTTAATTAAGCTCAGAAATCATTACCTTCAGCTCAGACAGATCAATTCTTGTTTCGTGCACCGTAGGTGAGGCGGCAGCCTCTATTGTAGCCGGTGTTCCCAATGTTCCTGGCTCACGTGGAGTAGTTGAAGCCGCGGACTGCAAGGCCTTTTCTAGTTTCAGGTGATCTTCTCCAATCAGCGAGCAATCGAGACCTGCTTCACTCACGCTCGTCGACAATGTGGCGGACCGCGGTCCTGAGGAGTCTGGGCTTTCGCCCATCTGATCCAGGTCAGTCTCTGAAAGGCCGTAGCTTGTACTTGGGCTTGCCGATCTTAGCTTGGATGTAGGTTTAGTTTTCATTTCTTTCGGAACCCCTTTCTTGTTGGACATGTTTATATATGCTTGCATATACTGTAGTAGTGCCCCTCAGGTCGGATAAATACAAGATATCTCAGGATAATAAGCAATAATATGAAAAATAACACCGCAGCTAGCGGAGCTCCGCTTCAGACATCCATCTCTCGCAACGGATGACACCAAAAATCACCTTTCATATTAATTATCTATCTATCTATCTATCTGTTATATAGTGCCTATCTATCTATCTATCTATCTATCTATCTATCTATCTATCTATCTA
>JANRMT010062852.1:12851911-12864652 GCA_026402145.1 Polypterus bichir lapradei
CTATCTATCTATCTATCTATCTATCTATCTATCTATCTATCTATCTATCTATCTATCTATCTATCTAGTATATAGTACCTTTCATATTATTATTCTATCTATTATATAGTGCCTTTCATATTATCTATCAATTATATAGTGCCTTTCATCTATCTATCTATCTATCGATCTATCTATCTAGTATATAGTGCCTTTCATATTATTATTCTATTATATAGTGCCTTTCATATTATTTATCTATTATATAGTGCCTTTCATCTATCTCTCTATCTATCTATCTATCTATCTATCTCCATTATTGCTTTCTGAATCATTTGCATCAATTCTTTTAAACAAAAGAATTTTGAAAATAAGTAACCTGATTGATACAAACATGAGGTGCTGGCACACCCCTGCCCACCAAGCAACGGTCCTGGGGATCAGATCAACATGCCCGGTTGACCTTTTCACAGTCAAGTACAAACAGCACTGCGGAGGTCAGGCGTGAGTTCTCTGTGTGCCGAGTACTTGAGGGGACACCTGAGGCAGAGATGACATCACCTGTCATTATTGTAAAGCCTAATGTCACTGACCACACTGACAGTTATGGACACCTTCTCAAGTTTGGTACTCTGGTTGAGAAAGACTTTGAACTGTTTGACAAAAAAGAACTGCATAAACTGTGTGTCAAAGTGACATTTTATAATCAGTTAAAAGAGTTGCCAGGTCTCAGAGAACGTCACACCATCATGGAGGGCTTTCTATAAACTCCCATTGCAGAAAAGACTTGGGGATCTGCAGTGGAGGATAATGCACTCGGCCTTATCCACAAACTCTTTTCTTTATACGATTACAGCTTCAGAGACTGACCAGTGCCCGTTCTGTGACACAAGGGAGACCATCTTTCATCTGTTTATTCACTGTGAACGGCTGAGGCCGTTTTTCATGTTCTTGGATTTTATTCTTAGCAGTTTTGGTTTCTCAAAAATTAACTTTATCTTTGTATAAATTATAATAAAAAAATAGGAATAAATCTGTTATTGGGAATTTCCTCTTAGGACAGGCCAAGTTGGTAATCTTAAAAATGAGGAGAAATAAAGAGAAAAACCTCATGGGGACTGACGGTCTGCTGCTCTTCAAAGTTTTAAACAAAAGTCGACTGATCACAAGTTAACAAACAATTTAGAAATGTTCAGCGACATGTGGGGGACACGACAGGTATTGTGTGCTGTGGAGGAGGGTGAACTGGTGATCAACTGGGAATGACAAGTATTGGTGGGCATCAACAACATGTTCTAATTAATGTGCGGAGTAGGAGGAGTGTAAAGGGGGAGTAGTGGTTGTAGTCTGATGTATGCCTTTTTGTTTTATCCTGAATTTTGGGCTTGTCTGTCATTTGACTGTATATATTGTTAATATTTTTTTTATGTTCATAATAAAGGTCATTTTAAAAATAAAAATATCTATCTATCTATTATATAGTGCCTTTCACATCTATCTATCTATCTATCTATTATATAGTGCCTTTCACATCTGTCTGTCTATCTATCTATTATATAGTGCCTTTCACATCTATCTATCTATCTATCTATTATATAGTGCCTTTCACATCTGTCTGTCTATCTATTTATTATATAGTGCCTTTCACATCTATCTATTTATGTAACATGCTGCATAGCTCAAACATGAATTCACATTAAATTAGACAATTGTTCACTTCAGTGTCGTTTGTCCACAGACAATCTTAATTTACAGATTTACATTGCCCCCCCCCCCCCCCATCGCCCCTTCCTTTTTCTTGGTGAGGATGACGAGGTCCTCACCTTAAGCACTCCATAGCTTTGAGAGTCATTTCTCTCTCCAGTGCCTGTCTAAGACTCCGATTACAAAGCCAGTCATCATTCTTCGTAAAGTAGGCATTACACCACCAGCACAAACACAACATTCAGTGGATTCTGTTTATTTTATTTTATTTATATTATTTTTATTGCTCCATATTCTGTTCATTTCTGTACACACAGTTCCACACCATACATCTTAAATCTTTGAGTGAGTTTGCCCAGCTCAGGTTTTTCAGGTTGCACGTCGTTGTCCTCACACCCCCTTCACTAATTTGCACCTCATCTCCTCTCGACCTCTCGTCCGGCACACCTCGGTGGACCACCACTTGTCTGATTTGTGTCTCCTACCTTAATCAGCAATGACAAGCACACAACTCCTGAAATGACCCGTAGAGAAGTGGTGGTGGTCCTTCTGGAAGGTTTACCATCGGTCCAGACAGACCCCCCTAACCAGTCTTATTATCTGTAACTGACCTGTGATGAACAGCAGGCCCTCCACGTTGCCATGCTAGCGAGTATCCCACGTGGTTTACCTTCCTTTCCCCTACAGATTTGACCTTTTAGGTGGGCTCTGAACTCCGCGTGGCTGAGATGCCACATTTCTAGAGAAGTTTACGCCAATTAGTGGTTGTCAATTTATGCTGTGCTAATGGAACGTGTGCATACATTGGAGCCCACGTGTCAAAGGTCCATTACGTTTTATTTAACCTTCCATCCTTTCGACATTAATTATCTTCGATCATCACAGAGACGAGAACGTTTGGTCGAGGGGGTTGACTGCCATCCGTGACAAGTCACTAAAGATAAATAAGCCGGGCCTGCCCTCTGATTGTCGGATCACTAATCATTAAATGTCAGCCAACTGAAATTCATCTTTTTCTCCCGAGGTTTTCTTGCTGTGAGCAGAGCCCATGAAATATGATTAAAAGATCGTCGGGCTAATTACCATCGCGTTAACTTTAATGAGCAGCTCGACGTCGCCCAAGGCTTTGCCTTCTTCAGACACCACAGAGGTGTTTGGATGCAAAGCTCTGAAATGCACAGTAAAGATGACATTAGGAGCTCTGGTGAGACACTGGGTGGATGTGTCCTTCTTCACTCTCATTTGCCTCGGCCTTTGTATAAGTTCTCTTTAGATAATAAAAAGAATAATTCTTTACTTTTCTATTGCACTTTTCTCATCACTCAAAGCGCTTCACATAAGGAGTGGGGAGCCACTTCAGGTTCAGGTCATGTTAGGGTGGGGAGCCTGCACTGGCACAGTGCGTCGCTGCATCTACCACACGATAAAACAGCTCGGGATCCAGTTGGGTAAAAGCAGACTCGCGGTCCAGTGCCACCCTCTGGAAATCTGACACAGCCGGGTGTTACATGGGGAACCCCTTGGCCTGGTCCAGCCACTCGGGTCCTCAACAATGAGCTGGATCACCCTCGGGTAATCGTGCCACATGGCCATAGTGCCATAACTAACACTCCCTCACAATGCACGTCATGTGCCTCATTCGGGACCCTGTGAGTCAAACCAGCAGTACCCCAGAATTCTCTGAAAAGACACAGGTGTCCAGTCTCAGGTCACTGGATAGCGTCCATGTCTCACAAACAGGGAGCACCAACGACTTGGACCTTTGTCCTTTTGCAGATATCCAGAGCGCCACACACCCCTTTTCAGCGATCTCATGACCCCCCCACTCTCCCAATCTGTCTACTGACTTCATAGGAAGAGTCACCAGAGTCATGAATGTCACTGCTGAGGTCAGTAAACCTCTTAACGAGGTTGAAACTCTCTCTGCAGACAGTCACACTGCTGATGGCCGTGCCTAAGAGGTCATTAAAGGCCTGGATCTTTTAAAAGAGTGAAAAACTCGTAATGTGCTTCATTCGGGACTCCATCCATCCACTAATGTGTAGCATCCACCTGGATGACGCAACGGCAGTCATTATGTGCCAGTCCACTCATCACACATTAGCTATTAGGTGGTGAAGTTATGAGAAAGATGGCCAGTCAGAGAAAGGGGGAGATTAGGGGGCCAGAAAGACTAGGCCATGGTGGGCACTTTATCCTTGACATTAGTTTACACCTTACTCTTTTTGCCCTGGGATTTTTTATGACCACAGAGAGGCAGGACCTCAGTTTTATGTCTCATGGAAAGGCTGGTAACGTTTTTACAGCAGAGTGTCCCCCCGTCACTGCACTGTGCTGGGGGGGGCGAAAAAGACAGAAAGTTAGACATTATATATTAGACAGAGAGAAATGAAAGGCGCTATATTAAATAGATAGATAGATAGAAATGAAAGGCACTATATTAGATAGATAGATAGATAGATAGATAGAAATAAAAGGTGCTGTATAATAGATAGATAGATAGATAGATAGATAGCCCCTCCTTGAACCGTCACCTTATCGTGGTGGAGGGGTTTGCGTGTCCCAATGATCCTAGGAGCTATGTTGTCCGGGGCTTTATGCCCCTGGTAGGGCCACCCAAGGCAAACTGGTCCTAGATGAGGGATGAGACAAAGAACAGTTCAACAAACCTCCAATGAAGAATAAAAACCTCGGACGACGTTTTCCCTTGCCTGGACGCGGGTCACCGGGGCCTCCCTCTGCAGCCAGGCCTGGAGGTGGGGCTCGATGGCGAGCGCCTGGTGGCCGGGCCTGCACCCATGGGGCTCGGCCGGGCACAGCCCGAAGAGGTAACGTGGGTCCTCCTTCCCATGGGCTCACCACCTATGGGAGGGGCCAAGGAGGTTGGGTGCAGTGTGAGTTGGGTGGTGGCCGGAGGCGGGGACCTTGGTGGTCTGATCCTCGGCTACAGAAACTGGCTCTTGGGACGTGGAATGTCACCTCACTGAAGGGGAAGGAGCCTGAGCTAGTGCGCGAGGTTGAGAGGTTCCGGCTAGATATAGTCGGACTCACCTCGATGCACAGCTTGGACTCTGGAACCAATCTCCTTGAGAGGGGCTGGACTCTCTACCACTCTGGAGTTGCCCCCGGTGAGAGGCGCCGAGCAGGTGTGGGCATACTTATTGCCCCCCGACTCGGAGCCTGTGCATTGGGGTTTACCCCGGTGGACGAGAGGGTGGCCTCCCTCCGCCTTCGGGTGGGGGGAAGGGTCCTGACTGTTGTTTGTGCGTATGCGCCGAACAGCAGTTTGGAGTATTCACCCTTTTTGCAGTCTCTGGAGGGGTTGCTAGAGGGCATACCTTCTGGAGATTCCCTCGTTTTGCTGGGAGACTTCAATGCTCACGTGGGCAATGACAGTGAGACCTGGAAGGGCGTGATTGGGAGGAATGGCCCCCCCGATCTGAACCCGAGCTGTGGTTTGTTATTGGACTTCTGTGCTCGTCACGGATTGTCCATAACGAACACCATGTTCAAGCATAAGGGTGTTCATACTGTATGTGCACTTGGCACCAGGACGCCCTAGGCCTCAGGTCGATGATCGACTTTGTGGTTGTGTCGTCGGACTTGCGGCCATATGTCTTGGACACTCGGGTGAAGAGAGGGGCGGAGCTGTCAACTGATCACCACCTGGTGGTGAGTTGGCTTCGATGGTGGGGGAAGATGCCGGTCAGACCTGGTAGGCCCAAACGTGTTGTGAGGGTCTGCTGGGAACGGCTGGCAGAGTCCCCTGTCAGAAGTAGCTTCAACTCCCACCTTCGGCAGAACTTCGACCACGTCCCGAGGGAGGTGGGGGACATTGAGTCCAAATGGGCCATGTTCCGTGCCTCTATTGTTGAGGCGGCTGACCGGAGCTGTGGCCGTAAGGTGGTCGGTGCCTGTCGCGGCGGCAATCCCCAAACCCGTTGGTGGACACCGGCGGTGAGGGATGCCGTCAAGCTGAAGAAGGAGTCCTATAGGACCTTTTTGTCCTGTGGGTCTCTGGAGGCAGCTGATAGGTACCGGCAGGCCAAGCGGAAAGCGGCTTCGGTTGTTGCTGAGGCAAAAACTCGGGCGTGGGAGGAGTTTGGAGAGGCCATGGAGAACGACTTTCGGACGGCTTCGAGGAGATTCTGGTCCACTGTCCGGCGTCTCAGGAAGGGGAAGCAGTGCAGTGTCAACACCGTATATGGTGGGGATGGTGCGCTGCTGACCTTGACTCGGGACGTTGTGGGGAGTACTTCGAAGACCTCCTCAATCCCACTAACATGCCTTCCAATGAGGAAGCAGAGCCTGGGGACTCTGAGGTGGGCTCTCCCATCTCTGGGACTGAAGTCACCGAGGTGGTCAAAAAACTCCTTGGTGGCAGGGCCCTGGGGGTGGATGAGATACGCCCGGAGTTCCTTAAGGCTCTGGATGTTGTAGGACTGTCTTGGTTGACACATCTCTGCAACATCACATGGACATCGGGGACAGTGCCTCTGGATTGGCAGACCGGGGTGGTGGTCCCCCTCTTTAAAAAGGGGGACCGGAGGGTGTGTTCCAACTACAGAGGGATCACACTCCTCAGCCTCCCTGGAAAAGTCTATTCGGGGGTTCTGGAGAGGAGGGTCCGTCGGATAGTCGAACCTCGGATTCAGGAGGAACAGTGTGGTTTTCGTCCTGGTCGCGGAACAGTGGACCAGCTCTACACCCTTAGCAGAGTCCTGGAGGGTGCATGGGAGTTTGCCCAACTAGTCTACATGTGTTTTGTGGACTTGGAAAAGGCGTTCAACTGTGTCCCTCGGGGAATCCTGTGGGGGGTGCTCCAGGAGTATGGGGTACCGGACCCCCTGATAAGGGCTGTTCGGTCCCTGTACAACCGGTGTCAGAGCCTGGTCCGCATTGCCGGCAGTAAGTCGAGCCCATTTCCAGTGAGAGTTGGACTCCGCCAGGGCTGCCCTTTGTCACCGATTCTGTTCATAACTTTTATGGACAGAATTTCTAGGCGCAGCCAGGGTGTTGAAGGGGTCCGGTTTGGTGGACTCAGGATTGGGTCACTGCTTTTTGCAGATGATGTTGTCCTGTTTGCTTCATCAGGCCGTGATCTTCAGCTCTCTCTAAATCGGTTCGCAGCTGAGTGTGAAGCGGCTGGGATGGGAATCAGCACCTCCAAATCCGAGACCATGGTCCTCAGCCGGAAAAGGGTGGAGTGCCCTCTTAGGGTTGGGGGGGAGATCCTGCCCCAAGTGGAGGAGTTCAAGTATCTCGGGGTCTTGTTCACGAGTGAGGGAAGAATGGAGCGTGAGATCGACAGGCGGATTGGTGCGGCATCCACAGTGATGCGGGCTCTCCATCAGTCTGTCGTGGTGAAAAAAGAGCTGAGCCGTAAGGCAAGGCTCTCAATTTACCAGTCGATCTACGTTCCTACCCTCACCTATGGTCATGAGCTATGGGTAGTGACAGAAAGAACGAGATCGCGAATACAAGCGGCTGAAATGAGTTTCCTCCGCAGGGTGTCTGGGCTTTCCCTTAAAGATAGGGTGAGGAGCTCAGTCATCCGGGAGGGGCTCAGAGTAGAGCCGCTGCTCCTCCGCATCGAGAGGAGTCAGATGAGGTGGCTCGGGCATCTGATCAGGATGCCTCCTGGATGCCTCCCTGGTGAGGTGTTCTGGGCACGTCTAACCGGGAGGAGGCCCCGGGGAAGACCCAGGACACGCTGGAGGGACTATGTCTCCCGGCTGGCCTGGGAACGCCTTGGGATTCTCCCGGAAGAGCTGGAAGAAGTGGCCGGGGAGAGGGAAGTCTGGGCCTCTCTGCTTAAGCTGCTAATCCCCGCGACCCGACCTCGGATAAGCGGACGAGGATGGATGGATAGATAGATAGATAGATAGATAGATAGATAGATAGATAGATAGATAGATGTGAAAGGCGCTATATAATATCTAGATTATCGGCCTTCCCAGAAGTATACAGCACTGAAGTATTTTTAAAAGTCTCCATTTGTAAGGGTATGAAGGCAGTTGTAGGGTGTAAAAGAGGTAAAAACGGCGGTAATTTTAAGTGAAATATGTCATGCCATAGCGATCAACATGAAGGCAGAAGGTGAGCAAAGGTCAATCCTGAGGAGAAATGCCAAGAAACAGTCAGGGACAGAAGGCAGGACGCAGTGCTTTGGTGGTGCCACAAAGGTACAGGAGCCATCCAAGCTTCTGTAACACAAGAGACAGACAGCATCAGTGTGTTGGGGCACCTTGCAGCAAACCCCATATAATCGAATGATCAGAAATTGAACTAAAAATGAATTGTAAACACAAAACAAACCTTCCTCAGACTTGCAGTCTCTCAGGCTGACTGCCCAAGATGGCGCCTCTTCCGGTTATGAGGAGTCCTGGCAGGAAGAGGTGGGTCCAGGTGGGTGGACCCTGGAGGTGAGAGAGGTGTGAATCTGCACTTCTGCCGACCGAGGGGCAGAGAGAGAGAGAGAGAGACCATTATCACACAGCACCAACCCCTGGATCGGAGCAGAATTACCATCACCTGAGCCTTTAAACTGCCTTCCATGTATACCCGCATGACACCCTTGGTTGGGTGCGTAGCTTTTTGTTTTACGGTTTCCATGTACTTATCCCTCACTCATGTTTCACTTATAAATAAATAACTTGACAGAATTCTCAGATTATAAATTTCCTCCAAGTCCTGTACATTGAAATCCCAGTCTACTCAGATGTGTAAATGCTAAAAGATTCTTAAAATGATGTTTATCTTCAATACAATGACTTTTTGTTTGGTTGGAACAAACAGCATTTATGAAAATGATTTAAAAGGAACAAAAAAAATAAATAAAATAAAACAGGTACAACCAGTTTGCTCAAAGCAACTGTAACTGGTGGAAACGAATCCAAACGCCATAAATCAAAATGCTCACAGGCCAAAAATGCAAGTCCGGCTCTGGTGAAGAGGCGCGCCAGCAAACTGAAGTGTGAGTCAATAAGTAAACTGGAAGAAGGTATCTGAACTGTTAGTGCTGCCCACCTCGACTCAGGTGACAGCCTCATTTGCAAGAAACACACTCAAAGTAAATTTATGATACTGTCAGGCACCCGTTCTGCATGTACTTTATAAAAATATGGGGTGGGGAGCAAAATTTATAGATGACAACACAGATGATAATCCAACAATAACAATAGCACTAATAATAACAATAATGGTAGTCCTCAGACTGGCGTGGCCTAAAAAAGACAGCGACGCGACTAAATAAACTGAAGCAACCAACACAGCCAGAGGACTGCAGCTCTCGGCGTTGACATGGGGGCTCACAGTAAAACTCCACCCTCCGTTGTTCATCACCAACTACAACCTGACCACACTGTTTGCTCTCGGGACGCTAAAAACAGATCTCCATAGTCCCGTTGTTAGAAAAAACTCTGACATTGTGCAGAGTTTGTGTTTGTGTTTGTGCAGTGATTGTATGGCGGCTCCGTGTTATTTGCATATGTAGATGGGAATTAGTAAACAGGATTCATGAGTAAATGTTTAAAGATAATTATTGCACTACAATATTAGTACAGTCTGTATATTTAATAAACCTTAATGTGTTTCTTTATGATTTATGAGGTTGCATAGTAAGAGTATAATTATGCTGTCAACGTCACCGTCATCTATGTCTTAGGCTGCTAGTTTAAATAGATTGAGGGCTACAGGGAAAGCGTCAAAGAGCTGAGCCTTTACAGGAGATGAAGAGGAGACCTGACTGAAGTGTTTAAAATGATGAAGTCCAGTGGATCGAGACGGTGACTTTAAAATGAGCTCATCAAGAACACGGGGACACTGCTGGGAATTTGTGAAGGGGAAATTTCACACAAACATTAGGAAGTTTTTCTTTACACAGAACACGACAGAATAAGCGACCAAGTAGTGTGGTGGACAGTAAGACTTTAGGGACTTCCAAAACTCAACTTGATGTTTTTTTAGAAGAATGAAGTGTATAAGACTGGTGAGCTTTTAATTGTTCTCATCTAGATTGTTTTAATATTTTAAAGCGGATGTCTCATTACGTAAGTTTTAGATGTGGGGAACAAGTCACATGAAGGTTCTGCTCAAGCTTTATAACACACTGCTGAGGCCTCATCTGGAGTCCTGGGTACAGTTTGGGTCTCCAGATTACAAAAAGGACATAGCAGCACAAGAGAAGGTCCAGAGAAGAGCGACTAGGCTGAATCAGGGCTACAGGGGATGAAATTTAATGTCAGTAAATGTAAAGTATTACACATAGGAGGTAAAAATGTGAGGTTTGAATACATAATGTGGGGTGGGAAAATCGAGAGTCCACCTTATGAGAAGGATTTAGGAGTCATAGTGGACTCTAAGCTATCGACTTCTAGACAGTGTTCAGAAGCCATTAAGAAGGCTAACAGACTGTCAGGTTATATAGCGCCTTGATGTGTGGAGTACAAGTCACAGGAGGTTCTGCTCAAGCTTTATAACACACTGGTGAGGCCTCATCTGGAGTCCTGGGTGCAGTTTTGGTCTCCAGGCTACAAAAATTACATAACAGCACAAGAGAAGGTCCAGAGAAGAGCGACTAGGCTGATTCAGGGCTACAGGGGATGAGTTATGAAGAAAAGATTAAAAGAGCTGAGCCTTAAGGAGATGAAGAGGAGACCTGACTGAAGTGTTTAAAATGACGAAGGGAATTAGTCCAGTGAATCAACACGGTGACTTTAAAATGAGTTCATCAAGAACACGGGGACACAGCTGGAAACTTGTGAAGGGGAAATTTCACACCAACATTAGGAAGGTTTTCTTCATACAGAGAACCACAGACATGTGGAATAAGTGACCGAGTAGTGTGGCAGACAGGAGGACTTTAGGGTCTTTCAAAACTCAACTTGATGTTATTTTGGGAGGAGTTAAGTGGACAGGACTGGCGAGTTTTTTTGGGCTGAACGGCCTATTCTTGTCCAGATTGTTCTAATGTTGTAATGTTCTAGAGAATCGCCCATTTTAAAATGTGAGTATTTGTTGGTTATGGTGCAGGTTTTTCGTTTCAATCTTTTAAGAGAAATGTCAAATGTTAAACAAGTAAAGGAAGCCAGCCAATGGGGCCCAACATCACGAGTCAAGTGTTGATTTTTCCGACTGATTCTTTCAGTCCAACTTTTCAGTAATCAAATCCACCCCACAAAATTCTTACAATTGTCCATCCATCCATTATCCAACCTGCTACATCCTAACTACAGGGTCACGGGGGTCTGCTGGAGCCAAACCCAGCCAACACAGGGCGCAAGGCAGGAAACAAACCCCGGGCAGGGTGCCATGCCCACTGCAGGGCTCTTACAATTGAGAATCTGCTAATTATCATTAAACTACTCCACATGTTATTCTACCCCGTAATGGCTCCTCTCTCACGTCTTCAGGTTTCTAAGAATAGGTTTCAGATTGATGATCTCGCTCAAGGCCTCTTTGAGCAATGGCGAGCTGACTCAATCTGGTGCTGAAGTCAGCATGGCGCTGGTATTCTTGGCTGTCTATTAGGTTGCATCTTTTTTGAGGAATAAGGTTTTATTAATTTTGCATATTCAGGATTGACAGCCATCCACAGTCAAATTGGATTTGAATCGCTTGCAAAATTCATTGGAAATTAAGGTATGAACCAAAAATTAATTTGAGACACTTTTAACTGTGGTGTGAAACTGCAGCAACAGACAGGACTCAAACGCAGACAGTATGGACGTTCAGCATATCTCTAGCACTGCTCCATCCATCAGCGCTGTGATAGCCAGTCTAACTTTCCACACTGTGGTGTGCTGGATTGGTAACATCATCTACCGAAACAGCAGACTGATTAAGAGGGTAGGCTCACTTATCGGACCCCCTGAAGGTCCTAGAGGAGGAAAGAATGAAAACAAAAGTGAGCACCGTTATGAACAAAGCTGCACATCCTCTCTGTGACACACCAACACTTAGGACTTTCAGCCAACGAATCATTAATCAGAAGTGGGTCAAGAAACAAGACGGGGGGGTCCTTTATACCAACGACAACACATCAGCATAGATAGATAGATAGATAGATAGATAGATAGATAGATAGATAGATAGATAGATAGATAGATAGATAGATAGATAGATAGATATTTTATTAATCCCAAGGGGAAATTCACATACTCCAGCTGCAGCAAACTGATAAAGAACAATATTAAATTAAAGAGTGATAACAATGCAGGTATAACAGACAATAACTTTGTATAATGTTAACGTTTACCCCCCGGGTGGAATTGAAGAGTCACATAGTGTGGGGTCTCCTCAGTCTGTCAGTGGAGCAGGACGGTGACAGCAGTCTGTCGCTGAAGCTGCTCCTCTGTCTGCAGATGATCCTGTTCAGTGGATGCAGTGGATTCTCCATGATTGACAGGAGCCTGCTCAGCGCCCGTCACTCTGCCACGGATGTCAAACTGTCCAGCTCTGTGCCTACAATAGAGCCTGCCTTCCTCACCAGTTTGTCCAGGCGTGAGGCGTCCCTCTTCTTTATGCTGCCTCTCCAGCACACCACCGCGTAGAAGAGGGAGCTCGCCACAACCATCTGATAGAACATCTGTAGCATCTTATTGCAGATGTTGAAGGACGCCAGCCTTCTAAAGAAGTATAGTCAGCTCTGTCCTTTCTTACACAGAGCATCAGTATTGGTAGTCCAGTCCAGTTTATCATCCAGCTGCACTCCCAGGTATTTATAGGTCTGCACCCTCTGCACAGTCACCTCTGATGATCATGAGGTCCAGGAGGGGCCTGGGTCTCCTAAAATCCACCACCAGCTCATTGGTTTTGCTGGTGTTCAGGTGTAGGTGGTTTGAGTCGCACTATTTAATAAAGTCCTTGATTAGGTTTCTATACTCCTCCTCCTGCCCACTCCTGATGCAGCCCATGATAGCAGTGTCGTCAGCGAACTTTTGCGAACTTTTGAGAGCTTGCGTATTTAAAGATATCTTTAAATGATCTGCAGATATCTTTAAATTATTAACAGATATCTTCAAATGAGCGCTTGCGTATTTAATGATATCTTTAAAT
>JANRMT010062852.1:12877115-12889513 GCA_026402145.1 Polypterus bichir lapradei
TTCTTACTATTTTAGAATAAAAACATACATTTGATTCTGGTCTGTAACAGCTGCTGTCAATTTATGATACTTGTAAAGTTTAGCTTTTTTTTTTATTATTCAGTTTTATTCTCTCAGTTGCGTTCACGATCCCACTTACCCCCAAGTGCATTTGACACTACCAGTCAACAGTTGATAACCGTTGCACCACGGAGGCAGTCATAGTAAATGCGTGTCAATGTCACACCCTAACGCAGGTTCTTTTTCTGCAGTTATATTCTTGAATTGAAGCGCACTTGTTCTGTTATATTTGTACCTTTTGTGAAAGTATTTATTTGATATTTGGACTTCAGGCTTCACACATTATACACTTCATGTCTACATTTTGTCAATTATTACTAAAGCATGAAAAACGTTTCTGTTTTAACGATGTGTTTACATAGATTGTTGTAGACACGGAACACACATGAAATGCAAGTGTTCCAAATAACGATATAGCATTTATAAAAGGTGTCATTTTGCTTGACTTCTCACTCTATACAACTCTAAGCAACTGACACGCAAATAAACAGACTTGAGCTGAGAAAACTGCGTGGCGGAGAGGGGATATGATAGTAGGCTGCTTTCTGCTTATCGACACATTTACAGGACAAAAGACGCTGATGGAGAGGTGCGAAGGGATTTAAGGTGGGACGGATCTATGAGTTTTTTCGTAGGCTCTGGTAATTCTAGTGTTAATGATGCACCCCATTACTCTGCGCAGGTGAGTAGCCAGAGCCCTGGAGTGAATCTTGTAATCCGTACATAAAAGGCTAACAGGACGCCAGCTCTTGAGATTGGACAGATCTCCTTTTTTTGGAAGCAGAGCGAGAACAGCCCTTCGACAGGATAATGATAGTTCATTGCTCATTATGCTCTCTCTGAAGACCGCCAATTAATCCGCACCTAATAAATTACAAAATATTTTTAAAATATCCTGCAAACTCTGACCAGGACCCTCCATTAAGTCCTCCTCCACATCAGAAAAACTGACGGAAGACTCACTGCCTTCATCGTTATATAATATTGAGTAGTCCTCATGGGTACTTTGTGAAACTCCAGGTACTTCTGAGTTTGCTGGTACCTCAGAGCGCTTACACTGGTTAGCCTTGTGTCCCACATGTCTGCACTTAAAACATTTCATTAACTCTGGTGATACAAATACCACGTAATCAAAACCCTCCACTCTGAATTTGAAAGCCACATTGAGTTCACCCAATAAATCGTTTAAAATCATGTGAACTTGAACTTGAACATGCTTTAAGTCAGGTGATCGACAGCCCAAGGGAATCATTGAAACTTTTGATATGATCTGCCCATATCTTTCAAATTCTTTAATAAGAATATCTTTTTTTAGAAATGGGGGGAGCATTTGAAATAATCACTCTCCGTGCAGGAGTAGAAAGAGGCAAAACAGAAATTAATATGCCATGAATAATCACAACAATCAGTACAAGATAATGGCAGTTCATTGTTCATTATGCTCTATCTGAAGACCGCCAATTAATCCGCACCTAATAAATTCCAAAATGTTTTAAAAAACTCGACCGTCAGGCCGTCTATGCCAGGTGACTTTCCCATATTTAGTCTGTTGAGGGCCGTAGTCAAGTCGTCTAAGCTGAGGGTTGTATCCAGAAGCTCTTTTTCTGTTTTGGGGATTTGTGGCAGGTTGTCTAGGAGGTTGCTGTTCTCAGAAGAATCTTCTGTTGTTTCGGCACTGTTGTGATGTGGGATTTTGCATATAACTTGATAAATGTTTTGTATGTCTTTATTTATAATTTAGGCAAACCAATGTAATTTAGAGGTATTCGTGTTTGACCCCCCCCCCCCCCCCTTTTACGACTGTCTCTTTGTAATTTTATGACAGGATTTGGGGGGATGTGTCTTAAACCAGTTTGATGAGTATTTCTCTGCTAAAGTCTTTGAACCCTCTGCAAGGAAGCCAGGATGTTTAACATATGGTTTTGGGGCAGGAGATAAGATGATCTATTCCACCCATTGGTCTGAGGTATGGCTGTTTGGAATTGGCTTGTCTTAGAGGCATCTAAGTACCATGATGTCCTATTGGTTCGAGGGGTTGGAGAGAACATCTATAAATGTACGTGCTTAACCCCACATTCTCTCTCTTACTAACATCTGAAAGAAGCATCTCTCTCTCACCAACATATGATGGAAGAAGCATCTCTCTTGCTAACCTGTGAGGATGAAGACAGCACAATGAAGAGCACAGCTCAGCAGCCATATTGAACAGACATGTGGCTGAAAGCTGAGCACCAATGATGCCTTAACTAGAGACATTTTAAGTAACTACAAGTTTGTGTGCCACCTGAATTACACATCACCATTTTATCAGGCTGTATGGTTGCCAATATTCAAATGTACTTTGCATTTTGTTATTATTTATGAATATTATCAGTAATACATTATTTTATGTGTAACTTAACTCCTGCTTGTCTTTTTACTACATCTAATTGCCTGAGGTTATAGATATAGAAGGGAAGGTGGGGATAAGTTATATACAGTGGTAAGTCTGTGAGATTAGGCATTCTAAGGCTACATATTAATAATACAAAAGGGGAAAGTAGAGCAATTTATATATTACTCTACCAAGATAAAACAGGCACAGAACAGCTTTTTATAAAAATCCCGAGCTAGAGCCCTGACGGCCTCAGGCTCCTCGATGATGCGCCCATCCTCATTTTTTAGAGCGTGAATCACTTTACTCTGTGATCTTTTTTTCTCAAGTACAAAAAAATATTGAGAAGGAGAATCCATTTCAGGAAACTCCTGAATTCGTGAGCGCACAAGAGCACCATGCACCCGTCTGTCCATTAAGTCCATGAGATCTTGTTTCTTTGTCTTTCTCAAATTCTCAAAGACACCATCGTTGAAAGAGCTGTCTAAAGACAAAGAGAGCTCTAAGATGTCCTCCTCCAACTCTGCAAATTGCCTTCCTCATGTTCTGAGTTACATTCTGTGTTTATTGCTGACACTGCACTTTGATTTCAGTTTTTGAACAGTCCCACCACTGCCGCAGAGATGAAAAGGAACTTGTTGTCAACCTCCACCTCTTCCAGAAGAATTCAAAAACTTGATTGAAACGAAGATCTTTCAGTAGGCTGTTATTGAAGTGCCAGTATGACGGAAAAGAAGATTGAAATGGAAGGGAAACTTTGAGAAGGACAAGACTGTGATCAGAGAAGCCAGAAGGATGAATGGAGCAGTTTGCTATTACATTGCTGTGGTGATTCAAGCAATACACTCTGTCTAGTCTCGCCATGGAGATCGAGCCCCCCGAACCCTTTACCCACGTGTACTGCCGAATTCCTGGGTGTAATGCCCTCCAGACATCAAAAAGGTCTGTCTTACTGAGGACTGACTTCAAGTGAGCCGCAGAACTGGGGTGAGGCTCAGGCCATTTCTATCAAATGTGGCGTCATCGGTGCAGTTAAAATCCCATACCCCCCAACCAAAAACCAAGATCTTCATCTTTGCACTGCAACAGCAAGTCATGGAGCAATGACAAAAAACACAAACGCTCCCTGCCTTCATTGGGTGCATAAACATTTATGAAGACCCACATTGTGTCCGCTAAGCAGGCTTCCACTTTCAGCAGTCTGCCTTTAACCACCTCGGTCACGCTAGTCGAGTTGGGTGAGAAAAGATTAGAAAGGAGAATGGTGACCCCGGCACTAACACTCAACCCGTGACTCAAAAACACCTGCTCTTGCCCGCCTCTGTGCCAGTCTGCCTGGTTAGAAGGGTCTGTGTGAGTTTCTTGCAAAAAAATAACACCAAGCTGTTTATTAAATGGGGTGGCACGGTGGCACAGTGGGTAGCTGCCTCGTAGTTAGGAGACCCGGGTTCTCTTCCCGGGTCCTCCCTGCGTGGAGTTTGCATGTTAACCCCGTGTCTGCCTGGGTTTCCTCCCGCAGTCCAAAGACATGCAGGTTAGGTGCATTGGTGATTCCAAGTTGTCCCTAGTGTGTGCTTGGTGTGTGTGTGGGTGTGCATGCCCTGTGGTGGGCTGGTGCCCTGCCCTGGGTTTGTTCCTGCCTTGCGCCTTGTGTTGGCTGGGATTGGCTCCAACAGACCCCCGTGACCCTGTAGTTAGGATAGAGCGGGTTGGATAATGGATGGATGTTTATTAAGCAGATAATCAAACACCGCGACCCGCTTGTTGCCATATCGACATTCATTGATGCTAAGTGTGCCCAAATTACACAAAGGCATCAAAAAGCAAAAAAGAAAAGCAGTCACCAAAAACAACTTTAATAAAGACATGGAAGGACGTGTCCAGCAGTGCATCATACTGGCTTGGGATTTAAGGAGCATTTCACTCTGCTCATGACACTTTTCAGCCGCACAGCTTCAGTTCTCTTAAGACCTAAAGCTGTAGCCTGGCGTAGGACCCCCTTAGCTGAGCTCAAAAACAGCTTAAGATCAGGGAAATGGTGACTAACATTCACACCCCTCTTGCCCTCAATAAATTTTACAAAGTGGATTATGCTGTCATTACTGTAGCCACCACGGAAACTCAGCTGAGGTGACAGACTGGACCTCACTGATGTCCCCGAGCCACCACCTTCATCCTGACTCGCTGTACCCGCGTCTACAGGCACCTCAGGCTCATCCTGAACATTCACAGAGTCATCAGCTGTGGAGACTGAGCTCTCAACTTTATTGTGCTTAACTGCGATACCACTACATGCGGACCCGTCTTTCCTTTTTCGTGTCACGGCCTTTACCCACTCTGTCTCATCCTCCATTTCTTGAACAGCACTCTCGCTGTTGTCTGCTGGGGTGCTCATCTTATCGATCACACCCTCAGCCTGGACATTCTCCTCAACACCTCGTATCTGTTCTATAAATTCTGTTTCTATGAGCTCAGCGCTGGGCAGAGCCCCATTATCATGTACGGCAGCCACACTCACAGGCTGCTCGGCGCCGTCACTCGAGTGTGCAGAATTAACAGTAACAACGTCCATAGGCAGTGATCTGGCCTCGGCCGCAGCGTCCTGCTATGGGGCGCTCTCACCACTCTGCACGTCTTTAATCGCGGGCGCAGACTCGGCTGCACGTTCAGGTAAAGAGCTGCTCTGATCCTGCACACTCTGACAAGGGCCCTCCATTAAGTCCTCCTCTACATCAGAAAAACTGACGGAAGACTCACTGCCTTCATCGTCATACAATACCGAGTAGTCCTCACGGCTACTTTGTGAAACTCCAGGTACTTCTGAGTCTGCTGTTACCTCAGAGCAGAGCCGTAGTTACGTTTTTCAGTGCCCGGGTACAACTGAAGATTTCACGCCCGCTCCTGTTTGCCAAAATGAAATGGGGAAGGGAAAGAAAATTTTAAAAAATGAATTTAAAATAATAGTATTTTAAGAAAAAAATTTCATATAAGTCTCCGAAAATGATAACGCCGCCTCGTGTTCTTTAAAATCTAAATCCGTCATTAGTTTTTGTAAGAAAAAAAATTTGTTTTCCGTCATTTAAAAATGATTTTAAAGAAAGTATATAGCAAATTATAAAGCAAAATAATGATATATTTATAAAAACTGCATTACTTACAATTTTTTCATACGAAAATATGATGGAGAAACGTCTAGACTTTAGCAGCCATCTACTAGAACACTTCACCACAGCCCAATCAATTTTCTATCAAACACATAAACACAAATCACTTGGCACACACAAATGGCATTTGCCACAACTTAGACAGACAAGGATACACTAATGCCTCATGTCAGTCGGGTGACATGTTTAATAATGTCAAAAACCTTTCTGGGTGGGAGTCAAGCATGTTAGAGTAGTGGAGGGGATGAATTATTGTCTGTTGGGTATAAAGAACTAATACGTGCTTTGAAATCAGAAAGAGACAAAAAAAAGGAAAAAGATCTCCTCATACTGATGGAGTGATGGACTGAGTATGTGAATGGTTTTTATTTACTTTTTAGTGCATTTAAGAATGGAAAACATTTAATTCGAAAATTTTGTAACATCAATTTGGCGCCCCCTGGATGCTGCGCCCGGGGAAAGACTGCCTCAGAGCACCTACACTGGCTAGCCTGGTGCCCCACTTGTCCACACTTAAAACATTTCATGGACTCTGATGATACAAACACCACATAATGAAAACCATCCACTCTGAATTTGAGAGCCACATGGAGTTCACCCTGTAAATTGTTTAAAATCATTTGAACTTGTCTCCTGAAAGAGACGACATGCTTTAAGTCGGGTGATCGACAGCCCAAGGGAATTATTGAAACTTTTGATATGATCTGCCCATATCTTTCAAATTTTTTAATAAGAATATCATTTTTTAGAAATGGAGGAGCATTTGAAATTATCACTCTCCGTGCAGGAGTAGAAATTAATGTGACATGAATAATCACACCAATCTGTAAAAGAGTATGCACTAAGCTCTCATCATTTAGAAAAATAACAAGTTTTATTCATTCGTGACGCTGAATGGACATTTTTACAGCCGATTAACTTGCCGACTTCCACTACGCACGTCTCAACAGAGATCATCGGATCAACCAGCAACTTCATGCCATGCCTGCGTGTTGAGTTGTCAGAATTGTGCGGCATTAAGCCAGGTGGTGTTTCTCTGGGTGCGGCCAAGCCGCAAATACAATAGCAAATGAACAGCAAATGAACCCTTACACATTAGAGAGGGCAAAAATAAAATGATAAAGAATAAGAAATACTCATGAGCTGACTCCGCAAACCAACACCTCCTGCTAGCAACCCACAGACACGCCCACGACAGACCTACCTAATCGAACCACAAACAGACAGCGACACAGCATAGAGAGAGAGAGAGAGAGATAGATAGATAGATATGTGAAAGGCACTATATAATAGACTAACAAAATACCCGCACTTCGCATTAGGAATACCAAAGCATTCCTAATGTTAATGATGTGGTATCTGTTGGAAGGAAAAATGCAATGCATTTTGCTACTGCATGCATTACAAAATATATTCCAATAGATGGTGCACTGCAAATTTTAAAACTGAATACTTTCCACACTGAGTAACTGCCAGAAAGAAATCAGATTATCCACTTTAATAAAAGAAGAAATGTCTGTGTATCTGTGGTCTGTGTCTCTGTTAAATACCATTTGGTATGGAATTTTTAAAAGCAATACGAACACACCGATACACAGACACACACACACAGATGCTCATCCTTTTATGAAAGTGGATAACACTTTCTGTCTAGCAGTTACTATTTGTTGGACGTATTCAGCAGAAACTTTTCCAGTGCACCATCTATTGGAATGTGTTTTGTATTGCATGTAGTGCATTTTTGAGTACTTACAGTACAAACTATATTCCAATAGATGCTATCTGTAAACATTAATGCTAAATATGTCTACAGAATAACTACTGGAACAACAGAAATTCAGCTTTTCAGCCTTAATAGATAGATAGATAGATATGTGAAAGGCACTATATAGATAGATATTTTTATTTTTTAAAAACGTTTATTGATATAATTGTTAAAAAAAACAGTATATAACATCACCCAACAAACAAAAAAAAACCACATATATACAGAAAAATAAAAATAATTTTGTTCAATATAACAAATGAGGAAAACATTTCCAAAAAAAAAAAAAATATGACCTACCACACTCTAATTAAGCATACAGTATGTGTGGAGATATTATACCATCAAGATTAACTCGTCTTCTTCACATTCACAGAGCACACTATTTACACACCATATATCCCTAAACATTTATAAAAATTAAAATCAACTAAGATTCTACTCTTACATAACTGTCTGAAAAACCCAATGGTATCCTGAAGCCCAGCCCCACTGATCTTATTTTTGCGGGTTTTCCATATTGTTAGTTTTGCTTGACCTATGATGAAGTTCACCAGGTTCACGTTATTCGCTGTTTTTTTTGTTGTCTTCCACCCAAACAAGAAGCCCACCTCGTTATAAACCATACCCAATCTAATGATCAGATTTCTGATCACAGTAAAAAGAGTTTGAAGCCTCATACAAAACAATGAAACACAGTTTCCCTTTCACCACAAAAGGGACAAGTATCAGTAACCCCAGGACTAATTATTGCTAAAAAGGAGTTCACCGCTAAAATGCCATGCAACGGCCTCCACTGCAGATCTCCCACCCGATGAGCCAATGGTGGCGTGTACAGCGACCTCCAGGCCGGCTTCGCTCCCTCTAGAACAGTAAGTTTATCTCTCCATGGTGTATCAGGATGCGTCTTCAGCTGAGTTTGATGGTTGACAGTCACACACATTCTATAAAGCTGTTTTCCAGTCACACACTGCAGTGGTAAGTCCAGCAGGTTACTCATGGACAGTGAGCCATTAGTTTTACTGTCAGTCCACTCACATGCCGGGGACACCACAAGTGTAGAAAAATCACAATCACTGGGAGGGCAAATCTTTGTAACAAACAGGTCTTCTATTTGTGTAAAATAGTTCTTGAGCAATGATGTTCTCAGTCTATCTAAGAATTTACCTAATAATCGCAGAGAATGCACTCCTGTCTCTTCTGCTATTGTTGTTGTGTCCTTCCAACCAAATCTGTCCCAATCAATTAAATGACGACGTTTAGTAACATGGCACTGTACAAAATTATGAACAAAATATCGTAATTCCCAAGAGCAGCTGACATGATGGTTAAATAGCAGCGGTTCCTCCAGTACCCAAAACAATGAAGTACTTTTAAAATCCCGTGTGACTCTCAGTAGAGACCAAGCACTTAATAAACTTTTATAAAAGTCCGGTAACTGTGAGGTATTGATCTTGTCCACTTCACACAGCACTATGTTCTTCCCCAGTCTCATCTGTCCAACCTGGTCAAGAAAGAACCGAGCTAAAAAAGTCCATGGGTGCTGCTCCTGTGAATATAACAGTTTTTGTACTGTCTGTAGACGGAAAGCAGCCACTCGAATCCCAACATCCATAAGTCCTTGACCCCCTTCCTCCAGTGGTAAGTACAGTACACTCCGTCTCAGCCAGTGCATACTATCCCAAAAAAAGTTCACAATGGCCTCCTGCACTTGTTTGATCAGCTGTGATGGGGGCTCCAAACAGATGCACTTGTGCCACAGGCTGGAGGTCACCAAGTTATTAACAACCAGCATCCTGCCTCTATAGGACATCTGGGGGAGGATCCAGCGCCATTTTGCCAGTCGATCTTGTACCTTTTGTAGCAATCCCTCCCAGTTCTTACTTACAAAGTGTCCATTGCCAAGGTAGACTCCCAGGTATAATAATCCTCCAGTGCTCCACTGCAGACGCCCCTCAAGCTGGGGTGGACTCATTCCGGCCCAGTCTCCCACTAGCAGAGCACTGCTTTTGGCCCAGTTTATTTTAGCTGATGACATTTTTTCATAAGTTCTTTGACAAATTGTCAGCCTATCCACATCCTCCTGATTCTTGATGAGAACCACAATGTCATCCGCATAAGCCGTAACTTTAAATGGCTCCACTGTATATTCTGGGATAGACAAACCACTCAGCACTCTTCGCAGCTCCTTCAAAAATGGCTCCAATGCCAGTGCGTACAGCATTCCAGAAAGAGAGCAGCCCTGACGAACTCCTCTTTGAACTGTGAAAGGCGCGCACAAGCCACCATTGACTTTCACTACACTAGAAATGTCACTATAGAGTAACTGAATATTTTTAACAAATTTCTCCCCAAACCCAAAAGCCCTCATCACATCCCATAAGTAGGAATGACTGACCCGATCAAATGCTTTCTCTTGATCTAAGGAGAGCAAGCCAACTTTAAAATTAAGAACCTCTGAGGAAGCCAAAATATCCCGAATTAAAAAAATATTATTAAAAATAGTTCTGCCAGGGACACAGTAGCTCTGATCTGGATGCACCACTTTAGTCAAAACAGTCCCGAGTCTGTTGGCCAGCGCTTTAGAAAAAATCTTATAGTCTGCGCACAGCAGTGACACAGGGCGCCAGTTTCTAATTTCACACAAATCTCCTTTCTTAGGGAGGAGGGTTATCACTGCTCTCCGACAGCTCTGGGGTAAGACACCCGTCCTGATGCTCTGTGTGAACACTTCTAATAAGTCTGGACCAATGAGATCCCAAAATTCTTTATAAAATTCAACTGGGATCCCATCAATACCCGGAACCTTTCCCACATTAAGCCCCCTTAAAGCATCTGAAAGTTCCGATAAGGTTACAGCTACTTCCAGGTTTGTGACATCTCCCTTAGGAAGCTGAGAAAGATTCTGTAATAAATGATGGCAGTCCTTATCATCTTGAGCCGTCTCTGCAGCATATAAAGTCTTATAGAAATCCCTCACTATCTACCTGATCTCCACTGGCTGCTGTTGCTCTGTCCCATCTGCTGCCCGCAAACAATATAAAACTTTACTTTGCGAGTTCTTTTTTTCAAGATTAAAAAAATACTTTGTTGGTGCATCCATTTCATTTAGGCTCTGGAATCGTGATCTCACCAGAGCCCCTTTAACTCTGGTGTCCAACAGCTGGGCCAGACCCCTCTTTTTATCTTTGAGGCTCTCTGTAAGCTGTGTGTTTGGGCCCAAATCGAGAAGCCTCTGGATCTCTGTGACCTCCGCTTCTAATTCAGCCATCTCAGATTTTAAACATTTAGTGACATTTCTAGTGTATTGCTGACACAACCCTCGAATCTGCACCTTCCCTAAATCCCACCATTGTTGCAGGCTGATGAACTCCCTTTTTTAAAGTTTCCATGTGTTCCAAAAAAACCTGAATATTTCTTTGAAATTCTGATCTTGAAGTAAAGCAGAATTGAAGTGCCAATAAGCACTTTTAGGTGTGTAGGCTGTAAGCAGCACACTACAGGTTAATAAACTGTGATCTGAGAGCCCAGTGGGTGTGATGGAGCTCGATTTGAACAGTCCAAAGTGATGTTTGAATGTGTAAAAGCGGTCCAGTCTGGCCAGTGACACCTCCCCACCACTTACTCTCCCCCACGTGTATTGCCTGCTCTCCCCATTCTTCCTCCTCCATACATCCACCATCTCCATTCCCCTCAGTATCCTCAGCAGTTCTTGGCTGAGCGAGGATGAGGCTCAATCCCGTTATTTCTATCTAATGGTGAGTTGATGGTACAGTTAAAATCGCCTCCCAACACCACGAATTCTTCCGAACTGCACTGCTCTAAAAGATCTTCAACTTTCTTAAAAAACTGTACTCTCTCATTTCCATCATTCGGAGCGTAGACATTTATGAAGTTAAAAACCTTCCCCTGGATCTGTGCCTTCACTCTCAATAATCTCCCCTCCAGTATGTTATCCACCCCACAGATGTCCGCATTAATGCTATTCGTCAACAGCACAGCCACCCCGGCACTGACATTGGACCCATTATTGTAAAATATCCCACCACTCCAGTCCCGGCTCCACTCCCACTGGTTTTCCTTATCAATGTGAGTTTCTTGTAAGAAGGTTACATCCAGATTTTTCTGTTTTAAAAACTCAAAAAGAGCCCATCTCTTGCCAGTATTTCTACCCCCATTGATATTTAAACTCCCAATTTTTATACTGGCCATAATCACAGATAATATAAAAAAACAATTCACGAGAAGACCCCAGTTCAAAAGGGGGTGAATCTTAATATACCTATTCATTTTGGCTATTCATTTTAGACTTTCTCTTCAGTTTACTTAATATGTTCTTTAATCTCATCAGCTCTTGTGAGGTGAACATTGCAGATGAAGACGGACATTTTCTTAAACTGCGAACTGAAGAGAAAAACAGATCAATGTTAGGAAAGAATTCGGACTCATCGACTCCTTTTTGCCCAGCGGTCTCTAATAGAAAGTTTTTTATACTTTGGGCACTGTAACCCCCCCTGTCTTTTAGGTCTTGTGCTTCAGACACCGTGGATGAATCAGAAACATTGCCTTCCTCTTCCTCACTTTCACTAGCTACCGCGGCGTCTTCCTCCGTCACAGCTGCTAAAACTGCAAAGCTGCCCACAGCGATGGGAAAGGCGGCCGCACTGCTCTCTCGGTCAGCAATGGGTGATTCCGCCGCGACGTTGCTGCGCTTTTTCACAGAACCTCCTTCAACTGTACTGTGATGGCGTTTCTGAGCCGGTCGTTTAAAACCGTCGTTGTTTTCAGGATCTTTAACTTCCTCCATTTCTACCGATCCCCAAACACTGTCATCCACCACCGCAGGTTGTTCTACTGTAACCCCACTGCTCCCCTCCTCACTGTTCACAGTTTCATCAACATGCGCGCCCTTCTCCCCCAGCGCACTAACAGAAGCCCCCTCACCGGCTGATCTCACCGGCACTGAGGACAACCCCTGCGCTGCACTTTCTAGGGCTGATGAGGGTCCAGCCTGCTGTACACCTTGTTCATCTTC
>JANRMT010062852.1:12936449-12970022 GCA_026402145.1 Polypterus bichir lapradei
CTATCTATCTATCTATTATATAGTGCCTTTCATTTCTATCTATCTATTTATCTATCTATCTAATATAGTGCTTTTCATTTCTATCTATCTATCTATTATATAGTGCCTTTCATTTCTATCTATCTATCTATCTATTATATAGTGCCTTTCATTTCTATCTGTCTAATATAGTGCCTGTCATTTCTATCTATCTATCTATCTATCTAATATAGTGCCTTTCATTTCTATCTATCTATCTATCTATCTATTATATAGTGCCTTTCATTTCTATCTGTCTATCTATCTATTATATAGTGCCTTTCATTTCTATCTATCTATCTATTATATAGTGCCTTTCATTTCTATCTGTCTATCTATCTATTTATTATATAGTGCCTTTCATATCTATCTATCTATTATATAGTGCCTTCCATATCTATCTATCTATCTATCATATAATGCCTCTCATTTCTATCTATCTATCATATAGTGCCTCTCATTTCTATCTATCTATCTATCTATCTATCTATCTATCTATCATATAGTGCCTTTCACATCTATCTATCTATCTATCTTATAATGCCTTTCATACCCTTCTTTCAATTATATAGTGCCTTTCCTACATCTGTCTATCCATTCCATCATTTTAGCTCATTTCAACAATGCAGCAGTGACACGTCTTGTTGATCCTCTTTTTTGAGTCAATCGGTATTATTATGCCCGCCCTAAACTGCCCATCCTGAACAGCCTTGCATCTGCCCCAATGAAAAGCTCTTTTTTTTAGTGGCCATTTTGTGTGCATTTTGCACCCAGCAGGAGCCCCCCTAACCTCCTCTACCCGACTAGTGTGAAGTGAACCTCAGTTAGATTTGCACTTTTTTTCAAATGTCAGCCTGTGCTTGTCTCACTGAAGATAATTTGTTAAATTCCATTTCTGACATATTTAAGGGGCGCCATCAGTCTGAGGCCCGACTTATCAAGGTGGGAGTGCAGAGCGTGTCCTGTGCTGTGGTGACATTTCCTAATAAGTTGTCTTGCGCGCAAACCGGCAGGAGGTCCGGCTGACACAATGGGCTCAGGGATGAAGCGACATGCAAATGCTTAGTAGCCCCTTTTATAAAGCATGAAGACCACCTGCCTGAGCCAAGTGGTCAGTCGGTAACGGTATATGCAGAGGCATTTAGAGTCATCATTGGACTGATGTGTATAAAGTTCATGAATCTCTCCATCTATTTTCTATTTCTGCTCATTGAGAGACAGACTGAAAGGAAGCTGGAGCCGATCCCAGCCATCATCAGGCACAAGGCAGGAGCAATCCCAGCCCATCACTGGCATGGATAGTCTTGGGTATAAAAGGCTAGGATGATGATCCTCCCAGAGCTGATGGACTTCATCTAGTTGTCCATTCAAAACATCTGCCCAATTATCACGCCTAGATAGCTGAGCTCAGAGCCCAAGGTGCAGAGAAGCCATGCTTTGAAACAAACTACCAAGCCAAGTAGTTGAAGGAAAAACCTTGAGAAGATCTGAGGAGGCTCTGGATGAGTTAACGGCCCAGCTTAGCTATTAGCTAAACAGACAAGCCTGGCGGACTGAATGGTCTCCTCTGTTGCTTGTCAGATTTCTTGTTTTCTTATCTCCAATTCTAAATCTCCAGTTCTTTATTGCCTTGACAGCAGGTGCCCTGTAACCCTGGTGAAACGTACCACACAATTTATTGTGCTCCGTCACACTTGATGGCGACGAATATCTGACGTTGTGAATTGATTTATTTTAGAAGTAGGGGGCTCTGCCCCCTCTTAAATTCTGCTCACCAACCCCTGGGCGGGTGTTACACGGTAGCCACTTCACGGCTCTGCCACTCGTGTATGGGGAAGTGGATGTACAATTTAAACAGATTGTTATTTTCATCGTATAATAGAACTACCTATTTTTCATTACAAAAAGTAATTAACCATAGTAACAAATTGTAAAACGTAATTAATTTAAAGTTGCATTAGAGTTATTCATTCTGTGTGGCTTTGAAATTAACATTTCATTTCTTTCTCTCTAATAAATAAACCGACTGCTTCAAATGTTTGTCCCTGTGATTTGTTAATTGTCATAGCAAAAGCTATTCTAACGGGAAACTGTAAACGTTTTTAATACGAATGGCATATCAAGATCTCCTTTGGTGACTAATGTCATTAGTGAAGATGGACTAGATTACCTTTCTTGTGGCCTGTTAAAATTTGACATGTCAGTATTGTTCAACCAATTTTGAATACAACTAATCTTATCCTATTGCATAGCCCATCACTCAGACATAAATTACGCAATAATATTACGATACATCCTTCTTTCTACAGTAATTCAGCCTGTGGAAGACCAGACGGTATTAATGGATGTAGATATTCTTCATGATATTTTAAGTTGATGTTTTCATTTTCCGCACCATCACCACCAACTGCTTCAGCAGAGCCTATTGATACGTGTTTAACCAATTTTGACGTGTGACCGATCAACAATTTTCACATAAATCTGTTTGAGTCCATCGTTTCTTTGTGCTAGGATTGCCTGTGTACTCATTTTTTCTGCCGGGATGAAATTCTTCATTAAGATTTGAACATAATAAGTCTTCTTTAATTGGGACCTTAAACATTAACATTTTTTAGACCTTACAACGCAGGAACTGTGTCTGACAAACGCATTCACACAAATGAGAGGTGAGAGGGCCGCGGGGTGTGGGTCGTTAGCTGGAAATCATGACGGGGGGGACTCTTGGCAATAGTCTAGTCTCATCTTTTCTCAAGATTTTCTTTTATAATAGAGAGAAATGCAGCATTGGTGATGTTAAGATGTCGCTCTCAAACCTTCAAGTGAACTTTAACTAATTTAGGGTCACACAGAGCCAGAGCCACCCCAGTAGGACTGGGAGAAAGGCAGGAAAAAGCCCAATGTGATTGCCCACTCACTCACTCACTCACCCACCCACACACCTTTATAAGAGTCCATTTAAATTTGCCAATCAATCCGGTTTCCTCCCACAGTCCAAAGACATGCAGGTTAGGTGCATTGGCGATCGCCCCTAGTGTGTGCTTGGCGTGGGTGTGTGTGTGTGTACCCTGCGGTGGGCTGGCACCCTGCCCGGGATTTGTTCCTGCCATGTGCCCTGTGTCGGCTGGGATTGGCTCCAGCAGAACGCAGGTTAGATAATGGATGGACGTTAATCTGCTCAGCATCAAGAATGTGAGAGGAAAAGGCAGGTAGACGCGGGGAGAACAGACAAACTGCAAAAAGATAACAATCAGGCGTGGCATTCAAAGACAGCCCTGAATGTGTGTGGCACTGTGCCCTCCACTGATATACAGTATATAGATAATGAAGATTTATGAAAAATTCAGTAAATTAAAAAAGTTATACCAACAGCTATAAAAACAATCAGATAACAAGAGAGGAAGTGAAAATGCAAGCTGGCAGTTTATTCAGTGAACATCTTGGCACACAACTGGTGCTAATCTTCCTGATATCACCCTCAATTAAAACGGACTCAAGGAATCGCTGCTGTTAGGAATAAGCAAACTGTGAAGGTCTCTGCCCCTCGACTTTCAGTTTCTATATTGTAGTGCTTTACAGGTTGGATTAAAACCAGAGGAGGCCGTACACTATAAAAAAAATAATGTTAAATTTATGGTAAAAAACTGGCAGCTGGGGTCGGCAGGATTTTACCGTAAAAAAGAAGGTAACAATATTTTTTGGTCTACAGTACACTTTAAAAAATAATGTTAAATTTACAGCAAAATACTGGCAGCTGGGTTGGCAAAATTTTAATGTAATAAATAAGGTGACAATATTTTTAGGTCTACAGTATAATTTTGTAGTAAACACTATTTGGTCTTTGCAACAAATTCCAACAGAAAAGAATGTTTAACCATAACCAGAAATTCATGATCTATACTAATAAAAGGCAAAGCCCTCACTCACTCATCACTAATTCTCCAACTTCCCGTGTAGGTAGAAGGCTGAAATTTGGCAGGCTTATTCCTTACAGCTTACTTGCAAAAGTTAAGCAGGTTTCATTTCGAAATTCTACGCGTAATGGTCATAACTGGAACCTATTTTTCTCCATATAATGTAATGGACGTTAGCTCGACGGCCGTGGGGGGCGGAGCTGCGTGTGACATCATCACACCTCCCACGTAATCACGTGAACTGACTGTGACCACAGTACGTAGAAAAGAAGGAAGAGCTCCCAAAAAGCGGTGACGTGAGATACAAGTTTAATGAGAAGACATGAGGTATAAACGAGACTTTGGATCACTTTGTAACGGAGTTAAAATTGCTGTAGCGAGAAACTTTTAAGTGCCGGGTCTTAGCTAACATTAAATAAAGCCGTGGGCATCGCGAGATCGCACGAGATATCACAGGCACAGCTCAGAACCTTCCATGCATTTAATCCGAGCGGCTCACGTGAACTGACTATGAACGCAGTACGCAGAGAACAAGCAAGAGCTCCAAAGAGTGCGAAGACTTTTGATCTTGGAACGTGTCTGCAAAAAGTGGCGTTTCCTGCACTTCAAAAATACTACAAAAGTCGGGCAGCCGGCGCGCGCACGCGTGCGTAGCTGTGCCAGCCTTTGAGACGCTGACTGCGCTTCTGCCTTAAGTGAAAGTAAACACTTTTCATTTTTTTCCACCTTCCCATGAGCTATAGCCCAGACAACTGTAAACACGGGATCCCACTTGTAGACCGCGGCAAACTAATATTAAGGCAATTCGCACTTTCTTTTACGCGTATACGATTATGAGGTCGTCAGGTCGGATTATGAAGACACGCACACGAGTGGAGGACCGACAGTGCCATCCCGGCCAGTTAATGGCAGGGCCGTCTCTCCAGTCTACACGAGACCCACCGCGATGCTCATATCGTCAGCGAAGACGTCTCTCCACACTATATAAAAGAAAAAGGCAAGTTTCCTTTCTTCCTATATATATATATATATATATGAATGACCTTCAAAGAGTGAAAAAAGTGGCGTCTCCTGCCCTGCAAAAGTTGAGCAGCCGGCGCGCGCGCATAGCTGTGCCGGCCTTTGAGACGCTGACTGCGCTTCTGCCTTAAGTCAAAGTGAGCACTTTTAATTTTTTTCATCCTCCCCCTGAGCTATAGCCCAAACAAACTGCAAACACGGGACCCCTTTTCTAGACTGCGGCAAACTAATATTAAGGCGCTTCGCACTTTCTTTTGCATGTATACGATTATGAGGTTGCGGAAGACACGCACAGGAGTGGAGGACCGACAGTGCCATCCCAGCTGGTTAATGGCAGGGACGTCTCACCAGTCTACACAAGACCCACCGCGACTGTCCCCAAAAGACGCTCATATCATCATCGAAAACATCTCTCTACACTATATAAAAGAAAAAGGCAACTTTCCTTTCTTTACACCTTTTTTCCGTTTATCCCAAACCAAAACCTTTCTCTCTTAACACTGCAGAGGATACAAAACTAATTTTCTTTAATTGCTGGTAATGCCGATAAGGCACATTACCAGAGGCAGAAATTTGGACTTTCACATAGAAAATGTAATTTCTATACCACAGCCGTCGTGTAGCGCCTTTCAAAAGGGATCTACTACCGAGAGATGATCCATATACATTTTAGCTGCTGTTAGTACTACTTACCTGTTGTGTTATACCGTCTTTAAAATGTAGTTTACCCAAAACCACTCCAGTGCTCAATGTAGCTTTACTTCTTAAAACGTTAATGTTTTACTATTTAATAACTTATAGACTACATTTTATTTTTTTTCCCTTGCACTCAGTGACCAAAGCTATACACACACATATATAGACACATACATATACCTGTGTGTATGTATGTATAAATATATATATATTGTGAACTTGAACCCGGACACAGACAGGCGGACATCGTATTTCACCCAACACACGTTTATTCACAGTTATATACAGTGCACACAAACCCCAGTGCCTCTTGCACCAATTCCCCAAAATCCAGGCCTCACAGTCTCAATGCCTCTCTCCTGGCCGCCTCCAGTCCTCTCTCCAGCTCCGTCCTCTTCCACCCGACATCCACCATCGACTGAAGGGAGGTGGCCCCTTAAATAGGAACCCGGATGGGCTCCAGCTGCTTCCCGGCACTCCTCCGCAGACATGCCCCAGTGTGGCGGAAGTGCCGGCTGCGCACCTGGAAGCCGTCCGGGTGTCCCCTGTCGTCTTCCCCCCATCACTTCGTGGTGTGGCGGAAGTGCTGGGCTCCAGGGATATTCAGGCACCGGGGCGCCGCCTGGCGGTGGCCACGGGTCCCTACAGGGCTGGGCTTCTAAGCCCTTTACCCGTGGCCCCCAACGTAACCAGGGCGGACGCCCCCTCGCGGTCTGGAGGAGGCACAAGCCCTCCTCCGGTCCTCCTGGGCGTCCCGGCTGGGCTCCAGCCCCGGCCGGATGCCACAATATATATACACACACATACACACACCTATCTACATTATATATACACGCACATACATACAGACACACACACACTCACATATATATATAATTTGTGTGCGTGTCTTTATGTATGTATGTGTGTGTATATAATGTAGATAGGTGTATATATAAGGTACATAGGTATGTATATTGTAAAATAAAGAAACAAACACAGCATAAAGGGTTGGGGTTTTGGCCCCGTATACTGTAAACAAAAATCAGTTTTAGTCAAAAAAATACAGTCGTCAGACAAAGAAAATATCATTCAAATGCGCGACGCCTTCACAGGCGTCGGCGGCCATTTTATGTAGGAGGAGCCGGAAGTGGAGGAATGCTGGGAAGGAGGCGTGAGGGATGACGGGACTGCTGACGTCAGGGAAGATGGCGGAGGAAGGGCGGAAGTGGACGTAGTGCGGTCAGGTTACGATGGCGGAGCGTCTTTTTTCCTGAAAGAAAGAGCAGAAAGGTTAGTACCCCGCCATTCCCTACCGGCGAACGTCCTTCGAACTGGTTTCGGATCCGTCCGCGGTCTCCTACTCGCGCATGCGTGACAATATATATATATATATATATATATATGTATATGTAGATATGTATATAGATATGTATATATGTATATATATATACAGTGGCTTGCAAAAGTATTTGGCCCCCTTGAACTTTTCCACATTTTGTCACATTACAGCCACAAACATGAATCAATTTTATTGGAATTCCACGTGAAAGACCAATATAAAGTGGTGTACACGTGAGAAGTGGAACGAAAATCATACATGATTCCAAACATTTTTTACAAATAAATAACTGAAAAGTGGGGTGTGCGTAATTATTTAGCCCCCTGAGTCAATACTTTGTAGAACCACCTTTTGCTGCAATTACAGCTGCCAGTCTTTTAGGGTATGTCTCTACCAGCTTTGCACATCTAGAGACTGAAATCCTTGCCCATTCTTCTTTGCAAAACAGCTCCAGCTCAGTCAGATTAGATGGACAGCGTTTGTGAACAGCAGTTTTCAGATCTTGCCACAGATTCTCGATTGGATTTAGATCTGGACTTTGACTGGGCCATTCGAACACATGGATATGTTTTGTTTTAAACCATTCCATTGTTGCCCTGGCTTTATGTTTAGGGTCGTTGTCCTGCTGGAAGGTGAACCTCCGCCTCAGTCTCAAGTCTTTTGTAGACTCCAAGAGGTTTTCTTCCAAGATTGCCCTGTATTTGGCTCCATCCATCTTCCCATCAACTCTGACCAGCTTCCCTGTCCCTGCTGAAGAGAAGCACCCCCAGAGCATGATGCTGCCACCACCATATTTGACAGTGGGGATGGTGTGTTCAGAGTGATGTGCAGTGTTAGTTTTCCGCCACACATAGTGTTTTGCATTTTGGCCAAAAAGTTCCATTTTGGTCTCATCTGACCAGAGCACCTTCTTCCACATGTTTGCTGTGTCCCCCACATGGCTTGTGGCAAACTGCAAATGGGACTTCTTATGGTTTTCTGTTAACAATGGCTTTCTTCTTGCCACTCTTCCATAAAGGCCAACTTTGTGCAGTGCACGACTAATAGTTGTCCTATGGACAGATTTCCCCACCTGAGCTGTAGATCTCTGCAGCTCGTCCAGAGTCACCATGGGCCTCTTGGCTGCATTTCTGATCAGCGCTCTCCATGTTCGGCCTGTGAGTTTAGGTGGACGGCCTTGTCTTGGTAGGTTTACAGTTGTGCTATACTCCTTCCATTTCTGAATGATCGCTTGAACAGTGCTCCGTGGGATGTTCAAGGCTTTGGAAATCTTTTTGTAGCCTAAGCCTGCTTTAAATTTCTCAATAACTTTATCCCTGACCTGTCTGGTGTGTTCTTTGGACTTCATGGTGTTGTTGCTCCCAATATTCTCTTAGACAACCTCTGAGGCCGTCACAGAGCAGCTGCGTTTGTACTGACATTAGATTACACACAGGTGCACTCTATTTAGTCATTGGCACTCATCAGGCAATGTCTATGGGCAACTGACTGCACTCAGACCAAAGTGCAGTTATTTATTTGTAAAAAATGTTTGGAATCATGTATGATTTTCGTTCCACTTCTCAAGTGTACACCACTTTGTATTGGTCTTTCACATGGAATTCCATTGAAATTGATTCATGTTTGTGGCTGTAATGTGACAAAATGTGGAAACGTTCAAGGGGGCCGAATACTTTTGCAAGCCACTGTATATATATGAAGATATGTATGTGTATATATATATATGTAGACTCAAACCGATTATGACAGCAGCAATCCAAGCTGTGAGAAAACACTAAAAAGGAGGCATGTCAGACGTCGTGGTACATTTTCTGATGCAGCTAGACGAAAACAACTTTGTGACGCTACTGCCAAATAAACAAAACAATTATTTTGACAATCATGTTACGTTATTTTCAAAATGTTTCCTTTTCTTTACTTCTTTAACAGACTACATCTCCGCTGCGAAGCGCGGGTATTTTGCTAGTGTGTAATAAATATGACAATCAATAAACAATATGTACTGGCAGGGTCAAACCCCAGGATACAGTTTGCATCAGTTAAGTAACAACAGCCAATAGCAAGTATGTGCCATTTAATTATACATATTGAAAACAATTCAATGTTTAAGGAAGTTACGGCACGTTGTCAGGTGGGGAAGTAAAGTTTTCTTTTGTGGTGTATGGTGTCCTACTTATGGAATACAACCCACCATAAATCAGGTTCCATAACCTCAAAAAACCTTCAGCACGTGGGGAAAAATAACTCTGCTAACTTAGGTTACGTTTTGTTCCCTACTATTCAAAGGTATGCTGTTCACCATAAACAATATTGCAAAAAGGGGCGTGTCCTTATTCAAATATCGTAACCGGTTTTACTGAAACAGTGATTTACCGTTTTACATTTTACGGTTGTTTACCTTCGTTATTTAACAGTTTTACACTGTAAAATTAACAGATTTTTTTCAGTATAACTGTCATGCATCAATAAAGGGTATTTAGCATATTTTGAAGGTAGAAAAATATTGATTTTACAGAACTTGGCCGTAACAAATAATGAAACTTATTGTTTAAGATATACAGGCAATTTTCAGTAGAACATAAGGTAACTTTCCTTTTTTTCAGAAAAGGTCTTTTACTTTTACCATTTACAGTATTTGTACCGTTAAATTCACTGATATTTTTTACAGTGTTGGGGTGTGCGGGGCCTACGGCTGACTAACCCCACGCGGGGCCGGTTACATCAAACGCTGTCACCGGTATGTTAATGTTAATATACACCTGATTTTCTCATTGCAGTATTCAGCTAAATTTTTGCAAGATAATACACAGATTTTATTAAAATATACCTGGAGAATATAACTTGACAAATCCGCTCGAACGGGACATGCGGACCTCAAAAGCGGGACCCCTATAGGCGCCCTACTTGCCACCCCCAAACGCCGCTCTTAATTAAAACCTTCCAAATTACAAAGCCGTGTTCAAATGAAACTGAGGTTTCTGGACCAGTCCAGCATAAGGAATGCCATCCATTCTGATGTCCAGCCCTGGCACCCGCTGCTCCTGTCGGCTCTCCAGCTACTTCAAGATGATTAGAAAATGGAGAGCTGATATACACGGATCATTTAATTAAAGTCGGGCAAAGAAGCGAAAGACAATCCACCTGTTGTAAAACACTGGTGTAAAAGTAATAATAACGTGTAATAAAAACATCAGATGTCGTCTATTAATAGCAAACGCGCACACGCGGTCGCTCAAGGCCACCTCAAGCGCTGCCAGCCTGCCCGCCTGCCAGCCCAAGGGCTTCTCTTCAGCATGTGAGGCAAAAATCGAATGAGTCGTGGAAAAACAAAACAAAAAAAAAAACGTAAAAATTGAAGAGGCACAGGACCGACTCCACCATTTATCTGTGCTCGTGCAGGAATACTACGTCTTGATTGTCACCGATCTGCTCGTGTTCGCGTATCTTGGCGAGCCTTTCCGCTTTTGAGTTTAACAGAAAATCAGAAGGGACGCTGAAGTTCACGAGGCTCAGACGTCTTCCTAACACCCGCACGAGGTCTGGCCATTCTCAGCTTCTCCACCTTTTTTTATTTTTCAGGTGCACTTTCCTAGATTTGGGCGGCACGGTGGTGCAGTGGGTATCGCTGCTGCCTCGCAGTTAGGAGACACGCGTCCCCCCTGCGTGGAGTTTGCATGTTCTCCCCGTGTCTGCGTGGATTTCCTCCGGGTACTCAAAGACCTGCAGGTTAGGTGCATTGGCGATTCTAAAATTGTCCCTAGTGTGTGTGAGTGCCCGCCCTGCGGTTTGTTTCCTGCCTTGCGCCCTGTGTTGGCTGGGATTGGCTCCAGCAGACCCCCGTGACCCTGTAGTCAGGCTATAGCGGGTTGGTTAATGGATTGATGGACTTTCCTAGTTTTACGTTTTGTTTTCAGTGGCGCTGACTTGTTATAAACCGGGGTGTGGTGGTGTCGGTGGTTTACAGCATAGATAATAATTCAACAATAACGCGAGCGTCAACAATAAAGATAACGATAATAATAATAATCATCCTCAAACTGGCGTAAGCATAGAAAGGCAGGCGTGACACAATAAAAATTCACCATCAAAACGTCATCAACTACAGCTCTTGAAAGAATTGCTAAAGACTGATTTAGTTGAAAGTGGAATCATCTCCCAACTGGGCTTTCATTTGCGGTTTTTGTTGTTCACAGCCATCTATGAAACTCGTCCTTGGCACGCTAGAAAAATAAATAAAAAATGAAACAATAAAACAAATCTTCATAGTCCGTCCGTCCTTCCGTCAGTCTCTCTCTCTTTTTCTTTTGCTCGCTCTCTTTCTTGCGCGCGCTTTCTCTGAAGTCGTGCGTTGATTGGATAGTTAGAGTCCATTATTTAAATACGTGACGATAAAGTAGAGGAATTAGGACATCTCGCCTGAAGAAGGGACCTGAGTCGCCTCGAAAGCCTGTAATCTTTTTAGTTAGCCAATAAAAGGGGTCTCTCTGCTTGACTTCTCACTGCAATCCATAATGGCTAACCCCCTAGTGCTACAGGAATTATGGGTAAATGTATAAAACTATTATATCTTATTTCAGTTCCATTGACTTTTGAGAAGATATTACGTTTTTAAATGGAATTAAATGATTTTGAATAAATCTTTATGTTTATGGTGCTGCATTAGTAAGAATACGACTAAACCAGGGGTCCTCAATCACGGTCCTGGAGAGCCACAGTGGCTGCAGGTTTTTGCTCCAACCCAGTTGCTTAATAAAAAGCACTTATTGCTAAAGTAACACTTCTGCTTCACTTTAGTGATTTTGAGACCTTATTGCTTAATTTTGTCTTAAACAGCTATTTTAATTGCTCCTTATTATCAATAACATGCAAATGACAAGAGAGAGTAGCATTTCTCCATTTAGCTTATTTACATTTACACCTGTGTGTATTTATCTGCACTATTGGGTTTAATTAAATACTTGGAAGAAAAATGAAGAGAAAAAAGTGAAGGACTGAGAATTACTTGTCCATTTTAGCCTTCAAATCATTTGCATGATAGAAAGGGAAAGAAAATCTAGGATATGAGAATGACCAGACATAGCAGAGTTAATTTAATTTCATAGCTTGTTAGTGCTTTATTGGCAAGAATTGCTTTCTAATTAAGCAACCAGGTCAGAACAAAAACCTGCAGCCACTGCGGCTCTCCAGGACTGGGACTGAGGACCCCTGGACTAAACTATCAACATCGTTATAAAGCAATAGGCTTAGAAAGACTTGCTTTACCGATGTGTAGTTTTAAAATGAAACTTTTTTTTTTATATAAGTTGATGCATTCACTTTGTGTTTATAAAACATTAAAAGAGTTAAGGTGATTCAAATAAATGTCTTTGTGTAGAATTAAAGTAACTGTATCCTTTTCATTAAACATTAAATCCCCTCCATCCCCTCCAGGAGGCGCACTTTTAGCCTCAGGCTCATTCCGCCATGGTGTGCTAAGAAGAGCCTCTGGGGGTCTTTTTCTGCCCGCTGCTATCAGGCCAATTCAGTGCTTCCTCCTGATGTACTCATTAAGTTTATTTTGAAACATCTGCACAATTATACATTTATTTATCTATTTATGTATTTATTTCATTACTAACTGTCTGCCGCGGCTCCGCCCCCGTAGTATTGAAACAGGACAAACTTTAAAAATGAATAAAAAAATGTTAAAAATGTAATGATTTGTATTGTGGTGGCATGGTGGTGCTGCTGCCTTGCAGTTAGGAGACCCGGGTTCGCTTCCCAGGTCCTCCCTGTGTGGAGTTTGCTTGTTCTCTCCGTGTCTGCGTGTCCAAAGACATGCAGGTTAGGTGCATTGGTGATTCTAAATCGTCCCTAGTGTGTGCTTGGTGTGTGGGTGTGTGTGTGTGTGCCCTGCCGTGTGCTGACGCCCTACCTGGGGTTTGATTCCTGCCTTGCGCCCTGTGTTGGCTGGGATTGGTGCCAGCAGACCCCTGTGACCCTGTAGTTTGGATATAGCTGGATGGATGATTTTTATTGAGAAGAATTTATATTGATAGCTTTCGTATCTGAGGGCCTCTTGATATAAAATATTGTTGGTTTTACTATCGGAGCGAGAATGGAGCTGTGATCTCTTTGCCAAAAATGTAAAAAGTTGGCAAGGTATGTCTGGCCAAGTGGAAGGTAGGTACGCTCCGACATCAAACATTACCACGATATCTGATCGTGATCACCTCTGACAGGAGAGCGTTCCCCGCATGGGGAGAAGAGCACGTGACCAATCAGCAGCTACCCTCTAAAACACACGTAACTCTGATCTCTCATGAAAAACGTCAAACGTTACTCCTTAACAATCTGTAGATGATAATGTCTGCTGAACAAACAGGTATCGCTAGCTAAGCAGAGGCGAGGTGCACTCCAACACGTGGCGAGAGGTAGAGCGACTCGAACAGAGGCTGGCGCGTGAATGAGGAGGGCCCTGCCCAGCTCCCTACTATTGTGGTCCTGCCTCCCCCTCCCCTCGAACCGATGCGTCTCTGTTGGATTCGTGCGAATAAATCGGTGCTGCAACCAAACTATGATACTTAGTTGCTAAATCAACCGGAATGTTCAAACAAATTATAGAAAAAAAACCCGATCTAAATCCGTTAAGTAGTTCTCTCGTTCGCTTGCTAAGTGGAGGTAAGGTACCCGCTCCGAGGCTGGCATGTGAGTGAGGAGGGCCCTGCCCCTCGGCCCGCAGCCTCTCTCTCGGATTTGTGCGAATAAATTGGTGCCGCAAGTGAACTATGATACATACTGTAGTGTGATAAGAGAAGTCGCAAAATCAACCGGAATGTTCTAGAAAAAAAAAAAGATCTAAATCCGCAAAGTAGTTCTCTTGTGAAAAGCAGACAGACAGACATTGGATTTTATATATACAGAGATGTGTATATTTTATTTATTTTTATTTGATTGATTGATTGATTGATTTGTTGGTTGTATTATCTGCCCTGTGTGTCTGTATCTTTGATTTTTATGTTTCTGCTGCTGTATAGATCTGAATTTCCCCCATGGGATTAATAACATGTATCTAATTTAATCTAAATTGCATATTTTATTACACATTTTTTATTTCTTATGTTTATTAACCATTTATTTTTTAGTTGAGGATACATATTTTCTTTACATCAATCCAACTTAAGCCTCTTTCCCTACATATGTATGACTTTGGTGGACAGGGGTTTATTCTAATAAAGGCATAGAACACAAAAGTTTGGTTACGCGTGTGGCGGTTTCTCATTTTACTGCATACAATAAACAAATGACATTTGATTGATTGCATTTGTCAATAACACTCTAATTTAGGTGCTGCAAAAACGCATCTATTCCTCATTTTCCTCTTAGGTAACACGACCTGAACAAAGGCTTCTTTGGGTCTTCATCACACGTGGTTTGTTCATCTCTAATATCTCTATAACTAACAGAACGTTAACGTTAATCTTAACGTTAACGTTAAAAAGATGGCATTTCTGCTCTAATGTGGGCGACGCATATAAAAAAAAAAAAAAAATCATCTTCCACAACTCCAAAAAACTCCCAGCCTTACTAAACTCACTGAGCGCACTGCGTCCAAATACACAAAGGAGTGAGCAGCCCTGAGAGTGGGAGGGGGCGGGACTCTATGCAAAGTAGCACACATTAGGCACACTTTATTAAGTGGTACAACTTAAACCAAAAAAAAATGAAAACAATTATAAACGTTAAAGTTAAATCAACCGTCTGTCACAAAAATGGAAATACCGTGTTTGGAGAATTAGAAAAAAGTTCATTTTGAGTAAGTTGGAATTGGAAATGGAAATGAAAGAAAACCATTATTTATTTTACGTTAATGCAATTTAAATTAGATATGTAAATTGAATATCTCCAGTAGTTGTGTTTTTTTGAGCAAGAGACCAACAATAATATGAAAGTTAAAAAAAGGTAATTTGGTTATACGAGTCAAAACAGTTTTTTTCTTTCTATGGAGAAACGTTAAATGCAAATAAATAAGTAAAGCCTCTTACTGTAGCCAAGTTCCTAGATTGATAGATAGATGTGAAAGGTACTATATAATAGAAAAATAGATAGATAAATTTGAAAGGCACCATATAATTAGATAGATAGAAAGATAGATGCACAAGGCACTATATAATTAAATAGATCGATAGACAGAGTGAAAGGCACTATATAACAAATAGATAGATGTGAAAGGCACTATATAATAGATAAATAGATAGACAGATGTGAAAGGCGCTATATAATTACATAGATGGATAGATATAAAAGGTACTATAAAGATAGATAGATAGATAGATAGATAGATAATGTGAAAGGCACTATATAATTAGATAGATAGATAGATAGATTTGAAAGGCACCATATAATTAGATAGATAGAAAGATAGATGTACAAGGCACTATATAATTAAATAGATCAATAGATAGAGTGAAAGGTACTATATAACAAATAGATAGATGTGAAAGGCACTATATAATAGATAAATAGATAGACAGATGTGAAAGGCGCTATATAATTACATAGATGGATAGATATAAAAGGTACTCTAAAGATAGATAGATAGATAGATAGATAATGTGAAAGGCACTATATAATTAGATAGATAGATAGATAGATTTGAAAGGCACCATATAATTAGATAGATAGAAAGATAGATGTACAAGGCACTATATAATTAAATAGATCAATAGATAGAGTGAAAGGTACTATATAACACATAGATAGATGTGAAAGGCACTATATAATAGATAAATAGACAGATGTGAAAGGTGCTATATAATTACATAGATAGATAGATGTGAAAGGCGCTATATAATTAGATAGATAGATAGATAGATAGATAACACAATCTAAGCAGAATCTCGATGACTCATCCACAGATAAGAACTCTAGTCCTGATCTCGTAATTCTCGACGTACTCTGAAGGTGTGAGCTACTCGATCTCACTTTTAACCAGAATTAAGCAACTGCTGCCTTCTTTTGTTCATTTTGACGCTTGCCCTTTAGTTGAACATAACATTACAGACAAAACATTCTCTCTGCTCTGCTTTCCCTCGCCATTGTTCTGAAGGTGTTTACTTTTGGCATTATTATTTTTTTAGGCTATTTTGCAATCCTAGCTGCTCACAAAGAGGTGCATGAGAGGTGGCCTTCTTACGGCGGGATCTGATTGCTTAGCCGCGTTGGCATCTGCATTGGTACTTGTAGTTAAATGCACGTCTATACCCAGTGAGATTCGTATGATACATTGAGGGACCATGGAAGAAAAAAGGTTGAGAACCTCGGACTGCTAGGGTTTATCCAAATCGTATTTCGTGATATCATCTACTGTTGAATTCTGCTCTCTTCCTGTAATATTTCTATTGTACTATTATATTGTATTGAGGATGACTTGCGTTCTGTTCTGTGTATTGTATTGTGTTGTATTGACCCTCCCCTTCTTTTTGACACCCACTGGACGCCCCAAACTACCTTGAAAGGGGTCTCTCTTTGAACTTCCTTTTCCAAGGTTTCTTCCATGTTTTGGAGGGATTGTTTTTCCATTGTCTTCTTAGAGAGTCAATGTTGGGGGGCTCTCAAAAGGCAGGGCCTCTTAAAGCCCATTGCAGCACTCCTTATGTGATTTTGGGCTCTACAAAAATAAATGGTATTGTATTCACAATCTTGTAACTGCCCTAACTGCAGGTTTTTTTTTTTTTTTTGGCCGTGTCAGTTCTTGTATTGCTCTGTGGTTATCAGTTCTATAGTACAGCAATCTAATTTGTTAGAAAATACATGGAGGCAGCACTATCACAGTCAAGTAATCCCTGCTAGACAGAAGGACTTTTGGGACTTTCAAAGTTAGACTTGATATTTTTTTAGAAGAATTAAGTGGATAGGACTGGCGCCCTAATAATAATAATAATAGGGGTGGCACGGTGGCGCAGTGGGTAGCGCTGCTGTCTCGCAGTTAGGAGACCCTTAAGGGTTTGCTTCCCGGATCCTCCCTGCGTGGAGTTTGCATGTTCTCCCCGTGTCTGCGTGGGTTTCCTCCCACAGTCCCAAAGACATGCAGGTTAGGTGGATTGGCGATCCCACATTGTCCTTAGTGTGTTTGATGTGTGCTAGGTGTGTGTGTGCCCTGCGGTGGGCTGGCACCCTGTCCGGGGTTTGTTTCCTGCCTTGTGCCCTGTGTTGGCTGGGATTGGCTCCAGCAGACCCCTGTGACCCTGTAGTTAGGATATAGCAGGTTGGATAATGGATGGATGGATAATAATAATTAAACTGTAGCATAGAAGACATAGACATGGCAAAATAAAATGAAAAGATCAAAACGGCAAGAGGACTGCAGCTCTTCAAAGCATTGCTGATTCTGATTCTATCACAACTACAAGCGCCTCCCAACTGAGCTAAAATTAAAACTTGTGTTAAATTTTGACAAATATTCTTCTCACCACCATCTATGAAATTCACTCTTTTTACACTAAAGCGGTTCTCCAAATTCAGTCTGTCACTGGAAAAACTCAGTGAGGTCCTGTAGTGGATTAGGAAGTCATATTGCATTATTTGTATACACCAGGGTGCAGCACCTAACAATTATAAGTAACATCCATCCATCCATTAACCAACCAGCTATATCCTAACTACAGGTTTCACGGGGGTCTGCTGGAGCCAATCCCAGCCAACACAGGGCGCAAGGCAGGAAACAAACTCCGGGCAGGGTGCCAGCCCACCGCATTACAAGTAACACTTCATTGCAATTTGTGATTATATTAAGTTTTTCAGTTTATGGTATTGACTTTATTGACATGTAAATGTTACAGAGCTGCCAGGGTAAGATTATAATACTCTGTCACCATCAGTGCAAGGTGTATGTTTGGCTGGAGGCATAAATGGAGACTTATAGAATTCTTAATTATAATTAAAATGAAGTAAAAAATGTAGTTAAGTGAAAATGTGTTTTTTTTTTTTTTTTAATGTTAAATACAATAAATAAATATATAAAATCAGCCTCACTAATACATCCCTATTTTTGCTTGTTTTCTAATTGGCACCCTTAAAGAGCATATTTATCTGAGTCAGTCTTATAAACAGACGTTGCTATAACTAATCAACCGTCCCCATCAACATCCTTAAATGATAAATTTACTTCGCTTTACTTGAGTCCCACTCCCCCCTCATGTCTCTACGTTTCTATGTACAGGTCCGGTATTGAGAATTTTACACAAAGCACCATTTATAAGGACAGGTAAAGTGCCTGAGCTGGCACTGGGGGTACAGTGCTGTGACAAGATCTCAGTTAAAATGAGCCTTGAACTTCATAGACAGGAGTGTCCAATCATGAGTGGTAAAAGGTATTTAAGGTGGTCAATTGCAAGTTGTGCTTCCTTCCCTTTGACTCTCCTCTGAAGAGTGACAGACAGCATGGGATCCTCAAAGCAACTCTCCAAAGATCTGAAAACAAAGATTGTTGAGTCTCCTGGTTTAGGGGAAGGCTAAGCCATCTCAGAGGTTTAAACTGTCAGTTTCAACTGTAAGGAATGGAATCAGGAAATGGAAGGCCACAGGCACAGTTGCTGTTAAACCAACCCAGCAGGTCTGGCAGGCCAAGAAAAATACAGGAGCAGCATTTGCAGAGGCAGGATTGTGAGAATGGTTACAGACAACCCACAGATCACCTCCAAAGACCTGCAAGAACATCTCGCTGCAGATGGTGTGTCTGTACATCGTTCTACAATTCAGCACAATTTGCACCAAGAACATCTGTATGGCAGGGTGATGAGAAAGAAGCCCTTTCTGCACTCACGCCACAAACAGAGTCGCTTGTTGTATGCCAATGCTCATTTAGACAAGCCAGATTCATTTTGGAACAAAGTGCTTTGGACTGATGAGACAAAAATTGAGTTATTTGGTCAGAACAAAAAGCATTTTGCATGGCGGAAGAAGAACACCGCATTCCAAGAAAAACACCTGCTACCTACTGTCAAATTTGGTAGAGGTTCCATCATGCTGTGCGGCTGTGTGGCCAGTTCAGGGACTGGGGCCCTTGTTAAAGTCGAGGGTCGCATGAATTCAACCCAATATCAACAAACTCTTCAGGATAATGTTCAAGAATCAGTCACAAAGTTGAAGTTACTTAAGCAGGGGTTGGATATTCCAACAAGACAATGACCCAAAACACAGTTGGAAATCTACAAAGGCATTCATGCAGAGGGAGAAGTTCAGTGTTCTGGAATGGCCGTCACAGTCCCCTGACTTGAATATCATCGACAATCTATGGGATGATCTGAAGCAGGCTGTCCATCAAATTGAACTGAACTGGAGAGATTTTGTATGAAGAATGGTCAGAAATACCTCCATCCAGAATCCAGACACTCATCAGAGGCTCAAAGGAGCAAAAGGAGGCTCAACTAAGTATTGATGTCATATCTCTGTTGGGGTGCCCACATTTATGCACCTGTCTAATTTTGTGATGATGCATATTGCATATTTTCTGTTAATCCGATAAACTTAATGTCACTGCTGAAATCCTACTGTGTCCATAAGGCATGTCAGATATTAAAAGGAAGTTCAGCCAATGAGAAACAAAAATCCAAAGAATTAAGAGGGGTTCCCAAAGTTTTTCATATGACTGTAGTCAGGGTCCTGAAGACTGGTCCTTCTATAGTAGCGTCTGTGCTGGTCATCCAGTCTGATGAAGGAATCTTTCCATCTTATGAGTCCAGGGCTCCTGGAAGCTCAAATCACTTTTCTATGGGCAGGAGAAGGGTTTGTCAATAGAGCAGTGGCACCAAGTACTACATCAGGATTTGAAGAAGAGAAACATGATGGCAGAGGATTAATAACAGTTTATAAGCATTCTATGAGGGGGTACCGAAAAATAACCCGAATTGAAAAAAATAATTGCTTTAATACAGTGGTTCTCAACTTGTGGGGCGGGCCCCCCTAGGGGGGCGCAAAGATGTGAAAAAAAGAAAACAAGAATCAAAAATATGAAAAAAGCATCTGATGAAACCAAAACAAATTAACTTAAACTACATTCTGATACTAGAAAAATAAATATAGAGTTAGATAAATGTTGATAAAGGTTAAGTAGGTATAATAAAATATGCATCTACATTTCAAAAAAATGTTGGGGGGGGGGGGGGGCGCGATTAAAACTGTTATGAAAACTCGGGTCGCAAATACTTAAAAGTTGAGAAACGCTACTTTAATAATTTTTACTTGCTGAAACTTTAGTCTCCTTCAAAGTCCTCTCCTTGTGAATGAATTCACTCATCCCAACGGTTTCCCCACTGGTGGAAAAATTTTTGGAATCGCTGAAGAGGAATGTTCTCCAGGGCCAGCAGCGATTTTTCTTTGACTTCCTCAGCGTTACAAAAACACTTTCCTTTGAGTTCTCTTTTCATATGCCAGATCAAAAAAAGGTTTCATGGAGCAAAGATCAAGTGACATTTCCCCTCATTTGAAACGTGAAAACCACTCGCAGACTTGTGTTTTGCTTAAAGCTTCCTCTTTTAAAGCAGTTTCAAGCATCACTACAGTTTCAGCAGCTATGAGAAAAAAAATTGAATGCAGACTGAACGCTGTTCTTTATGATCACCCATCACAAATATTGCAGAACACGTTTAATAAGCACCAAGAAAAACTGACAAGGAATGGCTTACAAACAATACAGAATATTGACACTCAGCAGACTGCCTAAGAATACTTTAAATGTGCTACACCTAGTGACGAAATTGGCAATTAAGTCGAGATTGCACGCCACATACAGATTCTGGTTATTTTTGGGTATTCCCTTGTATTACTAGTGTTTTGTAAAAATAATTAACAAACAGAAATGCAGTATGCACAGCAGCTCTAGTCAGGGTATCCCAGACTAAAATAGTGAGCCTTCAGCCTGAGAGAGCATCTCTGTTATTAGCAGGCAGATCAATCCACAACTTCAGGGCCCTGTAGCCGAAGACTCAACCTGCCACTGTTATTTTATTAATCTTTATACGTAGGCCGGCATCTTGAGATCTTAATGTGCACTCTGTTTTGTAAGTAATAAAGTATGCAAGACCCCAGCTATTCAAGAATTTATGTGTAAAAAGAAGGATTTTGAAATCTTCTCTAAACTTAACCGGGAGCCAGTGTAAGGACTTAAGAACTGGAGTTATGTGTTTGTACTTTCTAGTTCTTGTAATACTTCTTGTAGCACAATTTTTAAGGATCCGAAAGCTGCGTAAAGAACAATTTGAACAGAGTGTGAGTAACACAGTAGTCAGTCCTACTAGAAGTAAACGCATGAATTAATTTCTCCGTATCCTTTGTCCAACATTTGCAAGATGGGAAAAACATGTTTTGAAAAGTTTTGTAATATACTGTTGTTGTCAAAGATGGTGATTCAAACTGAGTTCAACAGCATAACAGCATGCTGTTGCAGTCTCATCATTTCATCCAATAAATCACAAATAGTTCCAACCCATCCGCTTCTTTAACTCACTGACACAGTTAATTAAGGACAGCATCAGAGAAACATCATTTGGCCTAAAAGAAAGGTATAACTGGGCGTTGTCTGCTTATGTTTTAAAATTAATAGGATGTTTTCAAATGAGAGTTCCCAGTGGACGTGCACATGCGCAGTAGCACATTTCTGTCTGTACTGGAATTGATTTGATAAATGACAACTAAACCAGGCAAAGACAGAGCCTGAGGGCCTGATGTCATTTTCCAGCCTACATAATGGTCAATAGTTTCAAAGGCTGTGCTTAAACAAATATTAATGCATAACATTTAACGTTTTGCACTTTTATTTGCTGGTCCTTATTGACAGGACATTGTCCATTCATAAACACTACAGTAAAAAATAGAAAAGAATCATTAAATCAAGAAAGAATTGTGGTTGGCTGCATGAATGACGGCTAAAGAAAGTCTGGGGTGCCAGCTGGGTCATCCCATTTAGTTTTTGTGGACAAAACAAAAATAAGCAAAAAGAGCACAGCGCTCTTCAGTGTCAGTCCCGAGGGCAGGGAATGAACAAAAATAAAGTTGTGGGTTGCAGCTACTGGAGGTCCATCCGGCAGGTTGTTCAAAACAGTAATAACGTCTTCTTCTGGGACACCCGGGGTTTTATGGCAGCTGGACCGGATGGGTCAGTGATCAAATACAGTCACCAAGTGGTTTCTCAACACTATGGGGAAAGAAGGAGATGGTAACGTTCGCAGCCGTGCCCACTCTCATCTCGGCAGGTTTCTACATACCTTGACTGAGCCTGTGAGGAGGTCCTCGGACAATCATGCGTGACAGAATCTATACTCAAACCAATTTTATCAATACAACTGATAATTCATCAATGTTCATGAATGTTGTAGCAGTCAATTAGCCAGCAACAGCGATGTGAAAGAGTTGTCTGTTGTTATGCTTCTGACCTTGTCCAGAAATGGCTCCATAAGCGTCATAGCTACATTCTAGGAAAGATAGATAGATAGATAGATAGATAGATAGATAGATAGATAGATAGATAGATAGATAGATAGATAGATAGATAGATAGATAGATATAGAAGGCACAATATAACAGATAGATAGATAGATAGATATGGAAGGCACTATATAATAGATAGATAGATAGACAGATAGATACTTTATTAATCCCAAGGGGAAATTCCCATACTCCAGCAGCAGCATACTGATAAAGAACAATATTAAATTAAAGAGTGATAACAATGCAGGTATAACAGACAATAACTTTATATAATGTTAACGTTTACCCCCCAGGGTGGAATTGAAGAGTCACATAGTGTGGGGTCTCCTCAGTCTGTCAGTGGAGCAGGACGGTGACAGCAGTCTGTCGCTGAAGCTGCTCCTCTGTCTGGAGATGATCCTGTTCAGTGGATGCAGTGGATTCTCTATGATTGACAGGAGCCTGCTCAGCGCCCGTCACTCTGCCACGGATGTCAGACTGTCCAGCTCTGTGCTTACAATAGAGCCTGCCTTCCTCACCAGTTTGTCCAGGCGTGAGGCGTCCCTCTTCTTTATGCTGCCTCCCCAGCACACCACCGCGTAGAAGAGGGCGCTTGCCACAACCGTCTGATAGAACATTTGCAGCATCTTATTGCAGATGTTGAAACACGCCAGCCTTCTAAGGAAGTATAGTCGGCTCTGGCCTGTGGGATGACTGGTAGCATATGAGGGCTTTATGTGCCAAGTGCTCTGTTTTGTTTCGATAGAATACACAGCCTTTTCAGAAATAAAGATGCCAAGATACTTGAAAAGTTCACGTTCAATGCAACACATTAGGAAAGACAGCAAACAACTTCTTCACATTGCTGTCACTAGCTAATAGACTGCTGCAACTATATATTTTAAGTGCTGACTGACACAAGTATCATACATTTACACAGACTGTTACAGACTCGGATCAAATGCATGCTTTTATTATATGCAATTGTGCAGAATGTGTTTCTGTCTTATACAGTTTGTTTGAAATATTTTTTTTTTGAAATTTGCTCTTTCATTTTGAATAGCCCTGTATACAGTCATATGAAAAAGTTTGGGAACCCCTCTTAATTCTTTGGATTTTTGTTTCTCATTGGCTGAGCTTTCAAAGTAGCAACTTCCTTTTAATATCTGACATGCCTTATGGACACAGTAGGATTTCAGCAGTGACATGAAGTTTATTGGATTAACAGAAAATATGAAATATGCATCATAACAAAATTAGACAGGTACATAAATGTGGCACCGCAACAGAGATATGACATCAATACTTAGCTGAGCCTCCTTTTGCTCCTTTGAGCCTCTAGACGCTGTCCTCCTATAGCCTGTGATGAGTGTCTGGATTCTGGATGGTAGTATTTCTGACCATTCTTCATACAAAATCTCTCCAGTTCAGTTCAATTTGATGGACAGCCTGCTTCAGATCATCCCATAGATTGTCGATGATATTCAAGTCAGGGGATTGTGACGGCCATTCCTGAACATTGTACTTCTCCCTCTGTATGAATGTCTTTGTAGATTTCCAACTGTGTTTTGGGTCATCGTCTTGTTGGAATATCCAAACCCTGCTTAAGTAACTTCAACTTTGTGACTGATTCTTGAACATTATCCTGAAGAATTTGTTGATATTGGGTTGAATTCATCCGACCCTCGACTTTAACAAGGGCCCCAGTCCCTGTACTGGCCACACAGCCCCACAGCATGATGGACCCTCCACCAAATTTGACAGGAGGTAGCAGGTGTTTTTCTTGGAATGTGGTGTTCTTCTTCTGCCATGCAAAGCGCTTTTTGTTCTGACCAAATAACTCCATTTGTGTCTCATCATTCCAAAGCACTTTGTTCCAAAATGAATCTGGCTTGTCTAAATGAGCATTGGCATCCAACAAGCGACTCTGTTTGTGGTGTGAGTGCAGAAAGGGCTTCTTTCTCATCACCCTGCCATACAGATGTTCTTTGTGCAAATTGTGCTGAATTGTAGAACGACGTACAGATACACCATCTGCAGCGAGATGTTCTTGCAGGTCTTTGGAGGTGATCTGTGGTTGTCTGTAACCATTCTCACAATCCTGCCTCTGCATATGCCGCTCCTGTATTTTTCTTGGCCTGCCAGACCTGAGGTTGGTTTAACAGCAACTGTGCCTGTGGCCTTCCATTTCCTGATTCCATTCCTTCCGCTTGAAACTGATAGTTTAAACCTCTGAGATGGCTTTTTGTAGCCTTCCCCTAAACCATGAGACTGAACAATCTTTGTTTTCAGATCTATTGAGAGTTGCTTTGAGGATCCCATGCTGTCTGTCACTCTTCAGAGGAGAGTCAAAGGGAAGGAAGCACAACTTGCAATTGACCACCTTAAATACCTTTTACCACTCATGATTGGACACTCCTGTCTATGAAGTTCAAGGCTTAATTAGCTCATCCAACCAAGTAATCAGCATTGAGCAGTGACAGACATTCAAATCAGCACAATGACAAGGGGACCCACGTTTGTGCACAGCCAGTTTTTCACATTTGATTTCATTTCATACAACTAAATACTGCTTCACTAAAAATCTTTGTTCGGAAAACACCGCAGTGCTCAGATGTTCCTAGGAAATGAAAGACATACCACTGTTATCTTTTATGTGGAAATGAGAGTCCATTATTATGCAGGCTGAGAAGGGTTCCCCAACATTTTCATATGACTCTCTATCTGTATCTATACATATATATATAGTGTTGTGACAGCGTTTTTATGCTAAATGATCTTTCAGTAGCCATAGAAAACTTGTTGTTTCCTCATAACATGGCATGACATGGCACCTTAATGGCATACATTAATTCTAAATCTGCAGCTGAGGTCCGACTTTACTAAATTTTTCCTTGATGACGAAGAATTCCTTCTTGTCATGCCATGTTAAACTAGTTCAGTAAATATCAGTCTACCGGTAGTGTGAAAGACATGTTTGTAAGACCACTGAGAACTGCAAGAACTCCAGGAAATATCAAAAGGATAAGAAAGGCAGAAGACGTTCAGCATGATGTTAGTCAGTCATTTCAGCACAACATAGGAGACCAGAAGCTTTTGAATGTCATTCTTATAAAACAAGTGATAGGTTTCAAGGGAGAATAGGTCAAGAGGGAACCGCCAGCATTGCTGCCCCTTTAGCTTGTCTCCTTTATGCTCTCAGCCATTAGAAATGTCAGCTTATTCTCATCAGGTGAACCTCTCGTGAAATGAAAAAAATACATAAGAGACTATGATGGGTTGGGGCACCCGAAGGTGATCCCCATATAACTGAAATAAACTGCAAAGAAATCACCCAGTAAATGCGATGACGTCTTATTCAGACGCGAGTCTGTCATCATCTGCCTCCAAGATGGCGGAGGAGCCGATTTTCAGGTCCGCGAGAGAGGAAGGGGCGGGTTCGGGAGATGACATCTTCGGTGTTCAGTCCATTAATCTTCCATTCTGCAGAGGGAGGAAGAGAAAAGGCTTAAGAGACAGTGCCAACCTGTGGCCTGGAGTGGAAATACTACATGAAGTATGTGACACTCTACACACATACATTCGCCAGCAGCCAAGAGTGATTTTCCCACCGCCATTGTGGCTTCTCTCCACACCTCTAATACTGGCCTAGCATCGTAGACGCTCCTTTATGCACACATTTAGCTCTACATATTGCACTCTGAATCAAATCGGTGCCTGCAGACTGTGGCAATAAATCATATGAAGAATTTCAATAGCAAATATTAGAGCAGCGTATGCAAGGTGGTGCAAATATTCAGCATTGACAGTGATTGTGAATTATTTACTCTTCAGCTTTATTACAATATGATAGATTTTAAGTTGTAAAGTTAAAGGCATTTATTTGTTTCTGCTTGTGCATATCAGGCACAACTGACGCGGAAATGGAAACCAACCAAGAACTGATTCTTCCACATTTGGTATTTAAGACAAGACAATATGACTTGTATGGACTGGGTATGGGCAGGGTCGTGGGGTCCAATAGCTGTGGGGCATCCGTTGGTAAAGAAAGATTCGCGGATCTTGACTTTGCTGACGATGCTGTGATCTTCGTGGAGTAATTGGAGGCATTAAGCTTGAGAGACTGAGGGTCCTAATAAAAACCAAAGAGCCAGGCCTTTAATGAACTCTTGGGCACGGCCATCAGCAGTGTGTCTGTCATTGAGAGGTTTACTTACCTCGGAAGTGACATTCATGTGACTCTGGTGACTCTTCCTATGAAGTCAGTAGATGGATTGGGAGAGAATGGGGCGGTCATGAGGTCACTGGAAAGGGGTGTGTGGCGCTCCTGATATCTCAGCAAAAGGACGAAGGTCCAAGTCTTTAGAGTCCTGGTGCTCCCTGTTTATGAGACATGGACGCTATCCAGTGACCTGAGATGAAAACTGGACTCCTTCACGTGTGTCTCTTCAGAGAATCCTTGGGTACCGTTGGTTTGACTTTGTGTTGCTCATGGAGTCCCGAATGAGGTACATGACCTCACTTACAGCACTACGGCCATGTGGCGCGTTTCCCTGAGGGTGATCAGCTCGTAAGATCCTCATTGTTGGGGACCCAAGTGGCTGGACCAGGCCAAGGGGTCACCCACGTAACATCTGGCTGTGGCAGATAGAGGGTCATTTCCAGTGGGTGGGACTGGACCGCGTGTGTGCCTGGGGAGTTGCAAACCAGGATCCCGAGTTGTTTCATTGTGTAGTGCTCCCAACTTGATATGACTTGAATATGACAAGGCGGCATCTCTCTGAGAAACCATCCTTATATATAATTTGAAACTATCCGTATGTATGGTGTTTGCGTCAATACCTCGACTCAATACAAGTTAGAACCATCTAATGGGACTCTGCCTCTGTAGTTAGAACATAATGTGGCAAACGCGGACGCAGTATTGCATGATTGGCTAAGAATGTTCGAATGCTTCAGTGACGCCGCTGGACAGCTGAGTGTAATAAGTCGGTGTTGGTTCGAGCAGATAATAATAAGTTCGGTTGGTTTTTGGAACGTTGGTTTGGTGGGGCATACTTTCCAGGACTAACATCGTCGACTGACTTAAGCCCTACGACAGCTCTGGAACCGTAAGTAATTTAGAACGTATCACCATTTGCTTGGTACGATGAAATCTATCTTTGGGCAGTTCGGTTTTGGCATCCGTCCTTCTGACAACTATTGGCAAACTGAGTAATGACGGCTGGGTATTAACAACGGTCATTGTTTAAATTTTAGCCGATCTCAGATCTAAAATGAGTGACAATTGCAACGCAGCCAGAAGAGCAGCGGCCGCGGAAAGGATGCGTAGGAAACATGACTGACGAGGACACCAAACCTTTCGATAATCCGATGTATATGAATTGGGATTCTATAGAAACAACATTGTGGTTGACATTAATCAACCACGCACCCGTCGGGGACTGGCAGGACATGATCCGCCACGGCAACATAATTATTACTCCGACTCTGATTAGAGTCATAAAATACGGCTTGTTTTGAAAATTTGTTTACCGGAAAAAATCAAAGGAGGTGCGCCGAAGAGCTGAGTTCACGTCTCACAACCCCGTTTAAAAAGGAAGCTCTTCATTACATCGGCCGAAAAGGTCTATTTTAAGCACAAATCAGTGCCATGATAACAAAATCATTTCAAGGACTTAACAAAACAAATAATTCTTTGCAGAGAAAGTATGGATTTCACAAACGCAGAATTTGTAGCCCGATTCGATCGGGCTCCCAGTCGGTAGTAAATGAATAAATGGAATCAATGCCTAGTCCCCTAAATCAGTTCTGATTTTTGATGTCAAGCCATCAAACTGCAAAGTTCTACATTGGGAAAATGGTGAACGGTACATTGCGTAAAGACAAGCCGGGTGAACGGAATCCGCTGCAGGCCTTTACTTGTGGTGAAATGTTACCAAATGTAAGATGGCAAAAACCAACCAACACAGAAGAACAAAATGTAAAAGACCCTGAAAAACCAGTTTTATAGGCAGAGTTCTCCGGTCGCCCCCTTTGATCAGCGGGTTTAAGAACGCCTGCCATCTCACTTCACACCTTTGCTCTCTGCTTCATTCTCTCGTTCTCCCGGTTTTTCTGTTTTTGTAAGGCAAGTTAAGGCAAATGTTGCGCTGCTTTCATTTTGTCAAAGATATGCAATGGGAACTGCAGGTGATTGGATATGCAGCCGTGGCCAAAAGTTTGGAGAATGACACAAATATTAATTTTCACAAAGTCTGCTGCTTCTGTGTTTTTAGACCTTTCTGGTGTACTAAAGTAGAATTACAAGCATTTCAGACATTTCAAAGGCTTTTATTGACAATTACGTTAAGTTTATGCGCAGAGTCAATATTTTCTTTTTCAAGACCTCTGCAGTTCACCCTGGCAGGCTGTCTGTCCATCAACTTCTGGGCCAAATCCTGACTCATTGCAGCTGCCCATTCTTGCATTACACTGGTCAGCAAGCATTCTGCTACTGGGATTCTTTCACCTGAACCTGCACAATTCTGACAAACTCCAAGCACTAATTATGCAAGAATGGGCAGCTGCCATCGGTCAGGATTTGGCCCAGAAGTTGATGGACAGACAGCCTGCCAGGGTGACCTGCAGAGAAAGAAGGACCAACACTGCAAATATGGACTCTGCGCATAAACTTCATGTCATTGTCAGTACAATGAAAACTTCTGAAATGCTTGTAATTCTACATCTGACAGAAAGATCTACAAACACTGAAGCAGCAAACTTTGTGAAAACCAATACTTGTGTCATTCTCAAAACCTTTGGCCATGGCTGTAGGAAATTAGAAGAATCAGGGTAAGTGTTACAGAAAGATGGCTCAGGGACAAAACAGACGACCGGAGGAGAGCTTGAGGACTGGAACAGTGGGGTCCCCTTCAGTGTCTGGAGCGCACACCCATTGATTTTTATCAATAGCACCCCCAGGTGATGGCGCCCTAGGCAGCCGTCTATGGATTGAGGGGCTCTGACACAGACTTGTGTTCTTTTATTAAGGCCTATAAGCTGATTTCTGTCCTTCCAGCAGTTACTTTCTCTTGGACATATTCAGTGGTAACACCTTTTATTAGAATATATTTTGAAATGCATTGCATTTGTCCTGTTTTTCATTCTAACGGATGGCGCATTACAAATATTAGCACTGCATTTACGAATCCCATAGCAAATGGCATATAAAAGAGATTCAGATTCAGATTCACAGACGCTTGTCCTTTTATTATATACAGCACTAGTCGGGCTACTCATCTAAGATGGTTTGAAATCAAAGTAATCAACAAGGCCCTCAGTGTTCATGTTTGCAACAAATCATCCAATGTGTTTGTCTCTGATATGTGCCATTTGCAATGGAATTTTGTAAAAGCAAGGGTTAATGTTTGTAATGTACCATCTGTTGGAATGCCATTACTAAAAATGTTTTTGTTAGACAAGTTAAGGCAAATGTTGTGCTGCTTTCATTTCTTCAAGAATTTGCAATGGGAGCTACAGATGATATTTTATCTTATATGGCAAATCCATATAAGATAAAATATCATATGGGAAATATCAGGGTAAGAGTTACAAAAAGAGGGCACAGGGACAAGACCACCAGAGGGGAGGTCAAGGATCTAATCCTCCTCAGTGTCCAGAGCACACGCCCTTTCATTTTCATCAACAGTGCCCCCAAGTGACTGACTGTGCCCTAGGCAGCTGTCTATGTTGCTCATAGGTTTACAGGCTTTGACAGACTCTTGTTTTTGTATTATGTAGTATAAGATCATTTCCGTCCTTCCAGCAGTTACTCTCTGTTGGATTACTCTCATTCTCTCAGTTACTCTCTATTCAGTGTTCACGCTTGTAGTGCACCATCTATTGGAATTTATTTTGAAATGCATTATATTTTTCATTCCAACAGATGGTGCCTTACAAATATTAGCACTGCTTTTATGAATCCCATGCCAAATGACATAAAACAGAGACACAGCAACCAGACACATATGCTATTTGACTTATATGCCATTTGATTTGGGATCTGTAAAAGTGGTCTTAATGTTTGTGATGCACCATCTGTTGGAATGACAAGTGCAATACATTTTATTACTCAAAATGTTTTTGTAAGGCAAATTGTGATTTCTTCAAGGATATGCAATGGGAGCTACTGATGTCCATCCATTATCCAGCCCGCTATATCCTAACTACAGGGTCACGGGGGTCTTCTGGAGCCAATCCCAGCAAACACAGGGCACAAGGCAGGAAACAAACCCCGGGCAGGGTGCCAGCCCACCGCAGGCTACTGATGTTATATAGCAAATCAGAAGAATCAGGGTTATGGTTATAGAGAGAAGGCTCAGAGATGAAACCAACAGAGGAGAGGAGCGGTTTGGTTTTATGCCAATGAGAGGAACAACTGATGCAGTCTTTGCATTGAGAGGGAAGAGCAGAAAGGTTTGCATATGGCGGCCTTTTCCTCTTCAGGCAGAGCTGCTCATTTTCATTGCCTCCTCTTTGCATCCGCAGTTGAACTGACCACTCTTATAGTCGAAGTGTTTGGCTGAGAAAGTGCAGCAGTGGTCGCTACCACACTAGCCTGGTTCAGCAACTCTACCATAGTCATGTCGGGCTTTGGTTTCTCAACGTTCATGTTGATTTAAAGTTATTTTCACGTATCCATTGCCTACGACGTCAAGTTCTCAGTCATTAGTATTACAGCTATAAACCTCGTTCACATGGCCCAAGTAGGTTCAAGACAGTCGCTCCCACACTGCAGTTTCAGAAAATAATGTCGGGCAACAGAATTTTGTTTAATTTTTGAACCCTTCATTGATATTTTATATCATTTTTTTTTAATTTTGGACCCTTCTTCTGCACACTTTGCCTACTTTTAGCAATCAGGCTTCAAGGGAGGTCCTCCTCAATGTCCAAAGCGCACACCCCTTGATTTTCATAAATGTTGCCCCCATGTGATACTGTTTGGATGCCCCCTAGTGGACTGACTGGCTCTGACACAGACTCTTGTCCTTTTATGGAGGTGGATCAGCTGATTTCTGCCCTTCCAGAAGTTACTCTCTGTAACTCTGGACGTATTCAGTGTTCACGTTTGCATTGCCACATCTGTTGGAATGAATTTTGTAATGCATGTTGTGATAAAATGCATTGGATTTTCGGATTTTTCATTCTAACAGATGGCGCATTACCAATGTGAGCACATTTTGCTCTGTTGCAACCTCGTCCTGATGACTCACTCAAGTTCCTGTTTTGCAACTGCAGAAAATAAGATGATTTAATTTTGTCTTCTTCTCCCAGGCTAAATGCAAATAATTTCACAGTAAATCAGGACTTTCACGTGCCAATAAATGCAGGTTATTAATGGGTTGGTTTTGTCAGACGAGCCAAAATCTATAAATGTGCAACACGTGAGCTGATGTTCTAAGGAATATACAGTGTATTCAGAAAGTCTTCAGACCCCTTCCCGTCTTCACATTTTGTTATGTTGCAGGCTTGTGCTAAAATCGTTTCAATTTAATTTTGTGCTCATCAAACAACACTCCAAATAGGACACAGGATTTTACAAATGTTTGCTAATGTACTGAAAATAAAAAAAATGAAATATCCCATGGACACGAGTCTTCAGACCCTTTCCTCAGCGCTTAGTTGAAGGTCCATTATCTGCCATTCCAGCCTCCTTGGGGTCAAACACCACAAACGTCACCCATCTGGATCTGTGGATGTCCTGCCATTCTGGTCTGCAGATCCATCAGGTCGAATGGAGATCGCCGGTGGGCAGGCTGTTTTCAGAAGATGTTCAAGTCTGGACTCTGATTGGGCCACTCCAGGACATTCCCCACTCTTTTGTTTTGTTCTTAGGGCCTTTGTGATGTTACAAAGTGAACCTTGGGACCAGTCTGAGGTTCAGAGCACTTTGGAGAAGGTTTGCATTATGGACATCTCTGTCCTTTTTTTTTTTTTTATTTTATTATTAATTTTATTGCACTCCATACAAAGCAATCAAGTTTTTACAAAGAGAAAAATAGAGTCAAGAACAGATCTATCCGCACCCATGAGAGAGAGAGCAAGCCAAACAGCATAAAAATTTTACAGCTTTTAAACATACCTAAATTAATAAATTCTCTGTGCTTCATGAACTTATTTTTAAAATATTACTGATTAGATCCTGCCATGTTTTGAAAAAAGTCTGTACGGATCCTCTAACTGAGTATTTGATTTTTTCCAATTTCAAATAATATAACACATCGGTTTCCCACTGACTTAAAAGAGGAGAGTTTGGGTTCTTCCAGTTTATGAGAATAAGTCTACGTGCCAAAAGTGTAGTGAATGCAATCACAATTTGTTTGTCTTTCTCCACTTTAAGCCCATCTGGAAGAACACCAAACACAGCTGTTAATGGGTTAGGAGGGATTGTGAGTCCAAGGCTGTCTGAAAGGTAATTAAAAATTTTTGTCCAGAATAATGTTAATTTGTTGCAGGCCCAGAACATGTGACCTAGTGAGGCTGGGACTTGGTTGCAACGTTCACAGGTTGGATCATGCCCTGGAAACATTTTGGAGAGTTTTAGTCGAGACAGATGTGCTCGATATATAATTTTGAGTTGTATAATTGTATGCTTTGCACATATGGAGCTCGGACATCTCTGTCCTTTGATCCATTCAGCTTTCCATATCCCTGTTCTAGTCTCACAGCGTTCACCATTGGGATGGCTTTGCACAGGTGATGAGCAGTGCCCGGTTTCCTCGAGACGTGACCCTAATCCTGTTCTCATCAGACCAGAGGGTCTTGTTTCTCTCAGTTTGAGAGTCGTTTACGTGCCTTTTTTGTAAACTCCAAGTGGGTGAGGCGTGCAGCCAGGGCCCCTGGCCAGAATGTTACCTCCCCCGGGACACTAGATGGCAACACATACACACACACACTGCAGTGGTACCTCGGACTCCCGCAGGGCTTCAAGGGAGTTGGAGTTTGCTGCAGCCCTGTTGGGGTCTGCAGGCGCTGCCAGGGGGTGCTGTAGCTGCTGCTCAGCCTTTAGATAGATAGATAGATAGATAGATAGAACAGGAAGGCACTATATAATAGATAGATAGATAGATAGATAGATAGATAGATAGATAGATAGATAGATAGATAGATAGATAGATAGAT
>JANRMT010062852.1:12972267-12998113 GCA_026402145.1 Polypterus bichir lapradei
ATAGATAGATAGATAGATAGATAGATAGATAGATAGATAGATAGATACTTTACTAATCCCAAGGGGAAATTCATATAATCCAACAGCATCATATTGATCCAAAAAAAAAAAACAATATTAAACTGTAATAAAAATGCATGTAAATTTGTAGATTTTTCTCTTTTACTCGCATGACAGCTGCTCGGATGCCAGTCAAGCACCGGGCAAAGTGTACGCCCGGGCACAAACAGCTCAGACTGCAGCTCCCTCTCCTGGTGTTTTAGGCAAGTTAACTAATAGGGGACAAAAAAGTCACTTCTCTTGAAATAAAAGGAATGGGAAAGCAATTATGTAAGCACATATAAGCCTGAATTGATTCAATAAAATTATCTGCAGATTATTACTGTAAAGAAAGGACTTTATCATCCTGCAGCTAAACGGTGTTTGGACTTGGAAAAGGTGCAGCTGCCCTAACTGATATAAACACAGGGCGGGTTCGAAAAAGGATGACAACAAACCAGTTGATTTCCAACTTCTTACTTATTTATATTTTTATATTTTATTTTATGTGAAAAGATTGGACAGACACAGGAAGAAGTTTCGGGACAGCCAATTAGGCTGCCAAAATTGAAAGGTTGGTTCCATAGAAGAGGTCACAACAGACTTTAGTCCAACAATAGAACAATCATAACAGGCAAAGATGGCGGTTTGAAAGCCAGGCAGGGGAAGTGATGTCATGGGGCAAGAACCGGAAGTGATGTCATCAGGCCCGGAACCAGAAATGTCAACGGGGCAGGAACCACAAGTGGCATTGTCAGGCCCAGAACTTGAAGTAATGTCATTGGGGCAGGAACCAGAAATGTCATCGGGGCAGGAACCAGAAGTGATGTCATGAGGCCTGGAATTAGAAGTGATGTCCAGGCGGCATTTCCCGTGGTTGGTCTGCATGGTCTGGAGGATTAGTGCACCCTGCCACCCACTGGTATGGCATGGAATTATACTATTGCGAGCCTTTCAGCTGTGTTCCATGCAGACATGTGTGACACTTGTCTTTTAACTAATATTAAGAGCTAGCCGGGTAATTTACTTCAGTTGGTTTTCTCCTTTCATAAGGTAATATTAATGTTGATCTTATGCTATTATTGTTCATTTTCTATTATTAGATATTTTTCAGTTGCTAATTACTGGATAATAATTCATTACATTTATATAGCGCTTTTCTCAGTACTCAAAGCGCTATCCACACAGGGAGGAACTGGGAAGCGAACCCGCAATCTTCCACAGTCTCCTTACTGCAAAGCAGCAGCACTACCACTGTGCCACCTGTGAGGATACCACCCTGTTGGTAAAATCTTTGAAAAATCTTACTGTATGTGTAAGAAAATTGAACACCAATTCATCAGAGACCCTCCACCAGTAACACACACCAGTCAATGCCATCGCCACATCACTTGAATCGCAGTCTGCTGTGCGTGAAAGCCATTGAGCCACCACAGGCCTCTTTGTGCTCCGTTGTAAAGCGTTGTTAAAAAGCACAGATTCAGTGTCATCTCTTGACACATGGTGCTTCATTCTGTTATTGCTTTTAATTTTAAATACGACTCATCGATACAAAATTATTTAATAAACTAACACGTAATAACTTAGTCTGGGATGAAGGAAATAAAAAGTGTGAAGTGCTCCAACTTTCATATCAGTTAGCTGCTGAACGCACCTGAATGTTACACCATGCCAACATTGTTGAACTTGTTTCATTATCATCTTTATTATCGTTATTATTATTATCATTATGCTGGGGTGTTGAGTGTTGCTTGACGAGAGATAAATGAATTTAAATGATTTTAGCCCAAGGCTGAAACATCTCAAAATGTAAAACAGTGAAGGAGTTTGAAGCCGTTCTCAATCCACTGTTATATACGTGTATATACTATAGAAGAAAAAAGTTAAAGAGTATTTCCATCCATCCATTATCCAACCCGCTATATCCTAACTACAGGGCCACGGGGGTCTGCTGGAGCCAGTCCCAGCAAACACAGGGTACAAGGCAGGAAACGAACCGCAGGTAGGGCGCCAGCCCACCGCAGGTTAAAAAGTATTTCCATACTGAATAGGAAAGGCGATAACAGACGCAATGTTTTGCTGTATTGCTTTCATCAGGTAGGCAGCTAAAAAGAAACAAACAGGGAGCTGATATAGGAAAAGGAACAACGCGAGGGCAGACGTAAGGAGAAGGTGCGAGTAGGTGGGACAAATTTTACTATCGTAGAAGATGACTGGAGAGATTCGAAAGTTAGTTGGTCATTGAGACCTGGAGAAATGTGTGATACCAGGCTGAGCAGCTTGTGATTTTCATTGAAAAGTGTCTCTGAAGTCAAGTGAAAGAACACAAAGCGAGAGATGTCAGTGTGGCGCTCATCACAGGGTGTGAAGTCTTCTACAATCGGCTCTGACGTGCTCCCTGAAATGTCCAGCTGGCCTCTCTGGACGGCTGGACACTTCATATAAAGATTGCAGTAAGAGCAGCAGCAGGCCCGTTGTTTAATATTGAATTTACCAGAGGGACCGGATTTAGACCTCTCTATTATATAAAAAAAAAATCGTGGGATGAGACGACACTTTTCTCAAGAGATTTTTTCAAGTTCCACAAGACTTTGGCTATTAGATTTTTTCATGTCCATCTCCACTCAACCATATTCAGCCACGCCCAAAGTCCTCTCACCTCTCATTCGTGTGAATGCTTTTGTCAGACACACAGTTCCTGCTCTCTAAGCTCTTATAAATTTTAATGTTTTCCTCACTTTAACTTCCCAATTAAAGAAGACATATTATGTCCAATCTTATTGAAGAATTTCACCCCGAAGGGTTATCAACAGAAAAAATGAGGACACGGGCAATCCTAGCACCGAGATATGATGATGTCAAACAAATTAATGCCAAAATTGTCGATCGGTTACACGGCAAATTGGTTAATGCGTATCAATAGACTTTGCTGAAACAGTAGGTGGTGATGGTGAGGAAGATGAAAACATCAACTTACAATATCATGAAGAATATCTACAACCGATAACAATGTCCAGTCTTCCACCATACGAATTACTGTAGAAAGAAGGATGTATCCGAGAAAGGTAATGTAGTCCATCTTCACTAATGACATTAGACACCAAAGGGGATCTTAATATGCCATTCGTATTAAAACATTTACAGTTTCCCGTTAGAATAGCTTTTGCAAAGACAATTAACAAATCACAGAGCCAAACAATCGAAAACGTCATTTTATTTAATAGAGAGAAAGAAACGAAATTCAATCACATGCAGTTATACGTTGCGTTGTCACGATGAAAGTCCAAACACAGAATCAAAATTCAATGCGATATTGATGAAAATGTTATTCAAAAAATTGTTTTTACTAAAGTTTTATAGCAAAAGTGTAAGTTTAAAATGTTTTTGAGTGTTAATTTTAAAGCCAAACAGAACGAAATCGTATTATGCAACAAATAACTTTATCGCAACATATTTCAAATTATTATATTTTATTATTTTGTTTTTTTTATTGTATTGATTTTATTGAAATCACACAACATTTCATATAAATAAATCATTTTTTTTTACAAAAATAAGATCGAAAACAAATCAACCCCCACCCCCGAAAAAGAAAACTAAGCCAGCAGAGTAAAACTTAAAGCTAGTAAAAATAAGTAAATAGAGAGAACCTGCTTCCTCGGTGCTTTAAAAGCTTATTCTAAACTGTTATTGATCAGATCCTGCCAGGTTTTGAAAAAGTTCTGCACAGATCCTCTACGTGAGAATTTAATTTTTTCCAATTTCAAATAGTAGATAACATCAGTTATCACTGACTTGAAAGGGGAGCATTAGGATTCTTCCAGTTGAGCAAAATAAGTCTGCATGCCAAACGTGTAGTGATGGCGATCACAGTTTGTTTGTCCTTCTCCACTTTAAGCCCATCTGTGAGCCCACCAGACACACCTGTTAGTGCATTAGGAGGGACTGGGACACCAAGGCTGTCTGAGAGGCATTTATAGATTTTGGTCCAGAATGATGTTAATTCGGTGCACGTGGCCCAAAACATGTGAGGCTGGAGCTTGATTGCAACGTTCACAGTTTGGATCTCGCCCTGGAAACGTTTTGGACAGTTTTAAGCGAGACAAATGTATAATTTTGAGTTGAATAATTGTATGCTTTGCACATATGGAGCTCAAGTGAATTCTCTGTATTGCTACCTTCCACTCCATTTGTTGATTGAGAGATCTTTTTCCCATTGCCCTCTTGGATCTTTGAAAGGGAGGGACTGTAAAGTGGTTTTATAAATTACAGAAATGCTGTCTGAGTCCTCAAGACTGATCGAGGGAGGTAGGAGGTGAGGAAAATCGGGTAGGTTCTGTTTAACAAAGTTTCTAATTTGAAGGTAGTGAAAGAAATGTGTTGCTGGAAGGTTAAATTTGGAATGTAATTGTTCGTATGATGTAAAGACGTTGTCTATGTACAGATCTCTAAGTGATTTAATCCCAAATGTTTTCCAGCCATTAAAAACTGCGTATGTTTGCAAAGGTGGAAAAAGGTGGCTATCATGCAGAGGTGCCACAGATAAAAGCTTCTCCATCTTAAAATTCTTCCTGCATTGGTTCATATTTTGAGTGAGTGAAGCATAATTGGGTTGTTAGTATATTGACGATGACTTGTATTTACTGGGGTACAAAGCAGGGAATGTAAAGAAGTGCTGCAGGATTTTATTTCTATTGTGGACCAAGCCTGTGTGTGTTCATCTATTTGTGTCCATGTCCAGGTTTTTATAGTTTGTATATTCACCACCCATTAATAAAACTGAATGTTGGGTAGTGCCATTCCACCTTCTGCCTTCGGTCTTTGTAGGGTTGCCCTTTGGATACGTGGATGTTTTGAATTCCAAATAAATAATTTTATGGTTGAATCTAATTTCTTAAAAAAATGATTTATTGATGTGTATTGGAATGATTACAAATAGAAAAGGAAGCTTAGGAAGGATATTCATCTTGACAATTTTAATTCTTCCAGCTAAAGTGGGATGAAGGGTTGACCATCTATGCAAGTCTTGCTTAATTTTTTCCTTGCAGACGAACCACTGTTACTTCAGTTCTTCACTGATTGTTCCTCCAAGAAATTTAAAGCTGTTCCCCCTCCATTGAAGATGGCAATGTGGCCTGCTCCCTGAAGTCTATGTGCATCTCCTAGGGTTTCACTGGGTGAGATTGTCATCAAAAGACAAGGCCTGTTAAAGCCCATTTAGGCATTCCTTGTGTGATTTTGGGCTATGCAAGAAATAAATTGTTGTTGTGGTCTGACGCCACGGTGTCAGCAAGCGGACCCCATCTCTGTTATAATTATGGATTTATTAGATTACAGCATGCACTGACATGATGAGAACTCGCAGACGGTGCCCCACTCCGACACAAATGTAAAAGCCGGCCTGTAGCAGTGCGAGAACATCCATGTCAACTATACAGTATGTCGCAACTCCCAGGAATATCTGACGGGCTTGAATTCTTTTCGTCTAGTTACTTATTTGTTTTAGTTCACATCAAGCTATTTGTTCTTTTGTTCTCCACCTTGAATTCTCACTAAACTGGAGATCGGCTGTCACTCTTTAAATGGAGGTGAAGCCCTTACTGGGGTGCAGAAAACAAAAGTCTCGACAAGTAAAACTGGAAATGAAGAAGTGAAGTGCAAATCCAATCATCGCGGCCTGTCGGCTTTTATCCCATAATTGCTTTCCAAGTCATTTCATTTGGCAGCTGAAGAAATGATTAGTGAAAGCTGACACCCCACACGGTATACGGATTATGAATATCAGTCCTCAAGGAGGAATTTTCAAGAACATGGCACTTGTAACCATTTGCCTTAAAGTTATAAGTGTGAGCTTTTGTTAGCTGAGAATTTTCATCCTCTCCTCAGTAGCTGTGATTACTTGACTTTACGTCTACTATATAAAAGACGGTTTATTATTACACCTTGTGGCCAGCAGAGGGACTAAATGAATGTATGCAGGAAAACTATAATAGCAATAATTCTTTACATACATGAATAGATAAATAAATCAATAAATATAGACACAGTTTGGTCTGAACACACACTGGAATTAAACATAAGTTCTGACTGGCCTGTCCCAGTCCCAGTGAGGTGCTATACAAGCATATTGTTGTTGATATAAAGGACCTCCAGTCGTGTTTTCTCACACACTACTGCTGAACGATTCATTGGCTGAACGTCCTCAGTATTGGTGTGTCACAGAGAGGATGTGCAGCATTGTTCATAATAGCGCTCAGTTTAGTTTTAACACTAGAATCCCTGAAGCCTACGAAAAAACTTGCAATGCCGTCCCACCATAAATTCCTTTGCACCTCTCCATTCAGCATCTTTTGTTTTGTAAATACATCGATCAGCACAAGCAGCAAGCAGCCTGCTATCTAATCCCCCTCCTCGACAGAGCTCAACTCATGGGCAAAAAGCTCTGCCAGCATAAGTCTTGTTTATTTTGGTGTGAGGTGAGGTGCCTGGAGTTGTATAGCGTGAATAATATATCGTTATTTGGAATACAAGGTGTAATCAAAAAGTACGGTGAATGTCGATGCAGAGCGCCATCCAAGAGCAACGCCAAACAATTCAATGCCAATTCTGACTTGTCCATCCTAGAGCCAAGTTTGTCACGAGTTTCAACTCGTTTGATACTGTCAGTTGTTTGTGAGCCACTGTTTGATTTCAAGTGTGTTTTTCAAGTTTTTTGTTAATAATGGATATCGAGCAACTCATTAAAATGAAATTTTGTTTCAAATTGCAATTTCCTCACACACTTCTGCTGAGCGATTCATTGGCTGAAAGTCCTCAGTGTTGGTGTGTCACAGGGAGGATGTGTGGCATTATTCATAATGGCGCTCAGTTTGGTTTTAACAATCGAATCTCTGAACCCTACAAATAAACTCATAATCTCAAACCACCATAAATTCTTTTGCACCTCTCCATTCAGCGTCTTTTGTTTTGTAAATACACCGATCAGCGCAATCAGCAAGCAGCTTGCTATCTCATCCCCTTCTTTAACGGAGCTCAGCTCGCAGGCAAAAAGCTCTGCCAGCACAAGTCTTGTTTATCTCGGTGTGAGGTGAGGTGAGGTGCCTGTATTTGTATAGCGTAAATAATATATCATTATTTGGAATATGAGATGTGATCAAAAAGTATGGTGAATGTAGATGCAGAGCACCATCCAAGAGCAATGCCAAACAATTCAATGCCAATTCTGACTTGTCCATCCTAGAGCTGAGTTTGTGATGAGTTTCAACTCATTTGATGCTGTCAGTCGTTTGTGCTCCACTGTTGAGTTCAAGTGTGTTTTTCAAGTTTTTTGTTAATAATGGATATCGAGCAACGCATTAACATGAAATTTTGTTTCAAATTGCAAAAAGCTCAGGAAACCCATCTCAGATGTTAAATCGGTTTATGGTAACTCTGCACCGACAATTAAGACTGCTTACAAGCGGTTTGATCGATTTCGTAATGGATCTGACTCGGTTGAAGACGAGTAAAGTTTAGGATGTCCTTCAACATCGATAACCAAGGAAAATGTTGAAACGGTTTCATTGATCATCTTGACAATGCTCCTTGTCACACATCCCTTCTAGTGCGACAATTTCTGTCGAATAAAAACATTACGCAGTGTCCACCTCCACCTTATTCATCGAATCTGGCACCGTGCGACTTCTGGCTGTTCCATATATTGAAAATGACCATGAAAAGCAAACAATTTCAATCCATTGAGGACAACTAGGCAACCATGACAGCCCAACTAAAGATAGTGCAATAAACGTTTTTTTTTAAAAACATTCACCATATTTTTTGATCATACCGTGTGCATGCATTTTATGTGTGTTCTGTGTCTACAAAGATCTATGTAAGTGTAGGATGAAAGGAAATGCTGAACACATATCTAAAACAGAAACTTTTTCCATGTTATACTAATAATGACATGAAGTGTATAATGTGTGAAAACTTTGGTCCAAATATCAAATAAACACGTGCGCTTTTATTCAAGAATATAGCCAAAGAAAAAAAACCATTTAATTTACATGTTGTCGGAGAGGGAGAGGCAAGTTCATTGTACCACGTGAACGTCACTAAGAGAATAAAACTGAATAATAAAAAACAAGCGGTAACTTATACAAGTAGCCAAAATTTACACCGGGTGTTACAGACTCAAATCAAATGTGTGTTTTTATTATATTGTAGTAATAATAATAGCAGTTGACTACTCAAAACACGGAGCGGCCAGTCTCGAACCCTCTGCTCCATTCAAGAAAATGTATCAACTTCCAGACATTTAAGCTTGGGTCTTTAAATTCTTTGGTTATATTCTTAAATAAAAGCGCACATGTTTATTTGATATTTGGACTAAAGTCTTCATATATTATACACTTATCGTCATTATTAGTATAACATGGAAAAAGTTTCTGCTTTAGGTATGTGTTCAGCATTTCTTGCCGTAAATTTATCTCCTTTCATCCTACACTTACCCAGATCTTTGTAAACACGGAACGCACATGAAATGCATGGATTCCAAATAACAATATAACTCCAGGCACATCACATGCAGATAAAGAGACTTGAGCTGGGAGAACTTTTTGCCCGAGTTGAGCTCCATCTTAGCAGGCTGCCTGCTGCTTGTGCTGAGCGACACATTTACAAAACAAAAGACGCTGATGGTGGAGGTGCGAAGGGATTTAAGGTGGCCCGGGATTACGAGTTTTTTGGTAGGCTTCAGGAATTCTAGTGTTAACCCTCTCCTTTGCTACGACCTCCAGGAGGTCCAGAGCGTGACCCATAACTGAGTCTGCCCTTTTAATTAGCTTGTTGGTCCGGTGGGCCTCTGCTGAAGTGATGTTACCAGCCCAGCACTCCACATTGGCCATCACAGAGTGGTAGAAGATGTGAAGGATGTCACTCCCCACATTAAAGGAGCTCAGTCTCCTTTCTTATACAGTTCCTCACACCCAGGACATGCATTGTTTGAACGCCTGCCTTCAGGCAGACGTTTCAGATCCATAAAGACTAAGACAAATAGACTGAGAAACAGTTTCTATCCTTCAGCTATCACCATGCTGAATGCTGCTAAGTGGTTAATCTGACCGAGTGCACCTTCATGTTTGCAATGCAGCTCTAGGTTAACATTGGATAAGGGACAAGTGCTATATGATGTATGTATGAGTGGAAAACATTGTTCTGCTGTTATGGACTATTTTGGTACTTATTTTATTCCCTTTTTATTTTAGTTTTAACTTGAGTAATTGTGTTTTGTTTTGTTTTTATTTTATTTTTTGCACTGGAAAATTGCACCTAAAATTTCGTTGGAGAATGTCTCATTGCTACAGTGACAATAAAGATTTTTTGATTTGATTTGTTCAGAGACCAGTCCAACTTGTCATTAATGTGGACCCCAATATACTTGTGGGAGTGGACCACCTCTACACCGACTCCCTGAGAAGCGACCGGGCGTTGAGGCTGCATGGTATGGAGAAAGCCATTAAGCAGTTCTTTGGTTTTGCTGATGTTGAGACTGGGATTGGCTCCAGCCAATCTAGCAGACCCCCGTGACCCTGTAGTTAGGATATAGCAGGTTGGATAATGGATGGATGGATGGATGAATTGCAGACAATTCTCACAGTCCTCCCCCTGACTCCTCTCATTTGTCTCATTCCCCTTATCAATAGACCCCATAAGTTCAGAATCATCTTAGAATTTCTATCAAGTGACCTAAACTGCTGTTATATTTCTAGTCTGAGGTGCACAGAATGAAGAGTAAAGCAGACAGGCCTGTTCCTTGTGGTGCTCCAGTGTTGCTCACACAGTATTTGAGTCTCTCAGATGGTGGTTTGCTTGACAGATAGTCCAACATCAGGACCCCACAGGCTCGCCCACCTACATATCTTAACAGAGATTGCTGGATGGTACTGAAGGCTCTGGAGAAATCAAAATTCTTCATCCTCACAGTGTGGCCAGCTTTGTCTAGCCTTGTGGAGCAGACAGATCATTGTGTCCTACACCCCAATCTTTGTCTGATAGGCAAACTGCAGGAGGCCCAGGTTGTCTACCACAAGAGGACTCATCTAGTCCAGGACCAGCCTCTCAAAGGTCTTCATGATGTTAGATGTAAGTGCCACTGGTTTGTCATCATGAGGTAAAGAGTTGCCTTCCTTCTTTGGAACAGGAACACAGCAACCCTTTCTAAAACTTTAGGGACAGACTGAGCAGGTGAAAGAAGACCCCATAAAATTGGTCAGCACAGGCCTTAAAAACTCGAGGACTGACTCCATCTGGTCCCACAGCTTATCCTGTGTGTTGCTCCTTCAGCACTCAGTTCTTTTCTGACTCTCAAAATGTTTCAGTGAGTGGGGAGTCACACCAACTACCACTAATATGTGGTACCCACCTGAATGATGCGACACTGGTACTATCACCACACATGAGCTGTTAGGTGGTAAAGTGGCAAGAGAGAGAGCCAATCAGAACAGGGGATGATTAGGAGGCCGGAGTGACTAGGCTAAGGTGAGCACTTTAGACAGGATATCAGGATTCACCCTACTCTTTACGATGGATGTCCAGGGAACTTTTATGACCACAGAGAGCCAGGACCTTGATTTCTTACATCTCACTTGGATGATGTGACGGCAGCCTTTTTTGCAGCACTACGCTCACCACATATTAGCTGTTAGGTGCTGAAGTGGTGAGAGAGATAGCCAATTACAGACAGGGTGTGTTTAGGGGGCCAGAATGACTAGGCTCTGGTGGGCAATCTAGCCACGATATTGAGATACACCCTGCTGTTTCCTGAGGATGTCCAGGGATTTTTAATGACCACAGACAGGACCTCTCATCTGAAGAATGGCACCATTTTTACGGCCCAGTGTCCCCATCACTGCACTGGGGCATTGTTTCCTTTAGGGCAATTGTTCCCTAGTTGGAATAAGTTCTTTTAAATTGCGCCATTTTAAGTAACCAGAAACTATAGAGATACGGCGGTAAATATCACATAAGAGAAAATAACTTATCTTTCTTTACTGGAGATTTACGCGGCATTACAGAAGGGAAGCCATAATAACAAGACAATACCAAGGTGGGATCTTGGTCTATACAGTCTGTCATTTTTTCATCGCTGTGCTGGAAGGGTTTTCAGGATGAATGACAATATCACTTATCCGTCCATCCATTGGCTTTGAAGGGTTAGACTGCTCCCATCATATTTATACTGTCTGCTCCACGTGCAGGCCCCTCTCTGGTCTCCAAACAAGGAAAGGAACCCCATCTCCAAAATACAGGAATAGCACAATGCCTACCCTCGCAGTTGTCCCCTTCATTCTCCAAACTGCTAGACTAGTGGTTTCTAAATGCAGTGCCTAGCCCCTGTGTGCCAAACTTGGCCTGCACATGTGAATGAATCCATAAAACAATTTCTTACACAGAGCACAGTGACATTAAACTTACATTCATGTTACAGGCATTAGGATCCACATTCAGATCAAATGGTAAGCCCCCCCACCCCACTCACCAACACCTCTTCCAGCAGCAACCCAAGCTTTTTCCTAGATGGTCTCCCATCCTAGTACTGGCTTGTCCCGAACGTGCTTAGCTTCAGGTGGATGACCTCTTCTGAAGCGTAGGTGGTATGGGTATAATGGGACAACAATCCACTTGGAGAAATGACTCGATTCATTGCAGGACAATAGAGGCTCTAGCTTACCACAGCAGCAATGGTCAGAGGGCACTAGCCAAACTGGGGTGGGACCATCGGCCATTTTGAGAAATGACTTGATCCACTGCTTGACAACAGACACCCTAACAGCAATGGCCAGAGTGCATGTGATGGTCCGGGTTGACTCCACCCTCACCCGTTTGATTCCGGGAGATTCTTGAACCCGTAACCGTCGATAGTCATGAGTCGGAAAGTCAGATTTTTCTTAAATGACTTTTGTTAGTTTACAGTTATTTCAGGCAGAATTGTGGATTCTTCTTTTTTTTTTGTGACTACAAAGTTGTCCAAAAGTGGCACAACACACCACTAGACTGGCGAACCTAAGAAAGTGTCAACTCATTATATATGTAGGATTTTACTGTATGCTCAGCAGTATGCACTTGGCTCAGATTACACAAATCGTTACAAAAAAGCCACTGTTTGCTTTAAAATTAAGATAAGGCTGTAATTGACTTAACTTTATTTGCAAAGCTCTGTCTGAAAACTTTATCGGGTCAAATACAAGCAACTCAAAGTCTTGTTGATTATGTGGGAATACCTTTTATAGTTGAGGTCTGCAATATTTGAATGTAAAAGGCAGCATTCGTGCTCAGAAAAGTACACTCCAGTATTCAACGCAGAAGACTCTTCAGTCTCATCCTGTTCTCTCAGATTTTCTTTAAGACGTTTTCGAGGTTTGAAACACCTCAAAAGAGCAGACTCTCTCGTCTCTCTTACCTTGACTTCTATCCAGCGTCGGTTATTCCCTTTGGGTTCCATCTCTGCTAAGCTTATACCAGCCTGTCACTGGACGTCTCCAGACTCGCTCTCTAGAAACCCACATGTCTAACCCTGAATGCAGAACAATGCAGAAGGCAGAATTCCAGTGCTACATAAAGGGCATACGAGAACATGAGGGCAACTATTAAAAAGGATATCATGGAGGTTAAAAGGCAGTTAGAAAGGAACGTAGAATAGAAGGTGAAAGACGACCCAAAGAGATTCTTTCAGTATTTTAGTAGTAAAAGAACAGACAAGGAGGAGGTGAAGTGCATCAGGAATAGTAAAGAGGAATTAAAAGATACAGACAGTGAAATAGCGGATGCTCTAAACTCACAAGTGAGTAAGTGGATAACCTCAGAGTAGTAACAGGGACTACTAAGGAGGTACTGAGGGATTTGGAAATTGTAGAGAGAGAAGAGCTGCTGAGATTAAATAGGCTGAAATCAAACAAATCACCAGAGAGACAGAGAGGTTAGGAGCACGCACTGATACAGCACCAAATAATATGTACCCTCATGTTCTTAAGGTGGTTGGTGAGTATAGATGTAAACCCCTTGACACATATTTATAGGAAGTCATTACACACTGGGGAAATTACAAAGGACTGGAAAATGGCAAATATTACCGCATTATATAAAAAGGGTGACAGGGCAGATCCAAGCAACTTTAGGCCAATAAGCTTAACATGCATCACAGGAAAATTAACTCTTTGAGGGCTGAATATTTTTTCTAAAAACCTCAATTTTCTGAAAAGCACACAAAGCAATGGTTTCACACATAAATCAACATAAAACGTCTGTTGTTATGTGCTGTGGCTGCTGGTGGTGCATGTTCGGCATCTCTGGCAGCAATGGTCAGTAGGAATGCACAGTGGGCCGGCTACCTCACTGTCTTCGGACAGCAAGTGGGCATCGGTGGCGATGGCAGTGTGATGCAATATGGTCTTATCATCATAAGTGGTGGTCCTTCCAGGTGAACGTTGCTGTAGGTGCATCAGCTACATGAAAGTGTTCAGCACCACGATCAGCTGGAGAGCGATGAGATGATGCTGGCATCTCACTTTCGTTTTTGATCTTCATCTCCAGATCACTTGCATTAAACTCGGAGTCCTATTCAACGAAATTACGTAAAACGTCCATGGAGTATTTTGCTTTGCACATTCTCTTTGGTCTCTCGCCAGATGTCGATGCCATTTTAGAGGTTGTTTGCTCTTCACTACTCATACATGTGTAGGGAATCGAGGTTAAATCAGCAAAGCTATGTCACTTTCCTTCTAACAAAGAGAGTCAAACTAAAACTTAAGGGCAAGTTTTGTCGCAGTTTACAGCTGATTACCGTCCTCTACCCCTGAATTTTGACAAAATCGACATCAGCCTTGAAAGAGTTAATGGAAGGAATTATTAAGGGTAAGATTGAGCAACACCTGGCAAGGACAGGAGTTTTACTGAAGAGGCAGCACGGATTCAGAAGAGGGAGGTCATGTTTTACCAAAATGCGGGAATTCTGTAAGGAAGCGACAACACCAGAATGGTGCAGATGATATTATTTATCAGGACTTTCAGAAAGCCTTTGATATGGTGCCACATGAGAGGATGGGCACCAAACTAAAAGAAGTGGCAGTTCAGGGTGTGGTGTGTAGTTGGGTGCAGAATTGGATCAGTCACTGGAAGCAGAGGGTGACGGCGTGAGGAACCTCATCAGAATTGGGTGATGTTAAGAGTGGTGACCAGCAGGGGTCAGTGTTGGGGCCGCTGCTATCTTTAATTTATGTAAATGATTTGGATAGGAATATAAATAACAAGCTGGTTAAGTTGGAAAATAATCAAGAATGTGCTGGCTCATTCCAGTGGGACTTGCACAGAGGCAGAATGAATGTTAGGTTTGAATACTCAATGAGAGGTCTGAAAAATCAAAAGTACACTTTATGAGAGGAATCAAGGAGTCATTGAGTACTCATCACTATCAAGTTTCAGGCAGCATTCAGAAGCCATTAATGAGGCTAACAGAAAGTCAGGTTATATACTGTAGCTCCTTGATGTGTGGAGTACAAGTCACAGGAGGTTCTGCTCAGTCTTTATAACACACTGGTGATGCCTCATCTGCAGTCCTAGGGGCAGTTCTGGTCTCCAGGCTACAAAAAGGACATAGCAGCACCAGAGAAAATCCAGAGAAGAGCAACTAGGCTGATTCCAGGGCTACAGAGGATGAGTTATGAGGAAATGTTAAAGGATTTAAGAGTTGTAGTGGATGCGACACTATCAACTGCCAGACAGTGTTCAGAAACCATTGAATAGGCTAACAGAATGTTAGCTTATATAGCACCTTGATGTATGTAGTACAAGTCACAGGAGGTTCTGCTCAAGCTTTGTAACCTACTGGTGAGGCCTCATCTGGAGTCCTGTGTGCAGTTTTGGTCTCCAGGATACAAAAAGGACATAGCAGCACTAGAGAAGGTACAGAGAAGAGTGATTAGGCTGATTATGGGCTACAGAGGTTGAAATTTAATGTCAGCAAATGTAAAGAATTACACATAGGAAGTAAAAATGTGAGGTCTAAATACACAATGGGAGGTCTGAAAATCGAGAGTCCACCTCATAAGAAGGATTCAGGAGTCATAGTGGACTCTAAGCTATCAACTGACAGACAGTGTTCAGAAGCCATTAAGGAGGCTAACAGAATGTCAGGTTATTTAGTGCCTTGACGTGTGGAGTACAAGTCGCAGGAGGTTATGCTCAGTCTTTATAACACACTGGTGAAGCCTCATCTGGAGTCCTAGGGGCAGTTTGAGTCTCCAGGCTAAAAAAAAGACACAGCAGCACTAGAAAGGGTCCAGAGGAGCGCAACTAGGCTGATTACGGGGCAACAGGGGTTGAAATTTAATGTCAGTAAATGTAAAGAATTACGCATAGGAAGTAAAAATGTGAGGTTTGAATACACAATGTGGGGTCTGAAAATCCACCTTATGAGAAGGACTTAGGAGTCATAGTGGACTCGTCATTATCAACTGCCAGTCAGTGTTCAGAAGCCATTAAGAAGGCTAACAGAATGTCAGGTTATATAGCGCCTTGATGTGTGGAGTACAAGTCACAGGAGGTTCTGCTCAAGTCTTTATAACACACTGGTGAGGCCTCATCTGGAGTCCTGGGTGCAGTTTTGGTCTCCAGGCTACAAAAAGGACATAAAAGCACAAGAAAAGGTCCAGAGAAGAGCGACTAGGCTGATTCAGGGCTACAGGGGATGAGTTATGAGGAAAGATTAAAAGAGCTGAGCCTTAAGGAGATGAAGAGGAGACCTGAGTGAAGTGTTTAAAATGATGAAGGGAATTAGTCCAGTGGATCGAGACAGTGACTTTAAAATGAGTTCATCAAGAACACGATGACACAGTTGGAAATTTCACACAAACATTATTTAGTTTTTCTTTACATAGAGAGCCACAGACAAATGGTATAAGTGACCAAGTAGTGTGGTGGACAGTAGGACTTCCTAAATCATTCAGTCTGCTAATCCCTTAACTTAACATTTTTGTTTCCCAGCTCACATGATCCATATCTTATAGTCCTCCTGGACAACTCTTCACATTTTTTGACATTTGATACCCATACTCTGAAGGAAATCCCAGTTTATGGCAAGGATTATTATACACAATATGGCCAAACCCTAAATGACTGAGTTGAGGTGTTTCATTGTTACAGATGCGATCTCTATTGACAAACTCTGAGTCGTACTGAGGAGCTCAGTGACTTTTAAACGTGGCGCTGTCATAGGATGTCATCTTTGCCACAAGTCAGTGTCTGATATTTTTGCTCTATTAGATCTGACCCTGCTCAACTGTGAGTGGCTATTATTGTGAAGTGGAAGTGTTGAGGAGTAACAACAGCTCAGACATGAAGTGGTAGACCACATAAACTTAAAAAGCAGGACCACCAAGCGATAGATTATGTAAAAATGGCATCTCCTCTGTGTCGTCACTCACAACAGATTTCCATACTGCCTTCTGGAAGCAACAACAGCACAAGAATCGTGTGTCAGGAGCTTCAGGAAATGAGTTTCTATGACCGAGTCTTAGTTGACTTAGTTGATTTGTGTAAAGCACATGGCCTGCCAGCGGACTCTAGAAAAGTAGAAATGTTCCCTGGAGTGATGAGTCCTGCTTCATTATCTGGCCGACTGATGGACTATCTTGGGTTTGGTGGATGCTGGGAGAACGCTCCCTTACAGACTGTATGGTGCCTAGTGTAATGGTGAATCCCATACTTGAGGGCAAAGGTGGAAGTTATGGGGTGGTGTATTTAGGAAAGCAGTACTTCATGCAAAAAAATTGTGGGTATCTGGAATAAACTACTGAGTCATGTAGATGAAGTAGGAACCTTGAAAACATTTAAGAAGGATCTAGATGAGATATTGGGGCAGCTTAGACTGGGAACATGGACTGATTACAGCGTGTTGCTGCACCCACCACACAATGAACCATCTGGATTGGGACCCAAGGGCATCAAGTGAGACTTCAGCACCACACTGGAACAGTATGCGGTTTGTTACAGTGGCGGGAATGACAATCCTGCCACCAACCCTCAAGTTTTCCCTGTAAGTTGGAGGACCTGCTTGTAGGGCTGGACGCTGGTTAACGTCAAATCCACGATAGAGTAATCACAAGTTACGGGCCTTGGTCAAGGGCCCAACGGCGCTTAGCTGTTAGCTAAACAAACAATCAGGATGGACTGAGTGATCTCCTGCCATTTGTCAGATTTCTTATGTTCTCATGTTCTTTGCTAGATGGGGGATAATGGCAGGGTTTGGACTTGGCCCCTTGGTTCCACCAAAGAGTTCTCTTAATGCTACCTTATGGACAGACATGTGTGCTTCTAACTTTATGGCAGCAGTTTTGGGAAAGCCCTTTCCTGTTCTGTCATTTGCCTTGAGCATGGGAAAGGCGCTATATAAATAAAATGTATTATTATTATTATTATTTGCACAACACCTGGTTCATAAGGACATGGGGGGCATTGAGTAGGCCTGCACAGAAGCCTCAACCTTTACTTTACTACACACCTTTGCAATGAATTAGAACTTCCAGGTCTTCTACTCCAGCATCAGTACCTGACCTCACAAATGCTCTTCTGGATGAATGAGCACAAATTCCCAGAGACGGACTCCAAACTCTTGTGGAAAGAGAAGAGTGGAGGCTGTGGTAGAGGGGGGCAACTCCATATTAATGCCCTTGGGTTTGAAATGGGATGTCCCACCAGCTCTTATAGGTGTGATGCTCAGGCGTCCATAAACGTTTGGCTGTATAGTGTATCTGTATTTTGATCTTCTAACATTTCCAAGTTGCCAAATCAAAGTTTCACAATCCCTTTGTTTATTAATCAGTTTGATCTTTTTAAGCACTCGTGTACAAACATGTCAGTTAGAGGAGACCACCTTCAGTTTCGCTTCTAATTTTAGGATTTGTTCTTGTGCTTTGACAGCTTATTAATTATGAGTTTTGCTCCTGCCCTTTTGCTTTGGTTGCTCCTCCTCTGTGGCTAACGCAGGTTACGTCTAAATCCCCTCTTGCTTGGCGTCAATAACTTTGTCTTTGCCACTCTTTAATTATTTTGATGTATTTTAAAATGTTTCTCAACATTTTGCAACAAAAATAATTAATAATGCAAAAACCACCAAATTTGTGGTGGGCTGGAGCCCTGCCCGGGGTTTGTTTCCTGTCTTGTGCCCTGTGTTGGCTGGGATTGGCTCCAGCAGACCCCCGTGACCCTGTAGTTAGGATATAGTGGGTTGGATAATGAATAGATGGATGGAAAACCACCAAATTATATAAATTCAGCTGCATAAGTTCTGTCAGACTACCAATTAAGAAGCAGCAAGGTCAGTTATCAAATAAGTTAACCCAATCTGCATTACATATGAATGTGTACAACATTCAAAAATATTTTATAAAATTACAAATCGAGCAGGCTTCCAACATTTTAGACATGTTATAGAAACATCAAACACCAGATCAGGCCGAACACCCATATTTATAAATGCTACAGTCCAAATGAATGAAGTACAGCCAAATTAAAGCCGATTTTATCTCATAAGGACCTTATCGAAGCTTTTATGGCCTCTCGGCTTGACTACTGTCATTCCCTTTGTATGGGACTGTCCCGTTCCACACTTTGCAGACTTCAAATGAGTCAGAATGCAGCTGCTAGACTTTTAACTGGGATAAATAAAATAAGGCATATCACCCCTGTTGTGGCTCATTTGCACTGGTGACCTGTGAACTTTACAGTAGAGCCGAGTTTAAAATTTTGCTCTTTGTTTTTAAAGCACTCAATGGATTCGCCCCTCAATACATTTCAGATCTGCTATTTCCGTATTCAGCCCCCCAGTCACTTAGGTCATCCAACTCCTCTCGGTTCGTCATTCACGTCTCAATACCAAAGGTGGGCAGGTTTTTTCTGTAGCTGCCCCCCAGATTTTGAAATCAGCATTAAGTCCTGCCCTACTATTTTCTTATATAATACGCTACTATGGCTGTCTGTTTGTCTGTCCAGGATTTTAAATCACCTATAGGTCGCAAACCGTTTCACCTATTGACTTGAAATTTGGTACACATATACTACGTAACGTCTACTATCCGCTTTCGGGGTGATGATTTTTATTACTCTTTTTATTTTTATTTTATTTAATTGTAGAATCAACTCTCTGCAGTGCGCAGCAGGGTGGCCGTGCAGCACATGCGTATGGGCGCTGTTCTCATTCCCTGCCAACTTCGCTAATCATTCTTGGGGCAGATTAAGTGACAGCTTAAGTGAAAAATTAAAGAGTAATTTCAACACAAAAACTAACTTAATCAGTTTGAACGCGAAAAGATGCCGATGGAAGAAGAGAAGAAGCGGGCCGCTAGGGTGGAGAAAAGAAGAGCTGCTCAGGAAGCAACAAGCGTATCAACCTCTGAGTGAACGAATGTTAAACAGAAACAGAGAAAGAGAATGAAAACTAGGAATGCTCAAGTCAAGTGGATTCACTGCACGTTATCGTGCAGTACGCCATTACTGGTTGATGAGATAATATCTAAATTTTTCCCCAGCTTTCATTTGAGTTTGGAATCTTGTGGTATAGCAGGTCCGCAGCTTAACAGTGAGGAGTCCGTTCTCATGAATAATTATTTGGCACCAGTCGTGGGAGGCTGGTGAAGTGACTGAGGCGACATGCACTTGTACGTGATGCTGCGGTCTGCCTTCAAAATTCTTAACGTTATGCTGTGACACCATTTTGATGAAGGTGTTGAGATTTTCTGACATTGGTGTTATAGGTTTCCATGGTTACGTTTCAAGAATTCTCCGGGGCTTTTCGATGTACGACATCCTTAACGCGATTAGTATAACGGTTGTCGAGTTCATGTTCACATTATCCAATATCGGGTAAAAACTGGTCGTCCGTTGCTGTTATGTTTCAGCCAGGGTTCCTTCATAAGTTCCATCCATACATTAACCAACCCGCTATATCCTAACTACAGGGTCACGGGGGTCTACTGGAGCCAACACAGGGCGCAAGGCAGGAACAAACCGCGGGCAGGGCGCCAGCCCACCGCAGCTTCATATGTTCCTTATGCTCTATTTGTTAATTTTTGAGTTATTTTTTATGTTAATGATACATTTGTTAATTATATGCATTGTTCTTGTAAATTAGTTGATTATCTTCATAGAAATTATCATCGGTGTAATGTTTCTGTTTATTTTTGTTATTGCCTCATAAATTTCAACTGCTGTGTCTGATGCCATCACAGAAGGACAGTCTGAACATTATTTTTGAAGCATTTTGTGGGATAAAAATCAGAGAATGTGACTTTTTTTTCATTCATGAGTGATATTTTTCCGAACCCTGCTGCTTACACACGAATTGTACTAAGCCTTTTCGCCAATAATGCTGCCCCCAAAAATGTGCGGACCACCCCCTCCGCCTGCCTTGTGTTTTGTGGGTGGTTCCCCAAGCGGCGGGATCACCTGCCCATCACTGACAGGGACTGCCCACAACCCTATAAAAGAGGCAGGTTTCCCATAATTCTCGGCAGTTCATTTGAATGACCTTTTGGGATTTGGTGAGTTATTTTGTTTCTGCCATACTTATTGGTGACTTATTACATTTGTGACCTGTTTGCGTCTGATTTTTTTTTTTTTTGACCATTCTTGCGTTAGAATTTTTTTTGCATTGGATTGCCTTATTGTTTTAGGCAACTTTATTTTGCCTGTTGTACTCTACAGAGCTTCTTGTTGATGAGAATAAACCTTTTATCCTACATTTGCTCTTATATCTAGCCGGGGTTTGACGGTATTTCCCCCTCTAGTGGGCATTTCTGAGCATTCTTTCTGACTCTCTTGTGTTTTAAACCTTTCAAGTCAAAGTTGAAGTTGTTCTTGTTGATTTATTACCTGTCCTGTGAGTCTGTATCTTTGTTTTTTATGTTTCTGCTGATGTATACCTCTGAACTCCCCCTTAGGATTAATAAAATTTATCGAATCTAATCTAATTCCTTTGCTTAAAGATTTAATGTCTGACTTCCTGCCGACTAGTCCCGTTTCTCCCCTTGATTTATTGAAAGATTGGCTTGATTCCTGGTCTACTGTACATCTCCTCTTCATGTAAAGTGTTACCTCCACAAACTCCATTAAAGTCCACAAACAAGCAATGCAATTCCTTTTGGCCTTCTCCATCATCACTCTTTCATTAGTATTCTTAGCAAAATGATTAATTCGGAAAGTGACCAGGAGCAGAACTACAAACAAAATAAAGAACAAAGGAGAGAGTGGGGTGAAAATGATAAAAAAAAAAATTACAAAAAACAAAACGTCAAAGCCCAATACACAAAAGCCAAAGGTGTAAAGGAAAGTGGATTTAATTCAGTTGCCAGGAAGCTGGAAGAAATTACTGAGTCGTAGAGGTGACACAGTAAACGTATTTATTTCTGCCTGTGTAGAAGCATTTAAATTTATTACTGATATGAAAAAATAAATGAAAAGCTTTAATCATTGATGAGTCTGAAGTTGAGTTAGACACACACAAACACCCTACGCACTGCCAGGGTCCTGCTGCTCCTCCTAAGCTCCGTGTGTGTTTGTGCGCTCGTTGCATTGAGCGAGCTGCTTTTATAAATTCACACACACGTCATCGCGTAATGATGATCTTTAAAACTAACTACCAGGAAGGCTCATTTTGAAACAAGAGTCACAAGCAGATTTTCTAGTACAAACCACAGAAGGAAACCTAAGAATCGTAACATTGCTGCTGCATTATCAGTCAACGTATAAGCTAAGGCAATAAACAGAAATAAGCAAACGTGGGCTAAAAGCGTTATGAGCGACGGGAGTCGTTCCCGTTGATTGATTGACTCCGATGATGGCCTTCAGGTATGTTGGTGGAAGTGGAAGTGACATCATCACAGTTCCTCTCACCTTTCAGAAGGATTAAAAGGGAAGGGATGTAAATGACCCCTGGCTTGGAGTGGTATTGCAGTAGCAGATAAGCATTGAAGATGTCCTCTATTCACGTGTGTGAGACATCTTTTTTTCTTTTTTTTTGTTCTTTATTTCGCCTTATACAATTTCTTGCATTAGGAATTTGTTAGTTTTCGCATACCCCTTGGGGTCAGAGCGCAGGGTCAGCCATTGTACAGCACCCCTGAAGCAATTACAGGTTAAGGGTCTTGCTCAAGGGCCCAGCAGAGTAGGATCTCTTTTGGCCGTGACGGGGATTCAAACTGGCAACCTTCTGGATACCAGTGCAGAGTCAATGGCAGGTTGCGGTCCTGCTAACTCAGATGAAGTTCTTAAACAGCTAAGCCATCATCACTCACTCCCAGTGTGAGTTGTTATTGAAGTACTACATTTGTGAAAATATTGGAAGATGTTTGGTTGTAAATGCACCCTGTGGTTCGTAAGTAGATCTTTTGAAACTGAAGTATTTACTAAATGAGTGAATGTGGTTACTTTACTCCACCTCCTGGTGTGAAACAGATTCCCATTCATAAAGTGGGCTTAAAATGTCACTAGTTCTGTGATCGTCTCCAAAAAATTCAGAATTATCTGATAGATACACAGACCAGACATCGTGAAAAGGTTTCGGGCAGCCACCCGTATATTATCCCTGGCTTTTGAAAATAACATAGTTGTTCATGGGCGGCACGGGTAGCGCTGCTGCCTCGCAGTTAGGAGACTTGGGTTCACTTGAGTTTGCATGTTCTCCCCGTGTCTGTGTGGGTTTCCTCTGGGTGCTCTGGTTTCCTCCCACAGTCCAAGACATGCAGGTTAGGTGCATTGGTGATTCTAAATTGTCCCTAGTGTGTGCTCGGGGTGTGTGTGTGCATTGCGGTGTGCTGGCGCCCTGCCCAGGGTTTGTTTCCTGCCTTGCACTCTGTGTTGGCTGAGATTGGCTCCAGCAGACCTCTGTGACCCTGTAGTTAGGATATAGCGGGTTGGATAATGGATGGATGGAGTCCAAAACAGAACTGATTCCTTGGTGGTAAGATGGCGGCTTTATAGGAAGTGATGTCATCGAAAGGGCCGGAAGTGACGTCTTCTGGACTGAAACTGACGTCATCTAAGGGCCCGGAACTGGAAAGTGAGGTCTTCGGAGGTGCCGGAACATCGCAGGATTTCTCGGGAAAGGTCTGTAGGGAATTGAGAAAGACAGTCAGTGCACCCTGCCGCCCCCTGGTCAGATGTGGTATTACCGTTATTTAAGCCCTTTAGCTGCCTACTACTCGCACGTATGTGACAATGGGCTCAAATTAAATATGAGTATATTGTTCTAATGTTAGCTTTACACTGTCTTGCTAGTCAATATAGACAGGACTGAATACATTTTTTTTTAAATTAAATTATTATTACCTGAGTGCATCTGTATTTTTATTTTCCATGGACTTTTTATAGAAGACAAAAGGCTTTGTGATATTTCCTGAGACGTGACGGTGCAATCTGTAAAAAGGACAAGGGGGTACTCCACTCACGCCTCGTTTACTGACGGAGTTCCATTCCAGCGACCAGGTTGTGACGTGAAATGCTCGCCGATCACGACTGTGCTTCGACTTCACCCCGGCCTTCCGTGCTCAATTTCATTTTACACTTCGTGAAGAGCACAGTTTTTAACCAAATTTAGTATTTTCTCCTCTATGATCTCTCAAATCTTTGCATCTCATTCTGATTGTTTTAAAAACTGATGAACATTTCTTAAGTTTCGGTCGAAGAGCACTGCACATTTCTGCCTGCTTTTATTCCTGGCGATCTTTTCTTTCATTGCCTCCCTGATCCTTTCATCGTCTTTTAAAACAGTCGAGATGGTATAGAATGCACCAGGCCTTCGTCACGCGCTACGGTGGTCCAACCTTCTATACCCTGTGGGGAGATCTTCAGAATCTTCATTTTGAAATCACGATGGATGCCTTGCCTTTCCTTCTTGCTACTCCCTTCTGCTGAAATGGCGTCCGTCTCTTTGAGGACGTTGTAAGGATGAGAATAAGACAAAGAGAAGCAATTGCTGAATGGCGTGTAATTGGCAGATGAATTAGCCAAAAAATAAAAATCAACAAAAGAATCATCAGCCAATGCTGTGGTGTGATATCTTCTTTAGACTGGAGTCATTGATTGATTGACTCCATCTGGCGGTGGCCTTCAGGTTTGTTGGAGGAAGTGGAAGTGACATCATCACAGTTCCTCTCACATTTCAGAAGGAATAAAAGGGAAAGGATGTAAATGACAGTGCCGACCCCTGGCTTGGAGTGGTATTGCAGTAGCAGATAAGCATTGAAGATATCCCCTATTCATGTGTGGGAAACAACATCTTAATACGGAGTATACATGAGTGTAAACGAGTAAATACGTGAAACAAAGTGGGGTACATTAGACAACACAGAGTCAGTGTGCAGGTTGCGGCCTGCTAACTCAGATGAAGTTCTCAAACAGCTAGGCCATCATCACTCACTCCCAGTGTGAGTTGTTATTGAAGTACTACAGTTGTGAAAATATTGGAAGATGTTTGGTTGTAAATGCACCCTGTGGTTCGTAAGTAGATCTTTTGAAACTGAAGTATTTACTAAATGAGTGAATGTGGTTACTTTACTCCACCTCCTGGTGTGAAACTGATTCCCATCCAAAAAGTGGGCTTAAAATAACACAGTTGTGCTGTCTAGTTCTGTAATCGTCTCCAAAAAATTCAGAATTACCTGTTGAGCCACGATCAAGCGTTTGGAAGAGCGTGACACTAAAACCACTCCAGGCCTGTGCCAGTCAGTCACTCCTGGTCAATGCAAATCAATAAACCATATTCTGGGATGTGCGCAGCGGAGAAAGGAGACGTTACACAATCTGGTAATATGATGACTAAAACAAAAAAGAAGAAGACTAGAAAGCGGCATATGAGGCTCATTTGTTTAACTTTCACTCTCATATTTCTAAAAGCTGATTTGTTTGAGATCATTTGGTTGAGTAATTCAATGGAGGATGCAACGATCTGTCTGCTGCACAAGGCTTCTTCTTACCAGAACAAAGAAGGTCGGCACCACCGTGAGGATGATGTGTTTTGATTTCTCCTGTGCCTTCCATACCATCCAGCCATCCCTGTTAAGGGGTCAACTCAGAGACATGCGGGTGGAGGAGCCTGTGGGGTCCTGAAAGTGAACTGTCTGTCAGACAGACCACCATCTGTGAGACTTAAGGACTGTATGAGCAACACTGGAGCACCACAAGGAACAGGCCTGTCTGCTTTACCTGTCACTCTGTACACCTCAGACTAGAAATATAAGAGCAGGTCAGGTCACTTGTGGAATATCTCAGAGGATTCTGCACTTATGGGGTCTGTTGATAAGGGGGGATGAGACAAGGGAGAGGAGTCAGGGGGAGAACTTTAAGAACTGTCTGCAATTCAACATCAGCAAATCCAAAGAACTGCTAATTGACTTTCACCACACCAGGCTGCCCTAACTGTCTGCTCACTGTTCAGGGAGTGGATGTAGAGGTGGTCCACTACTACAAGTACTTGGGGGTCCACATTAATGACAGGTTGGACTGGTCTGAGAACACATAGGAAACTATAGAAGAAAGGGCAGAGCAGGCTCATTTTCATTGGAAACTGCGGGAAGTGACGTCCTTCACATCTTCTATGGTTCTGTGATGGCCAGTGTGGTGTGGTGAACTGGTAACATCACTTCAAGAGAGGACCACTGGACCAACAAGCTTAATAAAAGGGCAGACTCAGTTATGGGACATACTATCGACCCCCAGAAGACAAAGAAAGCCTATCTATCTATCTATCTATCTATCTATCTATCTATCTATCTATCTA
>JANRMT010062852.1:13003573-13017676 GCA_026402145.1 Polypterus bichir lapradei
ATAGTGACAGATTTAGGGTTTGCTCGCACCCTTGTACCCTCAGACTACACGTCAGACAACAGGTAAAAGTCCAAATAATTATTTATTATAATAATAAAGTGCACAAAGCACGCTCCACTCCCAAATACTCCAATCATAAATCACAAAAATACAATAAACAATCCTCCAGCTCCCAGACGCGTTGCCACCCATCCACCCAGCTCAGCTCGCCGTCTGGGAGCTCCCACAGTCCTTTTATATCTCCTGACCCGGAAGTGTTTCTGCCCAACAGTCCACAAATCCTTATTCCTTCCGGGTCAGGGTAAACAATGTTTTTTTCTCACCCCGGAAGCCCGTCGCTCTTCCTATGACGAACTTCCGGGTCATAGGGCACGAAGAACTCTTCGGTCCTCCCTGCAGCTCCCTCTCGTGGCCCCCATGGCATCCAGCAGGGCGGTGCATAAAAACTCCATTGTCCATGATGCCCTGCTGGTCTTCTGGGGACCTCCATGCTGCAAGGAGGGCTCCACCTGGCGGCTTGGGGGTATTGGCCGGGATACATAGCCGGCCATATCTTACAATATATATATATATATATATATATATATATATATACATTGCAGCTTGAATCATAAAGATAGAATGAGTCCCAAAAATGGTTAAGATGCCAACCTGGCCAACTCTATTTAATTTCTAAAGCAACAGGGCTGTGCGGTGTCACTCAAACGCAAAGAATGCCAGCAGTCACCTCCAGTTCACCCTCTGGTGGTCGTTCTGAGTGTCACCTGGATGATAACATGCATACAAGACCACAAGATCACCCCCCACTCTACACAGAAAGGGGTGGGTTAGGGTTGATTTCACCCTACAGTATTTTTAGTCGATCAATGAGAAACATATCTACCATGTTTCTTGAAAATCACTCCAGTGATGCTGGAACATATATACACACACACACACACACACACATATACATTGACTTTTATATTTATTTATTTATTTAATTTCCTATCAGTTTTTTTTCTGCTTCTCTGTTTTGCATTCCTGGAGTGTTGACCCGCCAGTAATAATACGACTACAAGTTAACATCATTGTATTGCACTTTATTTGGTCATGGATTCTTTGCTTTATAAACCCCTGGCCACATTGGGTGCAACGTTCAAACAACTTCAGCAAGAGCCCTCGGGGTGAATGCCTTTAGACCGTTGATTTACAAAAAGTCTTGTTTTGGCTTTGGTGACAGTCTTGTCTACAGGTCCCAGTTGAAATAACAAAGACGTTTGGAGATGTCCTTCATCACCAAAGATGGCTCCTCCAAGTTGATAGGAAGTGCTTTTAAGATGGAGCTCTGCTCTTTACAAAAGAACAGAGTGAAGAGAAGGACAGAGACACGTCTACTGAACAATTTGTTGTCTGAAAGCCCTCAGTAGTGTTGTGTCAGAGAGGGGACGTGCAGCCTTGTTCATAATGGCACTCAGTTTTTCCTCTTGTTTCTCTTCCACTCCTACCTCCAGAAGGTGCTTTTCGTAGTTGAGCCTACTTTTTTGAATAACTTGTTAATTCAGTGGTCCCACACACCACCCTGGCCATCACGGAGTTCTAGAACAATTAATGGATGCCACCACCCACATTAAAGGAGAGCATTCTCCTCAGACCAAAGAGCCTGTTCTGCCCTTTCTTCTCTAGTTTCTCTGTGTTCTGAGACCAGCCCAGCCTGTCATTGATGTGGACCCCCAAGTACTTGTAAGAGTGGACCACCTCTACATCCACTCTTTGAATAATGAATAAACTTACAGTAGAGGCTCTATGATGCAACAAAAATCAATAACCAGTTGCTTGGTTTTACTGCCCAAAGTTCTCCCCCTGACTCCTCTCCTTTGTCTCATCCCCCTTACCTCCCATAAGTGGAGAATCATCTGAGAACGTCTTCAAGTGACGTGACCTGCTGTTATATTTCTAGTCGGAGGTGTACAGAGTGAAGAGTAAAGCAGACAGGTCTGTTCCTTGTGGTGCTCCAGTGTTGCTCAAATAGATGGTGGTCTGACTGACAGATAGTCCATCATCAGGACACCAGAGGCTCATCCGCCTGCATATCTCGGAGTTTACCCCTTAATAGGGATGGCTGGATGGTATTGAAGGCATAGTAGAAATCAAAACACATCATGGTCACAGTGCAGCCAGCTTTGTCCAGCCTTGTGGAGCACACAGATAATTGTATCCTCCACCCCAGTCTTTGTCTGATTGGCAAACTGCAGGGGGTCCAAGTGGTCTTCCACAAGAGGACTCCTGTAATCCAGGACCAGCCTCTCAAAGGTCTTCATGATGTGATACCTAAGTACCACTGGTATGCACAGTTTACCATCATAAGAGTGACAGTATAATGGTCGGTGTATGAATTTATGGAGTATCAGATGTTAGGAATAATCAGTGTGGGTGTGTGATGCTTTGTAAATAAACATTTTCCTGGTTAATTCCCGAATGACGCAAATTACCTCCATTGTGAGGGAGTGACAGTTACGGCACTACGGCCATTTTTCACGATTCCCTGAGGGTGATCTGACTCACAGGATCCTCATTGTTGAGGACCCAAGTGACTGGACTTGGTGAAGGGGAGGCCCACGTAACACTTGGGTGCGGCAGATAGAGGGTCATTTCTGGAGAGGGGGACTGGACTGGGGGGTTACCAACCAGGATCCCGTGCTGTTTCATCATGTGGTGGGATGTGGCAATGAACTGTAGCAGTGCATGCCCTCCATCCTGACCTGACCTGACCCAACCTGGTTAACGAGTGTGTTTTTTAGTATTAAGCTCTTTGACAACAGGTCCCTGTCAGTTTTAGTAAGGACTTCGGCTCCACCTTTTGACTACATCTCATCTCCTGATCCTAATCATTCCATTTTCTTACTGTGTCTTGTAGGGTCAGCACAAGAACACGGTCTCATCTGACAGGGTGGAAGAGAAAATCAACAGGGCCCGAGTGTCAACAGGAGCCTGTGAAAGGTAAGGAGGAGTCAAGGAGACATAAGGGGAGCATGTTCTTGGTGGTGGACAACGATAAGGCCCAGAGGGGTATGGTGTTTGTTACTTTAGTTCACATATGTTCACACTGTGTCCGAGTCATTCCATTACACCCTTTTTTCTTCTCCTTATTTATCTTCCTTTGTTGAAGATCTGTAGTTATCTCATACTCTGGATTCCATTTTCCTCATAAGGATGATTGTAAATGAACTAAACCCTTTAACAAAAATGTATTACCACCATCCATACCACCTGCACTTCAGAACTGGTCATCTACCTGAAGTTATAATAATAATAATAATAATTCTTTGCATTTATATAGCACTGTTCTCACTACTCAAAGCGCTCAGCAATTGCAGGTTAAGCGCCCAACAGAGCAGAGTCCCTTTTGGCATTTACAGGATTCGAACCGGCAACCTTCCGATTGCCAGGGCAGATCCCTAGCCTCAGAGCCACCACTCCGCCTAAGTTAAGCAGCTTTAAGCCCGGCCAGTCCAGTACTTGGATGGGAGATCATCTAGGAAAAGCTTGGGTTGCTGCTGGAAGAGGTGTCAGTGAGGCCAGTAGGGGGCGCTTACCCTGTGGTCTGAATGTGGATCCCAATGCCCGCAGTGACGGGGACACCATTTTGTAAAAATGGCACCGTCCTTCAGAGGAGATATCCCTTGGCATCCTCAGGAAACAGCAGGGTATATCTCAATGTCGTGGCTAAATTGCCCACCACAGCCTAATCATTTTGGCCCCCTAATCACACCCTGTCTGTAATTGGCTATCTCTCTCACCACTTCACCACCTAACAGCTAATGTATGGTGAGCGTACTGCTGCAAAAATGGCTGCCATCACATCGTCTAAGTGAGATGTAAGAAATCAAGGTCCTCACTCTCTGTGGTCATTAAAGGTCTCTAGGCATGTCTTCACAAAGTGTAGGGTGTAACCTAATGTCCTGGTTAAAGTGCCCACCACAGCCTAGTCATTCTGGCCTCCTAATCATCCCCTGTGTCTAAATGGCTAACTGTCTCTCTCACCCCTTCACCACCTAACAGCTAATGTGTAGTAAACCTACTGGCATAAAAATGGGCACCGTCTCATCATTTATGTGGACCTTGTACATTAGTGGTGGTTGAAGTGGCTCCCCACTCACTACGTAAAGAGCAGAGTGTATCCCGACATCCTGCCTACATTACCCACCATAGCCTAGTCATGCTGGCCCCCTAATCATCCCCTGTCTCTAATTGGCTATCTCTGTAACCACTTCACCACCAAACAGCTAATGTGTGGTGAGCCTACTGGTGCAAAAGTGGCTGCCATCGCATCATCCAGGTGGGTGCTACACATTGGTGGCTCCTCACTCACTATGTAAAGCACTTTCAGTAGTAAGAAAAGTGCTTTATAAATGTAAAGATGATTATTATTATTGTTATCATTATTATGGATTAAATCCTGATATTATGCACAGGCCGCATCACCACATGATGTTCAAAGGCAGACCTGAGTGGGCGAGAAGGACCACAGCATCTCACCAGGGTCTCCATATACACTCAGGTAGAGGTGCTGACTCATTGATTACTCTGTAGACTTGAACTAACTAACTATCTCTCTCACCCCTTCACCACCTAACAGCTTGTGTGTGGTGAGCCTACTGGCACAAAAGTGGCTGCCATCACATCCTTCAGGTGGATGCTGCACATTAGTGGTGGATGAAGTTGCTCCCCACTCACTACTTTGAATAGTGAGGAAAGCCTTATAGAAACGTAAAGAATTATTATTATTATTATTATTATTATTATTATTCCATATTTAAGCAACAAATCAACATGTAGTGTGCACCAAACTGCAGAGTTACCATTTTGGCGCTTGAGGAAATGCTGACTTCTGAAGACGTTGTTCTTCAAATGTTACATTTTGGGTTAGTTTGTTCTGTCGGTTATTTTTTGGGGTTTCTTTAATTCTACTGGTTTGTTTTTAATTCTTTGAACTTTCGCGTGTCAGGAAATATTAATTTCAGTGTCCATTCGTGTTAATAATTGAACTGCCAGTTAATGTCATTTTATTGTCATTTATTTATAAGCGTATTGCAGCGCCATTTTGTAGCTTTGACATTGTGTGCCACATTATGGATTCTTTTGGTCTCGAGCAGAGGAGACCTCATGGAGGCCTTAGTCACGTCTTTAAAATTCTCCAAGGCATTGATAAAGTAGGTCTAACAGAATTCTTACAATTTAATGGTGAGTCACATCCTCAAGGGCAGGAGTGGCGATTAAGCATTTAAGATTGAAACCAGGAAGCACTTCTTTATGGAACAAGTTGTGGGAGTCTGGAGCAAACTGCTGACACATAGAGTGCTAACACATAAAGTACATTGAGTAGTAAGAAAAGTGCTTTATAAATGTAAAGATTATTATTATTATTATTATTATTATTATTATTATTATTATTATTATTATTATTATTATGGATTAAAATCTGATATCACGCACAGGCCGCATCACCACATGCTGTTCAATGGCAGACCTGAGTGGGCGAGAAGGACCACAACATCTCACCAGGGTCTCCATATACACTCAAGTAGAGGTGCTGACTCATTGATTACTCTGTAGACTTGAACTAACTAACTATCTCTCTCACCCCTTCACCACCTAACAGCTCATGAATGGTGAGCCTACTGGCACAAAAATGGCTGCCATCACATCCTCCAGATGGACCCTGCACATTAGTGGTGGTTGAAGTGGCTTCATACACACTACATAAAAACCATAGTATATCCCGATGTCCTTGCTACATTACCCACCACAGCCTAGTCATGCTGGCCCCCTAATCATCCCTTGTCTCTAATTGGCTATCTCTGTAACCACTTTACCACCTAACAGCTAAAGTGTGGTGAGCCTACTGGTGCAAAAATGGCTGCCATCACATCATCCAGGTGGGTGCTGCACATTGGTGGCTCCTCACTCACTATGTAAAGCACTTTCAGTAGTAAGAAAAGTGCTTTATAAATGTAAAGATTATTATTATTATTATTATTATTAAGGATTAAAACTTCATATCATGCACAGGCCGCATCACCTCATGCTGTTCAATGGCAGACCTGAGTGGACGAGAAGGACCACAACATCTCACCAGGGTCTCCATATACATTCATGTAGAGGTGCTGACCCATTGATTACTCTGTAGACTTGAACTAACTAACTGTCTCTCTCACCCTTTTACCACCTAACAGCTTGTGTGTGGTGAGCCTACTGGCACAAAAATGGCTGCCATCATATCCTTCAGGTGGATGCTGCACATTAGTGGTGGTTGAAGTTGCTCTCCACTAACTACTTTGAATAGTGAGGAAAGCCTTATAGAAATATAAAGAATTATTATTATTATTATTATTATTATTATTATTATTATTACATATTTAAGCAACAATTCAACATGTAATGTGCACCAAACTGAAGAGTTTGGTGCTTGAGGAAATGCTGACTTGATGTTGCTGAAGATGTTGTTCTACAAATGTTACATTTTGGGTTAGTTTGTTCTGTCGGTTATTTTTTGGGGTTTCTTTAATTCTACTGGTTTGTTTTTCATTCTTTGAACTTTCGCGTGTCCGGAAATATTCATTTCAGTGTCCATTCTTGTTAATAATAGATCTGCCAGTTAATGTCATTTTATTGTCATTTATTTCTAAGTGTATTGCAGCACCATTTTGTAACTTTGACATTGTGTGCCACATTATGGAATCTTTTGGTCTCGAGCAGAGGAGACCTCATGGAGGCCTTAGTCACGTCTTTAACATTCTCCAAGACATTGATAAAGTAGATCTAACAGAATTCTTAGAATTTAATGGTGAGTCACGTCCTCAAGGGCAGGAGTGGCGATTAAGCATTTAAGATTGGAACCAGGAAGTACTTCTTTACGGAACAAGTTGTGGGAGTCTGGAGCAAACTGCTGACACATAGAGTTGGAGTCGAAATTTGGACAACTGTTAAGAAGGATCTGGATGAGATTTTTGGGAAGCTTAGCTATTATAACAACAACATCATCATTTATTTCTAGAGCACATCTTCATACAAACGATGGAGCTCAAAGTGCTTTACATAATGATGAAAGAGAAAAAAAGACAAAATAAATAATAATTAAAATAAGGGAACACTAATTAACATAGAATAAAAGTAAGGTCCGATGGCCAGGGAGGACAGAATAACCAAAAAAAATCTCCAGACGGCTGGAGAAAAAAAAAAAAAAATCTGCAGGGGTACTGAGGCCACGAGACCATCCAGCCCCTCTAGGCATTCTACCTCACATCAATGACCTCAATCAGTCCTCATGGTATTCAGGGTCCTCATGGAAGAACTTGATGATGATGGTCATGTGGGCTTCTGGCCTTCAATCCATCAATGTAGGGACATCATGGTGCTTTGATCAGGTGGTGGTGCAGGTCGCCACCACAGAAAACCAGAAAAAGAACAGAAGAGAAAGTAGGGGTTAGTACGGATTACTGAGCCATCAGGAATGATATTGATGATTAAATGCATATACAGAATATAAGAATTAAACTAAAATGAAGCTATGAGAAAGCCATGTTGCAATAATGAGCTTTTTAGCAGTTTTTTGAAGGGCTCCACCGTATTAGCTTGGTGAATTTCTATTGGTCAGCTATTGCAGATTTTAGGTGCCTAACAGCAGAAAGCCTCACTACTTGTTTTAAGTTTAGCTCTTGGAATTCTAAGCAGACTCTCATTTGAAGATCTAAGGTTACAATTTGGAGTGTAACGTGTCAGACACTCCGATATATAAGATGGAGCAGATTATTAAAGGCTTTGTAAACCATCAGCAGGATTTTAAAGTCAATTCTGAATGACACAGGTAACCAGTGTAGTGACGCTGAGACTGGGGTGATGTGCTCAGGTTTTCTTTTCCTAGTTAAGATTCTAGCAGCTCCATTCTGCACTCGTTGTAATCGATTGATGTCTTTTTTTGGGTGGTCCTGAGAGGAGTGCGTTACAGTAATCTAGCCACTGAAAACAAAAGCGTGAACTCATTTCTCAGCATCTTACAATGTTATAAGAGGTCTAACTTTTGCTATATTTCCTAAGTGAGAAAATGCTGTCCTAGTACTCTTATTGACTTTGGTAATTGTCGCCCTAGAGCTCTTTTTATTACAGTTAACAGACTTTGTCAACCTGCTGTTAAAAATCCTTATTCCTCTGTTCAGCACTGTAATCTTTTTCTGGGCTATTTTCAGTCAAAAATTATGACCATATATCAAAGTTTCTTTATTAACCACTCCTCATCTCTGTCGACCGATTATACTTCTAATTCACCAGTTCCATCCATTCATTATCCAACCCGCTATATCCCAACTACAGGGTCACAGGGGTCTGCTGGAGCCAATCCCAGCCAACACAGGGTGCAAGGCAGGAAACAAACTCCGGGCAGGGTGCCAACCCACCGTAGGGGGCGTCTACACTCACACACCAAGCACACACTAGGGACAATTTAAAATCGCCAATGCACCTAACCTGCATGTCTTCGGACTGTGAGAGGAAACCCACGGAGACACGGGGAGAACATGCAAACTCCACGCAGGGATGACCTGGGAAGCGAACCCAGGACTCCTAACTGCGAGCAAGCAGCGCTACCCACTGCGCCACCGTGCCGCCCATCTCCAGTTTATTTATCTAAATTTAACCCCACTACACCAACTTATATTGATGAAGTAATATCTAAATTAAATCAATCTACCTGCCACCGAGATCCTGCTCCTACTTTACTGATGAAGGCTTGCCCTGATAAACTTCCTGTCCCCATTTCTCACTTGATCAATTGTAGTTTCCACACCCATGTTGCTCCAAGTGATTTAAAAACTGCTGCTGCAATCCCTGTCTTAAAAAAAAAAAACCTGGCTCAGATCCCTTACAGCCATAATTTTATTTCCCAATTTCTAATCTTGCATTTATGGCTAAGATCTTAGAAAGGGTTGTTGTTGCTCAACTCAATGATTATCTAAACTTGCATGACTTGCTTGAGCCTTTTCAGTCGGGACTCAGAGCCCAACATAGCACTGAAACTGCTTTACTTAAGGTAGCCAATGACTTACGTATAACCGCAGATTCTGGGATGGCCGCTATTCTAATTCTCCTTGACTTTTGAAACAGTTAGCCAGGACATTTTACTGTCCCGACTTTCAGCTATTGGTATGTCTGGTCCCACTCTTGCTTGATTCACATCACACCTCAGTGATCGCCAGTACTACGTCTTCATTAGGGAATACAAATCTGCCACTACTTCACTCACACGAGGTATCCCTCAAGGGTCAGTTCTCGGCCCAATCCTCTTTAACATCTCTATGCTGCCATTAGGTGAGATTACTCATCGGTGTGGTCTGAGCTTCCACGGCTATGCCGATGACACACAACGTTATAGACGTGTTGCTGTAACTGCAGCATCTTCACCTGTGACTGGCTGACTGCACTCGGGAAATCAATCATTGGATGACAGATCATTTTTTAGGACTTAATCCTGATAAAACAGAAATCTTATTAGTTGGTACCAAATCTCGTGAACCCTCAGCATCAGTCTGTAATTTGGGTGTCATCTTTGATCAGCTCCTTATTTTGCAACCACACATCAGCTCAATCGTACAGATGGCTTTTTCTTCATCTCCATAACTTTGCTCATCTGAATTCTTTCCTCAGTGCGAACGACACTGGGTCACTCATTCACGCTCTCATCACCACCCGTCTGGACTATGGCATTGCATTGTTTTATGGCCTCCTGACTAAATACATTAATAGATTACAGTTATGTTCAGAATGCTGCTGCTCATTTACTTACACACACTCTAAAAAATCTGCTCCCATCACTCCTGTCCTCTATGATTTGCATTGGTTACCAGTTTCTTCAAAAATCAAATATAAAATTATTCTCATCACCTTTAAAGCCCTTCATGGTGTAGCCCCTCATTATCCTTACACTCCTGCCCGTGTATTAAGATCATCGGACGCCAACTTACTCGCTGTACCTAAATACAGGTTAGTAACTGTGGGTGGCAGAGCTTTCAGTGTATTATTAATTTCAAACGTCTGTTAAAAACACATCTCTTCAATGAGTATTATTCATTTTCTTGTATGTAATTTTCTATTGTCTTGTAAATGTGTTTATTAAATTTTAAAGTGTCCTTGAGTGTATGAAAGGCACTACATAAATAAAACTTCACAGTTAGGAGTCCCGGGTTTGCTTCCCAGGTCCTCCCTCCCTACGTGGAGTTTGCATGTTCTCCCCGTGTCTGCGTGGGTTTCCTCCCACAGTCCAAAGACATGCAGGTTAGGTGCATTGGCAAACCTAAAATGTCCCTAGTGTGTGCTGGGTGTGTGGATGTGTGTGTGCCCTGCGGTGGGTTGGCACCCTGCCTGGGGTTTGTTTCCTGTCTTCTGCCCTGTGTTGGCTGGGATTGGCTCCAGATGAACCCCGTGACCCTGTAGTTGGGATATAGCGGGTTGGATAATGGATGGATGGATGGATATTATTATTAGTAATCTGATTAAAATGTGATTTAAAATTCAGGTCAGAGTCAATAGTTACCCCTAAATTCTTTTCCTCCGTCTTGCAAGTTTATCTATACTAATAAAAGGCAAATCCCTCACTGACTCACTCACTCACTCACTCACTCACTCACTCACTCACTCATCACTAATTCTCCAACTTCCCTTGTGGGTGGAAGGCTGAAATTTGGCAGGCTCATTCCTTACAGCTTCCTTACAAAAGATGGGCAGGTTTCATTTCGAAAGTCTACGCGTAACGGTCATAACTGGAACCTACTTTCATATACTGTATACGGCCATAGCAGGCAGCTCGGTCGCCATGTGAGGCGGTTGCATCTTGCGTCTTGCATCATCACGCCTCACACGTAATTGAGTGCCTGCCCATATAAGGTAAATATTCGCAGGTGAAGGACTGTGCTTAGCATATTCATCAGTAAGGCTGCTGCGCAACTCAGCACGCCTCCCACGTAATTGACTGCCTGCCCATATAAGGCCATTCTTCGCTGCGGTGTGTTCATTCCTTTCCTTGCTTCGCCAAGGAAGCAGCCTTTTCACAGCTTCTCCACTGTTTTATAAACGAACGACATATAAGAAAGTCCTTTTTCCTTGCTTCGCCAACGAAGCATCCCTTTTATTTAATTCACGGGTTCTCCGCTGTTTTATTGTTCATTTATTACGATTGTTATAGTTATTGTGTAGGTATTTTACACTTAGTTTACTGTTCAGGTACCCATTTCCTTTATTTAATCCGTGGCTTTTCTGCTGTTGTTTTGTTCGTTTATTACGATTATAGTTATTTCATTCCCTTTCTTTGCCTGACTGCCATATAAGGCGCTCCGCAGTTTTTTTGTGAAGCAGCCTTTACACAGCTTCTTCGCTGTTTTATAAACAAACGCCATATAAGCCCGTCGTTTTTCCTTGCTTCGCCAACTAAGCAGCCTTTTTATTTAATCCACGGGTTCACACTACTTCTCCGCTGCGAAGCGCGGGTATTTTGCTAGTTTCTAATAATCTCATTATATCCATTTTTGCCAATCACTAAAATTTCTGTTTTCTCCTTATTTAGTTTGAGAAAATTACCAATCATCCATTCAGAAACACAAGTAAGACATTGTGTCAGTGAATTAAGAGAGTCGGGGTCATCAGGCGCTACTGATAAATACAGTTGTGTGTCGTCAGCATAGCTAAATGCTAAATAAATGGGCGACAAATGGACTGACGGGTCTCCACTCGTTTGTCAAATTTCTTATTCGAGATTGTGGATCCAACAGTTGAACAACTTCAGCATGAGTCCTCGGGATGAATGCCTTTAGATCTTTGGTTGACGGTAATTCTTGTTTCAGTTTTTGTGACCACCATGTGTATAGAGTTTTTGATGGCTCTGTAGCGTCCGATTCATATATGGTGTCAAGTTTGTATATCTTCTAATTCAAGTACGGTTTCAAGTCTGGAATTTATGTGTGTCATCAACCGAGACAAATGCTGTAGTCCAAATGAAATCTTGGGGTGCCAACATGGTGACCCTGTTTAATAAAGTAATATGTTTTAAACAAAAACACAAATGCACACAACAGTTAGGGAAGAAACAAAAACACAATCAGCCATGAGCTGGAGTGGTGAGGCTCTGAAGAGCATCGCGGCTTCAGAACGGACCTCCATCTGGCGGGTTTGCTTGTTCCCAAATGACAGTCCTCCTCCCAGGAGAGCTCTGCTCTTAAAGCCAGTGGACCGGAAAGGGCGGAGTCAGTTGTCCCCATTGGGCATCTTCTCAGAGCTGTGAGTGTAAAAAGAGACAAGACACTCAGCGATTGCGCCCCCTTGTGTCACGGGGTGGTAGTGCTTACCCCTGAAGAGCCTGGAAGGCACATGCGTGACACTCCATCAGGATGCCTTCTGACTTCTGGCATTTCTCGTTAATTCTTCATTAATCACAGATTTACTCTTCATGTTTAGCTACAGCTTATTCAGTTCAAGGATTTGGCCCTCGATTAACTCCAGTGCCTGTGCTCATCGTACTGAAGGTCACTTTAACTCACTTCTGGTCCCGTTAAAAGTTTGTACGTCTACTTTTGAAGACAGTAGTTATTTTGTGTTTTGACTTACCTTTTGACTTCATTATCAGTTTTACATTGAGGTTTAACGACAGCACGTCTTTTGTAAGTGTCTTCTGGCTGTTCAGCTTTTGGCAACGTTCAAAGTTTTGGATGTCGGTTTTGACAATACTATATTTTCTCTCGCTTTTGATACCAATCATCATTGATGTTTCCTGAATGAACATGTACCTCCTGACCCACTGTGGGTAATTTCAGAGCTTTCAGTCAGATGCCCATCTCTCACTCACGCCATTTTTCTGCTCACCTTCCACTCACTATTACCACCCTCGACCCTCCTTTTTCATCTCCTCTGTCAAGGCACCACCCCTTTTCTTCCTCTCAGTGTCAATCATCTCCCTAACGGACACCCCTCCATGTTGGTCTCCACCACAACAGACCTAAAATCTCTCAGCCTCCAGGTTACATTCCAGCTGGGATGCTACAGTACAGGCCCAAATATTTAAAGACTACGATGAACTTCTTACTTGTATGTCCAATCGACGTGTGACACGTTGCCACTTTCCATCTTCTTCATCTTACAATAGGATTGAAATAGCATAGCTAGTCTACTATATAAGAAAACACAATGGTCTGAGTTATCAGCAATCTGATTGGTCAGTTTGGATTTGATGTGATTGGTTGGTTTGGCTTTGATGTGATTGGTCGGTTTGGCTTTGATGTGATTGGTCGGTTTGGCTTTGATGTGATTGGTCAATTTGGCTTTTATGTAATTGGTCAGTGTTTGGCTTTAGTGATGAGATCGAAAAAGGAAGTGCTAGATGTTCGGCACATGAGAAGGAGTAAAGGCGTAGGAAGCACGCTGAGAATTTCGCCTAGAAACACAGGAAGTTTAAGGTGAGAAAAGGCGCCTCGAAATGAAAGAAGTCTGAGAAGCAGGCTTTATAGGAACGCGACTGATAGAGAAACCACCGGGCAAGAGAGGAGGATCCCAAGAAAAGTGCAGAAGGTACATGTAAAGCAAGAGATATCGGATATTTTTCGATTCATCCTGTTAACCCGTGAGGAAGGCAGGCTCTATTGTAGGCACGGAGCTGGACAGTTTGACATCCGTGGCAGAGCGACGGGCGCTGAGCAGACTCCTGTCAATCATGGAGAATCCACTGCATCCACTGAACAGGATCATCTCCAGACAGAGGAGCAGCTTCAGCGACAGACTGCTGTCACACTATGCGACTCTTCAATTCCACCCAGGGGGTAAACGTTAACATTATACAAAGTTATTGTCTGTTATACCTGCATTGTTATCACTCTTTAATTTAATATTGTTTTTTATCAATATGCTGCTGCTGGAGTATGGGAATTTCCCCTTGGAATTAATAAAGTATCTATCTATCTATCTATCTATCTATCTATCTATCTATCTATCTATCTATCTATCTATCTATCTATCTATCTATCTATCTATTATATACTGCCTTTCCTATCTATCTATCTATCTATCTATCTATCTATCTATCTATCTATC
>JANRMT010062852.1:13040611-13064393 GCA_026402145.1 Polypterus bichir lapradei
ACACAGAAATGCATTGAGTTGCTGCCCTGTGATTGGCTGATTAACACGCAGAAATCCACTGAATTGCTGCCTTGTGATTGGCTGATTAATATGCAGAAATGCATTGAGTTGCTGCCCTGTGATTGGCTGATTAACGTGCAGAAATGCACTGAATTGCTGCCTTGTGATTGGCTGATTAACACGCTAAAATTCATTGAGTTGCTGCCCTGTGATTGGCTGATTAGATATTTGTGTTAACAAACAGTTGAACCTAATAAAGTGGCCGGTGAGTGTAGATGTTGTTTTTGATTATATTGGCTATGAATACTTTGCAGTTAAGCATTAAATATATGAACTAAAGTAATTTGAAAAAGTAAATTCTTTTTTAACATAAGTGAACATATCAAGATTTAATCTTCATGTAAAAGGAATATTTAAATCACGAGGATATGACATGACAAACATCAGGCCTCGTTTACGCTTTGTACTCCACTGTATAATTTAAATAAACATCAGTGCAGTTTTCACACATGGACAGAACGAGCCCACCTGACATTTCTCGAATGCCACAAATCAGAATCAGGAGCAAATGATTAGAGCGTCATGAGCGAGGATGTTGTCTGACCCTGTCGTCTTAATTAAGCTGATGTTGGCTTTGCTCTTTGTTGTTGAAGTCTGTGCTATCACCACACTGAAACTGAAAGAGCTCTCTCAGGCCATCACAAAGGAGGCTCTAGAGGTCTATGAGTCTGTTCAGGGATTTTAAAAGATCTCCAGACAATGGAAAACCAATGGATTTCAAACAACAGACATCCTGTCCAGGCCGGGCCACCCCAACAAGAGCAAAACACAACATGCAGAAGGGAGTCTCTAAGAAGCCCAAAAAGTTCATCACAGGACCTGCAGGTCGCTCCAGCCACTCTTGATGTGCAAAGTGCACGTGTCTGCACACTAGAAAATGAGATCTACATGGTGGGTGTGCCAGCAAGAACACCAGGGCAAGAATAAAGTTCATAAAGTCATGAACACCTAAGCAAAGACCAGCACTTCTGGATCAATGGGTTCTGGACAGATGAGGCAAAGATAGAGGCTACAGTAGCAGAAGACACATTATGAGGTATTCAAGCAGAAGAACCTGATAGCAACTACAAAGCATGTCGGTGGAAATGTCTTGGATTTGGGCTGCTTTGTTACATCAGGGCCTGGGCAGCTCACCATCATTGAATCCACTAGGAGATTTTAGAAGTGTGAACCACCAGGGGGGCGTAGCGCTCCCTAAACCTCGACACAGACAGGCTGGCCAGACAACACTCCTTTATTTAAGTGTTCTTCACAGCACAGCACAGTATAGAAAGCACCAAAGCACCAAACACAACACAATACAATTACAGTCCTTCTTTCTTTCGCTGTCTTCCTCTGTCTTCACCTCTACTCCTCCGCACAAGCTTTTCTCCTACTCTGGCTCTCTGACTAGTGATGAGGCAGCTCCTTTTATAGTGTACCTGGAAGTTCTCCAGGTGTTTCTTGACCCTCTTCCGGCTGCACTTCCGGGTGTGGCAGAAGTGGTGCCCCAAAGGGCTCAGCTGTAGCCGCAGCACCCCCGTGGCAGCACCCAGGGATCCCAACAGGGCTGCTTCAAACTACAACTCCCAACATGCCCTGCGGGGATCTGTGGTGCAGTAGCAATCCAGGGGGCTACCCACTAGTGCCTCGGGGAGGATACTGTCACAAAGAGGTTCTCTCCCAGCCGGCGTTCTGGCCAAGTAGTGGTCCAGAACATAAGAACATAAGAAATTTGACAAACGAGAGGAGACCATTCAGTCCATCAAGTCTGTTTGTTTAGCTAAAAGCTAAGCTGTCTCTAAGCTTCGAGCATCTTCAGTGGACCAGAGGGTGCTTGAGAAGGTTTATGGAAATTTTGCCTCTCACATTTTGCCCCCAACATTTCGTCCCTCACATTTCACGCCTCACATTTGGCACCCGGTAAGTTTCACTCAAACCTGCACATCAGAAAACCACTCCTGGCTACTCGCTAGTAAATGAAGATTGGAAAAAATAAGCAGGCAACCTGGGAGCAGTTCGTCTTGAGAATCGTACATCAAAAATTGTTACACACTGCCATCGACAATAATTTCTTGATCATTTTGTGGAATTACTAAGTCTTGAACACAAGTTTGGCAAAGCAGGAGCACTACTGTGGTTTTGAACATAACGAATGGTTTGTTTCAGTAAGTCATTTCTAGGAAGCAATGCCATGACATTGGCATGTGCCTCTGCAGCAACGGATGCAACAATTTCTTGTGGTCGTTCGTTTGTGGTTGTTGCATGTTGCTGGATTTGATTAACCAATCACAAAGCTTCTGGTCTGGCAGCTTGAGCTACATGATTCTGCTTAGTTACAGTCACATGAAAAAGTTTGTGAACCCCTCTCAGCTGGCATAATAATTTACTTAACTTTTAACAAAAAAGATAACAGTGGTATGTCTTTCATTTCCTAGGAACATCTGCGGTGTTTTCCGAACAAAGATTTTTAGAGACGCAGTATTTATTTGTATGAAATTAAATCAAATATGAAAAACTGTCCATGCACAAATGTGGGTCCCCTTGTCATTGTGCTGATTTGAATGCCTGTCACTGCTCAATGCTGATTACTTGATTGGATGAGCTCGTTAAGCCTTGAACTTCATAGACAGGAGTGTCCAATCATGAGTGGTAAAAGGTATTTAAGGAGGTCAATTGCAAGTTGTGCTTCCTTCCCTTTGACTCTCCTCTGAAGAGTGACAGACAGCATGGGATCCTCAAAGCAACTCTCCAAAGATCTGAAAACAAAGATTGTTGAGTCTCCTGGTTTAGAGGAAGGCTACAAAAAGCCATCTCAGAGGTTTAAACTGTCAGTTTCAACTGTAAGGAATGGAATCAGGAAATGGAAGGCCACAGGCACAGTTGCTGTTAAACCAACACAGCAGGTCTGGCAGGCCAAGAAAAATACAGGAGCGGCATATGCAGAGGCAGGATTGTGAGAATGGCTACAGACAACCACAGATCACCTCCAAAGACCTGCAAGAACATCTCGCTGCAGATGGTGTATCTGTACATCGTTCTACAATTCAGCACAATTTGCACAAAGAACATCTGTATGGCAGGGTGATGAGAAAGAAGCCCTTTCTGCACTCGCGTCACAAACAGTGTCGCTTGTTGTATCAAATGCTCATTTAGACAAGCCAGATTCATTTGGGAACAAAGTGCTTTGGACTGATGAGACAGAAATGGAGTATTTGGTCAGAACAAAAAGCACTTTGCATGGTGGAAGAAGAACACCGCATTCCAAGACAAACACCTGCTACCTACTGTCAAATTTGGTGGAGGTTCCATCATGCTGTGGGGCTGTGTGGCCAGTTCAAGGACTGGGGCCCTTGTTAAAGTCAAGGGTCAGATGAATTCAACCCAATATCACCAAATTCTTCAGGATAATGTTCAAGCATCAGTCACAAAGTTGAAGTTACTTAAGCAGGGTTTGGATATTCCAATAAGACAATGACCCAAAACACAGTTGGAAATCTACAAAGGCATTCATGCAGAGGGAGAAGTACAATGTTCTGAAATGGCCGTCACAGTCCCCTGACTTGAATATCATCGACAATCTATGGGATGATTTGAAGCAGGCTGTCCATCAAATTGAACTGAACTGGAGAGATTTTGTATGAAGAATGGTCAGAAATACCTCCATCCAGAATCCAGACACTCATCACAGGCTATAGGAGGACAGCGTCGAGAGGCTCAAAGGAGCAAAAGGAGGCTCAGCTAAGTATTGATGTCATATCTCTGTTGGGTGCCCACATTTATGCACCTGTCTAATTTTGTTATGATGCATATTGCATATTTTCTGTTAATCCAATAAACTTAATGTCACTGCTGAAATCCTACTGTGTCCATAAGGCATGTCAGATATCAAAAGGAAGTTCAGCCAATGAGAAACAAAAATCCAAAGAATTAAGAGGGCTTCCCAGACTTTTTCATATGAACCACTTTTACAACTGAGCCTTCCAAACCGACTGTCCAAACATGTCCTTTGCCAATACGTTTTTCACAGACCAAGATTCCGTGTTGTTCATCGATTGTTTTCTTTAAAAACATGTAAATGTGGTTATCATCATCTATCAATTTTCTTTTACCTCTAATTGACGAAATTCTTTCTGCCATAGTGAAATTTTATAAAGTTGATTTTAGATTTAGTCACGATGTAAAAATAACGCTTTCAGTGAGAAAGTAATACACGATGCGGTGAGTGGTGACGCAACAGTTTTGATATTGCACTGTCTGCGAGGTGTTGATGGTTCTTCAATACGGCCACGCACCACCGATAATCTGCTGGCGAAATCCGTAAACGGATGTCTTGAAGCGGCCGTAGTGCTGGCAAAAAAACGCGTGAAAACCAGTATAATCATGCAGTACTATATCACATAACACGGATTAAATTTTAAGTATAATACTCACCTTTTATGGAGGCGATCACGCATACTTTTTTCAGTTGAACACGTTGATCTGTGAGTCGTATAAGAACACTACCTGAGTGAACTTTTTTATTTTCAATGTTGGGTAAGGTTTATTAAATTTTTAATTGCAATTATAGATATGTAGATAAATACCAGGGCAAAATATAGTGGTGGCGAAATGTGACGGGGGGTGGGTGAAAATTACCAGGGGGCGAAATGTCTGGGGCGGAATATGCTGGTGTGAAATGTAGGGGGTGAAATGTGGGGGGCAACTTATCTGGATGCCGCTTGGGTATGTTGTGAGACCAGTGCCGTCTTAACACATGGGCACGCTGGCCAGAGTATGGGGCCCCCATGCTAATCTATATATGTTGTGACTTGCTGAGTGGTTGTGTTGGTAGGGGCTCCAGGGCCCTGCTTTGCCTAGGGGGCCTATAATGCAGTTAAAGCTGTCAAGTACATCTTGAAACATGACAACAACTTGAAACATACCAATAAACCCACCAAGGAATCGGATGAAAAGAACAAAATGGAAGTTTCTGGAAGGGCCAAGTCAGAGCCCGAATCTGAAACCTATTGAGATACTGTGGTTGGTAAAACACCCCGAAAACATCACACAGCTGTAAGAATTCTGCATGGAGGAGTGAAAAGAACGTTCAGTAAGAAGAAACGAGGGGCCAATACTGGCTATTAGAGTCAAGGGAAGACTTATCCTATTCCACAGACGGAAGTGACGTGTCTATTCAGTAGTGTATAATCGTTTAGTGTGTCTGATGAGTTCAAGCTTTGGGGTGACATTATAATGTACAGTGGATACAGGAAGTCTTCAGACCCCTTAATTTCTGGAAACGTTATTGCGTTGTACATTAAGGAGGTACTCACACTGGCAATTCGTTCTGTGCCTGAGCACGTTTGTAATCCTCGTTTATTTGACTAGTGTGATCGCTCCGTGCTGGGCCTACCGTACTGGGCCCTGGCCTACACAGAAGAGGTGGGCCCAAGAACGGTTCAGTACAAAGGCGGCCTTAGAGGTGTGCGGGGCCTATTCCTGACCAACCCCACGTGGGGCCGGTTATGTCAAACGCTGTTACCAGTATTTTGTGGACTGTATAAACTTGCGTGAGAATTTAATAAAAATTCTGTTAATTTACCAGATTTTCTCTTTACAGTATTAAGCAAAATTTTTGCTAGATAACACACGAACTTTATCAAAATATAACGATATAATCTATTAAAAAAGTGCGCCACGATCTCGTCCACTCATGGCGTCGAGAGCGATACGGCTAAACCAGTAATCAAACGTTGCTGCGCGTTCCACGACCAAACACTTCCTGCTCTTTTTCAACTCGGCCTACTGTAGTGAACTGAACCAAAGACTCGACTAAGAAACGATGGTAGGCTCTCCGGACACGAAGGAGTCCTAAGCGACAAGCCATCAGTTGTTCCCAAATCAAAACACAAACCAACCCAGCGACTAATGGGCTAGACCTGTTTTAGGAAGGGATTATACTTGAGACCCTTCTTGGGCGATGAAGGTGTACTATGGAATGTTTTCAAAGACGTACCTGGATGGAACTTAACCTTGAAGAGGGATGTATCTCAAATATATATATATATACTGGAGAATATAACTTGACAAATCCGCTCGAATGGGACACGCGGACCTCAAAAGCATGGCCCCCTTAAGTGCGTGGCCTGGAGCGGTTGCCCCACTTGCCTCCCCCAAACGCCGCTCTTGGTTCATTAGCATTCGGGGATGGTGTGATCGCACAGAGAACAGACATGACGTCAATGATCCGACAAGTCGGATAGCGCAATTCTCATTTCGTTCAATACCATTTGCGTTAAAAGCAGGTTTTTTATTGTCACCTTATACGTGAACGTGAATTATAGTTGGCAAGAAAAGCTGCAAATTCCTCCCTTAACATCATTTGACTCTGTGAAAATCTTCTCATATGTGCTGCACAATTAACTGCACACTCCATAAATCTGTAAGAGGGTAGAGCGTCATCCCCACTCTACACGACTATAAAACAACCGCAAAATGAATGAAATCGTTTTGACATACATGCTGTCACTCCGTGTTCGGGTCTCGTTTTGGCTTTACAAGAAGACGAAAGTGGGCCCGGGCCCAGAACGTTAAGCGCAATGTCAGTGCAGGCCAGCACAGGAGTATGGATGGAAGGACAATCATGCTTGGGCACGGTACGGGACAATCGTGCCTAGTGTAAGTACACCCTTCATTTTGATCGGTTAAATTTCCCATTTTCGCCAATCGTTCTACACTCATTAAACCATAATAATAAAGTGAAACCACGTTTTCAGAAATTTTTGTACATTTATGGCAAATCAAAAACTGAAATCTCTCATTTGTATTTGTATTGAGACCCTTTATTCAGTAATTTGTTGAAGTCCCTTAGGCAGAAATGACAGCTTTGAGTCTTTTTGGGTAAGTCCCTGCAAGCTTTGCACACAAGGATTTGGGCCGTTTATCCCATTCTTCCTGCAAGATCCTCTCAAGCCCCATTAGATTGGAAGGGACGTATCTGTAAATGGTCAGCTTCATGTCTCTCCACAGATGTCATATGGGGTTTAAATGTGAGCTTTGGCTGGACCACTCAGGGACTTGTCCTGAGTATTGTCTTGGCTTTATGCTTCAGGCCATTGTCATGTTGAATGGTGACCCATCATCCCTGTCTGAGATGGTGTGCACTCTGGTGCAGGTTTTCTTCAAGAACCTCTCTTTATTTGGCCACATTCATCCTTTCCTCCATTCTGACCAGTCTCCCTGTCCCTATATTCCCATAGTATGACGTTGCCACCATCACGCTTCACTGTATGGATGGTACAAGGCAGGTGCTGAGCATAGCCTTGAGATGCGCCCATTCCAGCAAGCATCGGGCGCAAGACAAACAGTCCTTGGATGGGGCTCATCAGCTCATCACAAGGTGAACACAACAACAACATTTATTTCTATAGCGCATTTTCATACAAATAATGTAGCTCAAAGTGCATTACATGATGAAGAACAGAAAAGAGACAAAGTAAGAATTAAAATAATAGAACACTAATTAACATAGAGTAAGAGTAGGTCCGATGGCCAGGGAGGACCAAAAAAACAAAAAAAAAACTTCAGACGGCTGGAGAAAAAATAAAATCTGCAGGGGGTCCCAAGCCACGAGACCACCCAGCCCCCTGTAGGCATTCTACCTAACGTAAATGACTTTAATCAGTCCTCGTTGTATTCAGGATTCTCATGGGAGGACTTGATGAGGACGGTCATATGGACTTCTGGCCTTTAATCCATCAATGTAGGGACATCACGGTGCTTTGATCAGAAAACCGGAAAAAGAAACAGAAGAGAGAGTAGGGGTTAGTACGGATTATGGAGCCACCATGAATAGTAATGATAATTAACTGAATATGCAGAGCATCAGGATTAAACTTAAATGAAGTTATGAGAAAGCCATGTTAACTCTTTGAGGGCTGAATATTTTTTCCAAAAACCTCAATTTTCTGAAAAGCAAACAAAGCAATGGTTTCACACATAAATCTACATAAAACGTCTGTTGTTATGTGCTGTGGCTGCTGGTGGTGCATGTTCGGCATCTCTGGCAGCAATGGTCAGTAGGAATGCACAGTGGGCCGGCTACCTCACCGTCTTCGGACAGCAAGTGGGCATCGGTGGCGATGGCAGTGTGATGCAATATGGTCTTGTCATCATAAGTGGTGGTCCTTCCAGGTGAACGTTGCTGTAGGTGCATCAGCTACATGAAAGTGTTCAGCACCACGATCAGCTGGAGACCGATGAGATGATGCTGGCATCTCACTTTCGTTTTTGATCTTCATCTCCAGATCATTAAACTTGGAGTCCTATTCAACGAAATTACGTAAAACGTCCATGGAGTATTTTGCTTTGCACATTCTCTTTGGTCTCTCGCCAGATGTCGATGCCATTTTAGAGGTTGTTTGCTCTTCACTACTCATACACGTGTAGGGAATCGAGGTTAAATCAGCAAAGCTATGTCACTTACTTCTAGCAAAGAGAGTCGAACTAAAACTTAAGGGCAAGTTTTGTCACAGTTTACAGCTGATTACCGTCCTCTACCCCTGAATTTTGACAAAAGTCGACGTCAGCCCTGAAAGAGTTAATCACAAAATAGACCTATTCACCGAGTCCTTCATTTTTTTCTCCGTGGCTCAAATACGCCGCCGTACATTCTGATGCTGTTGTGAAAAAAAAAAAAAAGACGGCACAGAAGATGTTATGTGAGACCTTTAAAATGTATCATGGCATTACACTTGAATGTAAAAGCAACACGAATACATTTGTATGTCGGCATTTTGATTCACCACATCGAACCGTTCATCAAACATCGAAGCAGGCAGATCGATCCTGTAGGATCCACATTGCAGCTTGCTGTCACATGTTAATAGTAAATGTACGACTTGATCACACTGCGGACCCCCATCTTTTTGCTGGTACTGCGACTCGTGCACACGTCACATTAATTTTCTGCTCAGAGGACGCGTCAAATGAATGCTGGGAACGAGTGGCAGCCATGATGCGTGCGCATACGCGTTCTGAGCGTGAAGTATAAAGCGGCCCTTAGGCGACATTAAACAAAGTGAAGTTATTTCTCCTACGTGATTTCTTCTTTTATGCTATATCTAGGGTGGCATGGTGGCACGGTGGGTAGCGCTGCTGCCTCGCAGTTAGGAGAGTTGGATTCGCTTCCCAGGTCCTCCCTGCGGGGAGTTTGCATGTTCTCCCCGTGTCTGCGTGGGTTTCCTCCCACAGTCCAAAGACATGCAGGTCAGGTGCATTGGCGATCCTAAATTGTGCTTGGTGTGTGTGTGTGTGCAGGCTGGCACCCTGCCCGGGGTTTGTTTCCTGCCTTGCGCCCTGTGTTGGCTGGGATTGGCTCCAGCAGACCACCGTGACCCTGTAGTTAGGATATAGTGGGTTGGATAATGGATGGATGGATGGATGTTATATCTGTAGAGATTCGGGTCAAGTGGCACGCCGCAATCACAAAATGAACTCTACTGTCCCCTGCAGGACACAACAGGCAGTGTGAATTGTGGGACCCTTGTGTCTTTTCTAAATGATGTCCAGTCCAATCAATTTGCAGCAGGTGGACACCAGTCAAATTCTCGAAACATCTCAAGGGGATGTGAAACAAACAGGATGGACCTGAGCACAATCTGGAGGGCCACAGCAAAAGGGTCAGAATACTTCTAGGAATGAGAGATGTCACTTTTGGATTTTTAGTAAATTTGCAGACGTTTCTTAAAAACATCGCTTTGTCATTATGCGTTATGGAGTGTAGATCGATGGGCACCAATGTCCGACGTATTCTTTTCAAAATGAAATCTTAGACACAGTAAAAGTGTGCGGAGAGTGAAGGGGTCTGAAGACTTTCTGAAGCCACTGTGACTCGATGGGGAAGGCAGGCCTTCCGTTAACCCTGCTATGAAGAAAGACTGGTGTTTTTGTCAGGTATCATCTGCCGCTCACTATGTGGATGTTCACCTCCTTTCTATTGTCCAGTACCAGCCAATCCTGCATGATGAATAGGTTTTCGTCAATGTGATCCAGAAGCGGCTGTCCAGTGTCTTTCAGGCCCAAATTTTGGTTTGGTTGTTAAGATATGCCCGTCTGCCTGCCCGCCCACACTCCATACGTTTTATCATGAAGTTCTAAACGTGACCCCCTGATCAAGTACAGCAACGATAAGAAAACAGTCGCTGGGAGTGCCGAGATTGAGCCACCAAACAAATAAGGAGGTTGTTTGAGCAGATCATGTTGTACAACTGACAAAACCCTGGAGGAGATTTTTTGTGGCGGCTGTTTTAGCTGTGGGACAGAAGATTAAATTCCCCAACTGCATCTTAGATTACAGCCCAGACTGTTGACTTTTCGCGTTAGCCATTGTACAGCTTCATTCACGACATACCATAAACAAGTCTCCTAGCAACAGTAACTGATTTAACGGCCGCTGGCACACACCATACATGGAAAGATCGCAGCCTGGCAATCATTTTACAACCTCTGACAAGCAATTAAATGCTCTCCAGACGGGGGCTCACGCATCGTGTCACACGAGTTCAACATGGACAGATGAGGTCTTGTCAAGTGAGGCTCGAGACGTCTCGAATCAGGATACACTTGCTGTTTTGATAACAATTCAGGTATGGCCAGTAAAGTCCATAGGATTGATGACCATCTTAGTGGTATTTTGGGTAAGGCAGGCATCATCCTTGGACCCTGGACACGCACACACCAGGCCAAGTCAGAATTGCCAGTTAACCGCTTATGCACACCAGTTTGAGATGTTCAGGAAAACTGAAGCATATAAGGACATGGGGAGAGCATGCATGCTGGGAATTGAATGAACCCAGCACCATGTGGCCATGAGGCAGCAGTGCTAAATACCACACCCTCATGGCCACCTGCCACACATTATACATGCTGTAAAAGGAGATAACTCATCAAGAAGGTTTAAATGCACCTGAAGAGATAGCCCATATAAGGTTGCTATCATCAAAAAAAAAGGTTTATACACAAGCTGCGTCAACACAAATGAAGTCTTGGCCCCATGCTGTTTAACACAGGCCTGTTAAGATTTGGAAGGAGTAGAAGCTCAGGAGTGGAGAACAGTTAGGGTGCCGACTGCCTCTCATCACGTTGCAACAAGTACCTTTCCTGTCTACCTCACTACTTGGTCACAAGTATCTGCGGTTCTCTGGGTGTTGAAAAACTTTGTAATGTTTGTGCGAAATTTCCCCTTTAGAAGTTTCCAACTGTGTCCCCGTGTTCTTGATGAACTCATTTTAAAGTCATCATCTCGATCCATTGGACTAATTCTCTTCATCATTTTAAACACTTCAGTCAGGCCTCCTCTTCATCTCCATTAAAGGCTCAGCTCTTTTAATCTTTCCCCCTAACTCATCCCCTGTAGCCCTGAATCAGCCTAGTCGCTCTTCTCTGGACCTTCTCTTGTGCTGCTATGTTCTTTTTGTAGCCTGGAGACCCAAACTGCACCAGGACTCCAGATGAGGCCTCACCAGTACGTTATAAAGATATATAAAGTTATGGATAGCAGCGCAGATCCTTAGCCTCAGAGCCACCACTCCACCCCAAATTAATGGCTTGTCTGGCAGTTCATAGTGATGAGTCCACTACGACTCCTAAATCTTTCAAATAAGGTGGACTCTCAATTTTCTGACCTCCCACTGTGTGTTCAAGCCTCACATTTTTACTTCCTACATGTTACACTTTACATTATTTAAACTGTAAAGGCTCAGCTCTTTTAATCTTTCTTCATAACTCATTCCCTGTAGTCCTCTAATCAGCCTAGTTGCTCTTCTCTGGACCTTTTCTTGTGCTATGTCTTTTTTGTAGCCTGGAGACCCAAACTGCACACAGGACTCCAGATGAGGCCTCACCAGTGTGTTATAAAGACTGAGCAGAACCTCCTGTGACTTGTACTCCATACATCAAGGCGCTATATAACCTGACAGTCTGTTAGCCTTCTTAATGGCTTCTGAACACTGTCTGGCAGGTGATAGTGTCGAGTCCACTATGACTTCTAAATCCTTCTCATAAGGTGAACTTTTGATTTTCAGACCTCCCATTGTGTATTCAGACCTCAACTTTTTACTTCCTATGTGTAATTCTTTACACTTACTGACATTAAATTTCATCTGCTGCCACAAATCTGCCCAATGTATGCTATCCAAGTCCTTCTGTAATGATATAAGAGATTCCAAATTATATTCCACTAGCTTGGTATCATCTGCAAACTTAACCAGCTTGTTACTTATATTCCTATCTAAATCATCTAAATTTTAACAATAGCAGTGGCCCCCAGCACTGACCCCTGAGGAACACCACTCTTAACATTAGCTGTCAGTTGAGGGAAGAAAGATATTAAATATACAAATTCTTTGCATTCTGATACTGTTACGAAGGGTGAAAAAGCAATAAATGGCAACAGTGACACAGAAGGTATGTGAGACCTTTAAATGTATTGCGTCATTACGAAGGGGAATATGTGACAAAAGATTAATTGGCTGTCTATCTATCTATCTATCTATCTATCTATCTATCTATCTATCTATCTATCATTATATAGTGCCTTTCATATCTATCTATCTATCTATCTATCTATCTATCTATCTATCTATCTATCTATCTATTATATAGTGCCTTCCTGTTCTATCTATCTATTATATAGTGCCTTTCCATTATCTATCTATCTATCTATCTATCTATCTATCATTATATATTGCCTTTCATATCTATCTATCTATCTATTATATAGTGCCTTTCCATTATCTATCTATCTATCTATCTATCTATCTATCTATCTATCTATCTATCTATCTATCTATCTATCATTATATAGTGCCTTTCATATCTATCTATCTATCTATTATATAGTGCCTTTCACATTATCTATCTATCTATTATATAGTGCCTTTCATATCTATCTATCTATCTATCTATCATTATATAGTGCCTTTCATATCTATCTATCTATCTATCTATCTATCTATCTATCTATCTATCTATCTATCATTATATCCGAATTATTTGAATATTATATATACTTTCCCTAGGCATTGTATGTAATACCTAGGCATTATATAGAATGACAAATGCTATTTAGGCAAAGTATTGTCTTTTGGCATTGCATAGAATGCCTAGGAAATGCGTGACATATTAATCGTTTCATACTTTGACATCCAATTTTTGCCATTCTATACAATGCCTGCATTTCATACATTACAGGTAACATATATAATAAGAATAGCAGCGGCCCCTGCACTGCCCCCTGCTGGTCACCACTCTTAACATCGGCCAATTCTGTCTGAAGACTGGCAGATGGAATGGTCGTCATGCCACCTGCCTTCCAAGTAATTGCTTGCTAGATCATGAGCTTGACACTGCAGTCCTAGCTAACACCGATAGGCCAAAACATTAAAACCATCTGCCTAATATTGTGTGATGACACCTCTTGTAAAACATGCATGGACTCCTGTGAAGGTGTCCTGAGGTATCGTCCACCACTCTTAACATTGGCCAATTCTGATGAGGGTCCTCACACCATCACCCTCTGCTTCCTGTGTCTGAGTCAATTTTACACTCCACACCCTGAGCTGCCACTTCTTTTAGTTTGATGCCCAACCTCTCATGTGGCACCTTATCAAATGCTTCCTGAAAGTTACGATCAATAATCTCATCTGCTCCACTCTGGTCGTATCCTTTTGTTGTCTCCTCATAGAATTCCAGCCTGTTAGTAAAACACGACCTCCCTCTTCTGACCCCACACTGACTGTTCCTAATAACTCCTGTTCTTTCCATGTGTTGCTCAATCTTCTCCTTAATAATTCCTTCCATTAATTTTCCTGTGATTCATGTTAAGCTTACTGGCCTATAGTTGCTTAGATCTGCCTTGCCACCATCTTTATATCATGGTATAATATTTACCATTTTCCAGTCCTTCGGAATCTCCCCAGTGCTCAGTGACTTTGTTAAAAATATGCGTCAAGGGTTTATATCTGTACTCGCTGGCCTCCTTAAGAACTCGAGGGTCAATATGATCCGGTCCTGGTGAATTGTTTGATTTCAGCTTATTTAATCTGAGCAGCTCTTCTCTCTCTACAATTTCCAAATCCCTCAGGACCTCCTTAGTAGTCCCTGTTACTACTCTGAGGTTATCCACTTGTTCACTTGTGAAGACCTCAGTAAAATGTAAGTTTAGAGCGTCCGCTATTTCACTGTCTGTATCTTTTAATTCCCCTTTACTATTTCTGATACACTAAACCTCCTCCTTGACTGTTCTTTTACTACTAAAATACCGAAAGAATTTCTTGGGGTCGTCTTTCTCCTTATCTGCTCTATTCCTCTCCAACTGTCTTTTAGCCTCCCTGATATCCTTCTTACTGGTCGCTCTCATGTTTTCATACGCTCTACGATTTTCAGGTCTATGCAAGGAAAATTAAGAGACAGGATGTAAGATTTTTTTCTTGTTCAACCACTAGGTGCTTGAATGATTTTCTCAAATAGCTGATCCCATTTAGTGATGTCGCTGCAGGTTGATATGGAAGCCAGAGGGCGCCAGTGAGCCACAAACTCCAATCGCAAACACACCAAACAGTCCTGGGTTCAAATAAAGGGTGTTTATTATACCAAATACCTCGTACAAAGCTAATAAACAAGTTGCGCTCTCTCCTCTTTTGTCTCCTTTCTCTACCGCACTGTTCTCCTCCATTCAAGTGTTGCCTTCCTTCCTCCCTGCTCCGACTCTCCTGGACAAGGCAGTGAGGTGACTTTAACTGAGGGCCCAGGAGTTCTTCCGCTGCTAGGGATTCACCCATTGGAAGCACTTCTAGGCCTTATGGAAGTAGTAAGGAGTGTATCTCCCTGCTGCGCCCTCTGGCAGCACTCCCGGACCCCAGGGCTGCATTTCTGGACTACAATTCCCAGCATTCCCTGCTGTTGTCCAATTGGCTACCGATATACAATACAATACAATACAGTTTATTTTTGTATAGCCCAAAATCACATAGGAAGTGCCGCAATGGGCTTTAACAGGCCCTGCCTTTTGACAGCCCCCCAGCCTTGACTCTCTAAGAAGACAAGGAAAAACTCCCAAAAAACCTTGTAGGGAAAAATGGAAGAAACCTCGGGAAAGGCAGTTCAAAGAGAGACCCCTTTCCAGGTAGGTTGGGCTTGCAGTGGGTGTCAAAAGAAGGGGGTCAATACAATACACAGAACAGAACAAATCCTTAATACAGCATAATAAGACAAATTTTAGAAGCACGGAGCAGAATTTAACAGTAGATGATATCACATAATAAGATTTGGATATTTTTAGAGTCCAGGAGACCTCATCCGTCAAGCTGCCTCCCTCATTTGGCCATTCCACGGCTAAAGCAGTGCTGGGCCAGCCAATCCGATGAAAGGACCACTTTTTCCCATGATTCCTATGATCCTCCATCAGGGGTGACTTTACCATAGGCAGGCAAATAACTTGGCAGGTGGGCCGTGGCACCAAGTGCCACATTTGAGTACCGAGAAGAGAAACAGAATAGGTGAGGGTTAGTAACAAATTATAACGATCATGTTACTTATGTTTTAGTGCTAATGACTAACAACAGAGATGCAGTCTGTACAGTTAATCAGCAGCTCTAGTCAGGGTGTGCTAAACTGAAGTCGTGAGTCTTCAGCCGGGATTTAAAGGCTGAGACCGAGGGGGCATCTCTTATAGTAGCAGGCAGACCATTCCACAGTTTAGGGGCCCTGTAACTAAAAGCTCGACCTCCCACTGTTGTTTTATTAATCCTTGGATTCATAAGCAGACCGGCACCTTGAGATCTTAATGTGCGCTCAGGTTTGTAAGTCATGATAAGTTTAGACAAGTAAGCTGGACCTCGGCCATTTAAGGCTTTATATGTTAAAAGGAGGATTTTGAAATCTGCCCTAAACTTAACCGGGAGCCAGTGTAAGGATTTAAGAACTGGAGTTATGTGTTCGTATTTTCTTGTTCTTGTAATAATGACAGGTATAACTGGGTGTCATCTGCATACGAGTGAAAATTAACATTATGTTTCCTAATGAGAGATCCCAGATATCCAGGGCTGCTTTCATCTATTATACCTGGGGGGGTAAAACCGCCCCCAGAGAGAGTCCTTTCCTGTCCAGGAAAGGTACCATAGGTATAACCAGTCGGGACGCCCGTCTATCCACATGGGGCCTCTTGTTCGGGTAAGGAACCATTCTTTCTCTCTTGGTTGGGACGCCCGTCCATCTGTCTGGGGCTTCTCATCCGGGCAAGGGAACTTCTTCTCTCTGTTGGTCGAGACGTCTGTCCATCCGCTTGGGTCTTCCCATCTGGGTAAGGATCCTTTTGCTCTCTAAACTAGGATGCCCGTCTGTCCTGTAGGGAAGGCAATCAGTCATTGTCCAACCTGCTATATTCTAACAAAGGGTCACGGGGGTCTGCTGGAGCCCATCCCAGCCAATACAGGGTACAAGGCAGGAACAAACCCCGGGCAGGGCACCAGGGCACCAGCCCACCGCAGCCATAGGGTAATTATATTGGTTTATTGACTTGCCGGTGGTGGTGGTGGTTGATATGAAATTCTATACATTACTCATTTTGTTGCAGTTCAAGACCACATTTGATATCGTGAAACAGCCAAGGAAAATGTTGATAATAGTTTCTGTGAAATTTTGGTGGAAGAAGTGGGATGACTGTTCTCAAAAGCACTGAGGGTTGTAATTTGCTTCAAGAAATTCATTTCAAGTTCTTTTGTCTTGTCCAGGCCATCGGATCGAGTAAAGAGAGATGCGGTGGAGGCTCATTTCTTAGTGTTTAGTCACATTTTGATCCAGTCACACTCTGTGTGGCGTCTGTGAGGCTGATTGATGGCACGAGCTTTGTCTATGCTGGACTGGCACACCATTTAGGTTTGATGCTGGGTTTCTGTAATGCAATCACCAGACTTGGGAAGATCAGCCGAATGGCTCCATGTCTTGAGCATTTCTAAAATAAAATAAGCTTAAGCAGCACAATGGCTGAAACTGTTAACAATAAGAAGGCTTTTTGGCATGTGCAGGTACAAATGAAAAATATGTCATAATAATATTTGATCAGCAAACACCAGAATGTTAGATTTGTATCCACAGGCTTGTCACGAATCTTTTCAGTATTTGCTTTAGAGGCATCAATATGCAAATCATGTTTAACATAAATAAAAGATTCCTCATTGGCTCCATTCCTATTTGCTTTAAGCCTCCAGCAAACCCAGCAGCCATGGACGTGCGCTTCCATTCAGGTCCAGCAAGATCAACGTGGCACCTTACAACCACAAGGTGCAGAGGAACTTTTGGCATTCCGGATGGCAAGAAACTGTCTGATAGACTCGGATTTAATATTTTATTTGGGCAAAATGGGGATAGCTAGTGAGTGTTTAGGGCTGCCACCTCACAACCACAGAGCTCCGTGTTCAGACTCGTGCCCAGTCACTATCTGTGTGGAGCTGGCATGTTCTTCTGTGCCGTCTTTTTTTTTCTTCTTACCTCTTCCTACACATACGCTGGTTAGGTTCATTTTTCTTATACTGGGATGCACAAACTAGTGTGTTTCTTCGTGCCGGTCCCAAGCCCGGATAAATAGGGAGGGTTACATCAGGAAGGGCATCCGGTGTAAAGTTTTTCCAAATCAATATGTGGACAGATGATCCGCTGTGGTAACCCCTAACGGGAGCAGCCGAAAGAAGAAGAAGATGCTGGCTTGAACACTCCTGGCCAAATGATGTATTTTGTTGGCATTTGAAGTACAAAATAAGAAACTTCAATTGCAAACAAACGTAAACCATAGCATATTTGATGAACCAAAAAAACAAAATATTTAAATCCACCTTTAAAAAAGGGCTAATGTTTGGTATCTCTGTCATTCCAACAGATGGCGCATAACAAACATGTTATGCCTTGTCATTTCCTAACCCACTTAATCCAAACTAAGGTTGCAGCCTATCCCAGCTAGCATAGGATAAAAGATAGGAACAAACTCTGGACAGGACTCTGGACACACACACATACACAGCAAACACACACTCGGGCCAATTTAGCATTACTAATTCACCTAACCTACATGTCTTTGAACAGTGGGAGGAATATGGAGCACCCGGCGGAAATCCCTATGCCTGTGTTAGAAAAGTAGACTCCACATTATCCGCACCCCAGCAGTGACGTAGCAAGGGGTGGGCGGCAGCACATTTTTTTTTGGGGGGGGGGGCGGCATTATTGGCCCAAAGGCTCAGTACAATTTGTGTGTAAGCAGCAGGGTTCGGAAAAATGTCACTCACGAATTTGTGGATTTTTATCCACAAATGTTTCAAAAACAATTTTCAGACTGTCCTTCTGTGACGGCATCAGACGCAGCAGTTGAAATGTGAGGTGTGACAGATAGGGGGCGTTGTCGTCCCCTTGAGCCCTCAGACCACATGTCAGACACCGGATAAAAGTCCAAATAATGACTTTATTTATTATAATAATGCGCACAAACACCTCCACCTCCACTATATTCAAATAAACAATACAATAATCAATAATAAACAATCCTCCAATCCTCCCAGCAGCTCAGTCACCCTTCCTCCCCACTCAGCTCACTGCTGGGATCTCCCACAGTCCTTTTAAAGTCTTTTTGTCCCTTAGTCCATGTGACGTTATAACACTTCCATGTCGGGTGAAAAACTCCTTTTCTTCAGCCCGGAAGTACTTCCTAGTCGAGGGGATGGAAAGAACGATGGCAATAAGGAAAATACACGTCGCTGGGCCTCCCTGCAGCGTCCCCTGGTGGCCCCCACGTTATCCAGCAGGGCTGTGATGAAAGACTCCAAGTTCCATGATGCCCTGCTGGAATTCGGGGGCCCCTCCATACTGCAGGGATGGCTCCATCTGGCGGCTTGAGGGTATTGGCCGGGATAAGCTGCCGGCCATATTCCACCGAGGCAAAACAAAAATAAACGGAAACATTACACCGATAATAATTTTTAGGAAGATGAGCAACTAATTTACAATTGATAATTTCGTTTTGTTATCAATCCCAGTGCTTTCTTGCTCTGCGTACCTATCACTTGTACACTTCACTGGTTCTGGTTTATTATATTAAACTAATAATTAGAACACGGCTTATCAGTGTGTCTATATATTCTTGTCTAGTTGATGCTTATAAATAATTATATGAGAAAAATGATTGCTTTTTCTCTATATATGAATAAACCTATGCAAATAAGAATGTCGTCTATGTAGCGAAGGTAAAGCATTGGTTTTATTGCACATGTTGACAAGAAGTCCCATTCTAATCTTGCCATGAATAAGTTTGCGTAATGGGGTGCGAAACGACAGCCCATTGCAGTTCCCATTAGTTGCAAGTAAATGTCCTGACCAAAAGAAAACACATTGTGAGTTAGTATGAATTTTACCAATTGTAGCACTGGCTCTGTTTGTAAGCCATGTTGTTGCAGGTACGTCTGACATCTTGGGGATGTTTGTGTATAATGCCTCCACATCCATTGTATAAACTTCTGCTTAAATTCAACTCTCTACAAAATGTTCTGAACAGAGACAAGAGTTTTATGAGCAGATATGTGGACTAACAGACTGAGTGACCAGCTGACCACATCAGAGGCCGATCTTACAGACAATGCGCTTCAAAAACAGCCTTACAGGACTTTCTCTAGTGATGGCGAGCTTATCTCTACATTTTATTAGTTCATTGTTCTCTTCTTTCAGGGTTAATTCATCTCAGGTGTACAGTGGTACCTTGAGATCCGAGTTTTTTGAGATACGACCCGTCACTTGGTCGATTTTTTGCCTTGAGTTACGAGCCAAAATTCGAAATACGAGCCATCAAAGAGCATTCCGAGGAACTGACGATGGAGGAGTTGATGGAACTACAGACGCGGCAACATACGGAGGTTCTGCAGGAGATCGGTATCGCGGAGGAGGTTTTCTCTTAAAGTGAGATGAACGAAGTGTTGGCAATGTGGGAAAAAGTTTTGAACTTTAAAGAAACGAAACACTCTGAAAAAGTTACAACTGATCGCACAGCGGCGCTATTTAATGACACTCGCCTAACTCATTTCAGAAACATTTTAAACGGGAGGACTAAACAAAGCTCCTCAGACCGGTTTCTATTGAAACGCCATGTGAATGAAAGTGACGAAAGTGTGGCAAAAAAGTAAAAAAACTAGTGAAGAAGAAAATTAAGTTAAGCAAAAGTGAAGCGAAAGAAAAAAATAATACAATACGCTAATCGGCTTCGCCAACATCTGTTTATTTCTTTAGAGATTCTCTTTTATGCATTAGGTTTTATTTTGTTTGTATACAATATTTGTTCATTATAAATACATTTTTCTTATGTTGAAAACATTTAACAAAAAATTGAGGTTGTTTATTGGGGGCTGGCATAAATTAAACTCATTTCAATTAATTTCAATGGGGAAAACTGATTTGAGATACGAGCATTTTGACTTACGAGCTCGGTCACGGAACGAATTCAACTCGTATCTCAAGGTACCTCTGTATTCATTTTGATAACATTTGAATAAAAAGGTTGTTAAAACGAAAGAAAAAAATCACTTTGCTGTCCCGATATAAGCGAGAGGATTTTTCAGTTTCTTTACCTTGCCTGATGAAGGAGCCTTAGCTGACTCGAAAGCTTGCATTTGTATTCTATTTAGTTAGCCAATGAAAGGTGTCACTTCACCCTACTCTCTCCTGTATCAATCTATGGCTAACACGGTACAACACTCTACTGCTTTACATACAGTGGTGCTTGAAAGTTTGTGAACCCTTTAGAATTTTCGATATTTCTGCATAAATATGACCTAAAACATCATCAGATTTTCACTCAAGTCCTAAAAGTAGATAAAGAGAAACCAGTTAAACAAATGAGACAAAAATATTATACTTGATCATTTATTTATTAAGGAAAATGATCGAATATTACATATTTGTGAGTGGCAAAAGTATGTGAACCTTTGCTTTCAGTATCTGGTGTGACCCCCCAATAACTACAACTAAACGTTTCCGGTAACTTTTGCTCATTCCTGCACACCGGCTTTGAGGAATTTTCGCCCATTCCTCCGTACAGAACAGCTTCAACTCTGGGATGTTGGTGGGTTTCCTCACATGAACTGCTCACTTCAGGTCCTTCCACAACATTTCGATTGGATTAAGGTCAGGACTTTGACTTGGCCATTCCTAAACATTCACTTTCTTCTTCTTTAGCCATTCTTTGGTAGAACGACTTGTGTGCGTAGGGTCGTTGTCTTGCTGCATGACCCACCTTCTCTTGAGATTCAGTTCATGGACAGATGTCCTGACATTTTCCTTTAGAATTCTCTGATATAATTCAGAATTCATTGTTCCATCAATGAAGGCAAGCCGTCCTGGCCCAGATGCAGCAAAACAGGCCCAAACCATGATACTACCAGCACTATGTTTCACAGATGGGATAAGGTTCTTATGCTGGAATGCAGTGTTTTCCTTTCTCCAAACATAACGCTTTTCATTTAAACCAAAAAGTTCTATTTTGGTCTCATCCGTCCACAAAACATTCTTCAAAAACCTTCTGGTTTGTCCACGTGATCTTTTGCAAACTGCAGATGAGCAGCAATGTTATTTTTGGAGAGCAGTGGCTTTCTCCTTCAACCCTGCCATGCACACCATTGTTGTTCAGTGTTCTCCTGATGGTGGACTTATGAACATGAACATTAGCCAATGTGAGAGAGGCCTTCAGTTGCTTAGAAGTTACCCTGAGGTCCTTTGTGACCTCGCCGACTATTACACATGTGCCTTGCTCGTGGAGTGATCTTTGTTGGTGGACCACTCCTGGGGAGGGTAACAATGGTCTTGAATTTCCTCCATTTGTACACAATCTGTCTGACTGTGGATTGGTGCAGTCCAAACTCTTTAGAGATGGTTTTATAACCTTTTCCAGCCTGATGAGCATCAACAACTCTTTTTGTGAGGTCCTCAGAAATCTCCTTTGTTCGTGCCGTGATACACTTCCACAAACATGTGTTGTGAAGAGCAGACTTTGATAGATCCTGTTCTTTAGATAACACAGGGTGCCCACTCACACCTGATTGATTGAAAACACCGGACACCTCACCTTCAAACTAACAGCTAATCCGTAAGGTTCACATACTTTTGCCACTCACAAATATGTAATATTCGATCATTTTCCTCAATAAATAAATGACCAAGTATAATATTTGTGTCTCATTTGTTTAACTGGTTTCTCTTTATCTACTTTTAGGACTTGAGTGAAAATCTGATGATGTTTTAGGTCATATTTATGCAGAAATATATAAAATTCTAAAGGGTTCACAAACTTTTAAGCACCACTGTATATGCAAAATGCTCAGGGCTGTTTGTGTATGTCGGGCGATTACTTGCAAACCACCTGGAGCGAGAACCTTGATTTGGGTCTTAATCGAAAACTTACAACCCCGCCCCACAAAGTTACTGGGGTTGACGTCTTTCTTTTGCCCAACTGGTGAGCGAGATGACATGGCAGAGAGAACAAACAACAGTGGCAGGTGCTCAGTAGATTTGAAATGTAAACCCAACAAGGTTTGAATATTTATCTCGCAAGGCGGACTTTCCTTCTAGGTGGACAGAGCCAAGCACTTTGTAGGTAAGAGAATGAAATAGGAACAGCCGTGACAGAAGACACCACGTGTCAAATCAACCAAAAGGAGCTGGCATGGTAGCTCAAAGAGTAGCAGTCCAAGAATCAGCTTGCAACATAGAAAGAGACGGAGGAGCAGCAAGAGTCTGACAGAGTTCAATTTGTGCTGCAATTTGGTTCTCCCTCTTAGGGCACCTTCCAAAGGCGTGGCAGCGGGACAAGTACAGGCACTTAAATGGAGGAGGTGCCTACTAATTCACGATTGGAGTCAGTGCCAGCTCGTCTTTTTTGCCCCTTGGGTTATTGGAGTATTTTTCACCTGAGTACCTTAGGAAAAGATGACATCACATGGGATTTATGGTAATCAGTGGCTCTTGGGCATAAGCACCCGTATCTTTGACTCCTGAGCCATCCTGAGTCTGAAAAATAACCAGAATCGCTGGTGTCAGGCACACAAGTGGCAGAGTGATTTCATAGACGAGTGGCTTTGGAGGCTGCAGGTTTGGTTTGATTCTTTAGAGAAGGAGTGTCCAACACTGGTCCTGGAGGGCCGCAGTGGCTGCAGGTTTTCATTCTAACCCTTTTCTTAATCAGTGCACAGTTTTTACTGCTAATGAACTCTTTTTCCCTTCATTTTAATAGCCCTGTTTTTAAAGATCCAGTCCTCTGAACTGCTTGGTACATTTTAATATTTTTTTTTAGCAAACTTAGTTTTCTAATTATGCGGTGGGCTGGCGCCCTGCCCAGGGTTTGATTCCTGCCTTGCGCTCTGTGTTGGCTGGGATTGGCTCCAGCAGACCCCCGTGACCCTGTAGTTAGGATATAGCGGGTTGGATAATGGATGGATGGATAGGTTTCTAATTTCTATATTGTTCCCTAAACACAGAACTTGGGAAACAACACATCAGTAAATTAGCCAGGGAGCTCAATTAAAAACAGAAGCTGGTGGGAAGAAAAACCTGCAGCCACGAGGGTCCTGCTGGATCATGGTGGAGAAACACTGATCTCTATGAAAGCCGCAAGTCTTCACAGTTTGACCAGGTAGATAGATAGATAGATAGATAGATAGATAGATAGATAGATAGATAG
>JANRMT010062852.1:13064403-13079807 GCA_026402145.1 Polypterus bichir lapradei
GATAGATAGATAGATAGATAGATAGATAGATAGATAGATAGATAGATAGATAGATATGTGAAAGGCGCTATGTAATAGATAGATAGAACAGGAAGGCACTATATAATAGATAGATAGATAGATAGATAGATAGATAGATAGATAGATAGATAGATAGATAGATAGATAGATATGAAAGGCGCTATATAATAGATAGATAGATAGATAGAACAGGAAGGCACTATATAATAGATAGATATATAGATAGATAGCCAATTAATCTTTTGTCACATATTCCCCTTCGTAATGACGTAATACATTTAAAGGTCTCACTTACCTTCTATGTCACTGTTGCCATTTATTGCTTTTACAACCTTCAGAACAGCATGAGAATGCAAACAATTTGTATATTTAATATCTTTCTTCACTCAACTGACAGCCGATATTAAGAGTGGTGTTCCACAGGGGTCAGTGCTGGGGGCCGCTGCTATTTTTGATATCTATAAATGATAGGAATATAAGTAACAAGCTGGTTAAATTTGCAGATGATACCAAGATAGGTGGATTAGCAGATAATTTGGAATCTGTTATATCATCACAGAAGGACTTGGATAGTTTACCGGCTTGGGCAGATTTGTGACAGCGGATGAAATTTAATGTCAGTAAATGTAAAGAATTACACATAGGAAGTAAAAATGTGAGGTTTGAATACACAATGGGCGGTCGGAAAATCGAGAGTCCACCTTATGAGAAGGATTTAGGCGTCGTAGTGGACTCTAAGCTATCGACTACCAGACAGTGTTCAGAAGCCATTAAGAAGGCTAGCAGAATGTCAGGTTATATAGCGCCTTGATGTGTGGAGCACAAGTCACAGGAGGTTCTGCTCAAGCTTTATAACACACCGGTGAGGCCTCATCTGGAGTCCTGTGTGAAGTTTTGGTCACGAGGCTACAAAAAGGACATACTGTAGCAGCACAAGAAAAAGTCCAGAGAAGAGCGACTAGGCTGATTCAGAGCTACACGGGATGAGTTATGATGAAAGATCAAAAGAGCTGAGCCTTTAAAGAAAAGAAGATGAAGAGGAGACCTGACTGAAGTGTTTAAAATGATGAAGTGAATTAGTCCAGTGAATCAAGACAGTGACTTTAAAATGAGTTCATCAAAAACACGGGGACACAGTTGGAAACTTCTTAAGGGGAAATTTCACACAAACATTAGGAAGTTTTTCTTCACACAGAGAACCATAAACACTTGGAATAAGCGACCAAGTAGTGTGGTGGACAGTAAGACTTTAGGGACTTTCAAAACTCAATTTGATGTAATTTTAGGAGTACTAAGTGGATAGGACTGGTGAGCTTTGTTGGGATGAATGGCCTGTTCTCATCTCAAGTGTTCTAATGTTCACAGTGAAAACGGATGATGTTTTCTCACTGTGATGATTTTTCACTCTGCCACCTGGTGGAAGCTTCCAGACTTACTTTACTTACTTGCGTAGCAACAGTGTTCTCAAACGCATGCATTGTGTAGTGTTAATTATATTCCCAGCCTAAGAATGTCAATATGTGTAAACTCAGTGCTGACAAATTTAAATATTACAGAAGTATAGTGCAATCAATAAAAAAATAAAATTGGCACCAGACTACAATCCATCGATGTCTATGAATGAAACAAAATCTAAAGAACGAGGTACCACAAATGAACAATGGACAGCAACAGACCTCACAATATACAGTCATATGAAAAAGTTTGGGAACCCCTCTTAATTCTTTGGAGTTTTCTTTTTTATTGGCTGAGCTTTCCATGTAGCAACTTCCTTTTAATATCTGACATGCCTTATGGACACAGTAGGATTTTAGCAGTGACATTAAGTTTATTGGATTAACAGAAAATATGCAATATGCATCATAAAATTCGACAGGTGCATAAATGTGGGCTCCCCAACAGAGATATGACGTCAATACTTAGTTGAGCCTCCTTTTGCTCCTTTGAGCCTCTCAACGCTGTCCTCCTGTAGCCTCTGATGAGTGTCTGGATTCTGGATGGAGGTATTGCTGACCATTCTTCATACAAAATCTCTCCAGTTCAGTTCAATTTGATGGACAGCCTGCTTCAAATCATCCCATAGATTGTCGATGATATTCAAGTCAGGGGACTGTGACGGCCATTCCAGAACATTGTACTTCTCCCTCTGCATGAATGCCTTTGTAGATTTCCAACTGTGCTTTGGGTCATTGTCTTGTTAGAATATCCAACCCCTGCTTAAGTAACTTCAACTTTGTGACTGATGCTTGAACATTATCCTGAAGAATTTGTTGATATTGGGTTGAATTCATCCGACCCTCGACTTTAACAAGGGCCCCAGTCCCTGAACTAGACACACAGCCCCACAGCATGATGGGACCTCCACCAAATGTGACAGTAGGTAGCTGGTGTTTTTCTTGGAATGCGGTGTTCTTCTTCTGCCATGCAAAACACTTTTTGTTTTGACCAAATAACTCAATTTTTGCCTCATCAGTCCAAAGCACTTTGTTCCCAAATAATTCTGGCTTGTCTAAATGAGCATTGGCATACAACAAGCGACTCTGTTTGTGGCGTGAGTGCAGAAAGGGCTTCTTTCTCATCACCCTGCCATACAGATGTTCTGAATTGTAGAACGATGTACAGATACACCATCTGCAGCGAGATGTTCTTGCAGGTCTTTTGAGGTGATCTGTGTGTTGTCTGTAACCATTCTCACAATCCTGCCTCTGCATGTGCCGCTCCTGTAGTTTTCTTGGCCTGCCAGACCTGCTGTGTTGGTTTAACAGCAACTGTGCCTGTGGCCTTCCATTTCCTGATTCCATTCCTTACAGTTGAAACTGACAGTTTAAACCTCTGAGATGGCTTTTTGTAGCCTTCCCCTAAACCAGGAGACTGAACAATCTTTGTTTTCAGATCTTTGGAGAGTTGCTTTGAGGATCCCATGCTGTCTGTCACTCTTCAGAGGAGAGTCAAAGGGAAGGAAGCACAACTTGCAATTGACCTCCTTAAATACCTTTTAGCACTCATGATTGGACACTCCTGTCTATGAAGTTCAAGGCTTAACACACTCAGCCAACCAAGTAATCAGCATTGAGCAGTGACAGGCATTCAAATCAGCAAAATGACAAGGGGACCCACATTTGTGCATGGACAGTTTTTCACATTTGATTTCATTTCATACAACTAAATACTGCGTCACTAAAAATCTTTGTTCGGAAAACACCGCAGTACTCTGATGTTCCTAGGAAATGAAAGACACACCACTGTTATCTTTACTGTTGAAAGGAGAGTCAATTGTTATACAGGCTAAGAGGGGGTCACAAACATTTTCATATGACTGTACTGACACGGGCCTGAGTGATGTCATTCAGACAGTGAGTCCTGACACTTTCTTACACGTTACCTTTGCATAGGACAATCACGTCACATATCGATGATTTATATGAAAGCCATAAGTTCTCACAGTTTTGGGCAACTAAGACATTCTACATTAGTGACTTTCACAGGTGGTTCATGGACATCAACCAGCTTCACTTTGGGTTAAACATGCCATTAATCAGGACTAATTAACAACAACAACATTTATTTCTGTCGCACATTTTCATACAAATAATGTAGCTGAAAGTGCTTTACATGATGAAGAAAAGAGAAATAAAAGACAAAGTCAGAATTAAAATAAGACAACACTAATTAACATAGAATAAGAGTAAGGTCCGATGGCCAGGGAGGACAGAAAAAAACAGCAAAACAACTCCAGACGGCTGGAGAAAAAAAATAAAATCTTCAGAGGTTCTGAAGCCACGAGACCACCCAGTCCCCCTCTGGGCATTCTACCTAACATAAATGAAACGGTCCTCTTTGTATTTAGGGTTCTCTTGGAAGGACTTGATGATGACGGTCATGTAGACTTCTAGCCTTTAATCCATCAATGTAGGACTTCACGGTGCTTTGATCAGGTGGTGATGATGCAGGTCACCACCACAGAAAACCGAGAAAAGAAACAGAAGAGAGAGTAGGGGTCAGTACAGATTTTAGAGCCACCATGAATAGTTATTATAATGAATTGAATATACAGAGTATCAGGATTAGATGAAGGTGAAGGTGCCATGTTAAAGTAATGTGTTGTTAGCAGTGTTTTAAAGTCCTCCACCGTATCAGCCTGGCGAATTCCCATTGGCAGGCTATTCCAGATTTTAGGTGCCTAACAGCAGAAGGTCACCCGCCTCACCACTTCTTTTAAGTTTTGTTCTTGGAATTCTAAGCAGACACTCATTTGAAGATCTAAGGTTACGATTTGCAATATAAGGTATAAGACACTCTGATATATAAGATGGAGCAGATTATTGAAGGCTTTGTAAACCATAAGCAGAATTTTAAAGTCAATTCTGATTGACACAGGTAACCAGTGTAGTGACATCAGAACTGGAGAAATGTGTTCGGATTTTCTTTTTCTAGTTAGGATTCTAGCAGCTCAATTCTGCACTTGTTGTAATCGATTGATGTCTCTTTTGGTGGTCCTGAGAGGAGTGCATTACAGTAATCTAGTCAACTGAAAACAAAAGCGTAAACTCATTTCTCTGCATCTTTCAATGATCTAAGAGGTCTAACTTTAGCAATGTTTCTTAACTGAAAAAATGCTGTCCTAGTGATCTGATTAATATGCGATTTAAAATTTAAGTTACAGTCAACAGTTACCCCTAAGTCCTTTACCTCCGTCTTGACTTTTATTTCTAATGTATCCAGTTTATTTCTAATAGCCTCATTGTATCCATTATTGCCAATCACTAAGATTTCGGTTTTCTCTTTATTTAACTTGAGGAAATTACTATTCATCCATTCTGAGATACAAGTCAGACATTGTGTTAGTGAATCAAGAGAGTCGGGGTCATCGGGTGCTATTGATAAATACAGTTGTGTCATCAGCATAGCTGTGGTAGCTCACGTTGTGCCCTGAGATAATCTGACCTAACGGAAGCATGTACATCGAAAAGAGCAGCGGACCCAGGATAGAGCCTTGTGGACCACCATATAGAATATCGTGTGTCCTTGAGTTGTAATTACCACAACTAACAAAGAATTTTCTCCCTGTCAGGTAGGATTCAAACCAATTTAAGACACTGCCAGAGAGGCCCACCCATTGACTAAGGCGATTTCTAAGAATATTATGATCAATGGTGTCAAATGCGACACTCAGATCTAAGAGGATGAGAACAGATAAATGGCCTCTGTCTGCATTTACACGCAAGTCATTTACTACTTTAACGAGTGCAGTTTCTGTCCTGTGATTTGTTCTAAAATCCAACTGAAATTTATCAAGAATAGCAGGTTTATTTAGGTGGCATTTAGCTGCTTAATGACGGCCTTCTGTAAAATTTTACTTAAGAAAGGCAGGTTAGAAATGGGTCTTAAATTTTCAAAAGCAGAGGGGTCGAGATTATTTTTCTTTAGTAGGGGTTTAACTACAGCAGTCTTAAGACAGTCTGGGAAGACCCCCGTATCTAATGACGAGTTTACAATGTCAAGAATATTATCAATTATCACGCCCGATACTTCTTTGATAAAATTTGTTGGTATTGGGTCAAGGACGCAGGTGGAGGGTCTCAGTTGAGAAATTATTTTATGTAAATCAGGTAAATCTATCCTGGTGAAAGAATTTAATTTGTTTATAATGGAGTACCGAGGTTTAAGTGTTTCAGTATTGGGGAGATGTACTATATTAAAGGAAATTTTGCAATTCTGTGACCTCGAAATCCTTTACATTTCGTGATCAGCACTCGTACAGTAATCTACGCTCTTCCCTATGGATCAGTGTGAGGTAAAAATGACATTCTCTTAGAAATAAAAAGTGATTACCGCTCCCCAAACTTGCACCCTTCATTTTGTTTTCTTTTCACAAAGCCCGTCAATGTGCCAGGTTGCCACCGTTAAAGTAAAAATAAAAGAGAGGTTACAAATGAAATCACGTGGATGCTGGAAGTCTTAGAAGTTAAACACACAAATGTTGCGTTGTAACATCATGGAGGGTGACGCCGTAATTTGCTGTTCTCTGGTTTGAATCCCACGGACGCCACACTAAGTGCCGCTGTTTTTGTTTTCTTCTCTGCCGTTGTCAACTGACCTGACCTCACTGATCACAATAATCGATGGATGTTGTTAGGAGCCTTTCATGTTAGTCCATTTCAAATTGGGTTTTTTTTCTGTCATCCTTTGATGTGCATGAATTAGCTAATTTGTTTTTTACCTGTAAACTTGACACTCTGTGCCAAATAAAACTAAACTGAATCAAATAGGGAAAAATGAAACTTGAATTGCCCTGTGGTGGGCTGGCACCCTGCCCGGGGTTTGTTTCCTGCCCTGCGCCTTGTGTTGGCTCGGATTGGCTCCAGCAGATCCCCGTGACCCTGTAGTAGGATATAGCAGGTTGGATAATGGATGGATGAATTAAGAAGAGTTAACTGACCTTATCTTACCAACGTGTCTAAGATCAGAAAACGTTTCAATCTGGGCTTCCTTATGGGTGGGATGCATTGCCATGCCAGCCAACACAAATAAAGGCAGGACATTTTATTTTCCATTTCTTGAGGGCATTTGTTTTGCGGATTCAAATTCACACCCAAACAAGGAAGGACCCTAAAGGAGCCGTGTGGTGTTGGCGCGCAGATTCAGTCGGTTGTCTCAGCCGAGGCCTGCGGTTTGGCTGTTAAAGCCCACTTGTCTCTTCCATGTCGTTTGTCACCACTGGCAGCAAAGCTGGCACTGCCAAATTGATTTGCATGGCACCTAAATTTATTCCAAAGAATTAAAAAACAAACCTCAAGGAGAACAGATACAGGCTTTAGGGTTTTGTATTGTAACACATTCAGCAATGGAGGAAAGATCAGCAACGAGTAATCTGGAAAGTGTTGGGCGAGCTCAAGTGGGGCTTTGATAACACGGGTCTGCAAAATTAAACTCATAAGCAAATGTTCTTTTTTTATGAATAGTTATTTTTATGGACACAGCAAAAAAAGTATAATGAGAATGTTCACATCACTTCACTTTCAAGTCCAAAACTGAAAAGAAATGGAATAAAAAGTTAACCTATTACACAATGTATTCATATATATAATATTATCCTAAATTAATTTCACCTGAAACTATTTAGTCAGTCTCTTATTTTTAAATATGTCACACATGGGTGCTCGAGGACCACCTTCAGGGCTCAGTCTAAGCAGGTAATACCACTTTGGGACACAAGAGGGCGCTGTCACTAACTGTTCGGTCTCTTCCTCCCACAGTTCTATGGAGAAGTGGGGTGAGGGTCACGTGACCTATGCAAGAGAGACTCCACCCCTTTCACTCTTGACATTATATAAGTCGATCGACCTCGGAAAGAGGAGTCAACCCTTGGACCTGAGCCTATGAGGATGGGGCTCCCTAAGACTGGCCTGCTCTTAGACGAGCAGAATTAATAGATACGGCATCAAGTGGAAGTCAGATACGGCATTTGTTGTTCTTGAACATTTATTCGAGTTTGTAAATTAAACAGAGTTGTCCGGCTGACTCCCCAACTTATCCCTGGGACGTTGCAAAGTTACTTGGGCGATTACTTGGGTGATGTAATGGAGGTAGGTGTAAAAATCGGTGTTACGACGTAGAGAGAGACGTTAGTACCATTAAGCAACCCTTCCTCTCTACTTTACTCACCTCAGGGCTGCCTCCTAAGCACACAACTTATCCCTGGGATGTTGCGAAGTTACTTGAGCGATTACTTGGGTGGTGTAAACATCGGTGTTACGACGTAGAGAGAGACGTTAGTACCCTTAAGCAACGCTTCCTCTCTACTTTACTCACCTCAGGGCTGCCTCCTAAGCACACAACTAATCTCTGGGACGTTGCGAAGTTACTTGGGCGATTACAATCGGTACGGAATACAACAATCCAATATTCGTTGACTTCCATGGAACTTCTCTAGGTTCTGTCACTTCTCATATTTGACATTTGTCCATCTTTTTCTGGTGGATTCATCCCTATGAATCATCCAGTCGGTAATCCGACCTCACCCTGACATCTCCACATCTCCCTGGTACCTTCTGCCTACGTCTTTGACATCCTGGTGGAATCTGTCACCCAGCTCTTTACTCATCGCTCCGAGATTTTCATGGAAAAATTTTGATTGTGTATCCAAAAAGTGAACCCTTGCCATCTACAGAAATTTTCAGAAGACTCGTCCATTGTAGGCTGCATTAATAATGGAGAAGAGTCAAAATACAGGAAAGTTGGGGAGGACTTTATCTTGTAGTGCAAGGACAACAACCTGCAGCTCAACATCAGCAACATCAAAGGGCTGGTGGTGGACTTCCAAAGTGCCAAAGAGCCTCTGAGACCGGTCACCATCCAGGGGGAGAGCATGGAAGTGGTGCAGAGATACAAGTATCTTGGGGTCCATATGAACAGCAAACTGGACCGGTCTAACAACACATTGGCGCTAAACAAGAAGAGCCAGAGCAGGCTGCACTTCCTCAGGAAACTCTCAGATCTTTTGATGTCTGCAGCAAGCTGCAGGAAATGTTCTACCAGTTCATAGTAGCTAGTGTGGTGTTCTAAACTTTGCAACTTGAGCTCAAAAGAAGCACAATTGTCCCAACAAAATTTTTGGGAAGGCCTGCTCCATCACAGTGTCGAACCCCAAAAACGATGGAAGTTGTTGTGGAAAAGAAGATGGTGGCAAAATTGGATGCCATCATGAAAATCCTCTCCAGGAGGCAGTCTCTTGCCTCCAAAGTGTGCATGTGTTTGCGTAGAATAAGGTGGTTGCATAGCAAGGATGAGGGGTTGTTCGACAGCGGTGACTTTCCACGAACAGTTGTTAGTTTTCCTGTGGAGGTAATACAGCAATGTTCATGAGGGTGAGTTCAAGTGTGTCTTCACGTGGAAAATATGCAATATGTCACATCTACTACATAATCAAACGTTAATGTCCGTGTGTATGTGTGTGCGTGTGTGTGTCCGTTCCCTCCAAGCACTCTGATTGATCACTCTGAGCATTCTGGTCTGACTGGTCAGTTTTGCTTTGGTTGCTCAGCCAAGACACCAGGACGTACCAGGAACGAGAAGTTGAGACACGTGAGGATCCCAAGGAAAGGCGTAGGAGGAATGCTGAGAGTCGTCTTTTAAACATCCTCAAGAGTAAGAGTGATGTTTTTGTGCTGTGTAATGGAGACTCATATACCATTTGTGACAGTCAAAAAGCAAACAGGAGGTGAGGAACGGCACCTGAAAACACAGAGAGCCTGAGAGTTCACGGGAACACAACTGGGAGGGGAAATGACGGCCAACATAGGCTGAGACTCTCAGAGATATCGAAGAAAGGCGTAGGACAAACACTGAGGGTACACGTCAGGCAAGAGATATCAAATATCCAATATTTTAGCATGTATTGTATTACATAGTGTAATATAACGACAACACGTTAAAAGAGTTGGGGAATAACTCCGTGTAATGTCCAACGGACAGATGCAAAATTATATGCAAATGGATCAAAATAAATATTTGACAACAAGGGCATGATTGCAGCAAACACAAAATGGTGACAGGAAATGGTATAACAGGATGTGACGTCAGATACAGGGAGTCGGAAATGACGTTGAACTTGTGGGACCGGACGTGACGTCGTCAGCTGGGAGATGGAAGTGCATGTGGAGGGCGGCCATTTTGAAGTGATGTAATGGAGGTACGTGTAAACGTCGGTGTTACGACGTAGAGAGAGACGTTAGTACCCTTAAGCAATGCTTCCTCTCGCGATACTTTACTCACCTCAGGGCTGCCTCCTATGCACACGTGTGTGACAATAGCTAGTCTTTAATAAATGTATTGCACGCCTCTATTGTGATTGAGTCAAGTCAAGTCAGGTTGAGGAGCATACACTGGTACAGAGCGTTGCCTCACCCACTACATGACGAAACAACTCAGGATCCCAGTTGGCAACCTCAGGCAGACACGCGGTCCAGTCCTACCCATCGGAAATGACCCTCTATCTGCCACAGCCAGGTGTTACATGGGCGACCCCTTGGCCTGGTCCAGCCACTCAGGTCCCCAACAATGAAGATCTTACGAGCTGATCACCCTCAGGGAAACACGCCACATGGCTGTAGTGCCATAACTGACACTCCCTCACAATACAGGCCATGTGCCTCATTCGGGACTCCATGAGCAACACAAAGTCAAACCAGCAAGACCCAAGGATTTTCTGGAGAGATGCAGTACCAAAGGAGTCCAGTCTTTGTCTCAGGTCACTTGATAGCGTCCATGTCTCACAACCATATAGCAAGACAGGGAGCATCAGAACTTTAAAGACTTGGACGTTTGTCCTTTTGCAGATATCAGGAGCACCACACACCCCTTTCCAGTGACCTCATGACCCCCATGCTCTCCCAATCCATCTAATGTTGTCATAGGAAGAGTCACCGGAGTCATGAATGTCACTGCCGAGGTAAGTAAACCTCTCGATGAGGTCGACACTCTCTCCGCAGACAGACACACTGCTGATGGCCATGGAGCCAGGAGGTCATTAAAGGTCAGGACCCTCACAAGCTCAGACACTCAGACCCCTCACTCAGTCTCTCGAGTGCTCCGATCAGAACCTCCATTGACTCTGCGAAGATCACAGCATCGTCAGCAAAGTCAAGATCCGTGAATCTCTCTTCCCCAACAGATGCCCCACAGCCACCGGACCCCACGAGTCTGCCCAACACCCAGTCCATACAAGCATTGAACAGAGTAGGAGCAGAACACACCGCTGAATCCCCTGGGAAACATGTAGAGGGTTCTGGCTCCATTTTGCACAGCACTAAGAGTACCAGTGTACAGGCCGGCCATGATATCCAGCAACCTCACGGGGATCCCGCAAACCCTCAGGATGTCCCACAGGGACATTGATATAAAATAACAGTCAGTCAGTCAGTCAGTCAGTCATTACCCAACCCGCTACATCCTAACACAGGGTCACGGAGGTCTGCTGGATCCAATCCCAGCCAACACAGGGCGCAAGGCAGGAAACAAACCTTGGGCAGGGCGCCAGCTCACCACGGTATAAAATAACAATGCTACTGAATTAATACTTCTTCTTCTTCTTTCAGCTGCTCTCATTAGGGGTTGCCACAGTGGATCATCTTCTTCCATATCTTTCTGTCCTCTGTATCTTATTCTGTCACACCCATCACCTACATGTTCTCTCTCACCACATCCATAAACCTTCTCTTAGGCCTTCCTCTTCTCCTCTTGCCTTGCAGCTCTATCCTTAGCACCCTTCTCCCAATACCCCTCATCTCTCCTCATCACATGTCCAAACCAACACCATCTCGCCTCTCTGACTTTGTCTCCAAACCGTCCAACCTGAGCTGACCATCCAATGCCCTCATTTCTATGGTTAATGATTTCCTCTCCGTTTGTGCTGGTGATTGCTGGGATTGCATTGCGAACTTCTTGCTTGTGGATTTGTGGAGCTAAGATCTTATTAGCTTTCTCTCCATGTTCATAATAATGATGTCTTGATTTAAGTATGAGTTGTAAGTTTCTTTAGTTGTTTAATGTCCTCATTTCTAATCCTGTCCATCCTCGTCACACCCAATGCCAATCTTAGCACCTTTAACTCTGCCACCTCCAGCTCTGTCTCCTGTGCCACCGTCTCCAGCCCATATAACACAGCTGGTCTCACTGCCGTCCTGTAGACCTTCCCTTTCTCTCTTGCTGATACCCGCCTGTCACAAATCACTTGATGAATTAATACTTAATGCTATGAAGTGTGGAGAACTTATAGAAAGGTTATGGCCCTTTAGGTTTACACTGAGCACCTTCTTCTTATTTACCCAGTTATTACTGAGCTATGAGTGTGCCCTCCAGGTAGGGTGGCTGATGCCAGCCTCTATTTTCTTATTGATTTTCTTATTGGATGTTATGCTGATGGGGTAGACTCTGATTTTTCTAAAATGAATTTCCAGTTTGGATAAACAAGTTTCCTTATCTCACCTCCACCGCCGGGCTGGTGACACCTCCGCTCCCTTACTCTGTGACGATGTCTTCTATATTTTGTAACTGTCTCTTATAGACACAACACAGCAAGTGTGACATCCGTGTCATTTTACTTTTAATTACGGGTAGTTCTATGCAAAGCCGGTAACCGACCAAAGGGCCCTGTCTTTGTCATGGCACCTCATTGTTTATGCAGCTAAGTGTGCCAGATGAACTTCCTGAAATCCTGTATTTGTCATACTTATTCAAATGCCAAGTGATGATTGATTACACCCTGAGCACCTTCTTTTTATTTATCCAGTAATTACCGAACTATGACCGTGTCCCCGAGGCAGGGTGGCTGACACCAGGCTGTTTCGTCTTCTGTAAATCATCCCACTGAAAGGCTCCACAGAGTGCTGTGTGTTTAATGACATGGAGGAAACATCTCATAACACGTGATGGGTTCCTGTTTATCTTGTCACGTCAGATGTTGCATTATGATTGGCTAGGCCAGTAAACTTGAATTTCCTTCTTTGAGGTCGCACCCCCTTCTAAACAGACTGGGCGGTCCCATCAGTCCACTGAAGTCCTTCATTCTCCATCTGCAGTGCCCTCCGTAATATTTGGGACAAAGACACGTGTTTCGTTGATTTGCCCCTCAGCTCCACAGTTTAAAATGACAAATCAAACAATTCAGACATTGTGATGAAAGGGCACATGGCAGACTTGAATGTGAGGGGATTTGAGTTCATTTTGGTCACATGACACTTTTCTGCACAGTCCCCCCCCATTTCAGGGCACCATGATATTTGTGATAATTGGCGTCTCAGGTGTTTGTGATTCCTCAGGTGGGTTTCATGGCTTCATAAGGTACCTCAGCCTGCTTCTGGGGTCTGTAGCTGCCATTGTTCAACATGAGGACCAGAGCTGTGCCAATGAAAGTCAAAGAAGCCATTATGAGGCTGAAAAATGAGAAGAGATCCATCAGAGACATCAGTGACACCTGAGGATGACTGGAATATCATGAAGAAGAAAGAACACACTGGTGGGCTCAGCAATCACAAAGGGACTGGTAGGCCAAGGAAGACCACCACTGCTGAGAACAGAAGAATCCTCACTTTGGTCAAGAAAAAGCGGAAAACGCCTGTCTGACAGACCAGAAACAGTCTTCAGGGGGCCAATGTGGACGTGTCAGAGACAACTATCAGCAGAAGACTTCATGAACAGACACACAGAGGACGACACACTGCAAGATGGAGACCACAAAAACCGGATGACCAGATGAAGGACTTCAAAGAGCCTGCAGAATTCTGGGAAAAGGTCTTGTGGACAAAGGAGACACCTCATCAGAGTGGTGGTGAGAACAAAGTGTGGAGATGACAAGGAACTGCCCGAGATCCAAAGCAGACCACCTCATCTGTTAAACATGGTGGCACTGAGGGCATGTATGGCTGGCACAGATCCTGGCACACTTCTCTTTACTGGTGATGGAATGGCTGACAAGCACAATGAATTCTGAGGTGTGTAGAAACATCTGATCTGCTCAAGTTCCAGTAAACGTCTCCAGACTCAGTGGACGGCACTTCATCCTACAGCAAGATAAGGAGCCAAACACACTGCTGAGGACACACAGGAGTTTATCAAAGATAAAAAATGGAAAATTCTGGAATGTCCAAGCCAGTAACCCAATTGAAATCCAACTGAGCAGGCCTTCCATACGCTGAAGAGAAAACGTAAGGGGACAAGCCCCCCAAAACAAGCAGGAGCTGAAGATGGCTGCATGAGAGGCTTGACAGAGCATCACCAGAGAAGACCCTCAGCCCCTGCTGATTCCTGTGACGTCAAACAGTCACTGCATGTGAGGGACATGTGACAAAGAATTAAATATGACAACGGCTTTAACAGACCTGCCATTGCTGTGTCCAAACATTATGGTGTCCTGAAGTGGGGGACCATGCAGAGAAAGTGTTGAGAGACTGAAGTGTCTGCAAATCCCCTTAAATGAAAGTCTGAAATGTGCACTTTAATCCCGATGTCTGAATTGTTATTTTAAATTGTGCAGCAAAGGTGGAAATCAAGGACGAGTGAGTCTTTGTCCCAAAAATGAAAGGTGGCACTGTATCTAGCCATCCATTTTCTAAGCTGCAGTGTCTATCCTGGCAGCACAGGGCACACGGTACCCACACACAAAGGGCCAATTTGGAGTCACCAGCTCACTGACGTCATGCTTACTTTACAATGAAGCCCCCATTCACCCGCGTATTGGACATTTTAATTTACTTATTTGCCCGACCCCCTTATTCAAGACCACTACAGCATCAGTGATACAACTGGCTCCATTTCTTTTTGGTTTTCCTGTTGGACCACAGGCACATCATGTGACTCGCTCAGAGTCACACAGGTGTCAGTAGTGAGATTTGAACCCTCAGCGTCAGGGTTTGAACACCACACTGCCCGTCATGGCCTGTGCCATCTTTATTTATGTACAGAGGATTCAGAAAGACTTCAGCCCCCTTCACTTTCTGCTCACTTTATTGTAAATTTCTTTTTTAAATGGATAAATCTGCCATTTTTTCCCATCAATCTGCACTCGATCACCCATAATGACAAAGTGAAGAGATGCTTTCAGACTAACTGACATGTCTCATTCCTAGAAGTGTTCAGGGGCTTTGCTGTGACCATCAACATTTTCATTTATTAGTCCCGACCTTTACGTACAAAGCTGCGGACTAAAATTACGAGTCTCTGTTTGTGTGTACGCCAGTTATATGAATCTGACCCCAGGACACCTGTTCTCGCACTCCTGACTCCTCACCCTGAGCTCTGCTAACGCCGACTGCTCCTCCAGTTTGATTCGTCTGCCAGCCTTTCCTTTTAAACCTTGCAGTCACTCGCCCATCTGACAATGGCGCCGATCCACGAGGGCACACTTACTAGCCGTAGCTAAACAGATTCAGCTGCCTTTCTTCATTTAACCAGACACATGGAGTATCACAGTCACTTTCAATTCCAAAGGCTCATTCCACACATTCACATTCCACTTTGAATCCTTCCAGCTGTGCTGCTTGTCTATGAATGGGCTGAAATCTAAATAAGCAATGTGGACCACATTGTTAACATTTGCAGTGCAACATCTTTTGGAATGTTTTTTGCAATACATATAGTAATAAAATGCATTGCTTTTGTCATTCCAACACATGGTGCATCACAAATATTTGTAGTAATTAAATGCATTACTAAAAATGTTTCTGATGCGCCATATGCTAGAGTGACAAACAATGCATATGTCTTTCTCATAAGCCTTTTGATATTAAATTCATTAAAGCAGTGTTAAAGTTTATGATGCAGCATCTGTTGGAATAATACATGCAATGCATGTGTCTCTGTTATATGGCATTCGGTATGGAATTCAT
>JANRMT010062852.1:13088819-13127115 GCA_026402145.1 Polypterus bichir lapradei
GATAGATAGATAGATAGAAAAGGCACTATATGATAGATAGATAGATAGATAGATAGATAGATAGATAGATAGATAGATAGATAGATAGATAGATAGATAGATAGATAGATACTTTATTAATCCCTAGGGGAAATTCACATACTCCAGTAGCAGCATACTGATTAAAACAATATTAAATTAAGGAGTGATAAAAATGCAGTTTTAATATATAATATATTATATTATATATTATTATAATATATAATAAGGAGCCATTAAAAGTGAATGCTGCTGTTTAAGATTGACATAAGCAATTAAGGGTGGGGAACCCTAACAAAAGAGACCACTAAAATGAAGCATCAAAATGTCATTTCAGCAATAAGAGCTTCATCAGCAATAGTTGACTTCCCATTAAGAAACAGGGTTGGAACAAAAACCTGAAGCCACTGCGGCCCTCCAGGACTAACGCTGCCCACCCCTGCCTTAAACGGTCCCAGCCTATGACAAAGAAAAGGGAGATGTAGTCCTGAAAGTTGTCTGAAGATGTTTTCACACCTATTGCATTTAGAGCAGTTGCTTTGAACTCTGGAGCAATTTCTTCTTTATTCCTGGTTTACTTTGTTAGATGTGAACACACAAATCTCACTCGGGTGTAGGAACCCTTTAGGAATGGTGGCAGTACCAAGCAAACCCTGCAGAGGTCGAATGTGATTTGTCATGGGAATGATCCGATTACTGTGCATTATGGGTAACATTTGTGTATGGTGTGGTAGTCACGCTCTGCTAGTTCTCCCGCTAATCGACATAAAAACATTTGCTTCAAACCTAGTTTTGTTAAACTTGACTTGAATGTATGGAATGTTATCTGATATTATTAAAATGTTATTAAAAAATATAGATAAAAGTATAACAGAGTTCACATAAAACAACTCGTCCAGGTACCTGTCAATCAGAGCAGGCCTAGCACCTGATTCAGGCTCTGAAGCTCGCTGTCTCTTTCGTGATTGGATAGCAGTTGACGACGTTGAAAACGATGTAAATTCACTTGTGAGCAGGTCGATGTAACCACATAAAGAGGTGGTGTGACAGCTCAAACCCACTAATCTTACGGCACAACACTGATAGTGGGGTGTCCCGTCGATGTAATTGCTCTTCAGGGCACAATGCAGACATTCAACGAATGTTAACTGTGATAAAACGTACAACCCAGTGTCAAAAGAAAGCTGGGTCTCTGCAAAAAATGTAAATAAAAACAGAATGCAATGATTTTTGAATCATGTCAACCCCATTTTTAATTGCAAGTAGTACAAAGACATTATATTAAATGTATGAAACTTAGAAATTGTATCAATTTTTTTAAATAAACAGTCAAGTCTGTGTACGCCGATCACAAAAGTCGGAAATAACGCACAGCATTAAGCTTCCAGGTGTCCACATGCTGTAGCATTCATCCATCCATCCAATATCCAACCCGCTATATCCTAACTACAGGGTCACGGGGGTCTGCTGGAGCCAATCCCAGCCAACACAGGTACCGCTACATAAATGGCCGACAAATCCCAGCAGTCTCAGTAGTAATACACTATTGGCCACCCTCAGAGTTGTGCAGGGGTTGTTGGGTAGAACGATAATTAGGCAGTCTCTTTAAAAAGGGGCTGGAAAGATGCTGAGGAAAAATCTTGTCATCTGGGATAATTCGTTTCCACGCTTCTCGCCCCACCTCTGGAATACAACCGCTGTTAGATTACAGTTTCATTCTGCATTTATGTGCTTGTCCTCTGCCTGCTTGTTCTTGCGATTTCCTCTGGGTTGGTAAACGTCGTCGTCCAGGGAGCGTTCCTAACAACTGGAACATGGTAGGACAAAACTTTCTTAACATTCAGGAAACCGATCACCTCAGTTCATTCTCACCATTGTCCACACCTACTGGACTGGATGGTGTTTTGGACTGGGCTGTAAGTGTGTCTCATTTATCATATGGCGCCTGGTGTTTATGTTCAGTTTCATTTGCGTAGTCTTTGTAAGTGTCTCTTTGTGGGAGTGTGCGAGTCGGATCAAGTTTGAGCAGGTTCCCAGTTTCATTTGGGGTCAATGTGCTTGACTAACTTCTCAAAACAGCTCCACCTTTTTCCTTCATATCTTCTTTTACTTTATCCATTCACTGCCTCTTTGGCTTCCTTCACTTTCTCTTCTCATGGACTTCCATTCCCATCACTCTGTTGCCCACATATTCATGGTTTCTCCTCATCACATGGTAATAACCCTTCAATCTACTTTCCTGTTCTTTCTTAGATATCTCTCATTGTTGTTGTACACAACTGATTGTCTCATTTCTTATTCTGTCCATTTTTATAAATCCACACATCCACCTCCATATTCTCAGTTCTACCACATTCAACTTCTTCTCCCGCTCTCCCTTTTATTGCCCATGTCTCAGCTCGAAGACATCACTGCTGGTCTTAAAAACCTGACCTTTAACCTTCACCTTAATTTTTTGATCACACAATTCTCCAGATACCTTCTTCCAATTGCTCTGTCCACACTACACTCTATGGGTTATCTCTGCATTTAATTCTCCATCTTGGGCTACCACTGATCCTAGATGTTTAAACTTCTCCAGTCTTTTCAATGGCTCTACCTGCAGGCTAACTTGTGAATCCTGATCATTATTGAACATCAGATATTCCGTCTTCTTCCTATTTATCTTCATCCCTCTGTCTCCCAAAGCCCTTCCCCATCCTCCCAACTTCTCCTCCACTTCCTCTTTGCTGGTGCAACGCAACGCAATTTCACCAGCACAAAGCCTGAACCAGGGGGACAAGTCTTTTAATCCCATGAGTCAACTCATCCATAAACCTGATCAAAGAAGTAAAGACTTTAAGAAGACCCCTGGTGCAGACCTCAGCTAACTGGGATCTTGGCTGTTAGTCCAACCGGAGTCCTCACTTCCTCATACATCTCCTGGTCAATCACCCCACACTCCTCTATTCATCCTTCCTCTCTCATTCACTACCTTCTCCACATGACCACCACATGCAAACCTTTCTCGATAATTCTCTTTGAGTTTTCTCAATGCAGAGACTGCATCAGTTGGTCCTTTCCCTGGCATAAAACCAAACTGACCAGTGTGTAAAACCAGTGAGAATCTAACACACTGTTAAAGGTACGATCAACTCTCCATTAAGGAACTAAGTCACCCAGGGACCTGTGGGGGTATTAATCCAGGTTTGGCCCTTTTCATACGGAGTCTTGGACTTCTGACCATCCATTGAGGAGGAGAGATGGGTCTTCAAATGTAACAATATTTTAGCAAAAAGACATCCAACATACAATATGGATTATGTGGCACGAGTAATGGGAGATTTTTTTTGTGTGGATGTTTTCATTGTGTCATCCAGCATGGGTCACTATTGGGTACTGTTCTATCAGAACTGTTGTTATCTCAGTTCTCCACGCAACTATAAAATTTAAATATTTTCTCACACACCACTACAAACTATGTGTGGTAAGTAGCATATAAAAAATATATATCATTTTTGGGAAGGAGTATTCCTTTAAATTGACTCCATAGTATTACTATCATCCAGAACTCTAAGAAAACTTAGAACCTTCACCTACATTTTTAAAGCCACCAAGTTTGGTTTGAGAATTTCCTTCTTCTGTCGTATTAGTTTTGACCTCAGCCTGTTTTCTTCTTGCCCACTTGCTGCTTCACTTCCTGTCCTTTTTTCCATCTTTCAAGTCATTTGGGATGAGCGTCTCCTGCAATGGCCACACTTGCCTCACTCTGGTCTGCCAACAACAGCAGTCACTCCAGCATTTCTTCACATTCACCTTGTAATTGACAACATGGGCTAACTGGCATCCCAGCCTGGATGGATGGTTCCTTACCAGAATGCCTGCCCACCCGTATCCCGACCAGGTTGACTGATGGTACATTTCTTGGTCGGGAGGCCGTTGTAATGGATTGACAAGAGGGAGACTGCTTCCCAGGGCCATGTGCTTCCCCAATATACTGGGTGGCGACATCCCTCTCGCATGCTTCCCATTTGGACACCTGCAGGGCTGCATAAAAGTTGTAGTTTTGATAGGCAGCCATGTTGGGGTTGTTGGGTGCCTCTAGGGGGAGCTGCTGGAGGCAAGATCTCTTGTCACGGAGAGGTTTTGCCTGACCCAGAAGTGCTTCATTGGATGTAATGTGATAGCACCACAAGTACACAGGGTCTAGTATAAAGGAAGGTGCTCCGCTTCACCCAGGAATTCAGGGTCGGGATGAAGCTCACCCAGAAGGAGTGGAGAAGGGAAGAATCATATTGTTGGAGTTATCGAGTGTGTAAGGCATTTGTGAAAATGAATTCATTTATTTTGCTTCTGCATCCGTTTTTGTGCTGCTCTGTCTGGGGTTTGGGGTGCTACTCTGCCTCCTAGTGGTCATAACCTAACCAGATGGATCATGACCTGAAGGCTTGAGAGCTCAGTATCAAGGGGACACCTAACAACATTCATCAGTGTGGGTATTTTGGGTCCCACAAAACTCAACCATGGATCACAAAACTGTGTGGAAAGAGATTTGTCCTGATACTGTATGCTCTTCCATTTCGAGGCTGAGGATGAAAGCTTTTTGTCATGGATGGCCACTAGAGATGAAAACTGGATCCATGACTTTCAACTGTAGACCCGGGTTGATGTCACGATGCTACGTGGTGAAATCTGTTCAGTCGATCTCCAAAAAAGTCACAGTAGCATTTATGAATGTCACTGAAATTTTCTCTCAACCTGACCATGAACAACCACACACAGGCTGGACAGAAGGCAGACCTAAAACTTAGGTGGGATGAGAAGTGGATGGGGAAGATCTTGCTCCTTCAGATCTCCCCCTAGTATTTGGAGACCACAAAGATACCATCTGTAGGACAATATTTGGGAGCAAACACAAAGTTATTGAAGAAGTGGCTGCAAGTGCAAGACTGGTAGGGGGGCTACGTAATGCCATGTCTCCCTGCTGACAGAGACTATGCAGAAAAATTCAAATGCGAGCGTCAGTAGGCGTAGCACCCTTTGAACCAAGTTAGCCAAACTATTCTATAACATTTCAGTCATTATTTACTGCTCTGATGCTGATCTTTCTGCTCATAAAATTGATCATTATGATAGCAACAGTCGAGAAGAATTAATTGCAGAATCACTAGAGTGTCTCTTACTTTTGCACGATTTGGCTCAAAAACTAATCATCACATCGGCATCTCATAACAGATCTAAGTTTCAAGTTTGGTATTTTTCCATCCAGCCAGTTTAGCTTTAGACGGTCCACAAGAAACGGTGACACTCACAGGCAGGCAGACACCGATCAACGGGATATCGATGTTTTTTGTATCAGGGGACTCTAAAACGTCAAGAGCCATCGAAACGCGAAGATCAAAATTTTTGTCGAATCTAAAGCTTTCGCTCCTCCCCCATACACGATAGGTTTTGGTAGAGGAGGCTGCGAAGCAAAAATATTTGACCACAAATTAAAAAGAACAGACGCGGCACAGGAGTCAGGCCATCTTTGACTACAATGATGTCAGGAAGGTCGTTAGACAAACTAAAATTAAAATAATTCGGATGTGAGCGTCAGTAGGCTTTGTGCTGACCTGAACTCTTCTCTAACATTTCAGTAATTATTTACCACTCTGATGTGAATCTTTCTGATTATAAAATAGTCATTACGATAGCAATTGATGCGAAGAATTCATAATTAATTACAGAATTACGGTATTTGAGGGTTCTCCGAGATAGTCTGTTTCTCTTGCAAGATTTGGCTCAGAAACTATTCAGCACACGGTCATCTCATAACAGGCCTAAGTTTCGAGTTTGGGATTTTTCCATCCAGACGGTTTGGCTCTAGAACATCCTCAAGAAACTGTGACACTCACAGGCAGGCAGACAGACACCCATCATTGAGATATTGATGTTTTCTGTATCGGGGACCCTAAAACGTCAAGATCCGAAGATCGAAATTTTTGATGAATCTATAGCTTTTGCTCCATAGGTTATGATAGGGGAGGCTACAAAGCAAAAATATTTGGCCACAAATTAAAAAGAACAGACGCGGCACAGGAGTTAGGAGTCAGGCCATCTTTGACTACAATGATGTCAAGAAGGTTGTTAGACAAACTAATATCAAAATAATTTGGACGTGAGCGTCAGTAGGCTTTGTGCTGAACTGAACTCTTCTCTAACATTTCAGTAATTATTTACCACTCTGATGTGAATCTTTCTGATTATAAAATAGTCATTACGATAGCAATTGATGCGAAAAATTCATAATTATTTGCAGAATTACGGTATTTGACGGCTCCTCGAGAGAGTCTGTTTCTCTTGCATGATTTGGCTCAGAAACTAATCAGCACACGGTCATCTCATAACAGGCCTAAGTTTCGAGTTTGGGATTTTTCCGTCCAGATGATTTGGCTCTAGAACATCCTCAAGAAACTGTGACACACACACACTCATCATCGAGATATTGACTTTTCTGTATCGGGGACCCTAAAACGTTGAGATCCATCAAAGACCGGAGATCAAATTTTTGATAAATCTAAAGCTTTCACTTCTCCCCCATCGACGATAGGTTATGGTAGGGGAAGCTACAAAGCAAAAATATTTGACCACAAATTAAAAAGAACAGACACGGCACAGGAGTCAGGCCATCTTTGACTATAATGATGTCAAGAAGGTTGTTAGACAAACTAAAATCAAAATAATTTGGACGTGAGCGTCAGTAGGCTTTGTGCTGACCTGAACTCTTCTCTAACATTTCAGTAATTATTTACCACTCTGACGCTGATCTTTCTGATCATAAAATAGTCATTACGATAGCAATCGATGAGAAGAATTCATAATTACAGAATTATGGTATTTGAAGGGCAGCATGGTGGCGCAGTAAGGAGACCTGGGTTCGCTTCCCGGGTCCTCCCTGCGTGGAGTTTGCATGTTCTCCCTGTATCTTCGTGGGTTTCCTCCCACAGTCCAAAGACATTCAGGTTTGTTGCATTGACGATTTTGTATTGTCCTTAGTGTGTGCTTGGTGTGTGTGCCCTGCGGTGGGCTGGCGCCCTGCCCGGGGTTTGTTCCTGCCTTGCGCCCTGTGCTGACTGGGATTGGCTCCAGCAGACCTCCATGACCCTGTGTTAGGATATAGCGGGTTTGATACTGGATGGATGGTATTTGATGGTTCCTCTCGAGCGCCTCATTCTCTTACACGATTTGGCTCAGAAACTAATCAGCCCATCGTCAATCTCAAAGCTTAAGTTTCAAGTTTGGGATTTTTCCGTCCATCTGTTTTAGCTCAAAGCCATGACACACACACACACATAGGCAGACACACACCCATCATTGAGATATCAATGTTTTCGGTATCAGGGGATCCTATAACGCCAAGATCCATCGAAATCTGAAGATCGAAATTTTTTCGAAATTTGCTCCTCCCCCATAGATGATAGGTTTATGGTGGTAGAGGGCACAGAGCAAAAATGAGGAGTGCAGTAAATATACTGAGTTATCCTATGAGTGAGTTGTAGAGTAAATTAGGAGCAAATAAAAACTGCTATAAAACATTCATGTTATCATCTTCTGCCAGTTTGGGGTCACTGGAGCACAGAGGCTGACCTGTTAGCATTAAACATAAGGGAGGAATCAGCCCTGCACAGGGTGCCAGTCCACTGGAGGGCACATTCACTCATGCCAGGCCGACTCAATCCATGCCACTTTGGGGGGGGTACAGGAGGTGATTGGTGATATGTAGTGAGATCATAAAAAACAGATGGCGGTGATCTGTGAAAATGGCCATCCATCCATTATGAGATGGGTTTGATGTAGTTCAGAGTCAGAGGGTGAGGAGTTTAAGATGGCAGCTATGAAGGCAAGGCAGGAGGCAAAACTGGACTGGTGATAGCCTATAGTATTAATAATAAATGCAAACGAGTAATTGTAATGAGATAATCTTACAAAAAAGTTCATGAGCTGTTCAAATCTAATTTTGTTCTCCTACATTTTATTTTTTAGGGCACAGTGTCAATGGACCCCTGGTATCTGGTAACAACAAGACACAAATCCACGGTGAGTGGCAGAAACACACAAAGTTTTACCCAGCGTCTCGTTTTGTTGTTTTCATGTGTCTCGTGTCGCAGAAAGAGCAGCTGCTGTGCAAAGCCCACCTTGCTTTGTTCCTGCTACAAAGAGGGCAGGCGCCTCTTCACCTCATGACGACAGAGCAGTGGCAGTGACGTCTCACACCATGAAGACCTTTGAGAGGCTGGTCCTGGACTACTGGAGTCCATTAGTGGTAGACCACCTGGACCCTATTAGATCTTATCAGACTAAGACTGGAGTAGAGGACGCAATTATCTGTCTACTCCACAAGGCTGAAAAAAGTGGCCATACTGTAAGGATGATGTGTTTTGATGCCTCCAATGCCTTCCATACCACCCAGCCATCCTTGTTACAGGGTCAACTCAGAGATTTGCAGGTGGATGAGCCTCTGGTGTCCTGATGATGGACTATCTGTCAGGCAGACCACCATCTGTGAGACTCCAGGCCTGTGTGAGCAACACTGGAGCACCACGAGGAACAGGCCTGTCTGCTTTACTCGTCACTCTGCACACCTCAGACTAGAAATACAACAGCAGGTCAGGTCACTTGTAGAAAATCTCAGGTGATTCTGCACTTATGGGAGGGTATTGATAAGGTGGGACGAGACAGAGGAGTCGGGGGGACCGTGTGTTTGCTAAATCTACCTAAATAAAAAAAAAAACACTTTCTTAAAAATAACTGCACCACACAAACCAAACATGGAAACACCTTTACCTGCCCAGGGTGCAATATTAGAACACTCTAGATGAGAACATGACAGTCCTGTCCTCTTAATTCTCCTAAAATAACATCAAGTTGAGTTTTGAAAGTCCCTAAAGTCCTACTGTCTACCACACTACTTGGTCTCTTATTCCAAGTGTCTATCGTTCTTTGTGTAAAGAAAAACTTCCTAACGTTTGTGCGAAATTTCCCCTTAACAAGTTTCCAACTGTGTCCCCTGTGACAGATAGGGGGCGCTGTCATCCCCTTGAACCCTCAGATCAAACGCCAGATAAAAGTCCAATAATAATATTTATTAGGGACAAACTAGTGCACAAAGCACCCTCCACTCCACTATACTCATTAACCACAATCAATAATCAATACAATAAACAATCCTCCACTCCCAGACGCGTTGCCACCGTTCCTCCCATCTCAGCTCAACCCTGGGATCTCCCACAGTCCTTTTTATAGTCCGTGACCTGGAAGTGTTTCTCTCTCTCTGTCCATGTGACTGGTAACACTTCCGGGTCAGATAAAAACTCCTTTTCTTCAACCCGGAAGCACGTCATTTCTTCTGTCCATGTGACTAAGACGCACTTCCGGGTTGTAGGGAAAACAATCGTTCTTCCTCCCTGCAGCGCCTTCTAGCGGCCCCTGTGGTATCCAGCAGGGCTGTGGATAAAATCTCCATTGTCCATAATTCCCTGCTGGCATTCAGGTCACCTCCATGCTGCAGGGAGGGCTCCATCTGGCGGCCTGGGGGAATTGGCCGGGATGAACGACCAGCCATATGCCACACCCCATGTTCTTGATGAACTAATTTTAAAATAACCATCTCGATCCACTACACTAATTGACTTCATCATTTTAAACACTTCAGTCAGGTCTCCTCTTCATCTCCTGTAAAGGCTCAGCTCCTCATAACTCATCCACTGTAGGTCTGGAATCAGCCTAGTCGCTCTTCTCTGGACCTTCTCTTGTGCGGTTATGTCCTTTTTGTAGCCTGGAGAATAAAACTGCAGACTCCAGTTCAGTCCTCATCAGTGTGTAATAAAGCTTGAGCATACCCTCCTGTGACTTGTACCCCATGATAAAAGTTGCATAATGTGACATTGGCTTTAAAACATTAGGACACTCAAGATGAGAATGGGCCATTCAGCCCAACAAAGCTCGCCAGTCCTATCCACGTATTTCTTCAACAATAACATCAAGTCGAGTTCTGAAAGTCCCTAAAGTCTTACTGTCTACCACACTACTTGGTCGATTATTCCAAGTGTCTATGGTTCTCTGTGTGATAAACTAATGTTTATGCAAAATTTACCCTAACAAGTTCCCAGCTGTGCCCCTGTGTTCTTGATGAACTCAGTTAAAAGTCTCCGTCTCGATCCACTGGACTAATTCCCTTCATCGTTTTAAACACTTCAATCAGTCAGGTCTCCTCTTCATCTACTTAAGGCTCAGCTCCTTTAATCTTTCCTCACAACTCATCCCGTGTAGCCCTGAATCACCCTAGTCCCTCTTCTCTGGACCTTCTCTTGTGCTGTTATATCCTTTTTGTAGCCTGAAGACCCAAACTGCACCCAGGACTCCAGATGAGGCCTCACCAGTGTGTTATAAAGCCTGAGCAGAACCTCCTGTGACTTGTACTCCACACGTCAAGGCGCTATATAACCTGACATTCTGTTAGCCTTCTTAATGGCTTCTGAACACTGTCTGGGAGTCGATAGCTTAGAGTCCACTACGACTCCTAAATCCTTCTCACTCTCGGTGGACTCTCGATTTTCAGACCGCCCATTGTGTATTCAAACCTCACATTTTTACTTCCTATGTGTAATACTTTTCCAATTGTGTCCTCGATGAACTCATTTTAAAGTCACCGTCTCAATCCACTACACTAATTCCCTTCATCATTTTAAACACTTCAGTCAGGTCTCCTCTTCATCTCCTTAAGGCTCAGCTCTTTTAATCTTTCCTTACAACTCATCCCCTGTAGCCCTGAATCAGCCCAGTCGCTCTTCTCTGGTCTTTTTCCAGTGCTGTCCTTTTTGTAGCTCATCATCCACAAATCTGCCCAAGCCTGTATGCTGTCCAAGTCCATCTTTGATTATTTAATGGATCCTTGATTATCTGATAATCCACCTAGTGTGGTATGCAAATTTGCAAACTTAACCTACATGGTTGTGTGTACCCATGCACCTTGTCCCCTCATGGAACATATCATCATTAACCTGGTTGTTATTTATTGTCCAACCTGCTATATCCTAACACAGTGTCATGGGGGTCTGCTGGAGCCAATCCCCGCCAACACAGGGCGCAAGGCAGGAACAAATCCCCGGGCAGGGCGCCAGCCCACCACAGAACACACACCCACACACCAAGCACACATTAGGGCCAATTTAGGATCGCCAATGCACCTAACCTGCATGTCTTTGGACTGTGGGAGGAAACCCATGCAGACACGGGGAGAACATGCAAACTCCACGCAGGGAGGACCTGGGAAGCGAACCCACCTTACTGCAAGGCAGCAGTGCTACCACTGCGCCACCGTGCTGCCTACGTCTGACATACCCAGCAATTATCCATCCATCCATTATCCAACCTGCTATATCCTAACTAGAGGGTCACGGGGGTCTGCTGGAGACAATCCCAGCCAACACAGGGCCCAAGGCAGGAAACAAACCCCGGGCAGGGTGCCAGCCCACCACAGAGCACACACCCACACACCAAGCACACACTAGGGACAATTTCAAAGCGCCAATGCACCTTACCTGCCTGTCTTTGGACTGTGGGAGGAAACCCATGCAGACACGGGGAGAACATGCAAACACCACGAAGGGTGGACCCGGGAAGCGAACCCTGGTCTCGTTATTGTGAGGCAGCAGCGCTACCACTGTGCCACCGTGCTGCCCGTGGTTGTTATTTATATTCCTATCCAAATCATTTATATTTATATAAAAAGAGCCGCGGCCCCAGCACTGCCCCCTGCTGGTCACCACTCTTAACATCGGCCAGTTCTGATGAGGTTCCTCACATCATCACCCTCTGCTTCCTGTGTCTGAGCCAATTCTGTGCCTGTCTACACAGCACATCCTAAACTGCCACTTCTTTTAATTTGATGCCCACCCTCTCATGTGCCACCTTATCAAATGCTTTCTGAAAGTCAAGATAAATCATATCATCTGCTCTACTCTGGTTGTATGCTTTTGTTGCTTCCTCATAGAATTCCAGCCTGTCAGTAAAACACGACCTCCCTCTTCTGACCCCACGCTGACTGTTCCTAGTAACTCCTGTCCTTGCCAGGTGTTGTTCAATCTTATCCTTAATAATTCTTTCCATTAATTTTCCTGTGATGCACGTTAAGCTTACTGGCCTATAGTTGCTTAGATCTGCCCTGTCACCTGTTTTATATAACAGGATAATATTTGCCATTTTGTAGTCCTTCAGAATTTCCCCACTGTGCAGTGACTTCCTAAAAATATGCGTCAAGGGTTTATATCTGTACTTGTAGTCTCCTTAAGAACTCACAAATAAATATGATCTGGTCCTGGTGATTTGTTTGAATTCAGCTTTTTTAATCTCAGCAGCACTTCTCTCTCTACAATTTCTAAATCCTTCACTACCTCCTTAGTAGTCCCTGTTACTGCTGGGAGGTTAACTACTACCTCACATTGTGAAGACCTCCGAAAAACGAGAGTTTAGAGCACGTACTCTACATCCGCTCTCCCTGCTCCTCTGCACAATGCTGCATGTTCATGTGGAGTTTGCACATTCTTCCCCGTATCTGTACTGGGTTTCCTCCATGACTTCCCCCATCTCACATACCCCAAAAATGTGTAAGCTGAGTTGATTGACAATTCCAGATTCGTGCCAGTCTAACAGTGTGTGCATGTGTGTGTGTGTGTGTGTGGCACCCTCTCCTGGGCTCTTTACTGCTTTGTCTACAGCACTGCCAGGATGAGCGGCACCTCTCATGACCTGGCTTTGGAGTAAGTGGGGTTGAGATTGGCTGACTTAATGAAGTGTTTCATATCTTTACGTGGTTGTTATAATATGTTTGTTATAATATTAAGTTTAATGTCACTGTCTCTGTGCACACTGTTATAGATTCATTCATACAGGCAGACCAAGTATGGCACACAGGGGCTCAGCATTTAGAATTGCCAGCCAAGCATAGACTAGATAGCCAAAGACAACTGGAGGATTGTATAGTCAGCCTAAAAGACAGAATAGTATGCTTCTGTCCTCTGTCAGCACAAAATCTTCTTTCCTTGTTGGGAGAATAAGAACTGCATGTAGGCATTGTGCTATTCCTATATTTTTTTGGAGGTGGAGTTGAGTTCTTTCCTGTCCTTGTTTGGTGACCAGAGAAAGTGCCTGCACGTGGAGCAACCAGTATGTAAGGATGGACCAACTGCCAATACATTTTGAAGCCTATGGATGGATGATGTCATCCGTCCGGAAAAACCTTTCAGCGCAGTGACGAAAATGGCAGCCTCAATAGATCAAGATCATACCTTGATATTGTCTTGCTATGGCTTCCTTTTGTCTGTTATACCGCATAAAATCGTCATTAAAGAAAGCTAAGTATAATTCTCTCATGTGATTCTTTGTTTCTACCGCCGTAATCACTATGGGAGGGATATCGCCTTTTAATATCATATCTCTATCTTTTCGGTTGCTTAACATGCCGCAATTTAAAAGAACTTATTCCAACAAGGGAGCTTTTGCTTCTAAAGGAAACAGTGGTCAAAGCTGAGACAATAGAGTCAAACAAAAGTTTTGCGCAGCCATCTGTATAATTTTTCCTGGCTGTGAAAGAGTTAGATTGGGAGTACATTGTGTACAGATACGAGTCCAAAACAGAACTGACTTAAGGAGGCAAGGACGGCGGTTTTATGGGTGAGCAGAGGAAGTGAGGTCATCGGGGCCGTAAACCGGAAGTGAGGTCATTGTACCCCGGCGGAATTTCCTGTAACCGGTCTGCAGTGGAAAGAGAGAAAGGGTCAGTAGACCGCGCCACCCCCTGGTCTGACGTGGAATTACCCTCATCCAGGCCCTTTAGCTGCCTCCCACGTGCACGTCTGTGACAAAATCTAATTTATGTTGAGAAAGGCATTGGCTGTAACGTTGGGCAATGGAAAACTAACCGCTCCTTTGTATTTTCTGCTCTTTCATTTTAGAGCTGCCAGACCACTTGTCTTTTAAGGAGGAGAGCTGCTTCTACGACTGCACAAACACAGGTAAGGAAATCATAAGGTGAGGATTTCAATGAAGAAACTCGGGAGCTGCGTCTTTGATGAACAAACTAATCTGCTGTAATCACAACGGGAATAACCATTCAGCGGACGATTCAGGTTTTCTAATTGCATTTGAATTTACATAACATTTACCTGCTTGAATGTACGGTGGATTCAGAACGGATTCAGACCCTTTTACCTTTCTTCACGTGTTGTTAGGTTGCAGCCTTGCACTAAAATCGTGTAAATTCATTTGCTTCCCCTCATCAGGCAATACCCTGGAATGTGAAAGGCAAAATCATGAAATGAAGAAGTTTTGTAAGTTTGTGAAGGGGCAGACCATAAATAATTGCCAAAGAGCGTTGGGTTCACCATCTTGGTGACCTTGTTTAATGTAAGAAGAAATCAATATTGCTTGTTAATCTGTTAGTCGTTTCATTCGTTGTAAAATATTTCTTTTTACTCGTCTTTTTTATTTTGTTTAAATGTTCATTTTAGCTTAGTTGATTTTATTGTGCAGCACTTTGGTTGACATTGGCTGTCTTTTAAATATGACTTGACTTGACGTAATAAGAAATGCGTGGCGGCACAAGAAAAATGTCATTCGGGCAAATGGCCTCAAGCTGAAGGTCTCCGTTGATTTTACACGGGACCCCTCTGAAGATCTGGTCAGAGTGAGAACTGTCCTTCCTTTCTGAATCCACTGTAAATAAGGAAAGCTGTAGGCCTTCATTTTTAAGACTTTGCAAACATCAAGGATGGTATTGGTGATCCAGTAACTATAATGTGTCATTTTCATTGCAGAGTTGTTCAACTGTAAGGAGCCTTTTCAAACTACAGAGGACCATAACTCACCTCCGCCTGCCTCCCAAGGTACAAAGAAAATGGCCGTGCTCATGTTTCAAGTAATACGTTTCATCTGCTGAACTAACTGGGGTTTCTAATGAGTTGGGTGTTTTCCTCTAGGTGGCGCTAGCTCCCTCATTGCAATTGCGGCGTCTTAAGTAACCCAAAACTATATAGATATAACATTAAAAGGCGATATCCCTCCCATAGTGATATGGCAGTTAGCAATCACATAAGAGAAAATAACTTAGCTTTCTTTAATGACGATTTTTGCGGCATAACAGACGAGGAAGCCATAGCAAGACTATTATCGAAGTGGGATCTCGATGTATACAGTCAGGATTTTCAAGATCGGATGACGTAATCTTCCATCTGTCCGTCGGCTTCAAAGGTGTGCCAGGCAATGTTCCAAGGCTTTATAGTCTTTCTCGATGTGCAGGACCTTACATAGGTAAATCATGTCATTCCAAACAAGGCAAAGAGAGGATTCAATTTCATACACACAGAAATAGTGCACGTTGCCCATTTTCGTAGTTGTCCCTTTTTCATTAGAACATTAGGACATTCTTGACGAGAACAGGCCATTTAGCCCACCAAAGCTTGCCAGTCCTCTCCACTTATTTCTTCCAAAAAAACATCAAGTCGAGTTTTGAAAGTCACTAACGTCTTACTGTCCACCACACTACTTGGTCGCTTATCCCAAGTGTTTATCGTTCTTTGTGTAAAGAAAAACTTCTTAATGTTTGTGTGAAATTTCTCATTCACAAGTTCCCAACTGTGTCCCCGTGTTCTTGATGAACTCATTTTAAAGTCACCGTGTTGATCCACTGGACTAATTCCCTTCATCATTTTAATCACTTCAGTCAGGTCTCCTCTTCATCTCCTTAAGGCTCAGCTCTTTTAATCTTTCCTCATAACTCATCCCCTGTAGCCCTGAATCAGCCTTGTCGCTCTTCTCTGGACCTTCTCTTGTGCTGTTATGTCCTTTTTGTAGCCTGGAGACCCAAACTGCACACCGGACTCCAGCTGAGGCCTCACCAGTGTGTTATAAAGCCTGAGCAGAACCTCCTGTGACTTGTACTCCACACATCAAGGCGCTATATAACCTGACATTCTGTTAGTCCAGCGTTTCTCATCCTTTAAGTATTTGCGACCCGAGTTTTCATAACAGTTTTAATCGCGCCCCCCCTAACATTTTTTTGAAATGTAGATGCATATTTTATTATACCTACTTAACTTTTATTGACATTTATCTAACTCCATATTTATTGTTTTAGTATCAGAATGTAGTTTAAGTTAATTTATTTTGGTTTCATGGATGTTTTTTCATATTTTTGATTCTTCTTTTCTTTTTTTCACATCTTCACGCCCCCCTAGGTGGGCCCGCCCCACAGGTTGAGAACCACTGTGTTAGCCTTCTTAATGGCTTCTGAAAACTGTCAGAAGTCGATAGCTTAGAGTCCACTACGACTCCTAAATCCTTCTCATAAGGTGTACTCTCGATTTTCCGACCGCCCATTGTGTATTCAAACCTCACATTTTCACTTCCTATATGTAATTCTTTGCATTTACTGACATTGAATTTCATCGTCCACAAATCTGCCCAAGCCTGTCTGCTGTCCAAGATCCTTCTGTGATGATATAACAGATTCCAAATTATCTGCTAATCCACCTATCTTGTTATCATCTGCAAACCTAACCAGCTTATTCCTTATATTCCTATCTAAATCATTTCTATATATTAAAAATAGCAGTGGCTCCAGCACTTCCCCCTGCTGGTCACAACTCTGAACATCACCCAATTCTGATGAGGTTTCTCACACCATCGTCCTCTGCTGCCAGTGTCTGAGCCAATTCTGCACCCATCTACACACTGAACTCCCACTTCTTTTAGTTTGATGCCCAACCTCTCATGTGGCACCTTATCGAATGCTTTCTGAAAGTCCAGATAAATAATATCATAAGCTCCACTTTGATCGTATCCTTTTGTTGCCTCCTCATAGAATTCCAGCATGTTAGTAAAACACCACCTCCCTCATCTGAACCCATGCTGACTGTTCCTAATAACTCCTGTCCTTGCCATGTGTTGCTCAATCTTATCCTTAATAATTCCTTCCATTCATTTTCCTGTGATGCATGTTAAGCTTACTGGCCTGTAGTTGCCTGGATCTGCCCCGTCACCCCTTTTTATAGAATGGGATGATATTTGCTATTTTCCAGTCCTTCAGAATCTCTCCATTGCTCAGTGACTTCCTAAAAATATCTTTCAAGGGTTTATATCTGCACTCACTAGCCTCCTTTTCTTCTTCTAATGCTTACCTAGCACTTCTAAATGATGAGCTCCTGTGTGCTAAATCTGGCCTGTACATGTGACTGGATTTCTAAAATATTATTTGTGCAGAGCACAGTGACATATTAAACATACAAACTTATATTCTGTTCACAGTGGGAAAAAAGGGTTAATAGTTGATGATATAGGAGTAGGACGATCTTCTAGAAAAAAAGGCATCCTTGGGGATTAAAATGTTCACGAGTCGAGTCACATGTTCACGGTCCAATGAGACGTCGGAGTATGTGGGGACTGTTCAAGGTTCAAGGGATGTGAATGAAGGAGGGTCAGCCAAAAAACAGGAAAAAGAGCAAATCAAAATGTGACCCTACTGAATGTTTCCCCTTCTCATAATTCATGTCTTTCTTCTTATTATTATTCAGTTCTGCCATTGACAGAAGGCAGGTATTAGAAAACTAACCGGGAGATGGGACATAGTCTTCAGTCAAGACAAATGCTCATAAACCTCTCCCTATCCTATCCAATCCTAATCCCTAATGTCTAAACCACAACAAAATCAATATTCATAATCAAATAGTTCAAAGAGAGACATCCAAACTCAGACAAACAAGAAAAAAACTAGGAAATCTCAAATGACCAGGAGACTATTCTATTTAGTGTCTCCTAATGTTGATGGTTGCTATGGTTTCCAAAATTAAGCTTTTGATTTGATTTGATAAACTTTATTAATGTTTGAAGGGGGAAAATTGTGTTTTCATCTGACCTCTGGGTTTGTCGACATCAATTAAAATGGTTAGAAATCCCTAAAAACGGATCCACCGTCGTGAAAACCCCTAAAATAACACAACATGCATCATCATCACGCCACGTTAATGTTATTATTATTACAGCAAAGGATATGAAATTAACAAAAAAAAAGACAAAAATTCAGTTTTAACGTAAATCTTCACGGACATTAAATAAAACGAAATCTATAAAATCGCGTGTCTAATACAGTGTTTCTCAACCTCTGTGGTGTCATGATCCAGATTTTCACATGCCAATTGTGTTCACGCCCCACCTTGGTTGGGGTCCCCCTTCTGTTAATTTAGTAGAAATCGTCCGATCGTGGAGAGTGGGATGGTCCCCCTTGGGGAATCGAGCACGATCGTCAAAGCGTCTGAACGTTAGGTGAATCGAGCGTGATCGTCCGTGCTTTTCCTGCTTGGTGAATCGAACACGATCATCAGAGCAGAGGCTGTAGAGATTGTCCAGGATTGGCCACCTCGCTGTCAGTCGAGAATAATCATCAGAGTGTTTCTTGGAACGGGGGGCTCACCAGCAGTGCCACTAAGGCCCAGAGGTATGGAAACACTGCCTAATATCGGCTTCAGAGTGTGGCGCCCAAGTCTAGGTGCTGGACACTCCACTTACAGCCTCCGAGAGTATTTCAGCTGCAGCAGTGCAAATGGCGTTCTGAAAGCTGCTGTAAGTTCAGATCCCCGACTTGTAACGACTGCTGAAGCACATAAATGGCAAAAAAAGGTGAGACCTTTCACAAACTACAGGCCAGAATTGTCACGGGACTGCACCTAAAATGAGGTCTCCCCCAGGGGAGCCTGACCCTAGGAAATCTGAGGCTTCAGGCCTGTGTAGACCTCAAAATGGAGGACTGGCTTTCAAAGTTCAAAAGTCCAAAAATAACTCACAACACGTCTCACAAGAAACTCCGAGCAGAGACAAGTCCCACCAGAATCTTTATACACTGTGTGCGCAATTATTAGGCAAGTTGTATTTTTGGGATTCATTTTAATATGAAACAAATACAGTGCCATGAGTCAATCCAAAATGTTAATAAACCTGAAACCTGAATGTTATGCAAAGGAAATGTGAGTGTGAACATCATCAGGGGAATACACGTGTGTGCACAATTATTAGGCAACTACAGTCAGGTCCATAAATATCTGGACAGAGACAACTTTTTTCTCATTTTGGTTCTGTACATTACCACAATGAATTTGAAATGAAACAACTCAGATGCAGTTGAAGTGCAGACTTTCAGCTTTAATTCAGTGGGTTGAACAAAACGATTGCATAAAAATGTGAGGCAACTAAAGCATTTTTTTAACACAATCCCTTCATTTCAGGGGCTCAGAAGTAATTGGACAAATTAAATAACTGGAAATAAAATGTTCATTTCTAATACTTGGTTGAAAACCCTTTGCTGGCAATGCCAGCCTGAAGTCTTGAACTCCTGGACATCACCAGATGCTGGGTTTCCTCCTTTTTAATGCTCTGCCAGGCCTTTACTGCAGCAGCTTTACTTTCAGTTGCTGTTTGTTTGTGGGCCTTTCTGAAAAGTGAAATGCACGCTCAGTTGGGTTAACATCAGGTGACTGACTTGGCCATTCAAGAATTTTTTACTTCTTTGCTTTAATAAACTCCTGGGTTGCTTTGGCTGTATGTTTTGGGTCATTGTCCATCTGTATCATGAAATGCCGCCCAATCAATTTGACGTCATTTAGCTGGATTGGAGCAGACAGTATGTCTCTGAACACCTCAGAATTCATTCGGCTGCTTCTGTCCTGTGTCACCTCATCAATAAACACTAGTGTCCCAGTGCCACTGGCAGCCATCACACTGCCTGACTCCACCGTGTTTTACAGAGGATGTGCTATGCTTTGGATAATGAGCTGTTCCACGCCTTCCTTCTCCATACTTTTTTCTTGCCTTTATCATTCTGGTAGAGGTTGATCTTGGTTTCATCTGTCGTCCAAAGAATGTTTTTCCAGAACTGTGATGGCTTTTTTAGATGTTCTTTAGCAAAGTCCAATCTAGCCTTTCTATTCTTGAGGCTTATGAGTGGCTTGCACCTTGCAGTGCACCCTCTGTATTTACTTTCATTTAGTCTTCTCTTTATGGTAGACTTGGATATCGATACGCCTACCAAGCCCTGGAGAGTGGTGTTCACTTGGTTGGCTGTTGTGAAGGGGTTTCTCTTCACCATGGAAATGATTCTGCGATCATCCACCACTGTTGTCTTCCGTGGACGTCCAGGTCTTTTTGCGTTGCTGAGTTCACCAGTGCTTGCTTTCTTTCTCAGGATGTACCAAACTGTAGATTTTGCCACTCGTAATATTGTAGCAATTTCTCAGATGGGTTTTTTCTGTTTTCGCAGCTTAAGGATGGCTTCTTTCACCTGCATGGAGAGCTCCTTTGACCGCATGTTGTCTGTTCACAGGACAATCTTCCACATGCAAGCACCACACCTCAAATCAACTCCAGGCCTTTTATCTGCTTAATTGATAAGTCATAACAACGGACTTGAACACACCTGCCCAAGAAATAGCCTTTGAGTCAATTGTCCAATTACTTTTGAGCCCCTGAAATGAAGGGATCGTGTTAAATAAATACTTTAGTTGCCTCACATTTTTATGCAATCGTTTTGTTCGACCCACTGAATTAAAGCTGAAAGTCTGCACTTCAACTGCATCTGAGTTGTTTCGTTTAAAATTCATTGTGGTAATGTACAGAACCAAAATGAGAAAAGAGTTGTCTCTGTCCAAATATTTATGGACCTAAATGTATTAGCGTGCAGAATTATTATGCAACTAAATCACATTTTCCCGATCTCCCTTGTTTATTTTCATCTGTTAACGTGAGAATAATAAACAAACAGCACATAATTCCCAAATAAACATTTCTGACATTAAAAAAAAAAATCAGCGCCCAATATGGCGCCCCCTCTTTTCAATAACAGCAATATGCCTTCCATTCATGGAGTCAGTCAGTTTCTTGATGTGTTACCGATCAACTTTTTGTGCAGCAGCAACCACAGCCTCTCCCAGACAGTTCAGAGACGTGTTCTCTTTTCCTTCCCTGTAAATTTCTTGTTTAAGAAGGGCCCACACGTTCTCAATAGGGGTTAGGTCAGGTGAGGAAGGGGGCCATGTCATTATTCTGTCATCTTTAAGGCCTTTTACTGGCTAGCCACGCAGTGGAGTACTTTGATGAATGTGATGGAGAGTTGGCCTGCGTAAAAATCAAGGTCCTCTTGAAAGATGCTGACTTTTTCCTGTACCACTGCTTGAAGAAAGTATCTTCTAAAAACTGGCAGTAGGTTTGGGAGTTGATTTTGAGTCCATCTTCAACCAGAAAAGGTCCAGCTAACTCATCTTTAATAATACCAGCCCATACCAGTACCCCACCTCCACCTTGCTGGCGTCTGAGTCAAAGTGGAGCTCTTTGCCCATTTACTGATCCAGCCACAGGCCCATCCATCTGGTCCATCAAGAGTCACTCTCATCTCATCAGTCCATAAAACCTTTGAAAAATCTGTCTTCAGATACTCCTTGGCCCAGTCTTGACGTTTCAGTTTATGCGTCTTGTTCAGTGGTGGTCGGGTTTCAGATTTCCTTACCTTGGCCATGTCTCTGAGCACTGAACACCTTGTACTTCTGGGCACTACAGGCAGGTTGCAGTTCTGGAATATGACACCACTGGAGGATAACAGATTCCTGGTAGCTTCACGTTTGATTCTTCTTAAATCCATCCATCCATCGATTATCCAACCCAATATATCCTAACTACAGGGTCACGGGGATCGGATGGAACCAATCCCAGCCAACACAGGGCGCAAGGCAGGAAACAAACCCTGGGCAGGGCGCCATCCCACCGCAGTCTTTTCAAATCTGTGGCAGTCTTTTTTTCTCAACACGTTTCTTGCGACCCCGTTGACTATTTGCAACAAAATGCTTGATGGTTCTATGATCACGCCCCAATATCTTAGCATCTCTCTGAAAGACTTTTAACAATTTTTGAATTTTCAGAGTCAGTTAAATCTCTTTTTTGGCCCATTTTGCCTGAGGGAAAGGAAGCTGCCTAATAATTCTGCACACCTTGATATGGGGTGTTGCTCTCCTTAGGCCACACCCTCCCTCATTTGATCTCCTTAGGCCACACCCTCCCTCATTACACAAATACACATCACCTGATATGCTTAAATCAAATAAGCATTCAAGTTTATACAGCTTGAAGATGAAATCTATGCATGACAATTATGATATGGTCAAAATACTCACTTGCCTAATAATTGTGCACACAGTGTAGAAGAGGATTTATTTAAAAAAAATTGCAAAAATGCCCAAAAATAAATAAAAAATTTAGGAAAAAAGAATCCTCAACAAAAAGCCCCAACACAAAAAAACAGAAATCAGAGTCCTTAAATTATTAGCAGATGTCACAAAAAAGCAAGTGAATACAAAGAAGCAAAAAATCAAAGCGGGAACTCACCAAAACACCAAGCGCATCCAATGAACCCGAGAGGAACTTTTCAGGGCTGGGATCAGGGCCTCAATTGTGATGGACAGCTGGCCCCGCCTTCTTGGGGAACCACCCACAAAATACAAGGCACATCAGAGAATATTCTCACACATAGGAACTGCATAAAAAGCAAAGAGAATAAAATGAACAAATATGACATAATCAGACAAATAATAAACGTAGAGAGCAATATTATCATAAATTACAGAAAACAAAAAACAAGAATGAAAAGAAGACATAAGAAGCTCTTCAAACAGGAGCCATAGAAAGGACGCTGGCTCGACCATAACGCTGCCGAACGTTAAAACTGAGAAATGACGACTAAAAGAAAACGACTTTGAAGGCAGAGGCGGTCGTACGGAGTCAACGTAAGTCACCTGGCATGCAGCGAGTTTTTAACTTTGAGCAAAAACTAAACAACGTCCCATCAGAAAGTCTTCAGTCCCTTCACTTTTTCACATTTTTTTAAGTGCCAGCCCTGCGCTAAAATCGTTGAAATGTATTTTTTTTTCCTCAATAATCGACGCTCAATAGCACAGAATGACAAAGCGAAAACAGGATTTCGGAAAGTTTTGCGAATGTATTAAACGTAAAAAAACTGAAATATCCCACAGATGCAAGTATTCAGACCCTTCACTCGATCCTTACCTGAAGCTCCTTTGGCAGCCATTCCAGCCTGGTGTCTTCTCGGCTCTGACATGACAAGCTTTGCACACCTGGATTAGGTGATCTTCTGACATTCTTCTTGGCAGATCCTCTCAAGCTCTAGCAGGCTGGATGGCGGCCATTGGTGGACATCTACAGAGCCCTCCATAAGGTTTGGCACAAAGACCCATTTCTCCTTGATTTGCCCCTCGGCTCCACCGTTTAGAACAAAGCAGACAATTCAGACGTTGTGATTGAAGTGCACATGGCAGACTTTCATTTGAGGGGATCTGCACACATTTCAGTCACACAACACTTTTTCTAGCATCCACCTGCAGAGCCACAGCACCATACGTCACCGCAGTTGTAGACCCGCAGTTGCAGACCCGGAAGTGACGTCACCTTCTTTTCACGACTGACTTCCTAAAATTACTTTTGGAAGGTTTCGGCGGGGGGGGCACGGTGGCGCGATGGTAGTAGCACAGCTGCCTTGCAGTAAGGAGACCTGGGTTCACTTCCCGGGTCCTCCCTGCGTGGAGTTTGCATGTTCTCCTCGTGTCTGCGTGGGTTTCCTCCCACAGTCCAAAGACATGCAGCTTAGGTGCATTGGAGGTCCTAAAATGTCCCTAGTGTGTGCCCTGTGGTAGGCTGGCGCCCTGCCCGGGGTTTGTTTCCTGCCTTGCGCCCTGTGTTGGCTGGGATTGGCTCCAGCAGACCCCCTTTGGTTACAGCGGGTTGGATAATGGATGGATGGATGGAGGTTTCGGCAGGTCTCGGCAAAGCCTGGAAAGTAACGTCAGTTGAAGGACCCGTTTAGAAATTAAGCGATAAAAATGAGAAGGAAAAAAATGACATCAAACCAAATAATACGCATCATTGTGAAGTTCAGAGGGTTTCTGCCATCACGTCGTGTCACACATCAAACTAACCAATACGGATCGTTTCTGTGAAATACACTGTTAACATTTATGTTGTGTTCGGGTCTGTGGGAACATGTCGGCAAAACTAAAATCACCAAGATCCGTGTTAATTGAAATAGCTTTTCGTTTACATTCATGAAACAAATATACACTATAATTACAATGTTTACACCACGTTAGAGTTTAGTAAAACGTTAATAATAAAAGTGATTACGTTTTTTAAAATGTACTATGCATGTGTGCAATATTGTTCTAAACTAATTTAGAATAAACGTTTAAGCCAATCTAATGTTTTTAAATATGTGAAGAAAACGGCAATCCATATTCAACACTGAATTATGCTCTATATTAATTGCCTTATATAAAACTGCTCTAGTTTTTGTCACTTATAATTATAAACGAAGGGCCATCAAAAGAAAAAATATTAAAATACTAATACGAACACAATTTATTTATATGGCACCCTTCCTATGCCCAAAATTTAGAAAGAACAACAGGACCTACTGTATAATAACATTGGCTACAAATAATATCTTCACTAAATAAAGATAAATACAGGATATACAAAACATTCACATAGAATAAAAGACAATAATGCAGACTAAAATACAACATATACTGTAATACTACAAACAAACATCTGGAACAAATAGCATAAATTGTTATAAAAATTCAAACCCTGAGTACCTGGACAGACAGAAGGGGCCGAATGGCAGGTCTGTTTAATGTCCTCCTAAACGAATGACTGGAGTCAGCTGATGTCATTATTTTTGGGAGGTCACTCCACAGTCAGGGCGCTGTACAGCTGAAGGCCCTGCTGTCACCCACAGAGTGCAGGCTAGCGTGGGGCACAGAATGAGAGGACCTTAGTGGGCAGGTCAAGAACAGAATTTGATATTCGGTCCCGTAAGACACAGGAGCCGTGAAGGTGCAGCAGGATGGCTGTGATGTGCTCGCTGTTGGTGGTTCGTGTCAGGACTCTTGCAGTTGAGTTTAGAATCAGCTGGAGCTGTGATATAAGATTATATTATTATAAAATTAAGATAATTATTATATGGGCGGCATGGTGGCGCAATGGTGGCACTGCTGACTTGCAGTTAGGAGACCAAGTTAGGAGACCCGGGTTCACTTCCCAGGTCCTCCCTGTGTGGAGTTTGCATGTTCTCCCCGTGTCTGCGTGGGTTTCCTCCCACAGTCCAAAGACATGCAAGTTCGGTGCATTGGCGATCCTAAATTGTGCTTGGTGTGTGTGTGGGTGCCCTGTGGTGGGCTGGCACCCTGCCCGCGGTTTGTTTCCTGCCTTGCGTCCTCTGCTGGCTGGGACCCCCGTGACCCTGTAGTTAGGATATAGCGGGTTGGATAATGGATGGATGGATAATTATTATATTATAAATTAAGGCATGAGGGTTGCCCTAGACATGACATAAGATACATAGGGTCTGACAATGGGTCCAAGGATTTCATCACAATACCCAGTGGCAGTCAAGGTGCCTTTGTCTAGCCTGTAAAGGCCTATGCGTCCCTCCATGGATATGCCTCCCCTGACCATCACTGACCCATCACCAAACCGCTCATAATGAACGATGTTACAGGCAGCATAACGTTCTCCACGGCTTCTCCAGACACTTTCATGTCTGTCACATGTGCTCAGGGTGAACCTGCTCTCATATGTGAAAAGCACAGGGTGCCAGTGGTGGACCTGCCAATTCTGGTATTCTATGGCAAATGCCAATCAAGCTCCATGGGGCGACTAGTGAACGTCAGGCCCTCAGGCCACCCTCATGAAGTCTGTTTCTTTTTGTCCAAGGTCAGAGAAATTCACACCAGTGGCCTGCCTGCCTGCTGGAGGTAATTTTGTATGCTCTGCCAGTTCTCTTCCTGTTCCTCCACTCCTGCTGATGGGTTAAGGACCTTCTACGAGGGTCCCTGTCCAGCTCTCCTAGAGTAACTACCTGTCTGTCTCCTGGAATCTCCTCCATGCCCTTGAGACTGTGCTGGGAGACACAGCAAACCTTCTGGCAATGCCACATATTGATGTGCCATCCTGGAGAAGTTGGACTACCTGTGCCAGCTCTGTAGGGTCCAGGTATGGCATCATGCTCCCAGTAGTGACGCTGACTGTAGCCAAATGCAAAATGAGTGACAAAACAGATGAGGAGGGGAAAATGTCAGTGACCTCCCTCCAGCTGTTAAACCATTCATTCCTGTTTTGGGGGTCGTCTCATTGTTGCCCCCCCCCCCAGTGCACTAAAGCAACTGAAACTGATGAACAAGCCCCTCTGCTACTTCACTGACAGATCAACAGCCCACAAGTTTCACTGACCTGATGCTGTACTCTGATTCAAAAGGGGTCCTTTTATTTTTTTCAGCAGTATATATATACATACAGTACAGGCCAAAAGTTTGGCCACACCTCCTCATTCAATGTGTGTGTCTTTCTTTTCATGACCATTTACAGCACTCCATCACTCTCCTTCTTGGTCAAATAGCCCTTACACAGCCTGGAGGTGTGTTTGGGGTCATTGTCCTGTTGAAAAATAAATGATCGTCCAACTAACCTGACTTCTGCACAACACAACTGCTGGTCCCAACCCCATTGATAAAGCAAGAAATTCCACTAAATAACCCTGATAAGGCACACCTGTGAAGTGAAAACCATTTCAGGTGACTACCTGTTGAAGCTCATCGAGAGAATGCCAAGAGTGTGCAAAGCAGTAATCAGAGCGAAGGGTGGCTATTTGGAAGAAACTAGAATATAAAACATGTTTTCAGTTATTTCACCTTTTTTTGTTAAGTACATTACTCCACATGTGTTCATTCATAGTTTTGATGCCTTCAGTCATGAAAATAAAGAAAACACATTGAATGAGGAGGTGTGTCCAAACTTTTGGCCTGTACTGTATATACATATATATATATATATATCTACACTCACCTAAAGGATTATTAGGAACACCATACTAATACGGTGTTTGACCCCCTTTCGCCTTCAGAACTGCCTTAATTCTACGTGGCATTGATTCAACAAGGTGCTGAAAGCATTCTTTAGAAATGTTGGCCCATATTGATAGGATAGCATCTTGCAGTTGATGGAGATCTGTGGGATGCACATCCAGGGCACGAAGCTCCCGTTCCACCACATCCCAAAGATGCTCTATTGGGTTGAGATCTGGTGACTGTGGGGGCCATTTTAGTACAGTGAACTCATTGTCATGTTCAAGAAACCAATTTGAAATGATATGAGCTTTGTGACATGGTGCATTATCCTGCTGGAAGTAGCCATCTGAGGATGGGTACATGGTGGTCATGAAGGGATGGACATGGTCAGAAACAATGCTCAGGTAGCCCGTGGCATTTAAACGATGCCCAATTGGCACTAAGGAGCCTAAAGTGTGCCAAGAAAACATCCCCCACACCATTACACCACCACCACCAGCCTGCACAGAGGTAACAAGGCATGATGGATCCATGTTCTCATTCTGTTTACGCCAAATTCTGACTCTACCATTTGAATGTCTCAACAGAAATCGAGACTCATCAGACCAGGCAACATTTTTCCAGTCTTCAACTGTCCAATTTTGGTGAGCTTGTGCAAATTGTAGCCTCTTTTTCCTATTTGTAGTGGAGATGAGTGGTACCCGGTGGGGTCTTCTGCTGTTGTAGCCCATCCGCCTCAAGGTTGTGCGTGTTGTGGCTTCACAAATGCTTTGCTGCATACCTCGGTTGTAACGAGTGGTTATTTCAGTCAAAGTTGCTCTTCTATCAGCTTGAATCAGTCGGCCCATTCTCCTCTGACCTCTAGCATCAACAAGGCATTTTCGCCCACAGGACTGCCGCATACTGGATGTTTTTCCCTTTTCACACCTTTCTTTGTAAACCCTAGAAATGGTTGTGCGTGAAAATCCCAGTAACTGAGCAGATTGTGAAATACTCAGACCGGCCCGTCTGGCACCAACAACCATGCCACGCTCAAAATTGCTTAAATCACCTTTCTTTCCCATTCTGACATTCAGTTTGGAGTTCAGGAGATTGTCTTGACCAGGACCACACCCCTAAATGCACTGAAGCAACTGCCATGTGATTGGTTGATTAGATAATTGCATTAATGAGAAATTGAACAGGTGTTCCTAATAATCCTTTAGGTGAGTATATATATATATATATATATTTGCAGCTGGAGATCCATAAAGGAAGAAAATGAATCACGTATCATAAAGTAGTTTTTATTCCTGAGATTTCAACCTCTACCAGGGGTCTTCATCAGAGGATAATGCTTAGACTTACAAGAATCAAAGGCAATATATAGCAGTAAATTACGGGGGTGGTGGCTAGGTCGTTGGGTTATTGGGTGTAAAGTCTTGTTTATTATGAATAAGTTCTTCTTAAGTTTGCATATGCTGGATTTATGTCCAAGTGTCTGTTGATGGCGTTCTCATTTGATAGCCAGAATTCACTTTTATTATTGGCTTTAAATTTTACTTGTACATCGTCCCAATTAAATGTATGTCCTGTTGATTTAGTATGCGTGTAGATCAGTGATCGTGAGTCCTTTCTTCTGACGGCGTTGCGGTGTTCCTGTATACGTGTTGCGATTCTTTTTGAAGTTTGTCCAGTGTATACTGCTGGGCACGAACTGCATGGAATGCTGTACACTGCATTTCGTGTTTCTGCTGTTGATTTCTTGTTTTTAGCATTAAAGAGGATGGTGCGCAGATTGTTCGTGGGTTTGTTTGTGTGCTATTCTGACACCTGACTTGGCCAGGATGCGTGCAGCACCTTCAGACACCTTGTGGTGATAAGGGAGTGAGTGCCAGGTGGGGTGGGGGTTCTGATTCAAGTAAATTGTTTGTTGAGTTTTTTGGCGTCTTCTGTGTAGGCTCCGATTAATGAATATTTTTGAGTATCCGTTTGAAGTGAAAAGGTGGAAGAGGTAGCGTCTCTCTTTCATTTTTGTTTCCTTCGTATTACAATGGGTGTGGATTCTTCTGAATAGAGTTTTAACACAGCTCCGTTTATGAGATATCGGGTGGTTGCTGGCGAAGTGTAATAACTTGTCTGCGTAGCATTCTTTACGGTAAACACTTGTGGTCAGGGTGGCGTCATTATTTCTTTCAATGTTGATGTCCAGGAAGCTGATGTGGCGGTTAATTTCTTTCTCCGTTGTGAATTGGATTGCCGAGAATATTGAGTTGATATGGTTGTAGAATTCATTCAGCTGATCATTTTTTATTATGACGAATGTGTCGTCCACATAGCGTATCCAGATTTTGGGTGTGTACTGAGATAGAGCCACGTTTTCAAATCACTGCATTACCAGTTCTGCTAGAAGTCCTGATAACGGCGATCCCATTGGCATGCCTTCTTTCTGAGTGTAGTATTTGCCGTTAAAATGAAAGTGAGTTTTTTGGCAGAGTCATATTAGGTGCATTATGTCTTTAACTGACAGTTTAGTTGTCTCTATAGTGGGGTCACTTTCCAGTTTCATGAATAGTGTTTCTGTGGCCAGATGAATCGGTATCTTGGTGTATAGCGATACAACGTCAAAATCTCCATCCATCCATCCATCCATTATCCAACCCTCCATATCCTAACTACAAGGTCACGGGGGTCTGAGCCAATCCCAGCCAACACAGGGTGCAAAGCAGCAAACAAACCTTGGTAAGGGTGCCCACTGCAGTATATATATATATATATATATATATAAACACACACAGACACACATACATATATATATATATATATTATATATATTATGGACTATGGCCGGCACCTTATCCCGGCCAATACCCCGAAGCCGCCAGGTGGAGCCCTTCCTGCAGCGTGGAGATGCCCCGAATTCCAGCAGGGCATCATGGACCTTGGAGATTTCCTTCACAGCCCTGCTGGATACCATGGGGGCCACCAGAGGACGCTGCAGGGAGGCTCAAGGACTTATAATCTCTGTATACTTCACTGTCACGAGGACGGAAGAAATAAAGTACTTCCGGGCTGAAGAAAAAAGAGGAGTTTTCACCTTACCCAGAAGTGCTGGGTAATCACATGGACTGAGGGATCAGAAGCACCTCTGGGTCAAGGAGTATAAAGGATTGTGGGAAACCCCAGAGCGTTGAGCTGAGTTGGGAGGAAGGGTGACAACGCGTCAGGGAGTTGGAGGATTGTGATAATTGTATTGTACATGAGTATTGTGGAGTGGAGGGTGCTTTGTGCATTTAATTATAATAAAAAGTCAATATTTTGGACTTTTATCTGGTGTCTGGCATCTGGCCTGAGGGTTCAAGGGGACGACAGCGCCCCCTATCTGTCACTATATATATATATATATATATATATATATATATATATATTTCTATACACATATACACAATATATGTGTGTACACATTTATTTAAACAAGAAGCAGACATGGAAAAAGCTTTAGGGCCCGTAAAATGAAATTAAATCAAAAAGAGAACAATCTTTTTACAAATATATTGTTGACATCTTTTCAAATGGGAGGGTGATACAGAGCTGACTCAAAAATCACCAAACTGCTGGTCATCTGGGTTCCAGGCAGGAAGTGGGGGGTCCGGGTGGGTGGAGGAGCTAGTTTTCTGGGCCCTACTTGTTTATTCAATTTAGCATTCAGTTAAGTGCAAATAAACACAAGGCGCTTCAATGGAGGGTCCATCACACACTTCCTTCAGTTGTAAGGAGTGAAGTAAAAAAAATAATCCGTTTTGTACTCTTGATGCCACTGTTTGTACCTAGAAGAGCCTGAAGGACAGGTATGGATATTCCATTCTAATAAATTGAATCCTAATTTTATTTTGCTTATTATTTCAGAAGAGAAAAAACAGCACATCCGGGGACAGGGGACACCAGTCAAAAAGCACAGTAAGTCCCATTTGGCATGTCATGTCTTATAATAAATTCATTTAGTTGTCACCCATGGAAAACGTAACACCGATTACCAGTCAGGATGAAGTAAACACACATGCTGTGATGACTTTATTGGAAGTCTGTCTGGAAAGTTGGCCCCCATTTGGCTTCCCAAAGAGCCTGAATTTTACTTCTTGTGCTTCTTCATGGCATGAAGACGTTGCTCTACATGGTCCTTCATGCTTGCTTGATGCTATTCTGCGTTTTTTTGCTGCAGTGTTTCCAGATTTAAGATTTCTCTTCCATCCTATTCTATACTGGATGGAGAACTGGGGACTTTGCAGGCCACTGGAGTGAACGGAAGTCACAGCCGTGTCTATTAGATAGATAGATAGATAGATAGATAGATAGATAGATAGATAGATAGATACTTTATTAATCCCAAGGGGAAATTCCCATACTCCAACAGCAGCATACTGATAAAGAACGATATTAAATTAAAGAGTGATAACAATGCAGGTATAACAGACAATAACTTTGTATAATGTTAACGTTTACCCCCCCGGGTGGAACTGAAGAGTCGCATAGTGTGGGGTCTCCTCAGTCTGTCAGTGGAGCAGGATGGTGACAGCAGTCTGTCGCTGAAGCTGCTCCTCTGTCTGGAGATGATCCTGTTCAGTGGATGCAGTGGATTCTCCATGATTGACAGGAGCCTGCTCAGCGCCCATCGCTCTGCCACGGATGTCAAACTGTCCAGCTCCGTGCCTACAATAGAGCCTGCCTTCCTCACCAGTTTGTCCAGGCGTGAGGCGACCCTCTTCTTTATGCTGCCTTCCCAGCACACCATTGCGTAGAAGAGGGCGCACGCCACAACCGTCTGATAGAACATCTGCAGCATCTTATTGCAGATGTTGAAGAACGCCAGCCTTCTAATGAAGTACAGTCGACTCTGTCCTTTCTTACCCAGAGCATCAGTATTGGCAGTCCAGTCCAGTTTATCATCCATCTGCATTCCCAGGTATTTATAGGTCTGCACCCTCTGCACACAGTCTCCTCTGATGATCACGGGGTCCATGAGGGGCCTGGGCCTCCTAAAATCCACCACCAGCTCCTTGGTTTTGCTGGTGTTCAGTTGTAGACGGTTTGAGTCGCTCCATTTAACAAAGTCCGTGATTAGGTTCCTATACTCCTCCTCCTGCCCTCTCCTGATGCAGCCCATGATAGCAGTGTCGTCAGTGAACTTTTGCACGTGGCAGGACTCTGAGTTGTATTGGAAGTCTGATTTATGTTGGCTGAACAGGACCGGAGAAAGTCCAGTCCCCTGCAGCGCTCCTGTGCTGCTGACCACAATGTCAGACCTGTCGTTCCTAAAACGCACATACTGAGGTCTGTCTGTAAGATAGTCCACGATCCATGGCACCAGGTATGAATCTACTCCCATCTCAGTCAGCTTGTCACTAAGGAGCAGAGGTTGGATGGTGTTGAAGGCGCTAGAGAAGTCCAGAAACATAATTCTTACTGCACCACTGCCTCTGTCCAAGTGGGAGAGGGATCGGTGTAACATATAGATAAAAGCATCCTTGGCTCCCACCTTCTCCTGGTATGAGAACTGCAGAGGGTCGAGGGCGTGGTGGACATGTGGCCTCAGGTGGTGAAGCAGCAGCCGCTCCATGGTCTTCATCACATGTGACGTCAGAGCAACAGGCCGGAAGTCATTCAGCTCACTAGGACGTGATACCTTTGGGACTGGGGTGATGCAAGATGTCTTCCAAAGCCTCGGGACTCTCCCCTGTTCCAGGCTCAGGTTGAAGATGCACTGTAGAGGACTCCCCTTCAGCAGTCGTGGCGATACTCCATCTGGACCCGCTGCTTTGCTGGCACGAAGTCTCCTTAGCTCTCTGCTTACCTGTGCTGCTGTAATTGTGGGTGGGGATGTCTCACCTATGCTGGTATCAACAGAAGGATGGTTGGAGGATGCAGTACTCCGAGGTGACAGTGGGTTAGGGTGGTCAAACCTGTTAAAGAAGTTGTTCATTTGGTTTGCTCTCTCCATGTCTCTCTCGATGGTGGCACCCCACTTCGAGCTGCAGCCATTGATGATCTTCATCCCATCCCACACTTCCTTCATGCTGTTATTCTGCAACTTCTGCTCCAGTTTTCTCCTGTACTGCTCCTTCGCCGCCCTGAGCTGGACTCGGAGTTCCTTCTGCACGCACTTGAGCTCATGCTGACCACCGCCTTTAAAAGCCCTTTTCTTCTGGTTCAAAAGGCCCTTGATGTCACTTGTAATCCATGGCTTGTTGTTAGCATAGCAGCGTACTGTTCTTATTGGAACTACAATGTCCATACAGAAGTTGATGTAGTCAGTAGTGCAGTCAACAACCTCTTCAATGTTCTCACTATGTGACTCCTGCAGGATATCCCAGTCTGTAGTTATAACTAAGTACAGCAGGGAAAAAAAACACAAGAATGATAAGCTATTTACAAAACTATACGCCGTCCTTTCAACACTACTGGTCCAGCATGTCGGCCCTCCAACCTGCAGGGAAAAACTTGGGGGTTGGTGGCAGTATTGGCAATCCTGGCACCGTAAGTAACCTCGCACTGTTCCATTCCATCTGAACTGGTGTGGTGCTGAGGTGTCACCCGTCGCATGGCTGCACTTGGGTCTGAATACAATATAATTTTTTTTTGTATAGTCAAAAATCACACAAGAAGTGCCGAAATGGGCTTTAACAGGCCTCTCTCTAAGAAGACAAGAAAACACTCCCAAAAAAACACCCAGTAGGGAAAAAAATGGAAGAAACCTCGGGAAACCTTTGGGAATCTGGACCCTGAGTTGGCTTGTCGTGTGGTGGGTGCAGCAATGCACTGCATCAGTGTGCGCTCCTACCTCTCTCTCTCTTCACAGACAAAAGGTCACAGAGTGCAAACCCGGGTCCCCTTACTGCGAGGCAGCAGTGCTACCCACTGCGCCACCGTGCCACCCCTGATATGAAGAGGAACAAAAATAAATAAATGCAGGGTTTTGCTGCACCCATTCATTCAACGATGTACTGACGTGAAATATATAAGACTGGGGTGTCTGTTGAACTTGATGTTGGCATCCTGTGGAAGAAACAGAGAGAGAACGCTAAAGGTTTCGGGGTTCCACCCCATATATTCTCACCAACAATCAAAAAAAAAAATGTATAAAAACGAGCAATCACAAAGGACCGAGCCAAAAACAATGACTGATTTGGAGAGTGGAGAGCTTGGGTTTTATAGGTGCTGGGCAGGAAGGGGAGGGATCTCAGATGCAAATGAGGTCTGCAGGAGGGTGTGATGTAGCAGTGGAGGTGGGCGGAGCCTTAGCTTAGCTGGGCTTTCCTTCTGGTGGTCTGTGGAAGAGGGAGAAAAGGCATAAGTACCGTTCTTGAACCCCTGACTCTGCATTTTACCCCCAGTTAAGCCTTTAGACCAGAGTTTCTCAACCTTTAAGTATTTGCGACCCGAGTTTTCATAACAGTTTTAATCGCGCCCCCCTAACGTTTTTTTTGAAAGGAGCCCACTAATACCAATTTCTTCATTTTTAATTAATGATATATCATAGATGCATTTATCTAACTCTATATTTATTTTTCTAGTATCAGAATGTAGTTTAAGTTAATTTGTTTTGGTTTCAATAGATGTATTTTTCATATTTTCGATTCTTGTTTTCTTTTTTTCACATCTTCGCGCCCCCCGCCCCACAGGTTGAGAGTCACTGCTTTAGACTTCCTCCCATGTGTGACAATCCATTACGTGAAGAATTTCACTCAGCACGTATCGTGTTTCTTCTGAATGTCACGCCACAGACGTTTGTCCGAGAGCAAATGACTTCATGTTCATGCTGCCCTCCTGTTCTCTTTACTGTGTCCTCAGGTCCTCGTGGAACACACCTCTGGGAATTCATTCGGGACATCCTACTGAATCCTGATAGGAATCCAGGACTGATCAAGTGGGAGGACCGGACGGAAGGAGTTTTCCGTTTCTTGAAATCTGAAGCTGTTGCTCAGCTCTGGGGAAAGAAGAAAAATAACAGCAGCATGACGTACGAGAAGCTGAGTCGGGCGATGAGGTATGGAGCAACGTCGAAAGTAGGGGGTGATAACGATCAGTGAAGCTGCGGTCAGAAATGGATTCAACAACAGCAACATTTATTTTTATAGCACATTTTCATACAAATAATGTAGCTCAAAGTGCTTTACATGATGAAGAAAGAGAATAAAAGACAAAGAAAGAATTAAAAATACATCTCTCTATTATAAAATAAAATCCTGGAGAGAAACACCAGGGATAAGAGACGTGATCTTCACGTGAAGAACATGGAAGACACTTAAAAGAAACTTCGAGATGAAAGAGATTGGCCACAGAGCGTCTCACGGGGACCTTAAACATGAGACTTTGTGCCAAGAGATTGACCGAGGACCGTCTCGCCATGACGCAGAACATGAGATTCTGACAAGACACGCCATACTAACACATAAATAAGAGCGCACTCAGACGTTTAAACTAAGGCTTTGAGCAGACACAGATCCAGGGCTCTCAGCGCATATAAGGCGTAGAAGGACAATACGTTATAAATGAAACGTAGATGACTAAGCGAAGAAGAAAGCAGCGCGAAGAAAAGAGACTTAAAAGCGAGTGAGAGAGAAAAAATAATAAGAACTAGCCAACCCACGGCGTACCATACGCCGCATAATCAGGCCGGTTTTTTTAATGATTTTTAAGCACAGGGAGAAAATTAACATTTGAAAAATCGGAAATGTAACAAATCAGCAAGAAAAGCAACATTGTAACAATGCACGGAACGAACCAACACACAATCGTCCGTGACTGAAAACTGGCGGACCGCCCTCGCGCCTTCTCCTCCCAGACTGAGGGATGTGGGGTGGACGGCGCGGAGGGTGGAACGGGAGGAGAGGAGAAGGACGTCCATTCCGCTCCCTCCGTCATGCTAGTCTGCTGATTTCTCGCTCAGTATGCACTGCTTGCTCATGTGCCGCGGGCCGGTAAAAAAGGAGTGTTGGTGGGCAGGGAAACGTGTTCCGTGTTCCTGCAGTTGCATCTAAGAAGACGCATGTTTGTCGCGGATGTGAATTGCTGTATGTAGCGTGTAAAACAGTTTGCTATGGTGCACACGGTCGTGCGTCGTAACCGAAAACTCGGTTTTTAAAGACTGCTTACTTCATTGTGTTTTAACCTCAGTTGTAAAGGATTGTTTTAAGGATCCCATGGGATACCCCTCGCAAAACCGTTTTACACGCTGCATATGGCGATTCACCTCCGCGAGAAACGTGCCTCTGTGAACAGTCAACGTGGCTCGGAGGTGCATGTGGTCTCTATGACAGACGAATATAAATGACGCCGTTTTTTCTGTGTCGTCGCGTCCGAGTTGGTGGGCATGGCTCTGCGAGTTAGTCGTCATATCCAATGGTCTTGGAGTTGGTGGGCGTGGCTCCTTCCTGCGCCATAGGTGTCTTACTTGTCGGCGGCTTAGTGAATCCACACCCCTTCCGGCGTGCTTTCCATGGGCGTCTTGCCTTAGTGAATTATATATATAGATAAACTAGGTGCAAGTTCAGAAAATAAGGAAATTAATAATCAGCCCAGAACAAGTGGAATTGAAACAAAAACTAGGTCTAATCGGGCTCAGTATTAAAAGACAAAGTAGAACTTCATAAAGACGTTCACAGACGTTGGCGCTAAACACATGCAGAGCGGGTTAGGGATTAGGAAAGCAGTGGAATTCGAAAGGCTCAAAAAAAAAAAAAGTTGGTGTGATACACATGTGGAGAAAGTTAAAGAATATGAAAGTAGGAAAATTAGAAAGTATGAAAAAAAAAAGTAAAGATCGCAGGAGCACAAACAAATGGAAATTATTACTGGAAAAAGGGAAAATAACCACCACGGACCAGGTGTCATTGAAACAAAAGCAGGACAAAGCGAGTTCAGAAATAAAAGACAAAGAGTAGAAAACAAAGTCAAACATCATAAAGAGGTGAAAAAACAAAGGGGGCCAAACACATGCAGAGCAGGTTAGAGAAAATGAAAAGTGGAATTCAAAAGACTCAAAAAAAACGTAGGCGCGAAACACAAGAGACACAAGAGCCTGCACTCAGTCAAGGAACTATAGAAAAATAAAGCAAATTGAATTGACTGTTTTCGTCTGCTCATCAGACAGTGGACTGAGAGTCTGGGGTTGTTATATAATCTAGTGGGCCACAGGAGGCGGGCTGATGGGCGGTGCTTAGCCAGGGTCACAAAACTGGTTGGCTGGTTCGCCACTTCCTTACTGTGGAGAAAAGACGATTCTGCGACTCCCCAGGCTGCCGTGATTTGCTATGATTTTGGGTCCTATGAGGCCACCTGTAGCGACCCCGGCTGTATGATGGCCAACTCTCAGACTTGTGGTTTATGAATGTTTATTACCGTTTCCGTGAACTCGTTTCATAAACACACCGAAAGAGCTACAAAGGCGAAGTACAAAATAAAAGGCATGTAAATAACTTAACATAACTTTTGTTTTGCACACAGTATCTTCTTCTTCTTCTTTCGGTTGCCACAGCAGATCATTCAAAATTGTTGTCCGCATATTGATTGGCAAAATTTTACACCGGATGCCCTTCCTGACGTAACCCTCCCCATTTAATCCGGGCTTGGGACCGACAACAAGAAACACACTGGTTTGTGCATCCCCTGTGTCTGGGTTTGTTTTACATACATGTGAGATATGGCCGGTCATTCATCCTGACCAATACCTCCAGGCCGCTAGATGGAGCCCTCCTTGCAGAATGGAGGTGCCCCGAATGCCAGCAGGGAAATATAGACAACGAAGTTTTTATGCACAGCCCTGCTGGCTACCATGGGGACCACCAGGAGTCGCTGCAGGGAGGCACAAGGACATCTATTTTCCCTACACCCCGGAAGTACGTCCCAGTCACGTGGAAAGAAGGAATGACGTGCTTCCGGGATGAAAAAGAAGAGTTTTTGATCTGACCCGGAGGTCACATGGACTGAGGGTTCAGAAGCACTTCCGGGTCGCGGACTATAAATGACTCTGGGAAATCCCAGGCAAACGAGCTGAGCTGGGTGGCAGGGTGGCAACGCGTCTGGGAGAGGAGGATTGATTATTGTTTATTGGAGAATTGATTTATTTATGAGTATTGTGGAGAGGAGGGCGTTTTGTGCACATTATTATTATAATAAATCCAAATTTTGGACTGTGTCTGACGAGTGGTCTGAGGGTTCAAGGGGTCAAGAAAACCCTAAACTGTCACAACAGTATCATACGTGAATTTCCCCTTGGGATTAATAAAGTATCTATCTATCTATCTATCTATCTATCTATCTATCTATCTATCTAT
>JANRMT010062852.1:13132115-13143844 GCA_026402145.1 Polypterus bichir lapradei
ATAGTGCCTTTCACTCTATCTCTCTATCTGTTATATAGTACCTTTCAATCTATCTATCTATCTATTTGTTATATAGTGCCTTATCTATCTATCTATCTTTCTATCTGTTTGTTATATAGTGCCTCTCAAAACTATCTATCTATCATTATATAGTGCCTTTCACATCTATCTATCTATCTATCTATCTATCTATTATATAGTGCCTTTCATATTATCTATCTATCTATCTTATTATATAGTGCCTTTCATATTATCTATCTATCTATCTATCTATCTATCTATCTATCTATTATATAGTGCCTTTCATATTATCTATCTATCTATCTATCTTTCTATCTGTTTGTTATATAGTGCCTTTCACATCTATCTATCTATCTATTATATAGTGCCTTTCATATTATCTATCTATCTATCTATTATATAGTGCCTTTCATATTATCTATCTATCCATCTATCTTTCTATCTGTTTGTTATATAGTGTCTTTCACATCTATCTATCTATCTATCTATCTATTATATAGTGCCTTTCATATTATCTATCTATCTATCTATCTATCTATCTATCTATCTATCTATCTATCTATCATTATATAGTGCCTCTCACATCTATCTATCTATCTATCTATCTATCTATCTATCTATCTATCTATCTATCTATCTATTTGTTATATAGTGCCTTATCTATCTATCTATCTATCTGTTTGTTATATAGTGCCTTTCACATCTATCTATCTATCTTTCTATCTGTTTGTTATATAGTGCCTTTCACATCTATCTATCTATCTATCTATTATATAGTGCCTTTCATATTATCTATCTATGTATCTATTTGTTATATAGTGCCTTATCTATCTATCTGTCTTTCTATCTGTTTGTTATATAGTGCCTTTCACATCTATCTATCTATCTATCGTGGTATGCAAAAATTTGGGCAGCTGTACGAGCCTCCAGCAGAGCGGGGGGCAGTGTTTGATCAGCTCCTACCCTCATAATGGATCCTCCATTATAAACTCTCCCATATTAACATATTTGCCAGGTATGGGCAGCTGCATTCAGAGTCATCCAAGTTAACTCTGGTGCTCTCATGGCTTCTGCAGGCATATCTGGCCATATATGAATTGAGAAAGTGTCAGCATTTTAAAACAGTCCGCCTGGGTGGTCTTTCACACGTTTCTGTCCGTCTTGCTGACCAGTTTCACCCTGTCAGCTGCTGTGTGTGTGTGTGTGTGTGTGTGTGGCTTCAATAAAGAGATAATCTTTTATAAAATAACATGTTTGTAATAAACCTCACAGATCACAGTGGCACACTTAAAACCTTTGCCTACACTTTATTTAAATATAAGCGCTATCAGAATCCAAGTTCAGCACCTTATGTAAGGGAATTATCAGCGGCGCCATCTTGTCTTCATTGTCATACTGCTGTCTAGTCAAGTCTTAACCCTTTGAATTTGGAAGGTTGGGTTTTGCCCAACAGCAAGACTGGCATATTAGCCCAGCTATCTGCTGTCATGACCATCCTGGCCTAAATAATAGCCTACTCATATCCACGCTACCAGTATGCTACTCTACTCTCTAAATCTTGCAATCCGCTGCCGTGGAGACATATTTAAACATTCAACATTCAAACTTATCAGGAAGGCTTATTGTGGAGGTGACTCCCAGAGCACAATAGCAGTGAAATGAACCACGAGGAAGGGCAGTTCTTGGCGGTGACTAGCAGGTGGCCCCGCCTCCAGGGGAACCACCCACAAAACACATGGCTCATAGCCAAGGCTGCAGCACTGTTATGACACCAATTCACATACTGGACCTTCTCCCCCATAAGTATGGTGGACTAAACGACATGGATGTAGAACACGCAGGACGTGCAGATTCCACACAGATTTGAATCGTGGTCCCCCTCAGCTGAGAGACAGCAGCTCTAGGCGTGGGGTTTTCTTATTCTGCTTTCTTCATTGTTCTTTGTGTTCCGCCGTTACGGTTCTCATGCTGTTTCTCGATTCCACAGGTATTATTACAAACGGGAGATCTTGGAGCGAGTAGACGGACGGAGGCTGGTGTACAAATTTGGAAGGAACGCCAGAGGCTGGAGGGAATGTGAGAAGTAACCGGTCGTTCACCGATGGCGCACTTCCTTTGTAAATCTTTAATTTATGACATCGAGAGAAAGCAGCTACCTGTAAATACAAAGAAGACTTTTGTTGTTTACTTTCTATTTTGGATATTTGAATTTGTACTGAATGTTCTCTATGAAGAAGTGTTACAACGTGATTTTATTGTGATTAAATGACGGTTTTGTATAAAATGATTTGTTAAAAACAAAATGAATGGAGCAGTTGGTTCTTTGTCACTCTTTGGTTGATAAATGCTGTATAAGACATCGAGGAAATTCTGGGGCGCCAACTGAGTCAAAGATAAACAAAAAATGGAGCTCGTAGGCTTGTGTCCCTTCAGTGGGAATGTCTTGAAAAAGACAGCAAAGATAGTCGCGCTAGTGGAGCTCTGTGTGCTTGAAGTGACCAATAATGACGCCTCCTACTGGGAGTGGCTGGGATCTTATGGTGGCTGGGCCAGAAGGAGCGGGGCTAAACGTCTTCACCGGGTGACTTCTCAACACTGTGGGGAAAGAAGGAGATGGCAGTGATGGCAGCAGCTCCCCCTGCTTTTGTGGTGGGTTATTGCAAGGTGGTCCTCTAACACAGGGGTCGCCAGGTCTGGTCCCGGAGGACCACCGCGGCTGCAGGTTTTCATTCTAACCCTTTTAAACTGAGTGCCCTGTTTGTGCTGCTAATTAACTTCTTGTAAATCCATTTTAATTAAAATTGCTTTTTTAAGATTTGTTCCCGAGTTTTTTCATTGTTCCACTGAAATGTTTCATTTCTTTCCCCCAAACAGAAATTAAATGTGAAGTGAGGGAGCCAACAGAAGTCCAACTGAGTCAGAGCGTCAAATTCCAACCAATTTCACTCCAACCAGCTGCTTAATGAGGCGCCAATTCCATCCATCCATCCATTTTCCAACCCGCTGAATCCGAACATAGGGTCACGGGGGTCTGCTGGAGCCAGTTCCAATTCTTGTTGTTAATTAATAATAAATAATAATAATAATAATAAGTACTGCTGCCTCGTAGTAAGGAGACCCGGGTTCGCTTCCTGGGTCCTCCCTGTGTGGAGTTTGCATGTTCTCCCCGTGTCTGCGTGGGTTTCCTCCCACAGTCCAAAGACATGCAGGTTAGGTGCATTGGTGATCCTAAATTATCCATAGTGTGTGTGTGTGTGTGTGTGTGTGTGTGTGTGTGTGCCCTGCGGTGGGCTGGCACCCTGCCCGGGGTTTGTTTCCTGCCTTGGGCCCTGTGTTGGCTGGGATTGGCTCCAGCAGACCCCCGTGACCCTCTAGTTAGGATATAGCAGGTTGGATAATGGATGGATGGATGGATGGATAACTTGCTGGGTATGTCAGATGTAGGCAGCATGGTGGCACAGTGGGAAGCGCTGTTGCCTTGTAGTAAGGTGGGTTCATTCCCGGGTCCTCACTGTGTGGAGTTTGCATGTTCTCCCCGTGTCTGCGTGGGTTTCCTCCCACAGTCCAAAGACATGCAGGTTAGGTGCATTGGCGATCCTAACTTGTCCCTAGGGTGTGCTTGGTGTTTGGGTGTGTGTGCCCTGTGGTGGGCTGGCGCCCTGCCAGGGGTTTGTTTCCTGCCTTGTGCCCTGTGTTGGCTGGGATTGGCTCCAACAGACCCCTGTGACCCTGTAGTTAGGATATAGCGGGTTGGAAAATAGATGGATGGATAATAATAATACATTTTATTCATATAGCGCCTTTCCCATGCTCAAGGCACTTACAGAATATAAGTAAGAACGGCAGGGTATACAGTACATAGCATTGTTAAAACCAAATAAATAAATAGAGAAGATTACAACAGTAAATTCAGAGAAAAGCCTAACAGACAACATAATTGATGGTCCAGCACACACACACACACACACACACACACAGGTTACATGAGCATCTTGACAGAGAGGTAAACTGAGAGAAGGGGAATAAAGTCAAGTAGAGCTAAACGCCTTCCTGAACAGATGAGTTTTGAGTTGTTTTTTAAAAGAATTCATGGAATCAGCTGACTTAAATAATTTCGGTAGGTCATTCCAGAGTCTGGGCACTCGCTATACAGCTGAAGGCCCTGCTGTCACCCATGGAGTGTAGATTAGTGTGGGGCACAACAAGATTACCAGAGTCAGAGGACCTTAGTGGGCGGGCAGGCACATAGTGATGGAGAAGGTCACTGATGTAGTTTGGCGTGAGGTTATTTAAGGCGTTGTAGGTTATTAGTAGGATTTTATATTCGATTCTGTAAGACACGGGGAGCCAGTGAAGACGGAGCAGGATGGTGTGATGTGCTCGCTGCTGCTGGTTCGTGTCAGGACTCTTGCAGCCGAGTTTTGAATAAGCTGGAGCTGTGATTTAAGATTAGAAGGGACACCTGCCAGCAGTGAGTTACAATAATCAAAAAGCAGGGACAAGATTCTCAGCGTTAGAAAAGGAGAGGAAGGAGTGAACACGGGATATGTTATGGAGGTGAAAGTAAGAAAGTTTCTTAATGTGATTTATGTGGGCGGAATAAGAGAGGGAGGAATCAAAAATGACACCGAGATTCTTTACAGTAGAGGCAGGTGTGATGAGATCACCGCCAAGATGGACTGGGAACGGAGCTCATTTTATTAAGTTGCATTTTAGTCCCAATTTGCAGGAGTTCAGTTTTGTTGCAGTTCAATTTTAAAGAGTTCTGTCCATCCAGGTTTTAATTTCACTAAGGCAGGTTGTGAGCTGAGGAAGCTCTGATGAAGTTCCACTTTTAACATTGAAGTAGAGTTGAGTATCATCTGCATAAAGATGATAGCCCAGTCCATAGCTACGAATAATATGGCCAAGGGGCAGCACATAAATACAGAAGAGAAGAGGGCCGAGGACAGAGCCCTGAGGAGCTCCTTGTGTTACTGGCGCTGAGCTGGACCTGCTGTGGCCAAGACTAACAAACTCTTGCCTATCAGTCAGATAGGACTTGAACCACTGCGGTGGGCTGGCGCCCTGCTTGAGGTTTGTTTCCTGCCTTGTGCCCTGTGTTGGCTGGGATTGGCTCCAGCAGACCCCTGTGACCCTGTAGTTGGGATATAGCGGGTTGTATAATGGATGGATGGATGGATGGATGGATGGATGGATGGACTTGAAACACTGGAGGGTTAAACCCATTCTTTAATTTCATGGCTTTGTTTCTGCTCTCGTGGTGTAATAGCAGACATTTCCGAAATTCTGGATTTTCTCTTTTCTAAGAGTTCAGTTAAAATGTTTTGGGGACCTGAACAGATCAACATTCCTGAGGCCTTCATCTTTCTTTATTTTCAGATATTGTGTGATGGTCACCAGTTGTTTTTGTGAGGTGTTCCGGGTACGTCCAACCGGGAGAAGGACCCAGGACACGCTGGAGGGACTTTGTCTCCCGGCTGGCCTGGGAATGCCTTGGGATTCTCCCGGAAGAGCTAGAAGAAGTGGCTAGGGGGAGTGAAGTCTGGGCCTCTCTGCTCAAGCTGCTGCCCCCGCGACCCGACCTCGGATAAGCGGAAGATGATGGATGGATGAAACAGTTAAAGGGTCTGGAAGAACTTAAAATCTGAGAGTTTGGAAACAAAAAAGTGAAATGAGAGGTTTCAGTTTTTGACTCTTAATAAATTTCCAAAAACTTTCTGAAAACATCTTTTCACTTGTATGTAACAAATGTAACCATTTCAAATTCAGTAAAGTGTACAGAAAGAGAAGGGGTCGCCATACTTTAAGAAACATCTGAAGCTATCAGGCGATGGGTTTTCGGGTTTCTAGCACCAATTTTCCCATCCAGATCCTCTACTGTAAGATGTTGCCCCAAGCTGTGGTTTTCACTCCCAGATCTAATAGCCCAGTTTCGGTTGTTGTCCATGTGGAGTTTGCATGTTCCTTCCGTCCATGAATGGGTTTTCCTTCGGGTTCTCCAATTGTCTTCACGTATCTACTAAGTTTTGCAGGTCTGGTTCATTTTGGCTCTCCATCCACGGCCGTTTCCTGACCTGCTCCCAAGATTCCGGACTGTGCTCTTCTGAGGGGCTCTGCTGTTGTGTTTAAATTTCTGAGAGTCCCTAACACATGTGATGGACGGCTGGGTTCCAGGGGAGCAACTTTGGACAGCTCAATACCTCCCTCGGGACGCTTGGTGGCAGCCTCCCGGGCCGACGATGATTCCCCAGCCTCCCACCTGGCTCCATGGGAGGTGGAGTCTTCCACAGCCTGGTCGGGAGCTGGGATGGCCGCTAGGGGGAGCTGCCGAGTCTCGAGAATCCGGCTGGACGAGTCATCAGCCCCACCTGGAGGTGCAATTGGGACCAGGTGGTCAAACACCTGGAACACTTCCGGGTGGGCTATAAAACGGGCCAGCCTCCACCACTCAAGGGCCAGAATCGGGAGGAAGAAGACGAGGTTGCCTGAGAGTAGTGGTGGCACAAGGTGGAGAGTTGTTGCTTTGTGTTGTTAGAGTGCTTTTGGGACTGTGTTGGGCCTGTGGGACACGGGGAAGATGTTCCCCATGGCTGAAGAACTAATAAAGCCTGTGTGATTTTTTACGTGTGCCTCTGCGTCAGTCTGTGCCGGGTCGGGCGCTATATAGCGTCTTTCACACAAGTTAAACTTTCTTCCTGCTGCTTTTCTTCAACCTAACACATTCTTTTCGCAGGTAGACGTTTTCTTAACACGCCTCTGTTTGCCAACTCAATAAACTTGTTCTCGTCATGGGCGACTTTCCACAGATAATGAGATCATTTCCAAGATATTCGATTGTCTAGTTTTTTTTTTTCCAATTTTTTTCTAACAGCTCATGGTAATAAATATCGAGCTCTTGGCAGCCGTCGAGCAGGAAACAAATCTCCAGAACGAGGAAAATAAACTCAAAAAAAAGATAAATAAAAATAAAACTAACAGACTAAAGTTGGGCAAGCAACAAGTCTGATTAGCTTGGTGATGATCCCAAATGGAAGAATTTAAAATTTGAGAGTTTGGGAACAAAAAAGTGAAATGACTGAATATTAATATTAATCAAGATAAGTAGTCAAATAAAAGCCACCCACCCAAAAAAAAGAGAAAGAGACTCAAAGGTCATTGATGGCAATGTACATCCAGAAGCCATTCAGTTTTAGATCACTAAATGTGTGGAGTACAAGTCAAGGGGCCTAATGGTGAAGCTTTTTAACACGCCGGTGAAGCCACACCTGGAGAGCTCTGTGACGTTTTGGTCTCCATATCACAAAGAAGACACAGCAGCACAAGAGAAAGTCCAGTGAAGAACATCTAAGAGATATGAGGTACGGATCACTAAATGTGTGGAGTAGAAATCAAGGGGGCTTATGGTGAAGCTTTTTAACACGCTGGTGAAGCCACACCTGGAGAGCTCTGTGACGTTTTGGTCTCCATATCACAAAGAAGACATAAACGGTGCATATGTATAGAAATGTTGTGTATGAACGTTTCCACGTTCAAATCGCGACGTATAAAACTTAAACTTGACGTAAAGCCACGCACATTTCCACGGTAGCTCATACCCTGGCATACGCAAGTTCTCCGCTCGGTTTTCCAGACTGGCGGCACCCAGCGTCAAAGCAGTGCTACTGTTCCAGTGTGGATTCCCTTTCATTTTTAGATCCACATCCCTGACGTGGCTTTATAAATAAATTGAAATTAACCACATATTGTTTATTAGTTTAATGCATCTGATTGTAATTAACCAGTAACAATATAATGGTCCACAAACTATTCTAAATACAATAACTGCTTTAACATTGTTACTCTCACTGCACTTTCTTCTTCTTCTTTCAGCTGCTCCCGTTAGGGGTTGCCACAGCGGTTCATCTTTTTCCATATTAGTCTCACTGCACCACTCTGAGTATTTATATCACTGTATCTGAGTGTGAATCACAGATCTACAGAAGCTGAGAAAGAGAATTATCGGTATACAGCATCAAGCACACGCTGCCTCAGCCACGCTGTCTATTTGAACTTCCTCCATACGACAAACGCTTCAAAGCCTTTCCTGTACGGCAGCGTTTCTCAACCTTTAAGTATTTGCGACCTGAGTTTTCATAACAGTTTTAATCGCCCCCCCCTAACATTTTATTGAAATGTAGATGCATATTTTATTATACTACTTAACTTTTATCAACATTTATCTAACTCTATATTTATTGTTCTAGTATCAGAATGTAGTTTAAGTTAATTTGTTTTGGTTTCAACCGATTTTTTTCCATATATTTGATTCTTGTTTTCTTTTTTTCACATCTTTGCACTCCTCTTTTTGTTATTTCGCGCCCCCCTAGGGGGGTCCGCCCCACAGGTTGAGAACCACTGCTGTACGGACCTCGCAGTTCAGAAACAGTTTCATCCCAAGAACTCTAAACGCACTCAACCCTAACCCTAATCCTAACCCTAATCAGTCCATCAAGTGCTCCTTGTAGAACTGTTTGGACTTATTAGTACAATCACCTCATTGTAAACTTATACTACAGATATAATATTACACAACCTGAGCCACTTTATAAAGCACGTATTTACATATGATGACGATATCATTTTTAAGATGAAATGAAGCAAAATATGTTTATTATATTATATAGATAAAACTTCAACTTCATTTAAATAATCTGTATTGTTAATAATTAAACATGCTAGGACACGGTGCCAGCACTAGCAAGGAGCTGGCGCCCTGTTCACGGATTGATCCTGCCTCGTGCTGTATTCTTACTTGTGCAACACTGGAAGGATAGATGGACAGAATAATTAAACACGTACTACGAAGATATCTCGATGTTCCTTAAAGGTTTTGAAGAATCGGCGTTCTAAGCTTACAGATGGTATTACAGACCTGATTGTGTGGCGAATGGGTACTTGGAGAAAGAGAAGGAAGGACAGGAATTGGAGGTTAGTACATTTGAAAGAGACTGTACTGCTGCAATAATTTCATCGAATGTCGTGCACAGTCACTGCGCCACCGTGTTCCCATGTTTAATAACACACTTTAACTCCTGTCATCATGAAAATGATATCACGCATTCATCTCAGTATTTTAATTATTCAGAGAGCTGTCATATCACGAATGTAATGGATTCTGTGTCCTTTAAGAGGAAGAGAAAGCCCGTTTAAGAAGCACATCATGATTCACACACATAGAGCATATAGAAGATCAAATACAATACAAAGCATTTAACGTGCTACTTTAGTTACGATGGGATTTGAGAAACTAGTAAATTAAACGATTTCAAGATGAAGTTTATGATGTTCTACTTTAATGACAAAATAAACTACGGGATTAAAGTGGAAATCTCAAGATTAAAGTTGACATTTCATGTTTTTTTCCCACTATGTGCCTAATTTTTTTCTCCTGACCCTCATATGACACTCAGACGGTGGCCTACGACTCGCCTTTTCATGGCGACTTTGATATCTGACAACTTCTTTTTTATTTTGGCACTGTGCGACTTTGTGAACTTGAGCTTTTGAGTTTCTCTGACACTCTGTCACTCGTTTGAATTCCTTTTGTTGTTTAAACCAACAAATAGTACGTTTTTCCTTTGCCTCCACTTGCTATTCACTGAAATTCTTCTATTTTCCCTCATGCTTTTGCCATTGTCTTTTCACAGAACGCTGAGCTTAAGGGCTATTTATATTGATTTGCATATTCAAAGAGGCGTAATTCTGGGAGGAGTTGGGGCGGGACAGCAGGCGCGTGCACGTGCCTTACTTTTCACACTGACCGGGATTTAAGCAGCAGAAGAACGTAGAAGTTTGCACAGATTTATGCATTTGGATTTTTCTGTGCATACGCACATTCCCACTTTTGTGCTTACGCCATGTTTTAGTGTGAGTTTTATGCACGGCGTTATGCATGAGGCCCCTGGAGAGCTCTGTGACTTTTTGGTCTCCATATCACAAAGAAGACACAGTCAAGTGAAGAATATCTAGGAGATGTGAGGCACGGAGGAGAGACTGAAGGAGTTCAAAATCAAACACAGGTTAACCCCCTGTAGACGATTGTCGCGAAATCGCTTCAAACCGCTTCCAGCCTGAATTCAGCCGAGGTGGCATATGTATCCCATCAATGCGTATTCGATACGTACCAAGGATCGTATTGGAAGCACTGGTCACGCCATCTAGCAGTTGTAGTGGAAACTACATCCGCCTGATGGAAGCGAAGTGTTGGTGTGGCCATGCACGTGGATTTTAGCAGCTAATTTCGAGAAATTGTACAAATTTGAGGAAAGCTGTGCTAAGATAAAAATACATGCCAGCTTATTGTTTGCTTGTGTGATATATTCAAATTAACAGGCTCCCCTTAATTTAGCATCTGCTTGACAGCAAAAACACACATTTCTTTTTTTATGTAATTGTAAATAAATTTAGGCAACAAGATGTTAAGAGGAGACCTGATTGAAGTGTTCAAAATTCTGAAAGGAATTGGTCCAGTGGTCCGAGACTGGTTTACCTCTCAGCTGATGTTCTTCCTCTGGCTGGGGATCAAATTCTTTTTTATATCTTTTTCGTTATTTTGGCAAACCATTTATCAATGCTAATGTTTCTTTTACTGATTATCTGCAGTATTTCCATTGCTTGTGGTTTGTTTTGTGGGTGGTGCCCTAGGAGGTGGGGCTACCTGCCAATCACCCAATCGGGGGCTGGGACTTAACTGGTTAGGGGAAGAAAGACCAGTAAATAGGAAGGTCCTTAAATACAGCCAGAGGTGCACACCCCCCAATAAACTCAATTAAGACAATTAGCCAATCAGAGGCTTCTAAATAATAATCATTTTATTTATATAGCACCTTTCCCATGCTCAAGCCAAGACATCCATTTCTGAAATCTCCCAGTCTGTTCAAACAGACATTCAATTTGGTGTATGGAAACGTCTGATGTAGGAAATAAAGGCTGAAATCAATCTGTCTCTCGACGACTATGGCGACATTAGCACTTATGGATGTGAAGTCTGCACTCTCTCTCATGGACTTAACACAGGGAATGTACCACAATACGACGTGTGTGAAGCTGTGACACATCAAGTTTGAACATCGTTAGCTAAGATGGATAGAAATGTTTGGCCTCAGCTGCATGGTAATCCAAATAGAAAGCCAGATGTTTGTAACTCAAAGGCAAGAAGGCAGAAATCGAGGCTGAATATGTGTGTGAAAATTAATGGGGCAGCAAGTCGAGGACAAGAGAAATAAGGGGTCAGGAAATAACATGGAGGACTCATTTGTTAAAGGGACTTCCAAAAACAACAAAGGAAAGAGGATAGATAGATAGATAGATAGATAGATAGATAGATAGATAGATAGATAGATAGATAGATAGATAGATAGATGTGAAAGGCGCTATATAATAGATAGATAGATAGATAGATAGATAGATAGATAGATAGATAGATAGATGTGAAAGGTGCGATAGATAGATAGATAGATAGATAGATAGATAGATAGATAGATAGAAGTGAAAGGTGCTATATAATAGATAGATAGATAGATAGATAGATAGATAGATAGATAGATAGATAGATAGATGTGAAAGGCGCTATAGATAGATAGATAGATAGATGTGAAAGGCGCTATATAATAGATAGACAGATAGATAGATGTGAAAGGCGCTATATAATAGATAGATAGATAGAT
>JANRMT010062852.1:13149013-13198697 GCA_026402145.1 Polypterus bichir lapradei
TGTTATATAGCACCTTTACAATCTATCAATTATATAGCACTTAGCATTTTTCTATTATATAGTGCCTTTCACATTATCTATTACATAATGCCATTACTATCTGTCTATCTATCTACAGTATGTGTTATATAGTGCCTTTACTATCTATCAATTACTGTATAGAGTACTTAGTATTTATCTATCTATTATATAGTTTCTTTCACATGTACAGTATCTCTTAGATAGATAGATGCTAAGGAAAGGTGTTATATCTATCTATCTATTATATAATGCTGTTACTATCTGTCTATCTATCTCTGTGTTATATAGCACATAGCATCTATCTATCTGTCTATCTATTATATAGTGCCTTTATTATCTGTGTATCTAGTTAGCACTGAGGGTGGGGGAGTGGGGGGTGGACGGCCTCTCCATGTCTGCTCAGCTTATCCTGTCAGCCAATCTGCTCCTTTTCACTTCACTTCACTCTGCTGCCCCTTTGGTTTTCTGTAGGGCACCATGTTCTTTTTGACAGGTCACACATTTGACGCAATGAATTTCAGGTTCAGGAGTAATCAGCTGTTCTTTGGTGACATTTGAAACTGTTTTGCAGGGGAGAAATGACAATGCTTGGCATTAAACACTGGAGCTGGCAGCCGTGCAGTCAAACCAGTTCTCTGAGATCTAAATCTATGTCCACGTGTGTGACAGTTGGCACAAGAACAAACACTGTGTCTAATTTCATGCATTCTGTAAAGCCAAGAAGGTGTGCCCGCATCCTATTGTTATGTGGCTAAGCGTCAATTGTGAAATGTGAAGCAATTTGTCTGACCCTACCTAAGAAATAAAGTGGCTATTTATATTTTCGTGTGATGGAGACCAGCCAATCGAGTCTGATGGACTGGTCACCTCACATCTGTCAACCATCTTATGAAGTTTGACTATCGGCAACCCGCATCAAACTATTAGGACAGGGGGTGCTACATGAAAATGGAGCTGGGCTCAAATAGGAGACATCCTCACCCGATTAGTCACTCACCTTGTTACCTTAGTTGTTGCTCCAAGGTAAGGCCTGGGGTCTCATGTATAAACGGTGTGTACACACGGAAATGTTGCGTACGAGCGTTTCCACGTTCAAATCGCAATGTATAAAACCTAAACTTGCCGTAAAGCCATGCACATTTCCACAGTAGCTCATACCCTGGCGTACGCAAGTTCTGCACTCAATTTTACAGACTGGCGGCGCCCAGCGTCAAAGCAGTGCTACTGTTGCTGTGTGGTTACTCTTTATTTTTCAGAACCACATTCCTGACACGGCTTTATAAATACACTGAAACTAACCGCATATTGTTTATTGGTGTAATGCCTCTGATTGTAATTAACTTGTAACAATATAATGGTCCAGGGAATAGCCATAGTATTCCAAATACCATAACTGCTTTAGCGTTGTTACTCTCACTGCACCTTCTTCTTCTTCTTTTAGCTGCTCCCGTCAGGGGTTGCCACAGCAGATCATCTTTTTCCATATTACTCTCACTGCACCACTCGGAGTATTTCTATCACTGTATCTGAGTGTGAATCACAGCAGCAGCTGATCAGAAAGAGAATTATCAGGATACAACATCAAGCACACGCTGCCTCAGCCACGGCAAAACGTTTCAAAGCCTTTCCTGTACGGACCTCGCGGTTCAGAAACAGTTTCATCCCAAGAACTTTAAATGCACTCAATCAATTGCTCCTTGTAGAACTGTTAGGACTTATAAGTACAATCACCGCACTGTAAACGTGCACTACAGTTATAATATCGCACAACCTGAGCCACTTTATAAAGCGTGTATTTACATGTGATGACGATATCATTTTAAGATGAAATGCAGCAAAATATGTTGATTATATTAATACAGATAAAACTTTAACTTCATTTAACTAATCTGTATTGTTAATAATTAAACATGCCAAGACACAGTACCGCAGCACTAGCAAGTTCACAGATTGATCCTACCTTGCGCTGTATTCTTTCTGGGACTGGCGTGACACTGAAAGGATAGACAGAATAATTAAACACGTACTATGAAGATATTTCAATGTTCCTTAAAAGTTTTGAAGAATCGGCATTCTCAGCTTACAGATGGCTTAACGTCTATTACAGAGTTGATTGTGTGGCGATTGGGTATTTGGAGAACGAAAAGTAAGGACAGGAATTGGAGGTTAGTACATTTGAGAGAGACAGCACTGCTACAATAAATTATTTCATCGAAGGTCGTGCATGGCGCAGCAGGCATTTTGTGTGAGACATGAACAGTCACTGCGCCACCGTGTGCCCATATTTAATAACACACTAACACAACTCCTATCATCATGAAAATGATATCACGTATGCAACTCAGTATTTTAATTATTCAGAGAGCTGTAATATCACAAATGTAATGGATTCTGTGTCCTGTCAGAGGAAGAGAGCTGGTTTAAGAAGCACGTCGTGATTCACACGCATAGAGCATCATAGAAGATCAAATACAATACAAAGCATTTAACGTGCTACTTTAGTTACGATGGGATTTGAGAAACTAGTAAATTAAATGATTTTAAGATGAAGTTTATGATGTTCTAGTTTAATGACAAAATAAACTACGTGATTAAAGTGAAAATTTCGAGATTAGAGTTGACATTTCGTGCTTTTTTCCCACTGTGTGCCTTTTTATTTTCTCTGTACCCTAATAAGTTTCATATGACACTTGACATATGACGGTGGGCTAAGTCTCGCCTTTTCACGGCGACTTTGATATGTGACTTCTTTTTTATTTTGGCACTGTGTGACATTGTGAGCTTTCGAATTTCTCAAACACCCTATGTCACTCGATCAGCTTCCTTTTCTTGTTGATACCACTGTTTAAATCAACAAATAGTACGCTGAAATTGTTCTATTTTTCCTTGTGGTTTTGCCATTGTCTTTTCACAGAATGCTGAGCTTAAGAGCTATCTATATTGATTTTCATATTCAAAGAGGCGTAATTCTGGGAGGAGTTGGGGCGGGACACTAGGTGCGTGCACGAGCGTCACTTTTCATGCTGATCGGGATTGATGTAGCGGAAGAACATGGAATTTTGCGTGCGCACAGATTCCTGCATCTGGACTCTTCTGTGCATACGCACATTCCCACTTTTGTGCTTATGCCATGTTATAGTGTGAGTTCTACGCAAGGCGTTACACATGAGGCCCCTGGGTAGGCCTAAGCCCAAACGCTTTACTTTGTGGCGAACCCTGTTTCGTAGCTTAGCTTTTTAAACATCCATCCATTATCCAATCCACTATTTCCTAACTTCAGGGTCACGGGGGTCTGCTGGAGCCAATCCCAGCCAACACAGGGCGCAAGGCAGGAAACAAACCCCGGGCAGGGCGCCAGCTCACCGCAGGGTATACACACACACACACATACCCAGCACACACTAGGGACAATTTAGGACCGCCAATGCACCGAACAAGGTGCGTATGAGTACAAATGTGCAAACATGTGCAACACTGCAGAGCAGAACACATATATCAGGTATCAGACCCTACGGTCCACGAGTGTTCAGGAGTCTGACTGCTTGGGGGGAAAAAACTGTTCCACATTCTGGTGGTGAAGGTCTGAATGCTTCGGTACCTTTTTTCCCAATGGCAGGAGTGTAAACAGTGAGTGTGAAGGGTGTGTTGGGTCATTCACAATGCTGGTGGCTTTACAGATGCAGTGTTTGGTGTAAATGTCCATGATGGGAGGAAGAGAGACACCGATGATCTTCTCAGCTGTCTTCACTATCTGTTGTAGGGCTTTACGATCCCTGACCGTGCAATTTCCAAACCAGACAGTGATGCAGTTGCTCAGGATGCTCTCTATGGTTCCTCAGTAGAATGTCGTTAGAGTAGCTGGTGGAAGATGGACTTTTCTCAGCCTACGCAGAAAGTAGAGCCGCCGCTGGGCTTTCTTGGCTAAAGAGCTGGTGTTGTAGGACCAGGTGAGGTTCTCTGCCAGGTGGACACCCAGGAATTTGGTGCAATTAATGACCTCCACAGTTGAGCCGTCAATGTTCAGTGGCAGATGGTCACTCTTAGTCTTCGTAAAGTCAACAATCATCTCCTTTGTTTTGTCTACATTCATAGACAGGTTATTGGCTTTACACCAGTCCAGTAACAACTGCACCACCTCTCTGTATGCTCACTCATTGTTGTTGCTGATGAGACCCACCACAGTCGTGTCATCGGCGAATTTTATGATGTGATTCGAGCTATGCGTTGCTGCATAGTCATGAGTCAGCAGTGTGAACAGTAATGGACTGAGCACACAGCCTTGAGGGGCTCCAGTGCTCAGTGTGGTGCTTCTGGAGATGTTGTTTCCAATCCTGACTGACTGAGGTCTCTCAGAATCCAGTTACTGAGGGAGGTGCTCAGTCCCAACAGGCTCAGCTTTTCCGTCAGCTGCTGAGGAATAATCATGTTGAATGTTGAGCTGAAGTCGATAAACAGCAATTCAAACGTATGTGTCCTAATTGTCCAGATGAGCGAGAGCCAGGTGGAGAGTGGTGGCTATTGCATCATCTTCTGAACGGTTCCGGCGATAAGCAAACTGCAGGGGGTCCAGTGAGGGGGGCAGCAGGGTTTTGATGTGCCTCATGACAAGCTTCTTGAAGCTCCAGTGCTCAGTGTGGTGCTTCTAGAGATGTTGTTTCTAATCCTGACTGACTGATGTACCACCTGTTGGAATGCCAAACATAGTGCACAGGTCTCAGTTATTAGCCATTTGGTAAGAGATTTGTTAAAGCAGCGCTAATGCTTGTAATATGTGATGCGATGCATTTTATTTCTGCATGCATTACAAAATACATTCTAACAGAGGGTGCATACTGTAAATGTAAATGCTGACTTCTACATTGATTACTTGGATTTGTTTAGACGGGTGGCACAGCTACTCACTCCATAAATCAAGAGATAAAGACCTTCGAGACGGGTGTTTCAATCATCTTCCTGCAAATGTAAAAAGTTTCGCGGTTTTAACAATACAAGTCTGGTATTTATGTAGAGGTTAACGTTTCTGGTTTTCCTGCAGTTCCTTCACCTGCAGCATAAAGCAGCATTCAAGGAAGGGAGCTGCTAAGAGGATGTCACAGGACGCGGGGATCTCCCTTTTCAGGCATTCAGCAGGTCACACATGTTTTGTGTCATTTCTCAGGCCAGTTCTTCATCTTTGTCATATTGTGAGCTGACATTCTTCACATTTACTTCCTGGAGTCCATCAATACTTGAAATCCAAGTTTCTCAATCTTGGTCCTGGTAGCAGCCTCAGGGTGGCTGAATGTCCTGTAAAACAAACTGAGCTCCTCTTTGTGTCACTGACCGTAACTCATTCGTCATAATGCAATTCTTTAAATCGATAAAATGTTGAAAGATTAAATGACTAACTGAGTGACTAACACGAGTTCCCAAGCACCTCTGGGTCTGCCGAGCTGAACGCGCTGCTCAGATGAGGAAATGCCAGCCAAGCACCCTGCAGGCACTGAAGCACAAAGGCGAGCTCTTCCATCTGAGCTCCTTCAGGGTTCATAAGAGGGAGCTGATGGGAACCAACCCTGGAGCGAGTGGCCGGCGGTCTGTCACTGGACAACCTCACATCGGGCCAGTTTGGAGTTTCCCGTTAGAAGGTACATTTGGTAATTTTCCACTTCAATGCTCTGTGTAAGAAAGGTTGCCGACTATACTTCATTAGAAGGCTGGCGTCCTTCAACATCTGCAATAAGATGCTGCAGATGTTCTACCAGATGGTTTTGGTGAGCACCCTCTTCTACGTGGTGGAGTGCTGGGGAGGCAGCATAAAGAAGAGGGACGCCTCACGCCTGGACAAACTGGTGAGGAAGGCAGGCTCTATTGTAGGTGCAGAGCTGGACAGATTGACATCCGTGGCAGAGCGACGGGCGCTGAGCAGACTCCTGTCAATCATGGAGAATCCACTGCATCCACTGAACAGGATCGTCTCCAGACAGAGGAGCAGCTTCAGAGACAGACTGCTGTCACCGTCCTGCTCCACTGACAGACTGTGGAGACCCCACACTATGCGACTCTTTAATTCCACCCGGGGGGGGGTAAACGTTAACATTATACAAAGTTATTGTCTGTTCCATCCATCCATCCATTTTCCAACCCGTTGAATCTGAACACAGGGTCACGGGGGTCTGCTGGAGACAATCCCAGCCAACACAGGGCACAAGGCAGGAACCAATCCCGGGCAGGGCGCCAACCCACCGCAGGACACACACACCCACACCCACAGCACACACTAGGGACAATTTAGAATCGCCAGTCCACCTAACCTGCATGTCTTTGGACTGTGGGAGGAAACCCACGCAGACACGGGGAGAACATGCAAACTCCACGCAGGGAGGACCCGGGAAGCAAACCCCAGACTCCTTACTGTGAGGCAGCAGCGCTACCACTGCGCCACCATGCCGCCCTATTGTCTGTTATACCTGCATTGTTATCACTCCTTAATTTAATATTGTTTTTTATCAGTACGCTGCTGCTGGAGTATGTGAATTTCCACTTGAGATTAATAAAGTATCTATCTATCAAAGTAATTTTTTCATAATCATGCGTGGTGGACGGCTGGAGCCCTTACCGGGACAGGATGCCCCGAGAATGGAAGGACTGGTGAAGAGAGGTTTTACGGGATATTCTCTTCCCCCCATATGTTTGGAGCATGGAAGCTCCACCCCGCTGGGGCCAATGGCCACTGCCAGGGGGGCTCCAGGACGTTTGCCAGGCCCTGCTTTGTCAGCACTTCCGCCACACCAGGGCGTGCTGGCGGAAGAAGATTGTTCCTATAAAAGAGGGCCAGCCGCCAGTATTCAACGGCCAGAATCGGCAGGAAGAAAGACAAAGCCTGTGTGGAGGACTGGGCTGTGCTGCCATTGTTGCTATTATTTGTATATTGCTGGAAATTTGCAGCTGAAGAATAAAAGGTGTGTGTTGTGTGGTGCCAGTCTGTGTCAGGTTGGGGCAGCTGGACGCACCCGGGCTTCACAAATGGTATATATATTAATTTGCCACATAAAAGTGAGGCATTTGTTATAAATTGAAAAAATTCTCATTCTCTGTGAATTTGAGCAGGTTTCACTCCATCCGCCTGAATAAATCTCACCATGGCGCGTTGTTCAGCAGTGGTGCTACCCCGTGGCACAGCGTCCATGTTCTTTTGGCCTTGGCTTCAACTCGACTAACGGCAGAGTGCTGCACGATGCGTGTCTGAACTACCCATAAGCCATTGTGAATATGCTGTACTATGTCTCTTCAATTTGTTACTGAAAAACTGAAAACAAAAATGAAATTTTAGTAATTGGCAATAATGGATTCAATGAGGTTATCAGAAATAAACTTGATGCATTAGGATTAAAAGTTAAGATGGAAGTAAAAAACTTAGGGGTAATTGTTGACTGTAACCTGAATTTTAAATCGCATATTCATCAGACCACTACGACAGCATTTTTTCACTTAAGAAAAATAGCAAAAGTTAGACCTCTTATATTATTGAAAGATGCTGAGAAATTAATTCACGCTTTTGTTTTCAGTCGACTAGATTACTGTAACGCACTCCTCTCAGGACTACCCAAAAAAGACATAAATCACTTGCAACGAGTGCAGAATGGAGCTGCTAGAATCCTAACTAGGAAAAGAAAATCTGAGCACATCACACCAGTTTTGATGTCACTACACTGGTTACCTGTGTCATTCAGGATTGACTTTAAAATACTGCTCATGGTTTATAAAGCCTTAAATAATCTGCTCCATCTTATATATTGGAGTGCCTGACACGTTATATTCCAAATCGTAACCTCAGATCCTCAAATGAGTGTCTCCTTAGAATTCCAAATGCTAAACTTAAAAGAAGTGGTGAGGCGGGCGGCCGTCTGCTGTTATGCACCTCAAATCTGGAATAGCCTGCCAATAGGAATTCGCCAGGCTGATACGGTGGAGCACTTTAAAACACTGCTGAAAACACATTACTGTAACATGGCTTTCTCCTAACTTCACTTTAACTTAATCCTGATACTCTGTATGTTCAATTCATCATAATAACTATTCATAGTGGCTCCAAAATCCGTACTGACCCCTACTCTCTCTTCTGTTTCTTTTTCCGGTTTCTTTGTGGTGGCGGCCTGCGCCACCACCACCTACTCAAAGCATCATGATGCTACAACATTGATGGACTGAAAGCCAGAAGTCTACGTGACCATCATCATCGAGTCCTTCCATGAGAACCTTAAATACAAAGAGGACTGTTTCATTTATGTGAGGTAGATTGCCCAGAGGGGACTTGGCGGTCTCTTGGTCTGGAATCCCTACAGATTTTATTTTTTTTCTCCAGCCTCTGGAGTTTTTTTTTGTTTGTTTTTTTTCTGTCCACCCTGGCCATCGGACCTTACTTATTCTATGTTAATTAATGTTGACTTATTTTTATTTTTTATTGTGTCTTCTATTTTTCTATTCTTCATTTTGTAAAGCACTTTGAGCTACATTTTTTTGTATGAAAATGTACTATATAAATAAATGTTGTTGTTGTTACCACAGTGTTTCCCAAACTCGGCCCTGGGGGTCCACTGTGGCTTTTTGTTCCAACCCGATTCCTAATCAGTGACAACACCTGGTAACACTCATCTCATGTAATTAGCTGGGATTTTTTTTTTCGTTTATTTTACATTCAGAAAAGCACAGCAGCAGGATTTTTACATCTATAAGACATTTAGAAATATTTCTGCTTTTGCTATCAATTTAAATGTTTAACTGTCTTTTGTTGATTTCTTTATATTTTTCCCTTTCTCTGTGCAGTTTTTCCCCTTCGTTGTATTTTACTAATGACAATTAAAAACGAGCAGAGCAGACATCACTGAATAATCAAAGGCTGCAACTACTTTAGATTCAGACCCACTAATTAGTAAATAACGGATTAATTAAACAATTAGAACACCTAGAAAAGTAGAATGAAAATCAAGATGAAAATACTGTTAAACAGAACAAAATACATCACTCCCATATAACTGCTTGGTACATTTCAATATTTTTTTTGTTAGCATACTTAGTTTTCTAATTTCTATTTTGTTCCCTAAACACAGAACTTGGGAAATAACACATCACTTCATTAGCCCAGGAGCTCAATTAAAAACAGAACCTGGTGGGAAGAAAAAACTGCAGCCACAGGACCGAGTTTGGGAAACGCTGCGTTAACACATACATTTACAAACTGCCTTTCCTTTTTGACTTGGTGGCAAATTTATTATGTTCACCCATTTGGTACCAGACAAGACCTCCTGAATTCATCAGGGTAGACATTTAAGAAGGTGTTGGAGGCATTTCTTAGGTATTTTGTGCCATGTATGCCTTCATGCCATAATCCCGACTGTTACAACAATAATGAACTCATCCCTTGACACTGGCTCTGTGACGCTCACTTTTAAAATCGCTTCTGTAACCCCAAGTCTGGTCATGATGCTGACGATCTTAACAATTTCTGGCCTATTTCCCACTTACCTTTCCTGTCAAAAGCTCTTGAGTGTGTTGCAGCCTCCCAGCTCACCAATTACTTAACCTCTAATAATTTGATGGAACCCTTTCTGTCAGGTTTCAGGGCGCAGCACAGCTGGGTAACCAATGATTTGCTTATGGCAGCAGACTCTGGACAAACCAGCATATTAATTCTGTTAGACCTCAGTGCAGCATTTGACACTCAGGTCAGACATGACATTCTACTGTCCAGAATGGAGAACATGCTGGGTATCTCTGGCACTGCCCTCCAGTGGTTCAAGTCCTACCTGACTGATAGGCAAGAGTTTGTTAGTCTTGGCACCAGCAGATCCAGCTTGGCACCAGTCACACAAGGAGCTCCTCAGGGCTCTGTCCTCGGCCCTCTTCTCTTCTGTATTTATATGCTTCCCCTTGGCCATATTATTCGTAGCTATGGACTGGGCTATCATTTTTATGCAGATGATACTCAACTCTACTTCAATGTTAAAAGTGGAACTTCATCAGAGCTTTCTCAGCTCACAACCTGCCTCAGTGAAATTAAAACCTGGATGGAGCAGAACTCTTTAAAATTAAACTGCAACAAAACTGAACTCCTGCAAATTGGGACTAAAATGCAACTTCATAAAATGAGCTCCGTTCCCAGTCCATCTTGGCGGTGATCTCATCAGACCTGCCTCCACTGCAAAGAATCTCGGTGTCATTTTTGATTCCTCCCTCTCTTATTCCACCCACATAAATCACATTAAGAAACTTTCTTATTTTCACCTCCATCACATATCCCGTGTTCACTCCTTCCTCTCCTTTTCTAATGCTGAGAAACTTGTCCCTGCTTTTATCACATCCCACATCGATTATTGTAACTCGCTGTTGGCAGGTGCCCCTTCTAATCTTATCATATCACAGCTCCAGCTTATTCAAAACTCGGCTGCAAGAGTCCTCACTCGAACCAGCAGCAGTGAGCACATCACACCCATCCTGCTCCGTCTTCACTGGCTCCCTGTGTCTTACACAATCGAATATAAAATCTTACTAATAACCTACAAAGCCTTAAATAACCTCATGCCAGACTACATCAGTGACCTTCTCCATCACTATGTGCCTGCCCGCTCACTAAGGTCCTCTGACTCTGGTAATCTTGTTGTGCCCCACACTAATCTACACTCCATGGGTGACAGCAGGGCCTTCAGCTGTATAGGCGCTCGCTAAGAAATGGTTTTAAAAATTGCATGGTCCAAGTGTGTTCTGTCTGTATGCTTTTCACAAGAGAATTACTTAACAGATTTTGATCTGGTTGTTTTCTATAATTTGCTTGAACTTTCCGGTTGATTTTGTGACTTCTTTCATCGCGCGTAGTACCAGAGTTCACTTGCGGTACCGATGTATTTATGCAAATCCAACAGAGTGGCTGTGGGCCGAGAGCCCGGGCAGGGGGGGCCTTGCTTATTCACTCGCCAGCCTCTGTTCGAGTTGGTCTACCTGTCACCACGTGTTGGAGTGCACCTCACCTCTGCTTAGTTAGCGATAGCTGTTTGTTCAGCAGACCTGATCATCTAGAGCTTGTTAAGGAGTAACGTTTGACGTTTTTGAGAAAGAGATCAGAGCTCCGTGTGTTTAAAAGGGTAGCTGCTGATTGGCAGAGATATCACGGCCACGTGCTTTTCTCCCCACGCGGGGAACGCATTCCTGTCAGAGCTGAACACGATCAGATACAGTGCCATGTCTATTGATTTTTAAAGTTTATCCTGTTTCATTACTATGTGGGCGCAGCTAGTACAATATAATAGTGCAATAGGAATATTACAAGTACAGATCAGAATTTAACAGTAAGAATATGACAATTGCTCCTGCTGCAATAAATCATCATTAATACCTGAAATACGTGATTGCCTTCTTCAAGATATTTTAAACATCACTGATCTCATCATCTCAACCTTTTGCTTTCTCCGCTTATACAAGAATGGGGCACGGGGACAACAGTCTTAGCAATGAGACCCACATGTCCCAAACTGGGGGAATCCCAAGGCATACCCGGGCCATCTGTAGATTGTGAAAAGGCGCTATATAGCGCCCGACCCAGCACAGACCACGCAGATGCACGTGTTCACACTCAAGGGTATTTTATTTTTCTTCAGCAGTGGGCACACGTCTTCCCCGTGTCCCACAAGCCCAACACAGTCCAAACACAAAAAACCCACACAACCAAACGCTTCCTGGCACCAGCACTCCTCCCCGGCAACCTCGTCCTCTTCCTCCCGATTCTGGCCCTGATTGCTGGGAGGCAGGCCCTTTTATACCCCACCCGGAAGTGTTCCAGGTGCCTGACCAGCTGGTCTTAATTGCACCTCCGGGTGGGGCTGATAAACCGTCCAGTGTGGTGGCTGGTTCTCCACAGCACCCCCTAGCGGCCACCCCATCTCCCAACTGGGCTGCTGTGGTGGACTCCATGTCCCATGGAGCCACGGGGGAGATTGAGGAGGGATCCACGGCCAGGGAGACTGCCCCCCAAGCGCCCTGGGGAAGGTACTGCAATGTCCATGATGGCTCCCCCGGGACGTATGCAGCAGAGGCGTCCCGGCCGGGCATGGGACCCGGCTGTCCGTCACAAGATATACAGTAATCCTTGGGGTCTCCTCCCAGAGGGTCGTGCACATAAAACCTTCACCAGGTGGCATCCCTGTCGATGCCTGAACCACCTCATTTGATTCCTCTGGATGTGTAGGGTTAGGGACAAGCAGCTCAACTCCATGCCTTTCCCAGATGTCTGAGCTTGGCAACCCTATCTCTATAAGGAGAGCCCAGACACCCTGTGGAGAAAGCTGCTTGTACCCATGATCTCATCTTTGAGGTCATTACTGGAATCTTAAAAGAGGGTAGGGATGTATATTGACTGGTGAAATCAGAGCTTCACCTTGTGGCTCAGATCCTATCTCACCACTACAGATCGGCATAGCGAACACATAACAACACTTGCTACCCCAATCTGTCGATATCACCAACCGTTTGCCCCTTACTTGCGAGCAAGACCCAAAAGTACTTGAACTCTTCCACCTGAGGTAGTAACTCACCTCTCACTCGGTGGGGACAGTCCACCTTCTTTTTTTCCTACTGAAGACCATGTCCCTTAGATTTGGAGGTGCTCATCCTCATCCCTGCCACTTCACATTCCATGGTCACATAACATCCCAATGTGTGCCGAAGTTCACGGCCCAATGAAGCCAACAGCCAACTACATCGTCCACCCAAAGCAGCAATGCAATTCTAAGGCCACCAAACTGGACTCCTTTGTCTCCCCAGCCTCGTCATGATGTCCATGAAAATTCCAAACAGGATAGGACACCAAACACAGCACTGGTGGAGTCCCAGACCCACGGAGAACAATGCTGATGTTTTTCCAGAGTATGCGGGCACACCTCTCACTGCAGTTATACTGGGAGTGAATAGACCCTTATTAGGGGTCCCGGAACTCTGTACTCACCCAACAGAATCCCTTCAAGGAATATGGATGGTCAAACACCTTCAATAAGGCCATAAAATGCATGTGGACTGATTGGGCATACAGGGGATAGAAGAAGTCTGTAGTGGTTAGGTGCCGCTAAGATTCATGCCGTCGATGAGACGGTGATTTATTTATTTTTTGGTGGAGACTCCAGGGACGCACCCAGCCTTTGCCCGACCTGCACACACTCACAAGCAGAGACACAAAACCAACAAATGAATAAATATTATATTAAATGAAAACCCAATACAAAACAAGAATCAGACAAACCTCCCCTTTCCCCTGCGCTGATACCTTTTTAACATAACAATGAACCACAACAATAAACCCTCACGTCAAGGTCCTTATACACTCCAATACAGCAAAAGTGGATGAAATAGTTTGGTGTGAGGATGACAATCCCGAGAACAGCTTCCGTAGTAAAGGAGTGAGACAGTCCTACCGGTAGTCCTGAGCGGCGAGGGGTGAGATTTGCAGAAGCGCTCCTTTTAAAAAACACAAAACGACTAATCCACCACTATAACATGACAAGCAGGCAGGAAGGAGACAGTCCTTTCATTGTAACGGGAAACGATCCAGGAGTACAATTGACTTTTCAGACGATACGTTGGACAGGAAACACAAAAACACCGATCTCACGTTGCTCTGCCAGGCCCTCCTTCTCAACTTTCCCATTGGCCTCTTTCATCCCCAGCAGCCCCTGCTCCTGTTTCAGTCATCCTATGCAAGTAATCCCCCTTGGACTGCTGGGAAATGGAGTTCTTCTCATGGTAGCATTGTTGCAAGTCTCCACACCTCTGTCAAGATCACAGATTTCCATCCATCCATCCATCCATCCAACCCGCTATATCCTAACTACAGGGTCACGGGGGTCTGCTGGAGCCAACACAGGGCACAAGGCAGGAAACAAACCCCAGGCAGGGCGCCAGCCCACCGCAGGGCACACACATACACCAAGCACACACTAGGGCCAATTTAGAATCGCCAATCCACCTAACCTGCATGTCTTTGGACTGTGGGGGGAAACCCACGCAGACACGGGGAGAACATGCAAACGCCACTCAGGGAGAACCCAGAAAGCGAACCCAGGTCTCCTAACTGCGAGCCAGCAGTGCTACCCACTGCGCCACCATGCTGCCCGATCACAGATTTTATGTAATAAAAAAATGAAACCAAGAGAAATCCTGTCAGAATTTATTCCACCTTTATTGCAGAATTGCCGTTTATATTAAGAAGATGAAAACAAATCAGAAACAGTTTAATGAAAGAAGGAAAAAGTAAATCATACAAAAAAGCCGGGTGTCATTAGTGTGCAGACCTTCTAATAATCAATGAAGTGGCCGCGTTCAGAACCAACCAATCAGAATAGGCCTCATCATCTCAAATAGTCGTTAGTAGACCACTGACATTACGTCAAGAGGCCCTGACTGAGCTCAGATCAAGTTTGGCTGATCCTGTAGGATAATTCTGAAATCCCCTTGGTTGAGACACACTTCAAAAGCCAGGGATCGCAAGGAGATTTTAAAACATGAACGGGATCTCATCATTGAAAAGTATCAATCAGGACTGGGGTAGAAAAAAAAAAAAAAAGTATCCAAAACATTCAAAATTCCATGACGCTCGCTGAAGACAGTCATCGCTGGCTCAGCAGTGACTCTACTAAAGATCAGGACGTCCATCCAAGATTAACTCTTTGAGGGCTGAATATTTTTCCCAAAAGACGCAGCTTTCTGAAAAGCACCCAAAGCAAGGGCCTTGCACATAAATCAACATAAAATATCAGTTGCTGGTCGTTGTAGCCACCAGTTCACAGTCCCTTGTGGCTCGAGCTGCTCACGGGTGGCATGACGGCTGGCAGAAATGCGTGGCAGGCTGGCAGCCAGGCTGTCTTTGTGTGACGGGGGACGAGGACGACAGCAGCAGTCACAGTCGTAGTGCATCGCAATCTGGTTTGTACCTCATGTCATTATGAGTGATGGTCTTCATGTAGATCGACTGGTAAATATGTTTCCTACCCACACCTATTGGTAGTGACCGAAAGGACGAGATCGCGAATACAAGCAGCTGAAATGAGTTTCCTCCGCAGAGTGTCTAGGCTTTCCCTTATAGATAGGATGAGAAGCTCAGAGTAGAGCCGCTGCTCCTCCACATCGCGAGGAGTCAGGTGAGGTGGCTGGGGCATCTGTTCAGGATGCCTCCTGGACGCCTCCCTGGTGAGGCGTTGCGGGCAAGTCCAACCGGGAGGCGGCCCCGGGGAAGACCCAGGACACGCTGGAGGGACTATGTCTGGGAATCTCTGCTCAAGCTGCTGCCCCCGCGACCCGACCTCGGATAAGTGGAAGAGGATGGATAGATGGATGGATGGATGGTCTTCATGTACACAAACGTGTTCGGCACCACGATTAGTTGGAGATCGATCAGCTGATGCCGGTACCTCGCTTTGTTTTTTCGATATCAATCTCCAGATCTCTTGCATCAAAATCCGACAAGTCAGAGTCAGATTCCGTGATAACATGCAAAACATCGTCCAAGGAGTATTCTGCTTTGTGCATTCGATGTCGATGTCATTTTTGTTGTTGTTTGCTCTTTACCGCTCCCGCAAGTGCAGGGAATCTCGGACAAACCAAAAAAGCTAACTTTCCCTCTAGCAAAGAGAGTCGAACTAAAACATAACGGCGAGTTTTCTCACTGTTTGCAGTACTGCTCTCCACCCCTCCTGTTGACAGAAGTCGACATCTGCCCTGAAAAAGTTAATGAGAAGACTGGTCAGGGAGACCACCAGGAGGCCTACAGCAGGATTTCCTGGCAAGTGCTGGTTTTCATTACATGTGACAACAATCAGTCGTATTCTTCATATCGTATCTGGGTTGTGGGGTAGGGTAGCGAGATGAAAGCCTTTGCTTGCAAAGCATCCAAGCTCAGCTAAACGTTGCAGTGTCTCACAACCATCTTAAAAAATGTATTGTGGTCTGATGAGACAAAAGACCACCATAGCCACAGTGAAGCATGTAGGAGGCAGAGTCAGGCTTTGGGGCTGCTGGTCTTCAACTGGAACTGGAGCTTTAGTCAAGATGGATGGAATCAGGAAGAGCTCCAAGGATCAGTCTAGTCTGACACAAAACCGTCAAGCATCGGCTAAGGAAGCTGAAGATGAAGAGAAACTTCACCTTTCAGAAGGACAACGACCCAAAGCACACATCAAAATCAACAAGGTGATGGCTTCATTAAAAGGAGGATCAACGTTCTGGAATGGCCAAGCCAGAGCCGTGGGGTGACCTGACCAGAGAGGTGCACACAAGATGTCCTTAGACAGATCGGATGGAGTGGGCAACAATCCAGATGTGCCACCTGATAGACCCTTACCCAAAAAGACTGAGTGAGTGCTGTAATAAAACAAACAAAGTATCAGTTTAGGGGGTCTGCACAGTAATGACATCGGGTTTTTGTGTGATTTGTTGCCCTTTTTTCACTAAATAGTTTTTGACTTGTTTTCAACTTCTTTGTACCGATTGCAATTTTGAAATAAAGATGGCACAAGTTCAGACAGAATTTCACTTGCTTTCATTTTTTTATTATACAAAATCTTAGATTTTTGGGGTGTGGGTGTATACTTTTTATATCCAGTGTATTCCCATGCCCCCTCCAGGATCCTCGTGAGGATAAAGAGCTGGTCTGCTGGACAGAATCCACATTGCTCGTCCTGGATCGGAGGTTCCACAGAACCCTGGCGTAAGCTTTCCCAGGGAGGCTAAGGAATTGGAAGCACATCCTTCGGTGCCCCCTTTTTATTTTATTTATTTATTTTTTTAAACTAACCGTGCCCCGCGGCTCCACCCGCATATTTGTGAAAAGGACAGCGAGGAGGGCCCTGCCCGGCTCCCCACTTCTGACGTCATGCTTCCCCCTCCCCTCGGCCCGCTGTGTCTCTCTCGGATTTGTGCAAATAAATCGTTACAAGTGAACTACGATAATTAGCGCAATGAGAGAAGTCGCAAAATCAACTGGAATGTTCAAGCAAATTCTAGAAAAAAGCCTGATCTAAATTTGTGAAGTAGTTCTCTCATTCGCTAGCTAAGTGGACATAAGATACGCCCTGAGGCTGGCGCATGACTGACTGATCACTAATTCTCCAGCTTCCCGTGTAGGTAGAAGGCTGAAATTTGGCAGGCTCATTCCTTACAGGTTACTTACAAAAGTTAAGCAGGTTTCATTTCGAAATTCTACGCATAACGGTCATAATTGAACCCTACTTACGTACATATATGCGCCTACGCCTGCAGCTCGTTCACCGTGTGAGGTGGCGTTGGGTCCCCCATCCCAACGCCTCCCACGTTGTTGGCTGCCTGCCTATATAAGGCCGTCCGTCGCTCCGGTCTCTACATTCCCTTCCTTGCTTTGCCACGGGATTCACGTCTCCCTGCTGAGAACTGCAGCCTTTTTATTTAATCCACGGCTTCTCCGCTGTTTTATTGTTCGTTTATTACGATGTGAAGTTATCGATGAAGCCGGTTGTATGCTTACAACGCTTGACAGATGCCGAATGTCACTTCAACAACAGTCCTGCAAATACTAACGCAATTAAAACACACATCCACAAGTTCATAGAGATGCTGTCGCTAAATATTCGCAGGCAAATCCACAAGTTAATACCGGGAATGCCTGTTAAAACATCTTAGATTCACGAGTAGTGTTTTGGGTAGTGAACACTTCGATGAATGAAACCTGATATCTTTACAACGGTTGACAAACACGGAATGTAACTTGAACACAACACGTCCTCCAAATACGAACCTGATTGAAAGAAATAACGATAATCAAATCCTTGATGACAGCAACACTCATAACAGTCACAAAACAATTACACTGACAATCGTGTTACGTTATTTTTAAAATGTTTCCTTTTCTTTTTCATAACTTGTTTAACACACTACTTCTCCGCTGCAAAGCGTGGGTATTTTGGTAGTATATATAGATAGATAGAGAGAGATTATGGAAAGCAGCCCGGACGCAGACATCGTTTGAATCACCACAACACGTTTATTTACAAAATGAGTGACACACAACCCCAAAACTCCCCCAAAGTCCAGGTTTATCACAATGATGGCTCTGTTCAGGCCACCTCCTTTCCTCTCCTCCCGAGCTCCGTCCTTCTCCGATCCCGACTCAAGCCTTTTATAATCACCTGGACATGCTCCAGGTACCTCCCAATAATCTGCTACCAGTACTTCCCAGTGTGGCGGAAGTACCGGCTGTGCACCCAGAAGCACTCCAGGTGTCCCTGGTTGTTCTCCCCCCAGCACTTCCAGGTGTGATGGAAGTACTGAGGATCAGGGCTGTCCAGGTATTGGGGCGCTCCCTGGCGGTGACCACGACGCCCTATAGGGTTGAGCTTACAAGCTCAGTTCCCATGGTCCCCAAAGCCACCAGGGTGGTCACCGCCTCGTGGTCTGGAGGCGGCGTAATCCCTCCTATGGTCATTCCGGGCATCCTGGCAGGGTGCCACCCCCAGCCGCTTGCCACGATAGATAGATATAGTATGGGGGTATGGGGTGCCAAACAGGCAAATACTTTGTATATTCAGAAAATCATTGTAATTCCTGAATATATAAAGTCATTCCTGAATATATAAAATCATTTCTGAATATATAAATTTAAAGTCAGATTATATATAAAGTTATTGATTGAAACGACTCAGGCACATTTTTAGTAAACTCAATGAGTTCCTAATACAACGTAATGAAATAAGTTAAACTTATTCAGAAAAGAAAAAAAAAATTATATATATAATATAAAATATATATAAAAACACTCTTCAGTTAATGTATTCAAAATTATGTATGTAGCCAGCGTTTTGAACACCAAATTTATTTATTCTTTTTGTATGGGTGTATGTTTGGACGAACCTTACAAGCCCGATCGACTCTGAGTGGGTTCTGTCGAAGTTTTCCTTTCACTAGTACAAGTGAAATGACAAGCACGGAAATTAGAGAATATTTAATGGAAGTAGACCATTTTATTTGTGAACTGTACTAACTTTATATATTCGGGGATAATTTTATGTATTCCGACGCTGACTTTATATAATTAGGCTTTGACGTTATATATTCAGAAAATCATTGTATTTACCTGTTTGGCACCCCATAATATACAGGTAGTCCCCAGGTTATGGACATCCGACCTACGACATACGAACGGGGCCACAACTGCGATGCATGCGCCTCAGTAACTGCCGCTCCGTCATCTTCGGTCTGCGGAGGCTGGAGGCGGGCGATTTTGCTGCTCATGCAGTGTAGTGTCTCTCAACCGGCTCCCGGTGGCAAGCGGTTTCACTGCCTGCTTACCACACACGGCTGCCCCATTCGTTCTAGGTGGGCAGCTGGTAATGCTGCAAGCGGTGACCCGGTAGTGGCTGAACGGAGGCCATTGAGGGTGAACCGGGCGGCAGAGGGTAGCATTGTAGTGTGCCTCGGATGGCTGCGTGTTGAATGGGGGCGGTGGTGTTGCACACGCAGGTAGCTTGCTGTAGTGGAGGCGACTGTGATGTGGGCTGGTGATGAACCGCCCATCGATGCCCCCATTCATTCTCAATAGCAAGCCTGTTTGTACTGTTACGCACATAGCAGGAAGTTGTCTCTTGTCAGTACAGTGTGGTCCAGATCTAATTATCCAGATCCAGATCGTCTGGATGACTTTGATTTATGCAGGGACGATTCCAGTTCGGTGCGAAGACGATTCTTCATGTCTTCAGTTCGCACACTTCTGGATGGTCTGGGATTTTTCGGGTGATTTTCTATGTAATAAACTGAATAAGTTATTGCGTAATGAAAATTCCATAATTAGAGCTGGACCACCGTATACATCAGACGTGTTGACGGGTGCCTTCCTGCCGTGATAGCGTGGACAGTGCTGTGCAGAAGAGCTCATCTTAACCTTTTGTCTTCACCCTTCAAGAATGTCTCTGAAACACAAATCTGATGCAAGTGCTGGTGATAGTAAAGAAGAGAAAAACCATCACCATGGAAAATAAAGTAGAAATAATAAAAAGGTCAGAAAGAGATGAAACTCCATCATTCATTAGCAGAGCACTTGGTTAGAGTCGGTCAACAATAGCATTTATTAAAATAATGGACCTGTTCCGACTTACATACAAATTCAACTTAAGTACAAACCTACAGTCCCTATCTCGTACGTAACCCTGGGACTGCCTATATAAAGATAGAGATAGCTAGATATAGAATAGATATATAGTGTGGGAGAGGAGAACCTTATCAGAGCTGGCACTGCCTGTCAATTTTTAATTGAGGATTTGACAAGGCCAGCGAGTTCTGGTTTTTTTAATGTAATTTGAAATCTTAAAAAATGCAACCCGGAATGACTAAAAGAAGGTCTACTGGCAAACCTCTAATATCATGATGGTAAAGTAATGAATGGAATTTGTGGCCATCCGATGTAAAAATGAAACTTAAGTAAAGAAATGGAGATGTACAGCCAGCCTCCAGGCCTATCCCTGGACTAGAACACACATGGCCTACAACAAGACCATACAGAAAATGAACAGACAAAGGCTACTTACAGGGCCTTCAAAATCTTCATGACATCAGTAAAGTCAAGTGAGCTGAAGACTTTCACTTAAATGGCGAATGAAGGACACCTAGTGGAGGTGAACCGGAAATGCATTAAGGATGTTGGCCCTCAAGCACATCTTCTCATAAAGCGCTACCAAAATACATCAAATAGCCACATTAAAAGCACCTGCCTAATGTTGTGCGGGTTCCACTCTTGATCCATCGAGGCATGGATTCCCCTGAAGGGGTCTGAGACATTAGCAGCAGATCCTTTAAGTCCTGCAAGTTGCGAGGTGGGGCCTCCATGCATCGGACTTATTTTAACAGCACATCTCACAGACGTCTGATCAGATTGAGATCTGGGGAATTCTGGAAACCAAGTCAACACCTTGAACTCTTCATTGTGTTCCTGAAGCCATTTCAGAACAATTTTTGCAGTGTAGCAGGGCGCAATACCCTGCTGAAAGAGGCCGCTGCCATTATAGGCTAAATGTGGTCTGCAACAGTCTTTAGGGAGGTGGTACGTGTCAAAGTAACATCCACATGAATACCAGGACTGTCCCACCAAAATGTTCCCAAAACTCTGTAGGTTCCTTGAAGTCCCTTGTTCACAAGGCCATCCTGTTTTTGTGGTCTCCATGTTGCAGTGTGTCCTCTGTGTTTCTGTTCATTAAGTCTCCTACTGATGGTTGTCTCTGACACACACGACTGTTACTGGTCTGTCAAAAGGGCTTTTACTTAGCCACAGTGAGGATTCTTCTGTCATCAGTAGTAGCGGTCTTCCTTGGCCCACCAGTCCCTTTCGGATTACTGAGCTCACCAGTGTGTTCTTTCTTCTTCATGATATTCCAGACAGTTGATTTTGGTCATCCTAAGGTTTTCCTGATGTCTCTCATGGTTTGATTCTTGTCTTTCAGCCTCATGATGGCTTCTTTAACTTTCATTTGCACAACTCGTGTCCTCATGTTGGACAATTGTAACTGCAAACTCCAAAGGGTAGAAGCAAGCTAAGGTATCTTATGAAGCCATGAAACCCACCTGAGAAATCAAAAACACCTCTGACACCAACTGTTCCAAATATTATGGTGCCCTGAAATGGGGTGACTGTGTAGAAAAAGTGTTGTGTGACTGAAATGTCTGCAAATGAAATTCTGCACACTTTAAACTAAAGTACACTTTAATCATAATCTCTGAATAGCTGGATTTGCAATTTTAAGCAGTAAAGCAGAGAAGGAAAAATCAAAGAAAAATGTGCCTTGGCCAAAAGTTATGGAAGGCACTGTACAGTATGCCCGGCCCAATGTCTCAACAGAGAAAAGTTGTGGGGTAATCTCAGTGGGGAAATGACACTTCATGTCAAGGTCCACTCTCATCTTCAAGTGGTTACTAGGAAGCTCTCTGGAGGGTTGTGCTGCCCCCCACCTCCTGTTCTAATAAAGAGGGTCAACTGTTGTATATGCGCAGGACAGAGACCACCTTTAAAACTGGAAGTGATGCTCCTAATAAACGCCAGCTTCTCTGGGTCTGCGGCCTCCAGTTTGAAAACTACTGGCTTAGATGGCAAAGGGTGTCAGTTAACATTGACTATAGAAAAAATAAAAGCATTATATGTCAACTTTGAAACATATATATATATATATATATATATATAGTGAATGAGAGAGAGAGATAGAGAGAGAGATAGATACACACACTGTACATAGATATGAAAGGCACTATATAATAGATTAGATACATAGATGATAGATTACATAGATAGATATGGAATGCACTATATAATTGAGAGGTGGGCAAAAGCAGCTTTACAGTTGTGAGTAAGCAAAGCAGATGGTTTATTCTCAGATTTATTTGTCTTCTTTAAGCTATTAAGTTAATAATGCTATTGTCATAATTAGTATTTGCAATATATCATTTTACAATAAATGTTAAAAAGCACTGTTAATACTTGTCTATTTATAAAAATTACGTAGGCCATTTCATGAATGATGCACACACTGGTAGCAATGCAAAATGGGTAAGGCAGTCCTTGTGCAAATGACACCATTTGTTGATGTAGACTTCAGAAATCAAATTGTCCCAATACACACAAACAGCATATAGAGTATACCTCAAACCAAGACGCCACAATTTTTAAAATATGACCACTTCTCTAAAGGTCATTCTGCAATAAAATGTTAAAAAGAAAGAAGGTAATCTTTACTAGCAGTTATTGCGCAGAATGCTACACTTAAATATACTGTATAATATATAAAGGATGACAAGTCACGTTCATAATGCTAAATACAGAGTGTCTGTCTGCACACTGCCCATCGTGGACCCCCTTGGGAATAACTAGTACCCTACATTGGCACCGTCTGAGTGAGCACGTCTGGCGACGGATTGGCACCTGCGATTGTCCGTCTTGCACCCAGGGCTGCAAGCGTAGACCGACCTCAAACAAGCATGAATTAGATTTCATTAACATTGACAATCCAAAGCCAATTTCTACAGAGATCTGCCCTTTTCACTTGTGGAAAGAACACCAGCATTGGTACTTCAGTTACTACGTTTTACAGAGTATGCTGATTTGGATTTCACTTACAGATAAAAGCTGTCATAGTCTTCTTGCTGCAGGAGGGTTAGTCATTAGGCAAAAAATGGATTGGTGGACAACGCACCATTAACAATGATTCCTTCAAATTTATCTGATTTTTGACCCTTCGATGTACAATTCTGTTTTTATTATACTATTTTGTCCCCATTATTAATTAAAATGGCTTTGTTTAGTGCTACAGAAAAGACTTAATCACAAGTAAAAATGCAAAATGAGTCAAAAAAATCCTGAAAATAATTCCAAATGGGATTCTCCCATAAAAGACCAAACCCATTAAATAGCATAGAGTATTTCTATAAAATCAAAAATGATCGAGACTGAAGACCTGGCGTCTGGGCCACATCAGAGCCCTACATGGTACCATAACTTGAAAAAAGCGGATCTACAAGTTACATGCGTCTTAAAAGAAAAATCTGCATCCCACGTTTAAGACAACGTGCGGCCGTCGACATCAAGTGCAATTGCACGAGTCTTCACAGTGCTTGTGCTGGAGGACAGCCACTGAACGGGTGGGTAGACTGAAGAAAACCTCATCCTGGATGCTTGCGGTATTAAAAAAATAAATAAATAAAAAATTTGTGGAGAATTTTATTCTGACATGATGCTACTTCCACTCTCTTTTAGACACGAAAATATTTTTGTTTTCATAAAACCACCTGATTTAAGCTTCAACGTTTCCAATGTCCAAGGTAAAATGATCTTATTAAGAAATGTCAGACAATTCCTTTCTCTTCGGCTGGGGGCAGAGATGGATCCAAACCGTGTTTCTTCATCTTTACTGCGATGTCAAACAGGTAATCGTAACATTCACACCTGTAACCAAACAAAATGGAGCAACAGATTAAAGATTTAGTGTAACAGTTGGACACAAATACGCTGCAAACTGGTTTCCAAAATGATCATTTTACTCTTTACACTTAACCTTAGAACAATTAGGATGACAACAGGTCATTCAGCCCAACAACGCTCACCGGTCCAATCCAATTAATTCTTCTAAAATAATATCATGCCCCAACCACATCTGTTGGTTCCTCTCGACACAGAGGGTCAGTGGCTCGACTCTATGCCTTTCCTGGATGTCGGTCTCCTATCTCGATAAGGAGCGCCCCACCACCCTGTGGAGAAAGCCCATTTCGGCCGCTTGTACCCATGATCTCATGTTTGAGGTCATTACCGAAATCTTATGACCGTAGTAGAGGGTAGGGATATACTGTATACTGACTGGGAAACGGAGAGCTTCACCTTCTGGCTCAGTTCCTCAAAGTCCTCCTGTCCACCACACTACTTGGTCACTTATTCCATGTGTCGGTGTGATGGAAAACTTCTTAAAGCTTGTGTGTAGTACTAGGGTGTTGTACCATGTTAGCCATTATGAATGTAGTGAAAAGTCAAGCAAAAATGACCCCTTTTATTGGCTAACTAAAAAGATTACAATATGTAAGCTTTTGAGGCAACTGAGGCCCCTTCTTCAGGCGAGATGGAATCATCTAGTTTACATCTTGCCTGAAGAAGGGGCCCGAGTTGCCTCAAAAGCTTACATATTGTTATCTTTTTAGTTAGCCAATAAAAGGGGTCATTTTGCTTGACTTTTCACTAAAGGATAAATTTCACACGGGCTTAAGTTTCCAACTGTGTCCCCGTGTTCTTGATGAACTCACTTTAAAGTCGCAGTCTCGATCCACTGGACTAATTCACTTCATAATTTTAAACACTTCAGTCAGGTCTCCTCTTAATCTTCTTATGGTTAAACTGAAAAGGTTCACCTTTTTAACTTTAGCATTGCATTTTATTCCAAAAAAGTCATGTAAAAAGTGTTGCATTTTTTTGGTATGAAAAATTACATTTTTATTTAATCTGAAAAGTAAATAATGATTCAAATAAAACAATAACAACAAAAATAACAGTAATACTACTACTGATGCCAAAACAGTCTTAAAAAATGTTAACGCACGGTGAAAGACACAATCAGATTTATCAGATTTGGAAGAGCACACTGCACAGGTACGAGTTGGATTCTGTATTTTTTTTTTTCTTTTGTTGGAGGTATACAGTACACCTCTAAAATTTGCAGGGTTACGTTCCTAGAGCAGCCGCGAATTGTGAAACACCGCAAATTTTGGATGTTAAAAAAATGCCTATTTTCATAGTTTAAACCCTAAATATGCCCCCAAAACACTTTAATTTCAAACTCAGCTTAACTCTTTTAGGGCGGATGTCGACTTTTGTCGACAGGAGGGGTTGAGGGCGAATGTCGACTAAAGTCGACATCCAGGGATAGAGGGCAATAATCAGCTGTTAATGGCGACAAATCTCACTGTCACGTCACAGGCATTCCCTCTGTGCTTGGAGGAATGCTAGACTCGTTGACTCGGCAACTAATCCTTGCGTGTGCGCGAGTTGCGAAATGTAAACAACGGCAAGATGGCATCCACATGTGACGAGGGAGCGAAGCGAGTGCAGAAAAGAAAACACTCGGCAGACAATGTTTTGCGCATTATCACGGAGTCGGACTCTGATTTTTCAGAATCGGATTTTATTGACAGTGATCAGCTGATCAAACACCAGCCGATGCCGCGCGAGCGGATCTGCTGCCAGTTGAGCGCTTCGCGCAGCCGATGCATCTACGGCAAGGTTCGCGTGGGATAAATACACAGACATTGATCTGTTGAGAGCCGATCTGGCTGCTTGACTTCACAAGACGGCATGGCTTGCTGTTGGACACGACAGATCACCAGCTGCTGTACTTCAGGCTGCTCTCTCCTGATGCTGCTTTTCAGCTACCGTCAGACGAGATAAACAGGTAGGCAGAGAAATTTTTTGAATCGCGGGCTGCGTTTGCATCGCATTCTTGTTTTTCAAAGTGTAAACCCACAACAAAAGATGAGATGAAGCGTGCTGTGGTATTACAAATAGAGATGGGACAGAACTGGTGATATAACTTCAGGGAGCATTGGTCCAAATGTGCTTTGTCCCCTGGTGGCTTTGGACAGGTTATGCAGCATGGTGATAGGTACCTGCTGCTGCAAAGTTTTATTCACTTCTGTAATAAACAGAAGCAAATCCCATGGGGTGAGCCAGGCTATAATGCCATACATAAAGTTCATAAAGTTTCAGAAGATGAAAAGAGGTGACAATACGGTTTTCATGCGGGCAGAAAACTTGGTGGCAGTGGAATGGCACGATGGCAAAAGGTTGACTTGTCTCTCTACAGTACACACTAACAATATATGTGAGAAAGTGCAGCAACAGACAATTGAAAAGTAGGCACCAAAGCAACACGTATTGTAAGCAGTGCAATGTGGCAATGACTGAAATTGGCTGCTTTGAGCGAGATCAGACTTTGCAGGACTTTGCTGTGTAAAATGTATGTGATATGTATGTGAAATCAGAGTATGCAGGCTCATACAACATGCAAGACAGTAACATTTGTCAAAAGTAAATATTTTTTGTTGATTTGATATGTTAAACAATTGCTTTGTGTTCTTTTTTAAAAAAATGTTAGTTTTTGGAAAAATATTCAGCCCTGGGAGATAAGAAACAAAAAAAAAATTAGCCCTAAAAGAGTTAATACATTACCTAAAAATAAAGAATGTAAAGGTAAACCTGTACACTGTACTGCTATGTCTCCCGCAGTGCTAGAATGTAAAATACCGATGTTACCGCCATTCATGCAAGCGTGCTTTCATTACCAGAAGCCTTAGACAGTGCAGCTTGTTTCGGCGGCATCTTGGGGCTTTAACCGTTAAACTGCCACATATTTGGGGGTTAATGCAACCCTGGACACCAAGTACTTTTTTGCTGCACTTTAGGTAAACGTTACAATTCACAAAGAACGTGAAATTTTAATGGAACACACTTTTTTTTTCCATGCAAAGAGCATCACAATTACTGCAACACATTTTACACACTGCTAATGAACTGTAAAAACTACTGGAACGATATGTACAAAGTGCAACTGACGCCATGGGTGTAAATCACTGAGCCAACTGCGCTTAAACTGGCTGCACACAAGCACACAGAGGTAAGCGCTGATGCTGGCAGGCTAGTCTTAATGCAGCTTGGGTCACAGAATTGCATACAAACACAGGAGATTGTAGGGACAGGAAATTTATTCAAACACTTCAAACAAACATGTCTCTTTCAGAAGTAAAAGGTGCTCAGCATGCAGTTAGTTAACGACGAAACAATGGACAAAGATCATGGGGAGCACAGCCCCCAACAGTTGTAGAGAATGTCTGGGGGAGGAGAGAGAAAAAGAGCAATTAGCCAAAAAGGGCAGGTACGGTTCAGGCTTTTAAGTAAGCATACCATTGCACAACAAGCCGCAATCGAGAAGACGGCAATTATTTTTATGGTGGAGATTCCAGCCTTGACCCGACGCACACACTCACAAACAGAGACAAACCAAACTGGTGATCAAACAGCAAATAAAGAATGTAATGAAAACAAATGAAATAAATGAAAACAACGATACCACCCCTGTTCCCCTTCCAGCAATTACACATTAAATACAACAAAGCACAAACGAAACACAGTAAAACATGAAAAAAGTTCATGAAAAATGGCAACGGATGAAATGTAATGATGAAAATAGATAGTCCAGAGATCGCACGTTGAATAGGAATGTACAGATAGGAACTACGTTCCTGCAATGGTGAAGACGGGTGGACAGGTTCAGGAGCGCTCCTGTCTTTGCAGGATGGCCATGAATCCACTTACCGTCCTCATGTAGACAGGTAGACAATCGAGATGCACGAAACGATCCAGGACAAAATGAATAAGTACAGGTAACTCAACAGAAGGCAGACAGGACAGAGAGACCGGAACTTGAAACAATTTACAAAAACTTTTTTTTTTTGGTCACCGGCCCCCTTTTTAAAAGCCACGCTGTCATCCTTTGACCTCAACAGCCCCAGCACCCTCAGCAGAAGACTTATTAATAAACTAAATATATCTATCTATCAGAGCCACTGCAGGGACTGCTGGGTGTTGCAGTTTCAAATTCTATTGGCTACTTTCACCATCCCAAGTTGTGGTTTTCTCTACAGCTGCTTCCTGTTCTCTCTACAGTACAGTATTTCCACAAAAAACACCATAAAAATTGCGGAGGATATTTGTGGTTTCCGCTAACAATGATTAGTTAGGTTCTAAGGAAAAAACTGCGAATGACTGAGGCCGTGAACTCTGAACCGCGACGGTCTACTGTATAATCAATAAAATGTCTACCAATAAGACTATCCAGATCGATCCGCGATGTGCTGGGTCGACCACGTCTCTCTAGCAGTAGCAGTGAGGACAGTGGATGTGCACCAGTGATTTCTTCCACAAGGTGGCATGTAAAGTTCACGAGATTCAGTGTTGCCAGCTTTATTTGTATAAGACCAATGAAATCCAAATGCGCTGTTCCACCAGATGATGACGTATCGTTTTGTAGTATTTCTTTTGTTGCCTCTACTAAACGGGATAGAAAGTTAATTCTTGATCCGTACAATCTATGCCAACCACTGTGCTATTGTAGTCGACCACAGCACAAGGCTTCGTGACCAGCTTATGGCCTTTTGCCTGTACAGTGACCGTAGCTGCATTATATACATTGCTAAGATGACAAAAACCTTCGTCTTTCCATCTCAGCACAAGCACTTTTCCCTTTTGCCAAGCTACTGGCGCACCTCTCTGTAATTTATCTCTGTCAAAGTCTTCAGGCATGCCACGACGGTTGGGATGCACTTTTCCATATGCCTCAGTCTTTCTTTGCACCAAGATGTAAAAAAGCTCTGGCCAAGCATAAAAATAGTCCGTGGTAACACAGTAACCTTGTTCCTGCAGAGAATGCATCAAAGTCAGCACTTATGATGCAGCTACGCCATATGGATTGTATTTCTGATCAAACATTGTCCTTTTCCATGTGTTCAGAACCAAATTCCAAATAATTCACAAAACTAGTAAAGCTTTATGCCAAATATTGCTCTTCTTGACGTGATGTACTGTATCCATGGCAGTCTGCCCTTATAAGCCATGAGACTTTCATCAATGCCGACATCGCTGTCTGGAATGTAAATGGTCCAGAATTTTACTACAATGGCCTGGAATATTTCCCAAATTTTCTTCATTTTGGATGCTGGATGAGTATTCTCAATGTCTTCATTGTAGGTCAAGTGCAGATATTTCACAATTAGTGAAAACCTGAACTCAAACCTCATTTCTCCAAAGAATGGCAGCACTTTTACAGCCCGAGTGATTCTCCTTTTCTAATGCTTTCGCAAGACGCATCTGTAAAGTTGCCCAAGTGACACTCAGGACTAACATTAGAGCACTCTAGATGAGCACAGGCCATTCAGCCCAACAAAGCTCGCCAATCCTATCCACTTATTCCTTCCAAGAAACCATCAAGTCGAGTTTTGAACTGTCTACCACACTACTTGGTCGCTTATTCCAAGTGTCTATAGTTCTTTGTTTAAAGAAAAACTTCCTAAAGTTTGTGCACAATTTACCCTTAACAAGTTTCCAACTATGTCCCCATGTTCTTGATGAACCCATTTTAAAGTCACAGTCTCGATCCACTGTTTTAAACACTTCAATCATGTCACCTCTTAATCTTCTTTTGTTTAAACTGTAAAGGCTCAGCTCTTTCAATCTTTCCTCATAATTCAACCCCTGTAACCCTCATAATCAGCCTAGTCGCTCTTCTCTGGACCTTCTCTTGTGCTGTTATGTCCTTTTTGTAGCCTGGAGACCAAAACTGCACACAGGACTTCAGATGAGGCCTCACCAGTGTGTTATAAAGCTTGAGCAGAACCTCCTGTGACTTGTACTCCACACATCAAGGCGCTATATAACCTGACAGTCTGTTAGCCTTCTTAATAGCTTCTGAACACTGTTTGGCAGTTGATGGTGTCAAGTCCACTACAACTCCTAAATCCTTCTCATAAGGTGGACTTTCAAGTTTCAGACCTCTCACTGTGTATTCACATTTTCACTTCCTATGTGTAATTCTTTACACTTACTGACATTAAATTTCATCTGCCACAAATCTGCCCAAGCCTGTCTGCTGCCAAGTCCTTCTGTGATGATGTAACAGATTCCAAATTATCTGCTAATCCACCTATCTTGGTATCATCAGCAAACTTAACTAGCTTGTTATATATGATTTAGACAGGAATATAAGTATGTATTAAAAATAGCAGTGAACCCTGCTGGACACCACTCTTAACATCGGCCAGTTCTGATGTGGTTCCTCGCACCATCACCCTCTGCTGCCAGTGTCTGAGCCAATTCTGCACGCATCTAAAAACATCAGCCTGAACTGCCACTTCTTTTAATTTGATGCCCAACCGCTCATGTGGCACCTTATCAAATGCTTTCTGAAAGTCCAGATAAATAATCTCATCTGCTCCACTCTGGTCTTACCCTTTAGTTGCCTCCTCATAGAATTCCAGCACGTTAGTAAAACATGACCTCCCTCTTCTGAACCCAGCTGACTGTTCCTAATAACTCCTGTCCTTGCCAGGTGTTGCTCAATCTTATTCTTAAAAATTCCTTCCATTCCGTTAACGTTATTGGCACGATTTTCACAGCTCAATAATGCTCAGGTCGTAACATCCCTGTAGCCCTGAATCAGCCTAGTTGCTCGTTTCTGGACTTTTTCTGGTGCTGCTATGTCCATTTTGTAGCCTGGACACCCAAACTGCACCCAGGACTCCAGTTGAGGCCTCACCAGTGTGTTATAAAGCTTGAGCAGAACCTCCTGTGACTTGTACTCCACACATCAAGGCGCTAAATAACCAGACATTCTGTCAGCCTTCTTCATGGCTTCTGAACACTGTCGGGAAGTTGATAGCTTAGAGTCCACTGTGACTTCTAAATCCTTCTCATAAGGGGTGCTTTCAATTTTCAGACTTCTCAAAGAGAAACCTTAATTATTCTATAATTCATTTTTAATGACTCTCCTGGTGGGGCCATGTCCATATGTGGCATAGGTCACACATTCCAACACAGAACTTGCACCGATAAAAGAAATACAAAAGTCCACCTATTTAAACACTGGTCCTGTTGTCCGCCTTGGCCAGGCTATTTATTAACTTCTAAACTAATGAATTGGCCTCATTAATAAACACATTAAACTTTTGTAGGCTCCTACATATTTCACAGCATGAATGCCATTAGAACTAAAAGCCTTCAATAAGTCATCATCTATATAGGTGAAGACAGATGGCCATTATGAATTTGTTTTGTCAGTAAGACACACAATGTAGGTCACACTAAATTCTGTGAAAAGTAAGAAGCGTCCACTGAAATTTTTCTCACAGTAGAAACGAGACGCAATATAATTTTTCGGCCACTTGAGTGTATTTACAGTACATGTATAAAATATTTAATCTATGGTTAGATCATTTAAAAAAAGGGATATTTTGTCCGGGAGGCGCAGTGGGTAGTGCTGCTGCCTCACAGTTAGGAGACCCGGGTTCGCTTCCCAGGTCCTCCCTGTGTGGAGTTTGCATGTTCTCTCCGTGTCTGAGTGGGTTTCCTCCAACAGTCCACAGACATGCAGGTTAGGTGCATTTGCAATCCTAAATTGTCCCTAGTGTGTGCATGGTGTGTAGGTGTGTGTGTGCGTGCACCCTGCTGTGGGCTGGCACCCTGCCTTGTGTTGACTGGGATTGGCTCCAGCAGACCCCATGTGACCCTGTAGTTAGGATATAGCAGGATGGATAATGGATGGATGGATATTTTGTCCTTCCCAATTTCACTGGACAATGCAGATTTTGCTCCCTGAACACTTTTGGGTGTACCTTATGGATTTTGGCCTGCTCACAAAAATCATCTTCAAGTTTTCCTATTACGTACCATTTCATTGCAATCTTTGTGATCCCCTCTTATATACATTCACTGGCCAATTTCTTAGGTATACCTCTTAAACTGCATGTTAACACAAATATCGAATCAGCCAATCGCATGGCGGCATAAAGTCATTGCCAAGATGACTTGCTGAAGATCAGACTGAGAATGGGGAAGGAAAGATGATTGAAGTGACTTTGAACGTGGCATGATTGTTGGTGGCAGGCGGGTTGGTCCGAGTATTTTGGAAACTGCTGAACTACTGGGGGGTTTCACACACACAGTTTATAGAGAATGGTCTGAAAAAGGGAAATATCCAGTGAGTGAAAATGCCTTGTTGATGCCAGAGGTCCAAGGAGAATGGCCAGACTGGTTTGAGCTGATAGAAAGGCAACAGTAACGCAAATAAGCACTTGTTACGACCGAGGTATGGAGACGGGCAGCTCTGAATGCATAACACCTTGAACCCTGAAGCAGGTGGGCTACAGCAGCAGCAAACCACACCAGGTGCCATGCCCATCAGCTGAAAACAGGCAACTGTGGCTATAATTCACACGGGCACACCAGTATTCGGACAACAAAGGACTGGAAAAACATTGCCTGGTCTGAGGAGTCTTGATTTCTACTGTGACATTTGGATGGTAGGGTCAGAGTGTGGAGTGAACAACATGAAAGCACGGATCCATCCTGCCTTGTACCAATGGCTCAGGCTGGTTGTAGTGGTGTAATGGCGTGAAGAATATTTTTTTGGCACACTTTATGCCTTAGTGCCAATTGAGCATCCTTTAAATGCCACTGCCTACCTGAGTATTGTTGCTGACCATGTCCATCCCTTTATGGCTGCAGTGTGCCCATCTTCTGATGGCTTTTTCCAGCAGGATAATGCGCCAAGTCACAAAGCTCAAATTATCCCATACTGGTTTGCTGAACACGATAATAAGTTCAGTGTACTAAAATGGCTTCCACAGTCACCAGATCTCAATCCTGTAGAGCACCTATGGTGTAACGGGAAATTCGCATCATAGATGTGCAGCCAACAAATCTGCAGCAACTGCATGATGCTAGCATGTCAATATGGACCAGAATCCCCGAGGAATATTACTAGCACCTTGTTGAATCTACGCCATGAATGATTACAGCACTTCTGAAGGCAAAATGGGGTCCAACCCAATATGAACAAGCTGGCCCGTGAGTGTATATACATATACAATAAAAGTAAAACGGAAATAACTGTGCCAGTCTAAAAAGAAGTGCCACTGCAGGTCAAGTACTACGATAGAGACAGACGAACTAAAGAGTCTCATTACATTATAAAGATCTGGCCACTCCAGGACAGAACAGCATATGTACGGAGAGATCTAAAAGCCCACAAAATCCTCCTGTGTATGTGAGGGGAAGGCATTTCCTGCAGAAACTCCAGTTTTTCCCTCACATCCCAAAAACGTGCAGATTAGGTTAACTGGCAATTGCATATTAAAGTCAAGTGCTTTTATTGTCATACCTTTAATACACTATATTGTAGCATACAGTAGAATGAAATCACGTTCCCCAGGACTGCAGTGAAACACATACATAACACACAGGACAAGTGTAAAACAGGTAAAGAACTACAGTGGTGATCAAAATTAGAGAACAAGTTACAACTTCCTAAATTTCAAAAATCTCTGCTTGTATCTATTTTGAAGTTACCCTAACTGAAACACAAGGGGAGGTTTTTAAGGTTTTTCATAATTTAAATATATTCTAAAGCACAATATAAAAACTTAGTCATATGAAAAAGTCTGTGAACCCCTCTCAGCCTGCATAATAATTGACTCTCCTTTCAACAGTAAAGATAACAGTGGTGTGTCTTTCATTTCCTAGGAACATCTGAGTACTGCGGTGTTTTCAGAACAAAGATTTTTAGTGACGCAGTATTTAGTTGTATAAAATTAAATCAAATGTGAAAAACTGGCTGTGCACAAACGTGGGTCCCCTTGTCATTGTGCTGATTTGAATGCCTGTCACTGCTCAATGCTGATTACTTGGTTGGCTGAGCTCATTAAGCCTTGAACTTCATAGACAGGAGTTTCCAATCATGAGTGGTAAAAGGTATTTAAGGTAGTCAATTGCAAGTTGTGCTTCCTTCCCTTTGACTCTCCTCTGAAGAGTGACAGACAGCATGGGATCCTCAAAGCAACTCTCCAAAGATCTGAAAACTAAGATAGTTCAGTGTCCTGGTTTAGGGGAAGGCTACAAAAAGCCATCTCAGAGGTTTAAACTGTCAGCTTCAACTGTAAGGAATGGAATCAGGAAATGGAAGGCCACAGGCACAGTTGCTGTTAAACCAACCCAGCAGGTCTGGCAGGCCAAGAAAAATACAGGAGCGGCATATGCAGAGGCAGGATTGCGAGAATGGTTACAGACAATCCACAGATCACCTCCAAAGATCTGCAAGAACATCTCGCTGCAGATGGTGTATGTGTACATCATTCTACAATTCAGCACAGTTTGTACAAAGAACATCTGTATGGCAGGGTGATGAGAAAGAAGCCCTTTCTGCACTCACGCCACAAACAGAGTCGCTTGTTGGATGCCAATGCTCATTTAGACAAGCCAGATTCATTTTGGAACAAAGTGCTTTGGACTGATGAGACAAAAATCGAGTTATTTGGTCATAACAAAAAGCGCTTTGCATGGCGGAAGAAGAAAACCGCATTCCAAGAAAAACACCAGCTACCTACTGTCAAATTTGGTGGAGGTTCCATCATGCTGTGGGGCTGTGTGGCTATTTCAGGGACTGGGGCCCTTGTTAAAGTCGAGAGTCGAATGAATTCAACCCAATATCAACAAGTATCAGTCACAAAGTTGAAGTTACTTAAGCAGGGTTTGGATATTCCAACAAGACAATGACCCAAAACACAGATGGAAATCTACAAAAGCATTCATTCAGAGGGAGAAGTACAATGTTCTGGAATGGCCGTCACAGTCCCCTGACTTAAATATCATCGAAAATCTATGGGATGATTTGAAGCAGACTGTCCATCAAATTGAACTGAACTGGAGAGATTTTGTATGAAGAATGGTCAGAAATACCTCCATCCAGAATCCAGACACTCATCACAGGCTATAGGAGGACAGCGTCTAGAGGCTCAACTAAGTATTGATGTCATATCTCTGTTGGGGTGCCCACATTTATGCACCTGTCTAATTTTGTTATGATGCATACTTTGCATTCTTTATTTATTTGGTTTGTACAATGCTATATACTGTATACCCTGCCGTTCTCTTATATTCTGTAAGTGCCTTGAGCATGGGAAAGGCGCTATATAAATAAAATTATTATTATTGCATATTTTCTGTTAATCCAATAAGCTTAATGTCACTGCTGAAATCCTACTGTTTCCATAAGGCATGTCACATATTAAAAGGAAGTTCCTACTTTGAAAGCTCAGCCAATGAGAAATAAAAATCCAAAGAATTAAGAGGGGTTCCCAAACTCTTTCATATGACTATAAATGAGAAAGCTGAAGAAGAATTCTGATGAAAGTTGGACAACTCTCTCAGATACTTCCCAGTTATTGCTGTTAATTTGACACCCAGTGCTACATTTCCTTAATTACCTGACAAGCCCCATTTATCTGGCAGCACTCCTAATTACTCTGCACGAAGGCGAGCCGATCTACAGCGAGAGAAACCCTCACCCTGGTTGTTCAAAGGAAAGCCAAAGAGCTAAGCCTTACAGCCATTGTAAGAGAAGCTGGTGGTTCCAAGTCTTTCTAGAACATTGTACCTTTACAATGATACTAATTCATTCAAGCCTCCCCCTCCAAAATGCCAGTCATCCACATAAGAGACATTGCACGAGAGGACAGGATAACGTGAAGACTCTCAATGGGGGAACTGGTTTCAACAACACTGCAGTAGGAATTGCTCACCAGATCACAGCTGAACAGGGCAAGGATGTGTCTTGGCCTACAGTGTCTCGCAGTATAATGTCATTTGGACTGAAAGCCCTACTCTGCAGTGACCAAACCTCTAATCAGCAAGAATCAAAAGGTTAGATTAACCTTTGCTAAGGAGAATGTTGCATGGACAAAAAAGAAATGAATCCAGAGTTCACTTTAGTGATGAGAGCAAGTTTATTTGGGTCCAATGGGAAACATGTTCAAGGACAAACTGGGGACAGAATGAACCCCAATTGTGTAAAATAGCAGGTCTAATTTAGAGGAGTAAGTTTTGTGTTTTGGGGGATATTTTCTGCAGCAGAAGTTTGGGCTCTTCGACAGCTACATGGCAGGGTGACTGCAAATGTTTCCCAGAACTTCCTTCAGCAACATTCAGTTTTCAATCCCTGTGAGTATCTCCCAATCAGCCCACATCTTTCATGCAAGACAAAGTCACACTGCAAAACGGGTAAAATAGTTCCTTGAAGCTAACAACATTGAAATGATGAAACGGCAAGCCCCAGATCCAGATCTAAATCTGATCGCGATTCGCTGGAAAACCCTCGGTAACAAAGTTATGGCTAAGAAACCCACTACACTTGCCAAACTGTGACAGAGATTGGAAGAAGAACGGACCGAGATCAAACAAGAGCAGTGTGAGAAACTAGAGATGTCCTGCGGGCGCAGACGTGCTGAAGTCATTCAAAGCAAAGGGCCGCTACACCTCCTACTAATTACTAAAAGCTGTAACCAGTATGCGTTATAACTCTGTGAATTTTCACGTGATTGTGTTTTTTCACGTAAATTTAAATAGCTTGTTGAAAAGTATGAAGGTGGCATGAGTATCCGGGACTTGGCTGCTGCATACCGTTTGCCGAGAAGGACGGTATCTACGATTGTGAAAAACAAAGACGTTATTAAAAAGTAAAGTGAGGTTAAATTTTCATTTATTTCATCTAATTGCTTTTGTATTTATGTATTCTAGTATTAAGCAGTGTTTAAATTATTTTATACAACCCCATCAATGTATAATATGCCAATAACAATAGGATTTTTTTCCCCATGGGAACGGATTAATCATTTTCCCTTTATTTCTTATGGGAAAAATTTGTTTGGTATAAGTCAAAGGATCTGTAACAGATTAAGGACGTATACCGAGGTACCACTGTACATATATTTCACATCCACATGCATGCACACGCAAACACATGCATACACTCACTTAGTCAATTTTAGTATCTCCAATTAAGCCATCTTCTCAAACCACATGCCAACTTTTAAATATCAAGCAAAGAGTGTAAACATATACTTTCCTTCTTGGGAAGATGAATAACAATTTGTTAATATTAAAAACAGACCCTATATGAAAGTAAAAAAGTATGCACAAAATCCCCTTACTCCATACTCACATAGTTTTGGCTTTCTCCCAGGATTGTCCCCAAACATAAACACCATGCCGTCGAACCAAAACAGCACAACTGTCAGGGTACTCTTCCATGGCTCTGGCCATTCGATCTTTCAGGTCCTTTTCCTCTGGCGTGTTCTCAACAATTGGTACAATTAGAGTGTCGTCATATCTGAGCAAAAAAAAAAAAAAAAAAAAAAAAAAGTGGGGCAGGGATGGTTTTAAAAAGAAGCATTCAGTTATTTTAACAGCTTATTAAAATAAGAAAATGTTACCATGCAAGTACAAACCTCCTTCAAAATGCAGAATACAATTTATTTTCATTTTAGTTATTACACAACTGACTAGACCACCTTACCCCTAGTAACAGCCTCCTGAGGGTCAGCCCCAGGACAGTTGACAGACAGAATTCCTCCAACATGTCCTGGGGCCTAATGCGTAATGCCGTGCATAGAATTCACACTAAAACATGGCGTAAGGACAAAAATCGGAAATGTGCATACGCACAAAAAAATCCACATGCATAAATCTGTGTGTTCGCCAACTTCCACTCCATAAATCCCGGTCAACTTTTTCCTATTCAGTGACCAGTTTTCACTACTAATTAACTGTTCCCCCCCACCACTTTAATAGCCCTGTTAGAAGAGTTCAGCCCTCTGAATTGATTCCTTTCTTCATTAAATGACAGCCAAGCAGAAATGAGATATGAATTGAGCCGACAGATGACCAGCTAAACTGGGGCTTCAAACTCCAACCAATTTCACTCCAAACACTTGCTTAATGAGAAGCCAATTCTTACTGTTAATTAAACCCGTTATTTAATTCCATGGCTTGCTGCTGCTCTCATTCTGCCACAGCGCTGTTTTTCTGTTCTTACCAAGAGCACCAATGTCAAAATATTTTGGTGACCTGAGAGATCAACCTTACCAAGACCTCTCTTTAATTTCAGATATTGTGTGATGGGCACAGGGGAGCTGGTCATGTGGTGGCTTGTTTTGTGTCTCATTATTGTTTGGCTGCTAATTAAAGAAAAAGATACAAACTATAGAGCCCGAGTCAAGTTAATTAAAAAGTAATGAGCAGCAAAAACTGGTAACTAATTAAGGTGATGGTAAGAATGAAAACCTGCAGCCACTGCGGCACTCTAGGCCTGGAGTTCGCCACCCCTGCCCTAGTGTATGGGTGGGCAATGTCGGTCCTGGAGAGCCGCAGTGGCTGCAGGTTTTTGTTCCAACCCAGTTTATTATAACGAGAAGTCAATTATTGCTGATGAAGCACTTATTGCTCAAGTGACATTTTGATGCTTCATTTTAGCGGTCTCACTTGTTAAGGTTCCCCACCCTTAATTGCTTATTTCAATCTTAAACAGCTGAATTCACTATTTTAATGGCTCCTTATTAACAATAAGATGTAAATGACAAAGCAGCCAGCAGTTCTCCATCTAGCTTGTTTCCATTTACATCTGTGTGTGTTCATCATAACAGAAAATGTGGCAGACTGAAAATTATCCTTTTTAGGCTTCAAATCATTTGGATGATATCCTACAATATAAGACCTTGCATTGCAGAGCAACAAGCCATAAAATTATATAAGGTCTGAGACTGACAAGGATTGGTTTCTAATTAAGCAATTGGGTTGGAATGAAAACCTGTAGCCACTGTGGCTCTTCAGGACCGACATTGCCCACCCCTGCCCTAGTGCATCTTTTGGAGCAAATATTAATAAGACCTGGTCTTATTTTCGGGAAAACACGGTACAACACAGGCATACACAGCTAGTTACCATTATTAAATGATAAAAATGTTAATTAAATTCGGATAAAACTTTCCCCACAAATCATGCCCCAACTAAAGCGCAAATGAAGATTTTTTTTTTTTCCAATAAGATACAATTCTCCCTTTATGGGAGGATCACCATCAACTGCCTCCATCTTGCTAAAATTATGTCAATGAAGGCTACAACTGGTAAGGAAAAAAAAAAAAAAAAAACACTGGAAAAGTTGTCTAATGTGACAAGCAAGGCCTTTACAGAATCGGCACAGAATAGACGGATTCACTAAATACATACTCCCAGGTCATAGCCATATTTTTCTCTGTATAAACACATGCCTTACGTTCTTTCATCTATCCATCCATTATCCAACCCGCTATATCCTAACTACAGAGTCACGGGGGTCTGCTGGAGCCAATCCCAGCCAACATAGGAAACAAACCCCGGGTATGGTGTCAGCCCACCGCAATATATTTATCAGTCTTTGGACTGTGGGAGGAAACCGGAGTACCAGGAGGAAACCCACGCAGACAGAGGGAGAACATGCAAACTCCACGCAGGGAGGACCCGGGAAGCAAACCCAGGTCTCCTAACTGCGAGGCAGCAGCGCTACCCACTGCGCCACCGTGCCGCCCACGTTCTTTCATCGTACACCAAAATCTGTAATGTCAACAACTTGCAAAGGCAGCTTAAAAATGAAATACTAAAGTAAAATGCATTCACTTTATTGTAAAGGACAACTCAATGATACCTAAAGTTAACTCCAGAGTTTCCTTTTTGAATTCCCTTGATCATCTCCTGATGAGTAATTCGGAACTCCTTGCCTGGAAAAAGTAGCGTAGCCATGACTGCAGACTTTGAATGGGTATGGATAACTGCACCTGCTCCTGGGTTTGAAAAAAAGGGGAGGCAAAAAAATTTGAGACAATTACCCCAAACGTCGGATGAAAACTGTTACGAAAGAAATACTTAAACATATGATCTTTAAGTACACGAAAATAATTTAAAAAAAAAAAAGCATAAACTTGAAGGATTATCTCTGCAATATTTTGTGAATCTTTTTATATTAACTCTGCCATTTTGACATTTCTGTCCATCAGTATCAGAGAAGTATAACTAGGACATCTTAACATTTGTATCAGTACATTTAAATTAGAAATTGAGATTATATGTAACACTTAACTTTAGGTTTTGTTCTCTGATAAGACTTGTTAAATGTAAACAGTTATTTCTTGTAAACAGGTATCATTCATGCTTTTTAAAGATTAATTACTTTGGGACTTTACATAATACTTAATAGCAGTGATGGGTTTCTAAAATATACCATTTTTCTGTATGCTGTGCTGACTGGTGTGTCTGAAATGCTTTGTGGCCATTCTATGTAAATGAACCTAATTGATTTAAAGGAAGCCTTTCTCCTTCATTTCTTCAGTCTGCCATGCTGCACGTGGGACATCACCAGCTGGTGAAAATTAAGGACAAGCCATCGCTATATATGAACTCTATAAACATGTACAAGATTCTTCTTTATTTTTTTGCCATGGATTTTGTGTGCATTCTCAAAGGTGTCTGGGGCACATGAATTGGATGCTCCAAACTGGCCCTTGGTGTCAACATGTGTTGCTCACTGCAGTGGACTGGCATCCTGTCTAAGGTAGGCTCTGGTCTATATAGCCCTGATTTGGACTAAGTGGATTTCAGAACATATGTATGTATGATTATAGGCCTTATAGAAGAGTGGCCAAGTCAATGGACTTTAAAGAGTAATCACCTCAGAATCACTTTCTCACACTATGCTCTTGGTATAAAAATATAGATACATTTGTACCACACGTGTACTTGGAGAGCTTCAGCATGGTGTTCAATATAGAACATTTCTATTCTTCACTGCAAGTCACTGTGTTATAAAATACCAATTATGAAATGTGCCAAAAAAAAAAAAAAGCTGTTCAAAAAAAAATTAAAATATGTTCTAAAGTCTCTCTTACAAGAAAGTTCAGGGGTTCTCAATGTCAGTCCTGGGGACCCCCTGTGGCTGCAGGTTTTTGTTCCGACCAGCTTTGGTTTTGAATTGGACTCCTGGGCTTAAGTGAACTGTTATTTCCCAGATTCTGTGTTCTGGGAACAATACAGAAATTGGAAAACTAAAAGTTCGGTAAAATACATTTTTTATTAAAAATGTACTAAGCAGTAATACAGGAATAAATATTTTTCTTCTTTTCATCTTGATCTTCATTCTGCTTGTCCAGGTGTTCCAATTGTTTAATTAATCCATTATTTACTAATTAGTGGGTCCGACATTAAAATAGTTGCAGCTTTTGATTATTCCGTGTTGTTTGCCAGCGTGTGTGCTCTGCTCATTTTTAATCGTCATTATTAAGATACAATGAAAGGAGCAAACTGCACAGAGAAAGGGCAAAACAGAATGAAATCAACAAAAGAGAGTTAAGCATTTAAATCTGTAGCAAAAACAGAAATATTTCTAAATGTCATATATGTAAAATCATGCTGCTATACTTTTCTGAATGTAAAATAACATGGAAAAAAAATGCAAGCTAATTAAATGAGATCAGCGTTATCGGATTGTCGCACATTATGAATCTGTTTGGTGAGGCTAAAGTGGGCCCACAGGACTGACTTTAAGAACCCCTGCTCTAGCTTAGTTTTTGGAAGTCAATCGGATTTCATTATATTTGCTTTTTATTTTGCACAGCCAATGCTTTTACATGGTGATGTGCATGCATGAAAATGTAAAATCTGCCAAAAGTATAGAAAGAAAGAAAGAAAGAAAGAAAGAAAGAAAAAGAAAAAAGAGAGAAAGCAGGTATCACAAGGTACAGAAACCTAATATACAGTTAGGTCCATAAATATTTGGACAGGCAACTTTTTTGTAATTTTGGTTCTGTACATTACCACAATGAATTTTAAATGAAACAACTTTCAGCTTTAATTCAGTGGGATGAAACGATTACATAAAAATGTGAGGCAACTAAAGTATTTTTTTATAACACAATCCCTTCATTTCAGGGGCTCAAAAGTAATTGGACAAATTAAATCACTGGAAATAAAATGTTCATTTGTAATACTTGGTTGAAAACCCTTTGCTGGCAATGCCAGCCTGAAGTCTTGAACTCATGGACATCACCAGCTGCTGGGTTTCCTCCTTTTTAATGCTCTGCCAGGCCTTTACTGCAGCGGCTTTACTTTCAGTTGCTGTTTGTTTGTGGGCCTTTCTGTCTGAAGTTTAGTCTTCAACAAGTGAAATGCACGCTCAGTTGGGTTAAGATCAGGTGACTGACTTGGCCATTCAAGAATTTTCCACTTTTTTGCTTTAATAAACTCCTGGGTTGCTTTGGCTGTATGTTTTGGGTCATTGTCCATCTGTATCATGAAACGCCACCCAATCAATTTGACTGCCTTTAGCTGGATTTGAGCAGACAGTATGTCTCTGAACACCTCAGAATTCATTCGGCTGCTTCTGTCCTTCCTGTGTCACATCATCAATAAACACTAGTGTCCCAGTGCCACTGGCAGCCATCACACTGCCTGACTCGACCGTGTTTTACAGATGATGTGCTATGCTTTGGATAATGAGCTGTTCCACGCCTTCTCCATACTTTTTTCTTGCCATCATTCTGGTAGAGGTTGATCTTGGTTTCATCTGTCGTCCAAAGAATGTTTTTCCAGAACTGTGCTGGCTTTTTTAGATGTTCTTTAGCAAAGTCCAATCTAGCCTTTCTGTTCTTGAGGCTTATGAGTGGCTGGCACCTTGCAGTGCACCCTCGGTATTTACTTTCATGTAGTCTTCTCTTTATGGTAGACTCGGATATCAATATGCCTACCAAGCCCTGGAGAGTGCTGTTCACTTGGTTGGCTGTTGTGAAGGGGTTTCTCTTCACCATGGAAATGATTCTGCGATCATCCACCACTGTTGTCTTCTGTGGATGTCCAGGTCTTTTGCGTTGCTGAGTTCACCAGTGCTTGCTTTCTTTCTCAGAATGTACCAAACTGTAGATTTTGCCACTCGTAATATTGTAGCAATTTCTCAGATGGTTTTTTTCTGTTTTCGCAGCTTAAGGATGGCTTCTTTCACCTGCACCTGCATGAAGAGCTGCTTTGACCGCATGTTGTCGGTTCACAGCAAAATCTTCCACATGCAAGCACCACACCTCAAATCAACTCCAGGCCTTTTAACTGCTTAACTGATAAGACATAACGACGGACTTGAACACACCTGCCCATGAAATAGCCTTTGAGTCAATTGTCCGATTACTTTTGAGCCCCTGAAATGAAGGGATTATGTTAAAAAATGCTTTAGTTGCCTCACATTTTTATGTAATCATTTTGTTCACCCCACTGAATTAAAGCTGAAAGTCTGCACTTCAACTGCATCTGAGTTGTTTCATTTAAAAATCATTGTGGTAATGTGCAGAACCAAAATTAGAAAAAGTTTTCTCCGTCCAAATATTTATGAACCTAACCATATGTATACTCATCTAACATTCTAAATTATATACCTTTGTGCAGTTACACTCTATGGACTCCAGTTATGAGCTAAAGCTTCATTTTTTTAAACATCTAACAATGTCAATGTAGAGTAACGACCAGGACCCCATCCCACGGCATCTGAAATATTTGTAAACTTACCTCTTAAAGTGTAGGCATTCATGAACAGAGGTGTACATTGACTCTTCTTGAGTTTCTTACAAGACGGTGGGCAGTGGATATCGCGTTCTTCAATATCACAAACAAACAAGTCCTCAGGCTGTGGAATCGCAGATACAGCTCATCAATCAAGGTATATTTCCGATAACTGATGGTTATATTAAATTATAGAGAGAATCTGAAAGCGATAATGTATTAAATAAAACCTCAAAATCTATGGCCTTTTTTTGCATCTTCTGACCGATGTTAAATAATTGCATTCATTATTAAGATCAAAACATACAAATTTTGTTCATTTACTGCAACTGAAAAAAGCAGAAAACCAAAACATTCAACAATTGAAAGTATGGATGCTCCGATCGGTCGGCTGCTGATACAAATTAGCCAATTTTTACTATGAACGACTTATCCATGATTGGTAAACTGGCCGATCCAAAAAAATCTTTTCAGCTCCTACTTTTCTAAGCTTTAAGGTAAATTGGTATGGTAGATGAGCAGCGAACTTCCTGTAACTTGAAAAATAAGCCTTGACTTGCTGCCTTTTGTTTAAGTGCATGAGTGAAGATTGGAATATTAGACTTTACGTTAAAGAGTGTAGTAATAAACTGAGAAAAGGGAACCTGAGAAATCATCCTGTATAATTAAACAAATGGCAAGAAAAGCATCTTTAACGAATTCAGACCTTTTTATTTTGTCCATTAATTAAAATGGAAACCAACAGCAAAAAAAGCTGTAGTGCAACTGATGATTAAAACCTATAAGTGCACATATTTACATTTAAACAGTTTAATTGCCAATATCAATTAACTCATTGTAGGAGATATATATGCAGATCATGTGGCACCGCAGCAGCAGCAAGCCGCTGATTGAGCAAAGAGGAGGTAAAATATTATATATGTGGAAGCGAAGGTCTGTGATACGGTTTGCATTTTTGCAGCTGGAGATCAAACAAATGCCATCAACAGACATTTTGGACATAAACCCAGCATATGCAAACTTAAGAACATGTTCATAATAAATAAAACTTTACGACCAACACTCCTCCCAACCCCCACCTCATGTCACTTAATTTTTGCTATATATTGCCTTTGATTCTTGTATGTATAAGCATTATCCTCTGATGATGGCTCCCGGCATGGGCTGAAAGCTCAGGAATAAAAACTACTTTATGATACGCGATTCATCTTCTCCTTTTGTGGATCTACAGCTGCAAATATATATATGTTTCCCATTGTATCACCACTTAAGAGGGGGTTTCAGAGGAGCAACTGCGCCTCCTTGGGGTGCGTTCAACTCCCCCCTTCACAACACGAACAGCAGAGACGCAAAGTGGCTGGTGAGCAAAGCGAACAGGAGGGAATCCCCTAGTGTGTGTGTGTATAAATATATATTATATACAGTGTGGTCCAGATCTAATTATGCAGATTCTGATTGTGTGGATGACTGTTTCTAATTTCACCTCTCTCTCTCATTTCTCCTAGGGCACGAAGCAGAAAATGGCCGACAGTGGGGTAACTCGCGTTGAAATCGTAGTGGAAGAACTTCAGGCACTCGACGGACAGATTCAGAAACTCCTGTCCCGACGGAGATACCTTAGGGATCTGAAGGCCCGGCTGTTGGATAAACCGTCCGCACCATCTATAACCGGCGAAACATCAACCCCACGTTGTGCCGACCTCACCCCCGCGTCTCGTAGGAGCGACGCCGCTGATGACCTCGGTGGATTTCAGCTATGCAGGCGGGGGGTCAAGGCCAAAGCACCTCCATCGGCACAGGCGAGCATCCTATCCCAAAACCGGTTTGACCCTCTCCGCGTCCCCAGCTCGCCTTCAGCCACTGGTGATGTAATAGTGGTAGGTGATTCTATTGTTAGGAACCTTAATGTCGCATGCCCTAATGCAAAATCGTTTGTTTCTTGTCTTCCCGGTGCTCGTGTCCGAGATGTGATGAGACGTGCACCAGCAGTCTACGAGAAACACAAGGAGAGGGCAATTGGAGCAATCGTTTTGCATGCCGGCGTAAACGACATAAGGCAGCGACAATCAGAAATCCTGAAGGCTGATTTCGCAGCTTTGATTAAAGACACGAAGGAGAGGACCCCATCGGCAAAGATCTTCGTTTCGGGTCCACTACCTCTCGTCAGACGATCCAACGAGTACTACAGTCGGCTGCTAGGATTGAACAACTGGCTACAGGGTTTCTGCAAGAAGAAGGATGTCGGTTTCATCAACAATTGGAATCTCTTTTTGGAAAGGCCGCGTTTCTTCAAGTGTGATGGCCTGCATCCGAACAGTTTCGGCGCCCGGGTCCTCTCCGAAAACATAGCGAAGGTAATTCGTTTATCTTGACTATCTATCTCTGCTCTTAACCCCTACCGAAATGATACTGTTGTGCCAGGACATAAGTGTTTAATAGAATCTTCCGTTAAAGTGCACAACATTAGTACTGTAATAAGCAATCTCAATGCACGTAGAAAATCTAGGAAATACGGCATAAACTCCAATAATCTAATTAAAATTACCATTTTAGAGGAACAATGTATCAAAACTATTAAAACAGATCACAGATTAAACAAAAAATACACACAGAGCGGCGCTAATAAAAATAACTTAGTCCCTATTCCAAATATCAATAACGCACATAGTATTCATCTCTGCACCTCCGAAACATTAAATATGGCACTATTAAATGTTAGAGCTTTAACTAACAAAACGTTTTTTATCAACGATCTTATTAGTGATAAAAAAATAGATTTTATTGCACTAAGTGAAACGTGGCTTAACTCAAACGGCGCGGCGGTTTTAATCGAATCTGCGCCTCCGGATTACAGCTTTACTCGTGCAGACCGCCAGGGGAAAAAGGGGGGCGGATTGGCTAACATTTACTCGAGCCGGTTAAAATGTAAAGATGTCAGTTTTGGTAAGTTCAAGTCCTTTGAATATCTCGCCGTTGTTATCCAAGGAGATGCTCAAGTTCTAGTATTATCCGTGTATAGACCTCCAAAATGCAACGCGTCTTTTATTGAGGAATTCTCTGACTTAATGTCAATTTTAATTACTAACTATGACACACTCCTAATAGTTGGCGATTTTAATTTTCATATAGATAATCAGTGTGATCTAAAAGTAAAAGAATTTATGAACCTCCTGGATTCATTTGATTTGAGGCAGCTCGTAAATCAGCCTACACATAAAGCAGGTCATACGTTAGACTTAGTGATTACTAAAGGACTGAAAGTTGAGGTAAAGCAGATCATTGATATTGGTCTATCGGACCATTCTCTTCTACTTTTTAATATAGAAATAATGATAAAAAACACTCATGAGAAGCATATTGTTAAAAAACGCTTCTTTGACTCAGCAGCAGCTTTAAAACTTACAAACATTCTAAGCAATCAGTCCGTTTATAGTGCCAACTATAATAGCGAGGATAATGTAAATGGTAAGGTGGAAAAATTTAATACTAAAGTGAGAGCTGCTGTTGACATAGTTGCACCTGAAAAGACAGTAAAAAAATCCTCTAGTATTGTTATACCATGGAAGACCCAAAGAGTGTCGGACTTAAAGAGAACATGCCGCAGAGCTGAACGTAAATGGAGGAAGACTAAACTAACTATCCACTATGAAATATTAAAAGTCAAAATAACAGAATACAATAACACTGTCCGTCTTGAGAGACGCTGTTATTTCTCCAAGATTATAAATGACAATGCTAGTAATCCCAGAGTCTTATTTTCTACAATTGACCACCTACTAAACCCAGGTAACTCACAGGAATGCCTCCTAAGTACTTGCAATAACACCTGTGAGGCTATCGCTGTATTTTTCAATCAAAAAATTAATGATATTAGAAATAACATAGTATATCCCTCAAACACTAAGGATCCTCCTAAACCCCAGCATCCTGTTATAAACCAATTAAACTCTTTCACTAGGATAGATTTACCTGATTTACAAAAAATAATATCTCAATTAAAATCCTCCACCTGCGTCCTTGACCCAGTACCAACAAGGCTTTTCAAAGAAGTATCAGGCGTGCTAATTGATAATGTTCTGGACATAGTAAATTCGTCATTAGATACGGGGGTCTTCCCAGACTGTCTTAAGACTGCTGTAGTTAAACCCCTTCTTAAGAAACATAATCTTGACCCCTCGGCCCTTGAAAATTTTAGACCCATCTCTAACCTGCCTTTCTTAAGCAAAGTTCTGGAGAAAGCAGTCATTATGCAGTTAAATGACCACCTAAATAAACATGCTATTCTTGATAAATTTCAGTCGGGTTTTAGAATAAATCACAGCACAGAAACTGCACTCGTTAAAGTAGTAAATGATTTGCGAGTGAACGCAGACAGAGGCCATATATCTGTTCTCATCCTCTTAGATCTGAGTGCTGCATTTGACACTATTGATCATAATATTCTTAGAAATCGCCTTAGTCAATGGGTGGGCCTCTCTGGCAGTGTCTTAAATTGGTTTGAATCCTACCTGACAGGGAGAAAATTTTTTGTTAGTTGTGGTAATTACAACTCAAAGACACATGATATCCGATTTGGTGTTCCACAAGGCTCTATCCTGGGTCCGCTGTTATTCTCAATCTACATGCTTCCTTTAGGTCAGATTATCTCAGGGCACAACATGAGCTACCACAGCTATGCTGATGACACACAGCTGTATTTATCAGTAGCACCTGATGACCCCGATTCTATTGACTCACTAACACAATGTCTGACTTGTATCTCAGAATGGATGAATAGTAACTTTCTCAAGTTAAATAAAGAGAAAACTGAAATCTTAGTGATTGGCAATAATGGATACAATGAGGCTATTAGAAATAAACTGGATACATTAGGATTAAAAGTCAAGACGGAGGTAAAAAGCTTAGGGGTAATTGTTGACTGTAATCTGAATTTTAAATCGCATATTAATCATATCACTAGGACAGCATTTTTTCACTTAAGAAACATAAGTAAAGTTAGACCTCTTATATCACTGAAAGATGCTGAGAAATTAGTTCACGCGTTTGTTTTCAGTCGACTAGATTACTGTAACGCACTCCTCTCAGGACTACCCAAGAAAGACATAAATCGTTTGCAACTAGTGCAGAATGCAGCTGCTAGAATCCTAACTAGGAAAAGAAAATCCGAACACATTTCTCCAGTTTTGATGTCACTACACTGGTTACCTGTGTCATTCAGGATTGACTTTAAAATTCTGCTTATGGTTTATAAAGCCTTAAATAATCTCGCCCCTTCTTATATATCGGAGTGTCGGACACCTTATATTCCAAATCGTAACCTCAGATCCTCAAATGAGTGTCTCCTTAGAATTCCAAGAACAAAACTTAAAAGAAGTGGTGAGGCGGCCTTCTGCTGCTATGCACCTAAAATCTGGAATAGCCTGCCAATAGGAATTCGCCAGGCTAATACAGTGGAGCAGTTTAAAACACTGCTGAAAACATATTACTTTAACATGGCCTTTCTATAACTTCAATTTAACTTAATTTAACTTAATCCTGATACTCTATATGTTCAATTTCCTCATAATAACTATTCAGGGTAGCTCTACAATCCGTACTGACCCCTACTCTCTTTTCTGTTTCTTTTTCCGGTTTCTTTGTGGTGGTGGCCTGCGCCACCTCCACCTACTCAAAGCTTCATGATGCTCCAACAATGATGGATGGACTAAAAGGCAGAATTCTACGTGACCATCATCATCAAGCCTTTCCGTGAGAACCCTAAATCCAAAGAGGACTGTTTCATTTATGTTAGGTAGAATGCCCAGTGGGGACTGGGCGGTCTCATGGTCTGGAAACCCTACAGATTTTATTTTTTTTTCTCCAGCCGTCTGGAGTTTTTATTTTGTTTTTTCTGTCCCCCCTGGCCATTGGACCTTACTCTTATTCGATGTTAAT
>JANRMT010062852.1:13224075-13247125 GCA_026402145.1 Polypterus bichir lapradei
CACGTAATTGAGTGCCTGCCCATATAAGGCCGTCCGTCAGCAGCTATCCAATAGACACGCTGCCACGAAATATTCGTGGGTGAAGGACTGTGCTTATGCAAACGAAGATGAGATGGTCAGGGATAGACTAGACTAGTGTTTGGCACAAACTCAGAGAAAGTGCGAGAGAAACTTTTAAGTGCCAGGTCTGACATTAAATAAAGCCGTGGACATCGCAAGATCGCACAAGCACAGCTGAGAACCTTCGATGCATGTACTCCGAGCGGCTCACGTGAACTGACTTTGCAGGACTGGGAAAGGTAAACCTGTGCATGCGGTGTGTGATGTCTCAGATAAAGAGGAAGACGAGCTGCTTATTGATGCAGTAAGAAAGGAACAACCCTCTGAATCTGAACAAGCCTTTGTAGACGTATCAATAGGAAAGCAAGGTGTAAAGCTTAAGTTTAAATTAAGTTCATAGACACCCTGCCACTAAATACTCGCAGGCAAATCCACAACTTAATACCGGGAATGCCTGTTAAACATCTTAGATTCACGAGTACCGATTTGGGTAGTGAACACTTCGATGAATGAAACCTGTTATCTTTACAACGCTTGAACACAACACGTCCTCCAAATACAAACCTGATTGAAAGAAATAACGATTATCAAATCCTTGATGACAGCAACACTCATAACAGTCACAAAACAATTACATTGACAATCAGGTTACGTTATTTTTAAAACATTTCCTTTTCTTTTTCATAACTTCTTTAACACACTACCTCTCCGCTGCGAAGCGCGGGTATTTTGCTAGTTTACAGATAAATTCATAACTTTATTTAAATAATGAGTACTATTAATAGTTACACACATAGGGGTGGCACAGCGGTAGCCCTGTTGTCGCGCAGGGAGTCACGTCCCTTGTGATCCCTGTCTGGAGTTTGCACGTATTCCTGGTGGGTTTCCACAGTGTGCTCACTTTTCCATCCAAAGACATGAAGGTTTGGGTATTTGGTGAAGCTACAATTACACCAGTGTATGCGAGTGTTTGTGATCACCTTGGGATAAGCGGATCCAGGGATTTTGTTTATGTCTTGCGCCGATGCTGCTGGAATGGGCGTATCCCCCAAATTGATGGATGTAATCATTAAACATCCTTTTTTTAGAGATATTATAGCAAGGTGTCTTCAAATTTAATGGATGTTTTGGGCACATGCGTCGCATCGCGTGAAGTATAAACCTGGCCTTAGGCGCCTTACTTTTCAGCTGACTATCTTGACTAGGGCTTATATTACAGAGCAGCCTGAAAATCATGCCAGGGCTTATTTTCGGGGAAACACGGTAGTTACTACAACTAGGAAGTCTAATCACACAAAGTCCTGCTCCAAGGTCTTTACATTGGCTTCCACTTAAGTTTAAGGCAGACTTCAGACTTGGTTTAAGGAACCAATCAGCCTACAGAACCAAACAGACATGCTTTTAAAAAGGTGCCCATGTCCACCCATGCCAATGCTGTTTGATACTGGTACTATTCACTATAAAATTTGCTGGAAAACATGACAGGGTGTGGGATGAATTGTATAGACCAGAGAGGAAACTATTATATAAAGATTTCTGTTTGAAAGTTAACATATTGATTATAAACAGTTTATTGATATCAATAATGCATTAAATAGTTTGGATACCCTACAATGCATCACAAAATGCTTTACAGTCAGCTTCATGTCTTTGTTAGTTTTTAGTGGATGGGCACAGCTTCACTGGACTCAAACTTCCAAATACCATAATTTGGAAGCTTTTCACTGATAAATTTTTCACTTTTTGACCAAATGGAAACTTAATTTCTCAGATTTTGAAAACAGCTGACATAGGAAAATAACATTTAAAAAAAAGTTTCCAGTTAATGGCAGAAGTGAAGGAAAACCATTTCCCAATTCTTACAGGGATACATCCTTCTAGAGCAGTGCTTCCTAAACTCAGGCTTGGGATCCCACTGTGGCTGCTAACCAACTTCAGTTTTTAATTAGACTCCTAGCCCCATTAAGTGAGCTGTTATTTTCCAGTTTGTGTGTTTTGGAGTCAAGTCAATGGAGAAACAATAAAACAAAGTTTTTTTTTTTTTTTTTTTTTAAAGAAGATGTACTAAGCACTTATACAATACAGTTTATTTTTGTATAGCCCAAATTCACACAGGAAGTGCCATAATGGGCTTTAACAGGCCCTGCCTCTTGACAGCCCCCCAGCCTTGACTCTCTAAGAAGACAAGGAAAAACTCCCAAAAAAAACCTTGTAGGGAAAAATGGAAGAAACCTCGGGAAAGGCAGTTCAAAGAGAGACCCCTTTCCAGGTAGGTTGGGCGTGCAGTGGGTGTCAAAAAGAAGGGGGTCAATACAATACAATACACAGAACAGAACAAATCCTTATAAGGGGATAGTTTTTTTTTTATTTAAACTTTAACAATTTTCAGCCCGATTTTTAGGTGTTCTGATTGTTTCATTTATTACGTACTAATTAGTGGGTCCGACGCTAAAGTTTATTGCAGCCTTTCACCATTCAGAGTTGTTCACCTGGCTGTCAGATCTCTTTGTTTAAATTATTATTAGGATACAATGAAGGGTGAAAACTGCACAAAAAAACAAAAACACACAATAGGACAACAACAAAAAAGGCATGAATTTAAATTTCTAAATGTCTTATAAATGTTAAAAAAAAAAAAAACACATACTCCTGTGCTTTTGTAAAGGCAGAATATGAAAAGGGAAAAAAAAAGAGCATGTAAATAAATAAGATCAATTCTTATCACCAATTGTGAATTTGGCTGGAATAAAAACCTGCAGCCACAGTGAGTCCTCAGGAGCGAGTTTGGGAATTCCCTGTTCTAGAGAATTGAAACCAGAGATTTGGACTGGATTTTATTGCATGTATCTTTTGGGATGAAGATAATGAAATAACAGATCATTTGTGTTATGCCCGCAAATACGGTAACATCTTTTAGAATGACATGCATGTTAGGTTATTCCCAAAGATTTTTGGATTGAAAGAATTCCATAGAGGTAATATAATTTTGGTACTCTTGATTAGTAATGCAATCATTATTTTAGAAACAATCTTTTTACATAAAGCCAGATTTTGGAAAGTTATGCCATCCTTTATTGCTTTTCTCAGGGTACTGTGACAACTTTGTTAATCTCTGCAATTCATTAAGAGGGGAAAAACGCCATTCGTTTCCTTAGTTTGGTCACTGCACGTGAATATTAAAAATCTCGTATGGGTAGTTTAATTTTTTTTTTCTCTCTTGTCTTCATCTTATATTAAATATTCTGGGTAGAGCTTCAAGATATTTAACCTTTTATCTTTTTTAAAAGCGTCCTGGTGTTGTATTTTTTCTTTATAGATGCTCTGTGGCATCACTTTTGTATAAATAACTTACAGAAGAAAAAAATACAGTTGTATCAAAAGACAGCGTTAAAAAACCCCGAGCTGAACGTCCCCCTGCGAAGACCGCGTCCCCGCTTCTCACCTTCGAGGCATCCGCCTGAGAGCAGTCTTTGCTGGGGCAACTTTGGCAGTCCTGGCTCGGCCTGTTTTCAGATGCCCACGAACCCAAAAAGTCGGCAGACATGGCAAGAGACTTTTAAAAGAAAAGAGAAAAAAAAATAACCATGTATAGGAGTATAAGAGTACGTGAAAAATACCAACTGAAGTCGACAAACAGGAGTTCTACCTACACAGATTGTACGAGGCCGCTAAATAACAATCACGCACCAAACAGAACAACACGTTCCAAAACTATAAAATCGTACTAAATTAATTACAGCTGCTGTTGTATCATAACTTACAAAATTTCAGATAGACTGTACCTGTTTCTGAAACACTGAAAGCTTTGCTAAGCACGTGCCAGCAGCTCCTTTGCGCCAATACAAAGCACAGGAGGACGGGCAGAAACGAAACAACACTTGAGCAAGAAGACCGAAAGACCTATGAGCGGGCCTAGGGGGCGGGATAAACGTCAACCAACGTCAACTTCAGCGAATCATGTTCTTGTTATTACACTTCAATCGGAAGTCCACTCGTCCAATTACAAACCCACAAGAACGTGGATCGCCACGCCCACTAATACAAATACGGGTAAGCGGTCACTCGAGGGCTAATCAATCAAATTGGAAACGGGCAGTTAAATATACTTTGTAAAACATGACTTTGATGAAGGAGCCATAATGATGTGTCTCCTTATGTCAGGATCTTGTTTCGTTTTTCACATTTTTTTAAATTGTTTGCGCCCAAGGCAGCATGCCACTTTTAACAGCGAAAAAAAAAGTATTTTTCTACTTTTTTGCCTCCGTTTTTTTTTTTAACAGAGCTGAGCGCCAGCGTATTTTAAGCAGATTGATGACTTATTCTTCTTTCGGCTGCTCCCGTTAGGAGTTGCCACTGCGGATCTTCTTTAATTATACAGTGGACGTATAGATTAAATGTCCGTGCAACGGCAAGAAGATTATTAACAATGTACGCTTGGGAACAAAGTGAAAATAAACACTGGATATAAGCAGAGTAATAAATTGACGGAATTAAAATACTTACAGCAACACTCTGAAACTTCTCAACCAGGGAACACACCGGTCTTGCAGTCTGTTTTTACTATAAAACAAACGCACAGTTTACACGCACATGCGCAACATCGAGAATGAAAAATCACGTGAAAATTAAACAAGGCAACCAGTCTTGCAATTTAGTTGGCGGACGCCCTTCCAAATTCACGAATACAGTAAAACTGACTGCTAGGGAGCCTTTGAGTTGTTTTTTGACAACGAAGACCACACGTAGCTAGTAATTTAATAAATGACATTTTAAAATATAAAAAAAATATATGGCAGGGTGGCGCAGCAGTTAAGGAGACCTGGGTTCGCTTCCCCGGTCCTCTCTGCGTGAAGTTTCTATGTTCTCCCGTGTTTGCGTGGGTTTCCTCCCACAGTCCAATGACATGCAGGTTAGGTGCATTGGCGATCCTAAATTGTGCTTGGTGTTTGTGTGTGTGTGCCCTGCGGTGGGCTGACACCCTGCCTGGGATTTGTTTCTGCCTTGCGCCCTGTGCTGGCTAGGATTGGCTCCAGCAGACCCCCCGTGTTAGGATATAGCGGGTTGGAAACTGACTGACTGTGTTAACACAGACGTTTGAAAACCACACGTTGTGTCACGCAGGAAGGCTTGTTGGCATCAGTTAGAAGGTTTCGGAAATGGTGACACAAGTTAGTGAAAGATTGTTAGTAGTCGGCGGTTTATTTTAGTCTGGATGATTTATGAAAGAAAACTCCAGCTGTTTTACCGAAGTGTATTATTTTTGGTCGATATATTAAGGAAAATAATTATGGAATGTTATCGTTTTTAGACCAACCTGTAAAAAAACTAGCTCGGGCTTCATGCATAATTGGTGCGTACGTATGAAAATATTGCGTACCTCCATTTCCACGCTCACTTTAAGATGTACAGTCATGGCCAAAATGTTTTGAGAATGACCCAAGTGTTGGTTTCCACTATGTTTGCTTCTTCAGTGTTTTTAGATCTTTTTGTCAGATGTTTCTAGATAGATAGATAGATAGATAGATAGATACTTTATTAATCCCAAGGGGAAATTTCTATGGTATAATGAAGTAGAATTACAAGCATTTCATAAGTTTCAAAAGCTTTTATTGACAATTATATTAAGTTTATGCAAAGAGTCAATATTTCCATATTTTTTCCCCCCGAAAAGGGTTTTTTTTGGGGGTGGTTCCTTGTCTTCTTAGAGAGTCAAGGCTGGGGGGCTGTCAAGTGGCAGGGCCTGTTAAAGCCCATTGCGGTACTCCTCGTGTGATTTTGGGGTATACAAAAATAAATTGTACTAGCCAACGCCCGCCGTAGCATACGACAGTGTAAGAATAGGAACAGAAAATGGTGAGAAAGGAATTCAGAACAACAGGAAGAACGTCTCCAAATCTGTCCCAATGTGAGGCAACGGAATCTACTGCCCTGTGTCCTAGTGAGAAGTGCATTACCTTCGTCAACCGTTTGTGTCAAGAAATAACCCACTGATAGGAACAGGCAGTTGCCGGATCCCGGAATAGAGTTGACGTTGTACAAAAACCCATCGACAGAGAAGATACTGTCGTTCATTTTATAACAAAGGCTTAGGAAACAACCGTCGCAATATAACGAAAATAGCAAGGAGCGAAACCAATACCAATTGTCGAGAGAGTACCTTCCTGTAGCAGACTACGGAAAAGACTCCCAGGCGCACACATGGCCGAAGTGAAAGGTCATGTGGTCAGGCTAGATATCGGGCGGTGACGTGACACCAATGGGGTCATGAGAGAGGAGCGGGGAACGCGGTAGTCCGAAGGAGGAATAGGAATTGAGAAAAGTGGCGTGGGGGTGTATGGGAGGCCGCAGGCAGCGTGGGGAAGGGTTTGGAAGAGGATGAATAGGAATCGAGAAATGCCGTGTGGGCTGCGTGTGGGGGGCACCGGGTTTGAAGAGGAAGAAGGACGAACCAGAAGAGAAATATATATAAGAGATTGTATTGTAATTGATTTGCTCTTGAAGAATCTAACCCCTTAATTGTATCTTTTTCCTTAATTAGCTGCCAAACAATAGTCAGATACAAAATGAGCCAACACAGGACCTGTAAACTGTCGCCATCACACAATATCTGAAAAGAAAGAAAGATGAAGGTAATGGTCTCAGGAATGTTGATCACCTCAGGTTCCCAAAACATTTTAACTGCACTCTTAGAAAAGAGAAAATTAACAATATCAGAAATATCAGCACAATGAGAGCAGCAACAAGCCATGGAATTAAAGAACGGGTTTAATTAACAACAAGAATCGGCGCCTAATTAAGGAACTGGTTGGAGTTTGAGGCCCTGACTTAGTTGGTCTTCTGTTGGCTCCCTCGCTTCACGTTTCATTTCTGATTGGGTGCCGTTTGAGGAAAAAAAATGAAGCAATTCAGAGGAAAGGGGAAGAAATCTTAAAAAACAAGTCAAATAAAATTAATTCAAAAGCAGTTAATTAGCAGCAAAAACAGTGCACTAATTATGAAAAGGGTTAGAATGAAAACCTGCAGCCACTGTGGTGCTCCAGGACCGGAGTTGGGGACCTCTGAATTAGATGAATATGTTATTCTCTCACCCTTTGATGACCTTTGTACAAAATTTAACTTCTCATGCAATTATGAACAATATGAGCTCCTTCCCAGTCCATCTTGGCGGTGATCTCATCAGACCTGCCTCTACTGCAAAGAATCTCGGTGTCATTTTTGATTCCTCCCTTTCTTATTCCGCCCACATAAATCACATTAAGAAACTTTCTTACTTTCACCTTCATCACATATCCCGTGTTCGCTCCTTCCTCTCCTTTTCTAACGCTGAGAATCTTGTCCCTGCTTTTTGATTATTGTAACTCGCTGTTGGCAGGTGTCCCTTCTAATCTTATATCACAGCTCCAGCTTATTCAAAACTCGGCTGCAGGAGTCCTGACTTGAATCAGCAGCAGCGAGCACATCACACCCATTCTGCTCCGTCTTCGCTGGCTCCCTGTGTCTTACAGAATCGAATATAAAATACTACTAATAACCTACAAAGCCTTAAATAACCTCGTGCCAAACTACATCAGTGACCTTCTCCATTACTATGTGCCTGCCCGCTCACTAAGGTCCTCTGATTCTGGCCATCTTGTTGTGCCCCACACTATTCTACACTCCTTGGGTGACAGCAGGGCCTTCAGCTGTATAGCGAGTGCCCAGACTCTGGAATGACCTACCGAAATTAATCAGGTCAGCTGACTCCATGAATTCTTTTAAAAAAACAACTCCAAACTCATCTGTTCAGGACGGCTTTTAGCTCTCCTTGACTTTATTACCCTTCTCTCAGTTTACCTCCATGTCAAGATGCTCATTTAACCTGTGTTTGTGTGTATGTGTGTGTTTGTTGGACCATCAATTCTGTTGTCTGTTAGGCTTTTCTCTGAATTGACTTTCTTACTCTTCTTTATTTATTTATCTGGTTTAGTACAATGCTATATACTGTATACCCTTTCTTAAACTCTGTAAAGTGCCTTGAGCATGGGAAAGGCGCTATATAAATAAAATGTATTATTATTATTAATATGATCAGCTCATCCAGAGTATTCCAACTTCTTTTATTTGGATGATTAAAATCAAAATAGTTCTTTACTTAGATTCACCCCCTCATTTACCACCTTTATCAATTGACGATCAACATTTTACACATAAAAAAATGGCAAATAAATTTGTTTGTCAGATTTTCACTATACAGTTCTATCCTATGCAGCTTTTATAGAAATTCTCTTTCTTTTGTCTTTAGTCATTCTGTTTTGAAGAAACTCCACTTTATTTTCTTAAGATTTACCTTTGCCTCTGAAAGCTAAATGGGTTCATTATAAAATATTTAATGACATTTGTTCACTATGAGAGTTTTTTTTTTAGATATTGATTTAATATTGATCACCATATCTCGCAGTTAGGAGACACAGGTTCGCTTCCCGGGTCCTCCCTGAGTGGCGTTTGCATGTTCTCCCCATGTCTGCGTGGGTTTCCTCCCACAGTCCAAAAACATGCAGGTTAGGTGCACTGGCGATTCTAAAATTGTCCCTAGTGTGTGCTTGGTGTGTGTGTGTGTGTGCCCTGCAGTGGGCTGGCACCCTGCCCGGGGTTTGTTTCCTGCCTTGCGCCCTGTGTTGGCTGGGATTGGCTCCAGCAGACCCCCGTGACCCTGTAGTTAGGATATAGCAGGTTGGATAATGGATGGATATTTGCACGTTTTGTGTAATGAATATTGAGACTACAGAACATTTCCATTTCCGGTGAGAGTTGGACTCCACCAGGGCTGCCCTTTGTCACCAATTCTGTTCATAACTTTTATGGACAGGATTTCTTGGCGCAGCCAGGGTGTTGAAGGGGTCCGGTTTGGTGGATTCAGGATCGGGTCACTGCTTTTTGCAAATGATGTTGTCCTGTTTGCTTCATCAGGCCGTGATCTTCAGCTATCTCTGAATCCGTTTGCAGCTGAGTGTGAAGCGGCTGGGTTGAGAATCAGCACCTCCAAATCCGAGACCATGGTCCTCAGCCGGAAAAGGGTGGAGTGCCCTCTCAGGGTTGGGGGAGAGATCCTGCTCCAAGTGGAGGAGTTCAAGTATCTCGGGGTCTTGTTCACGAGTGAGGGAAGAATGGAGCGTGAGATCAACAGGTGGATCGGTGCAGCATCCACAGTAATGCAGGCTCATTTTCTCATTTTACCAGTCGATCTACGTTCCTACCCTCACGTATGGTCATGAGCTATGGGTAGTGACTGAAAGAACGAGATCGCGAATACAAGCAGCTGGAATGAGTTTCCTCTGCAGGGTGTCTGGGCTTTCCCTTAAAGACAGGGTGAGGAGCTCAGAGTAGAGCCGCTGCTCCTCCACATCGAGAGGAGTCAGATGAGGTGGCTCGGGCATCTGATCAGGATGCCTCCTGGACGCCTCCCTGGTGAGGTGTTCCGAGCACGTCCAACCTGGAGAAGGCCCCAAGGAAGACCCAGGACACGCTGGAGGAACTATGTCTCCCAGCTGGCCTGGGAATGCCTTGGGATTCTCCCAGAAGAGCTAGAAGAAGTGGCCGGGGAGAGGGAAGTCTGGGACTCTCTGCTCAAGCTGCTGCCCCCGCGACCCGACCTCGGATAAGCGGAAGAGGATGGATGGATGGATGGATGGACAGAACATTTCTTTTCTCATGCCCTTATAAGTCCTTCATTGTGGAATGATTTGTTTGACTGGTTACATCCAGAGATTCCCTCCTTTTCTTATTTGGCCAGAAATGATATCGTCTTTGGGATTCTAATGGACGATAAGAAGGTTCAGTGTTTATATTAGGGAAACATTCGGAATCAGAATCAGAACCAGAATCTGAATTCACTTTACTGGCCAGGGACACTAGGAATTTGTGTTGATAGTAATGGTGCAACATACAAGGACAACACAGAATACAAATGATAAATATGAGAAGACTAGCTACGTGTGATCTTCGGGACAAAAAACAACCCAAAGACTCCCTAGCTTTCAGTTTTACTGTATTTGTGAACCTGGAGAGGCATCCGCTAACTCTTACGAAATACCAAGGCAGACGACTTGTGGACTTGTGGACACAGGTGGACCCACCTGTGCTTGCTGCCCCACTGGCTTTCGTAAGAAGTCACTGGCCATACCATATCGATGCTGTCCTAATAATCTTTGTCTCAAGAAAATGCCTCCAGATAAGCAATGTTTTTGGTGAAAACTTCAAGCTGTTTTTATTTCCCATATCCATCCATCCATTCATTATCAAACTCACTATATCATAACACAGGGTCACGGGGACCTGCTGGAGCCAATCCCAGCCAACACAGGACGCAAGGCAGTAAACAAACCCCGGGCAGGGCGTTCTATCTTGGTGTCTAAAAGACACCTGAAGGACTCTGAGGTGGTGAGAAATAGGATTCTCTGGTCTGATGAGACCAAGATAGAACTTTTTGGCCTTAATTCTAAGCGGTATGTGTGGAGACAACCAGGCACTGCTCATCACTTGTCCAATACAGTCCCCACAGTGAAGCATGGCGGTGGCAGCATCATGCTGTGGGGGTGTTTTTCAGCTGCAGGGACAGGACGACTGGTTGCAATCGAGGGAAAGATGAATGCGGCCAAGTACAGGGATATCCTGGACAAAAACCTTCTCCAGAGTGCTAAGGACCTCAGACTGGGCCGAAGGTTTACCTTCCAACAAGACAATGACCCTAAGCACACAGCTAAAATAACGAAGGAGTGGCTTCACAACAACTCTGTGACTGTTCTTGAATGGCCCAGCCAGAGCCCTGACTTAAACCCAATTGAGCATCTCTGGAGAGACCTAAAAATGGCTGTCCACCAACGTTTACCATCCAACCTGACAGAACTGGAGAGGATCTGCAAGGAGGAATGGCAGAGGATCCCCAAATCCAGTGAAAAACTTGTTGCCTCTTTCCCAAGAAGACTCATGACTGTATTCGCTCAAAAGGGGGCTTCTACTAAATACTGAGCAAAGGGTCTGAATACTTAGGACCAGGTGATATTTCAGTTTTTCTTTTTTAATAAATCTGCAACAATTTCAAAAATTCTTTTTTTTAGTCTGTCAATAGGGGGTGCTGTGTGTTCATTAATGAGGGAAAAAATTAATTTAAATGATTTTAGCAAATGGCTGCAATATAACAAAGAGTGAAAAATTGAAGGGGGTCTGAATACTTTCCGTACCCACTGTATAAAGTGACACACGCAACCCCAGTACTTCCCCAAAGTCCAGGCCTTTCTTACGATGCCTTTCTCAGGTCCACCTCCACTCCACTCCTCCAAGACACTATCTCTCTTCCTCCCGACTCCTGCCATCGAATGGCGGGAGGCGGCCCCTTTTATACCCACCCGGATGTGCTCCTGGTGCCTCCCTGGTGTGGCGGAAGTGCCGGCTGTGCACCTGGAAGCACTCCGGGTGTCCCTGGTCATCTTCCCCCCGGCACTTCCGGGTGTGGCGTTAGTGCTGAGGACCCGGGCTCTTCAGGTATTGGGGCGCCCCCTGGTGGTGACCACGGGCACCTATAGGGTTGAGCTTCTAAGCTCTGTTCCTATGGGCCCCAAAGCCACCAGGGCGGTCGCCCCGTCGTGGTCTGGAGGTGGCATAAGCCCTCCTCCGGTCTAATCTCTATATATATAAAATCCAATGTCTGTCAGTCGGTCTGTCCGTATGTATGTCTGTCTCATGAGAGAACTACTTAACAGATTTAGATTGCATTTTTTTCTATAATTGTTCTTGAACATTCCGGTTGATTTTGTGACTTCTCTCGTAGTTTGCTTACAATATTGATTTATTTGCAAGAATCCGAGAGAGACGCAGCGGGCTGAGGGGAGGGGGCGGAGTCCTCCTCACTCATGCGCCAGCCTCGCAGCGAACCTTTCCTCTGCTGAGTTAGCGAATTAGAGAACTACTTAACAGATTTAGATCATTTTTTTTTTTCTAGAATTTGCTTGAACATTCTGGTTGATTTTGCGACTTCTCCCATCGCAGTAAGAGTCATAGTTCGCTTGTAGGAGTGACATATTCACGCTAATCCCAGACAGAGACTGCGGGCCGAGGGGAGGGGGAAGCATGACGTCAGGAGTGGGGAGTCGGCCTACCGTAACTTGCCTCCGCTTAGCTAGTGATAACTTTTTGTTTATTGATTTTTAAAGTTTGTCCCTTTTCAGTACTACACGGACAGAGCCGCGGGGGACAGATAGTAAAATATAAAATGATATAATATAATGTAGCATACATGGGAAATACAAAATATAAGCAGACAGTAGGATTTAAAAGTCCATGTAGTGGAGTGTGCAGGTGTACGTTGAAACTGAGTAGCAGCTCGGGCCTGATTGGTCAGAGTCACTGCATTGTTCCTGTGACGTGTTGTTTTATCTTTCACTGCATGAAGATGTTTGCTGGAGGGATGTCTTTGGAACAGGTGATGCCCTGGGTGAGTCTGGTCAGCAGTGATCCTCTTCCTTACCCTGGACTCATATAGGACTTTAATATGCGGTCAGTTACAGTTTATGATCTTTTCGCAGGCTCTGATGATGTGTTGCACGTCGGCCTTAGCCTGGAGAGAGGCAGCACCAAACCAGACCGTTAGAGAACTGAGGTCAGAATGGATGGCTCTGTAAAACTGAACCAATATTGCTTGCGGAAGACTGAATTTCAAATAAATACAGTACAGTAATTAAATCTTCGTTAGTTGTTTTAACTCTTTGGGGGCTGAATATTTTTTCCAAAAACCTCAATTTTCTGAAAAGCACACAAAGCAATGGCTTTACACATAAATCAACATAAAACGTCTGTTGTTATGTGCTGTGGCTGCTGTTGGCGCATGTTCGGCATCTCTGGCAGAAGTGGCTGTGCGGGGGCACCTCGATGGTCAGCAGGAATGCACAGTGGGCCGGCTACCTCACTGTCTTCGGACAGCATATGGGCGGTGGTGGCGATGGAAGTGTGACACAATTGGTCTTGTCATCATAAGTGATGGTCCTTCTGGGCAAACACTGTTGTAGGTGCATCAGCTACACGAAAGTGTTCAGCACCACGATCAGCTGGAGAGCGATGAGATGATGCTGGCACCTCACTTTCGTTTTTGATCTCCATCTCCAGATCACTTGCATTAAACTCCTATTCAACAAAATTACGTAAAACGTCCATGGAGTATTGTGCTTTGCACATGCGTGTTGGTCTCTCGCCAGATGTTGATGCCATTTTAGAGGTTGTTTGCTCTTCGCTACTCATGTACGCGTAGGGAATCGAGGTTGAATGAACAAAGCAATGTCATTTTCTTTCTAGCAAAGAGAGTTGAACTAAAATCTAAGGCAGTGGTTCTCAACCTGTGGGGCGGGCCCTCCTAGGGAGCCCGAAGTAACAAAAGGGGGGGGGCGAAGATGTGAAAAAAAGAAAACAAGAATCGAAAATATGAAAAATACATCTATTGAAACCAAAACAAATTAACTTAAACTACATTCTGATTCTAGAAAAATAAATATAGAGTTAGATAAATGTCGATAAAAGTTAAGTAGGTATAATACAATATGCATCTATAATATATCATTAATTAAAAAAGAACAAATTGGTATTAGTGGACTCCTTTCAAAAAAATGCTAGGGGGGGCACGATGAAAACTGCTATGAAAACTCGGGTCGCAAATACATAAAGGTTGAGACACGCTGATCTAAGGGTGAGTTTTGTCACAGTTTACAGCTGATTACCGTCCTCTACCCCTGAATTTTGACAAAAGTCGACATCAGCCCTGAAAGAGTTAATACAGAAGTTACATGTCACTGTACGTCATTAAGGTATATGAAAAAGAAATTATAGAAGATAGAATTTATGTAGTAACGTATATTCGACTAGATCAGGAAAGCATTTATTGTAACAGTTAATCTCGGACCATGAAGGAGTTCGTTAATAAAGGCCGCAATCGATTTTAGCATAAAGGGCGGCCTGCCTGTCATTTTACTTGCGTTGTTTTGAGTTTCTGTGAGTCAAGGACGTTGTGTTCTTCGAAGGAGCTGAGCTAATGAACAGCTAGATTTTGGTTTGGGATCACAAGTGCGGGGTCTTCTTGCTGATGTAAATTAATAAGTTTGCGTAAGCATTCAAGGCATTTAATTATGGGAACACTAGGCAAGCTCTCATATTGGCATGTATACAAACAGTATAGGTTAAAGGAGCATTTAAGTTTATATGTCAGTACCTCTTTATGAATCATAATAATAACAAATAAAGTTACAGCAGAGTATGTTAAACTAGCCAGCTTTAAGCTATGTCAGAATTGATTGTTAAAGGCTTGTGCTTTTATTTGAAGTAGCCAAGAGGCACCACAGTGAAGCTGCGCGCTGCCACCTAACTGGCACGACTGCCTATTATGTCAGCCTTAAGGGATGCTAGTGCAACAAGTAAGCATCAATTTGAATTATTAACTGAGCAGTCCAGTTTTCACAGGTGGGTTTTACTGAGCCCAATATGATGGTGAGAACTGATTAACCAAAGGCCATCAGTCTTTAATGGGTCAGGATGAGGCAGGAGTGATTCGGTGATGCTCACCTCCAGGTGGCAAAATACGTCCTTCGAGCCAAAGGGGTTTTGAATGAGAAAACAGAGAGTGGAGGACAAATGGTTATGAAGAGATGGACTGGAAGGGTAAATCATTATGAAAAAGTTTGCAACACCTAGGGTCTCATGTATAACGTATAATTGCGTAGAATTCTCACTAAAACATGGCGTACAGACAAAAGTGGGAATGGGCGTACGTACAAAAAAATCCAGATGCATAAAACTGTGTGTACCCCAAGTTCTACACTCTTCTCCTTTACAAATCCCATCGAACGTGGAATTTAATGCACATACACGTGCCTACAGCCCCAGCTTGACTCCTCTCAGAATTATGCATAATTTAATATGCAAATCATTATAAATATTACCTTACATTCAGTGTTTGGTTAAAAAACAATGGAAAAGGCACGTGAAAAAAAAGACAAATTTCAGTGAATGCGAACTGGAGGCAAAGAAAAATGTACAATTTGTTGGCTTAAGCAGTGGTATAAGCAAGAAAAGAAAGTTATGCAGTGATATAGCGTGGCAGAGACACTTGAAAATTCAAGTTCAGAAAGTTGCACAGTGCCCGAAAGAAAAAAGAAGTGGTTAGATATTAAAGTCGACGCGAAAAGGCGAGTTGCAGCCCCACCGTCTGTTTATTGTGTTTCAGACAATATTACAAAAGCTGACCTCCATGCCGATGACATGATGGTGCTGCTGTGCCAAGCACATCTTCGGGCACTGGCTTTACCCACGTAAGAGATGTGGCCAATGAACAAAGGAATATACAGTATTTTTCGAACCATAAGGCGCATCGGATTATAAAGCGCATTCAGCGAAACAAAACAGTCAGATAAGTCAAACTGTATTCAACTCATTCACAATAACTCTAAACATTGTTCAGTTGTAACATAAAATACAAAACAATACACTCACTTTTTCAGTTCATTTCTCTTCCACAAATCCATCAAATTCTTCATCCTCAGTGTCTGAGGTAAACAGTTGGGCGATTTCAGCATCAAGCATGCCCGGATCTCTCTCGTCATAATCCGAGTCAGTCTCATTGCTGTTACTTAGCTGTTTAGTGATGATTTTGCCCTTCGTGAAAGCTCGGACGATACTTGAGACTGATACCTTAGCCCAGGCATCCACGATCCATTGGCAGATAGTGGCGTAACTCACCTGGCGTTGCCTTCCTGTCTTGGTGAATGTGTGTTCGCCTTCCGTCATCCAATGCTCCCACGCAGCTCGCAATTTTACTTTGAACGACCTGTTGACACAGATATCTAACGGTTAGAATGATGGCAAGCTCCGAATTAGTTTGCTTCACTTGGATTTTGACAGTATCGGTGAGATGGGCGCGCATGGAGTCGCAGATCAATAGAGATGGAGATTTGTGGAAAAAGCCATCCGGTCTCCTGACGTAAACTTCTCTCAGCCACTCACTCATCTTCTCCGCGTCCATCCAGCCCTTTGGGTTAGCTTTGATGATGACACCGGCCGGAAACTTTTCTTTTGGCAAAGTCTTCCTCTTGAAAATGACCATGGGTGGTAGTTTCTGGCCATTAGCCTGGCAACCGAGAACTACAGTAAAGGATGACTTCTCGTTCCCTGTGGTGCGTATAGATACCGTACTGGTTCCTGTTTTCTCGACAGTACGGTTCACGGGGATGTCAAAGGTGAGAGGGACCTCATCCATGTTGGTGATGTGTTCTGGCCGGATCTTTTTTTCAGTGATCTTGTTCTTGCAGTAAGTGCAGAAAATGGCCAGCTTTTCTTCGTAATCCTTTGGCAGTTGCTGTGAGATGGTAGTTCTTGCGCGGATGGAGAGATTACGTCTTTTCATAAAACGGAAGCACCAAGAAGGACCTCCTCGAAAGTCAGTGATCTTCATGTCATGTGCTACCGCTGTTGCCTTGAGTCGAATAGAGACTGTAGAGACGCTTCTACCTGCTGTTCTCTGTTCAATAACCCACTGTTCAAGTTTGTCCTCTAACTGTGGCCATCTCGCTTTGTTCCCTCGCAAACTCTGTTTGGTCTTCTTTACTTGGCGCAGGTCATCTTCTTGGTTCCTCCACTTCCGCACCATTGATTTATTAATGTTGAATTCTCTCGCAGCTGCTCTATTCCCATATTCTACTGCGTGCCTGATAGCCTTGAGTTTGAAATCCGCTTTGTAAGCATGTCTCTTAACAGATGCCATTTTGAGGTCCTAATAAACACACCGTAATATTATGTTGAAGTACAGTACATATTACTCCGCGAGGCCCCTGACTACGGTAGCCGTAATGCCCCAACAATCCATCAAGCGGTGCGGCTTCGTAGCATACCAAAGTCATTCTAAAACATTTTAACAGATTTTTGAGCATCGTGTACCACATAAAATCGGTTCGATTTCAGTAAGCACAACCAGAATTAATACATAAGGCGCACCAGATTATAAGGTGAACTGTTGATTTTTGATCAAATTAAAGGATTTTAAGTGCGCCTTATGGTGCGAAAAATACTGTAAGGGCTGTAATATGTGATATTGACCACAAATAAAATGAATTAGTTAAAAAATAAATGCTGCATCTGATTACCTGTTTTTACATTCTGCTAATTACATTCAAATAAAGTTGTAACGCTGTCCGACTTGGCTGATTATTTGGTGGGTCAGGGTTAGGTTTGTCATACCGCAACTGTTCAGCTACAGGCAATCCACGATTATGTGCCACATTATGCTGCACTCTACACACTTGCACATTGCGACACACTTTCTGTGCAATATAGAGAAGCACATTAATGGAGTGGAAATGCTTTTTATTTACATAAGCAAATTAATTCTCTGAAGGCGCCTTTATAGTGTAGCAATGGCACCGAGCACCAGAAAGGACCGATTCTCTGCTCTTTTCTTTGAGGTGACTCGCTGTCCTTAAAAGGACTGTTTGCCTTTTGCTGCACTAGTTGGAAAAAGTACCTGTGACTGTGCGGAGCTGCCATTTTTATAGTTTTTCCAGCTATATATGATGTGATGTAAACTCATTCCTTCCAAATAGATATTACTGTAGCCTGGAGTAAAATGAGCGGATCTGCCAATAAATGTCAATCATATTCCACTTCAGCAAATCATGTTGTTACCTGGCTGATGTAACTTGTCCAGTGCCATTGTAATAGCAATGTGTGTGCAGTTAACCTCACAATTACATTTGGAAAAGCGGATGTTGCTGCGAATTGTGCTTTTATGTTTGCCAGCTCAAACACAATCTATCTGAATGACAAGCAGATAATACCATCCTATACAGCTGGCATGGCACGACTCGGTGATGATTGTGAAATATCTGATCAGTCAGCATGTTGAAAAACTCCTGTTGCTGAATACCTGAGAGTGAACAGAACATGCAAAGTAGCAGGTAGAGCACAAGTCCTCAACATCTGCCCTTGTAAAGCCTGTGCCAACTCAGCACACACCGCCAAGAGGATACGCTCTTGGAAATCGAAATCTACTACAGATCTAAATCTGTAAATACATACTCTCTTCTAATTCTTCCATTTCCGATGTTTATTAACAATGCTACAGCAGCCATGGTAGTTGGAATAGTTTGGCCATTCTGTGCACCATTATATTGTTACAGAACGATTACAATCAAGTGAATTATTGTATGTACTCACGTTTAAGTTCTGCCACAGATAAGTTGGGGCTTGATTTTACTGTATAATTTCCAGTATTGTATAATTTGAAATCAAACAAATTACCAGGACTAGATAATATTTATCCTCATATTCTTAAGTAGGCTGGTGAATACAGATATAAACCCTTGACACATATTTTTAGGAAGTCACTGAGCACTGGAGAGATTCTGAAGGACTGGAAAATGGCAAATATCATCCCATTATATAAAAAGGGTGACAGGGCAGATCCAAGGAACTATAGGCCAGTAAGCTTAACGTGAATCATAGGAAAATTAATGGAAGGAATTATTAAGGATAAGATTGAGCAACACATGGCAAGGACAGGAGTTATTAGGAACAGTCAGCATGGGGTCACAAGAGGGAGGTCGTGTTTTACTAACATGCTGGAATTCTATGAGGAGGCAACAAAAGGATACGACGAGAGAGGAGCAGATGAGATTATTGATGTGGACTTTCAGAAGCATCTGATAAAGTGCCACATGAGAGGCTGGGCATCAAATTAAAAGAAGTGGGAGTTCAGGGTGTGGGGTGTTGATGGGTGCAGAATTGGCCCAGACACAGGAAGCAGAGGGTGATGGTGCGAGGAACCTCATCAGAACTGGCCGATGTTAAGAGTGGTGACCAGCAGGGGGCAGTGCTGGGGCCGCTGCTATTTTTAATATATAGAAATGATTTAGACAGGAATATAAGTAACAAGCTGGTTAAGTTTGCAGATGATACCAAGTTAGGTGGATTAGCAGATAATTTGGAATCCGTTATATCATTACAGAAAGACTTAGATAGCAGACAGGCTTAGGGCAGATTTGTGGCAGATGAAATTTAATGTTAGTAAATGTAAAGTATTACAGTACATATAGCAGGCATGTGCAACCTTGACAGGACTATGGGCCGGATTAGAAAGTAGAAAGATTACGCGGGCCGGAGTACTTCAGGATATATATGTATTTCCGAAAATCGAAAATGCAAGAAGGCCAAAAAAAACCCAACAAATATTTATTAATATATTATTTAATAAAAACTCTTTATTAATGCGACGATTGAGATTGCATGGTGGACACAAGCTTATCAATATCAGGAGATATTGTGGACGTGGAAACTCGCAACGTGTTTTCCAGGTGCTCATCAGTAATTCGCGTCCTGGTTTTGGATTTTACGAAGTTCATCCTTGAAAAAAGTTGCTTGCATTTATAGGTGCTGCCAAATAGAGTCATTCTTTTCTGAGCAAAAGCTGTCAGCTTTGGAAATTTGTCACGTGGGAAATAGTTTTTATAAAAGTCAAGTAATTCAATATCATTGAATTTTGATTTCAGGACAAGGTTCTCTTGTAGTTCAATTAATTCCATTTGCAATGAAAGTGGAGCTAATTCGACATCAACATCAAATCGACAAGAGAAAATTTGCAAGTTTGCTTCTTGATTTTTAAAATCGCGGAACCTAGTGTTGAATTATCCACTCACTGAATTTAATTCATTCACAAACGATTCACAATCAAAATCTTTGTGGTTCGCAAGTGTGGGAAAATGATAAGTATTGCCTTCCTTTAATTGGCTTATTTTGAAATGATTTTATGTGCCCATAAAGCTCATGAATCATTTGTCCCTGAGTTTGCAATTTAGCATTAAGTTCATTTAGATGTGTTGTTAGGTCGACAAGAAATGCAAGATCACACAGCCAGGGTTTGTTTTCTAGCTCAGGAATAGGTTTTCCTTTTATGTCCATGAAAAGAGATACCTTATTTCTCAAATCATAAAAACGTTTCAACATTTTTCCCTTGCTAAGCCAACGCACTTCACAATAAAATGTAAGATCTTCATGGTCAGAAAGAACGTCAGCCAGAAATTCTTGAAATTGGCGGTGATTTAGCGCCCTTGATTTTAATGAAGTTTATACATGCAGTTATTGTGCCCATCACATGTGCAAATTTAACTGATTTTGCACATAAGTTTTGCTGGTGTATAATGCAATGTAATACCGACAAATCTTCGGTATTGATTTTGTTACTTGATAATTCGGCTTTTATTTGGGCAACAACTCCGATGTTTGGTCCAATCATCGATGGAGCTCCATCGGTGGTTATTCCGCAAAACTTTTACCACTTTAAATCAAATACAGTAAATACAGTTATTACTTCTTGGAAAATGTCATTCACCCCTGGTTGTATTCTTCATTGGTTGGAGAGCAAGCAATTCTTCCGTACAATTGAAGCTAGCGTCAACTCCACGAATAAATTTAGCAAATTGAGCGGTATTGTTGGAGTCTGTACTCTCATCAAATTTTGATGCAATATTTTTAATGCTTAATTTTATGTCACTGGCCATTTCGTCGATTCATCGGGTTATTGTCCAACGTGAAAGACTTATCTTTTCCATTTCATGGCTTTTCTCTGGACACAGAACTTTCTTGACTGCAGTAAGGCATTCCTTGACAAACTCGCCTTCAGAATATGGTTTTGAGTGCTTCGCAATTTTTTCGCTAACAATAAAACTTGCATGAACAATATTGTCAGCTACATCAGTATGTTTGCGGAATAACATCTGTTGTGCCGATACACATTTTTTCAAATTTTGTATCTTATCTGTTCTTAGTTTACCTTTGTAACTGCTGTAATTAGAGTGTTTTGTATTGTAGTGTCTTTTTAAATTGTATTCCTTTAAAACTGAAATAGTTTCCAAGCATATCAAACAAAGAGGTTTTTCTTTCTGCCTTATAAAAAAATAATCGGCAGTCCATTTCTCTTGAAATGTACAACTCTCAGCGTCCACTTTTCTCTTCTTTGTTGAAGCCATCTTAAGTAGGGTTTGATCAAAAATTCACAAGTATTTGAAAGTATTGAAATGTAGGCCGATATAGCGTGAAACTCGAAACAACATGCAGATAGGTACAGCACTAGCAAAAACCATGAAAAGACCGCGCTATGCTATGTACGAAAGCAGAGCAGAGAGATGCGGCAGAGTCAACGACTACGTGACATTGATGTGGGAACAACTGATGGCTTGTCGCTTGTCGCTTAGGACTCCTTCGTGTCTGGAGAGCCTACCATTGTTTCTTAGTCGAGTCTTTGGTTCAGTTCGCTACAGTAGGCCGAGTTGAAACAGTGAGGGAAGTGTTTGGTCGTGGAACGTGCAGCAACGTTTGATTACTGGTTTAGCCGTATCGCTGTCGACACCACGAGTGGAAGAGATTGTGGCGCACTTTTTTAATAGATTATATTATTATACTTTTATAAAGTCCACGTGCTATCTAGCAAAAATTTAGATGAATACTGTCAAGAGAAAATCCAGTGTATGTTAGCATTATCGTTATTAAATTCATACGAAAGTTTATACAGTCCACACATACCGGTAACAGCGTTTGACGTAACCGGCCCCACGTGGGGTTGGTCAGCCCTAGGCCCCCCCGTACACCCCTAAGGCTGCCTGTGAGTGAAAGACAAGGGATTAGGGGGCAGAGTGATCAGGCAGCTGTGGTGGGCAATTTAGCCTGGACAACAATATACACCCTGCTCTTTAAGAAGGATGCCCAGGGATCTTTAATGACCACAAAGAGTGACGACCTTGGTTTTGTGTCCCATCTGATGGGACATACAGTAGATGCCATCTTTTTAACAGTACAGTGTCTCCATCACTGCATTGGGACCACATTCAGACCACAGGGTCAGCACCCCCCGTTGGCCTCACCATCACTTCCTCCAGCAGGAACCGCAAGCTCTTCCTAAATCAGGGGTCCCCAACTCCGGTCCTGGAGGGCCCCAGTGGCTGCAGGTTTTCATTCTAACCCTTTTCTTAATTAGTGACCTATTATTGCTGCCAATTTTACTTATTTTGAATTAATTTTAATTGAATTATTTTTTAAGATTTGGTCCCCTGAATTTCTTCCTCGTTCCTCTTCATTGCTTCATTTCTTTCCTTTAAATGGCACCCAAACAGAAATGAAATGTGAAGTGAGTGAGCCAACAGAAGACCAACTAAGTCAGGACCTCAAACTCCAACCAGTTGCTTAATTAGTTCCAGAGTATTCTTGCTAATTAAACTCGCTCTTTAATTCCATGGTTTGTTGCTTCTCTCATTGTGTAATAGCAGACATTTCCGATATTGTTGATTTTCTCTTTTCTGTTAAAACGTTTTGTGGACCTGAGCAGATTAACATTCCTGAGACCTTCATCTTTGTTTTTTTTCAGATATTGTATGATGGACACCAGTTGTTTTGGCTCATTTTGTATCTCCTTATTGTTTGGCAGCTAATTAAGGAAACAGAAACAATTAAGGGGTCAGAATCTTCAGGAGCAAGTCAAATAAAATGAATTCAAAAGAAGTTAATTAGCAGCAAAAACAGGTCACTAATTAAGAAAAGGGTTAGAATGAAAACCTGCAGCCACTGCGGCCCTCCAGGACCGGAGTTGGCCACCGCTGTTCTAAGGCATCTCGCCTGTGCTGGTCGGTCTGGTGTGATGTCGATGTTTCTGCTTTTGTGCGCTGGTGTGAGTATGTAGGCTGCCGAGACTGTTTCTGTTGGTCGCCGCTACGCTGTATGTGCCTTTTCATTTTATCAGAAGGCTTACATTGAAGTGAAGGAAAGAGGACGTGTAAAAGCTGAAGGGCCTAAACACTAGTAATTCTACGCCAGGCCAGGGGGTGGCGGAGTGTACTGTCTATCTCTCTCAGTCCCTTGCAGACCTTTCCCGGTAAATCCCGCCTGTTGCCGGCCCCAAGGATGACGTCACTTCCGGGCACGAGGACGCCACTCCCAGTTC
>JANRMT010062852.1:13259866-13292739 GCA_026402145.1 Polypterus bichir lapradei
TGTTATCCGACAGTCAACATGAGGGCAAGCTGTCAGTCAATCAGTTTTATTCGGGCTGAGATTGGTTCAGATGAAGGAGCACATCGAGGAAACACAGTTTGAAATTGACAACCATCATTTGATGCTCATGTCTTTAGTTGTGCTTGTCTTCCACAAACTAAGGCTGCACCATATTGCCACACTGAATACTCTCACATTACAGGATCTGAGTGAGCGAGAGGAGTGTCAGTCTGGAGGAGATCAGTGAGGTGTGGAGAGCCTTAAATGTTCAGAGCGGTATTGTGTATTGTATTCAGTAGTTAACAGGGAGCCAGTGAAGTTGAGAGAGAATCGGTGTGATATGTTCAGTGGATTTAGAACAGCAGGTTATTATCCTGGCAGCAGAATTTTGAAGAAGCTGTAAGCGATGAATACGTTTTTGTGGGATGCCAGATAGAACAGCATTGCAGTGATCTATACGTGAGGCGACTCGGGCATTAACCAATACTTCAGTACTGTGCTGGGTAAGAACAGGACAAAGTCTAGAAATGTTTCGGAGATTGAAGAAATCAGTCCGAGAAATGTTACTTATATGGTAGGAATTATTTAATAATAATAATTATTATTATTTAATAATTGCCATTATTAGTGTATAAATGGATATAAATTATTGCATTTAAACAGTTCACCAAAATCTGTTGTATGTAAACAATACTGTTTTAAACGTTATTGTTTTCTCATCAGAAAACTCAGTTTCCACGTCTGCCTGTATTAGTTTAAATGGCACTGTTGCCACTCGCAGTAGGGCGGATGCGTTGACGTATCGTGTCTACTGGGCAACACAATGAATGCAACGTCTATCTATATATGTCTATGGTTTATACTTCATGCTCAGAAGGTGTATGCACACATCATGGCTGCCACGCGTTCCTAGCGTTCATTTGACCCATACTCTGAGCAGGTCCTCAGAAATTAATGTGACGCGTGCGCGAGTTGCAGTACCAGCAAAAAGTCGGGGGGCACAGTGTGATAAAAGTCGGAACGCGATGTCAGAGTCTCTGTTTACTATCTACAGGTGACAGAATGCCGCATTGCGGATCCTCCGGGTTCGATGTGTGCGTTTCGATGTTTCATGAATGCTTCTATGTGGTGAAGCAAAATTCTGCCATGCAAATGCATTCGTGGTGCTTTTATATTCAAGCGTCGCATATTCTCATTTTAATGACACGATACGTTTTAAAAGTCTCACATACCGTCTTCTGTGCTGTCTTTTTTTCCAACATAAGAATGTACGGTGGCGTATTTGAGCCACTGAGAAAAAAATTAAGGACAAGGCTGAAAAAGTTTATTTTGTAATTAAAATATTATTAAAGTAGGCCATTGTAAACGTCATCTTAAAACTGACGGCAGCGGCAAGCAGCATTCGCCACACAGAGCACATTCCATTTATGATATTCCAGCTCTCTGCACATTTAGAATCCTTAGATTTATATTTGATATCACTTTCATGATGAAATGCATTAAAGTATATATGTTACATTTTACAGATATCGTTAATTTCATTTAAGTAATGAATACTGTTAATAATTATGCGCATGGGGGTGACGCGGTAGCGGAGGGGTAGTGCTGCTATCTTGCAGGGTGTCACGTCCCTGGTATTCCCTGTTGGAAGATACATGTTTTCCACAGTGGGCTCCGGTTTTCTTTCAAAGATATGGAGATTTGGTGACACTAAAATGACGCCTGTGCGCGTGTTTGTGTGTGCTTGTGTTCACCTTGCGATGAGCTGATGCCCCTCCAGGGATTGTTTCTGTCTCATTCCCGATGCTTGCTGGAATGGGCACATCACTGGATTGATAGATTTAAACATCCTTTTCAGAGATATTGTGGCAAGGTGTCCTGGGAATTTAATGGATGTTTCAGGCAATTGACAACACAGCAAAGCCGAACCTGTTCTCACCGTGATGATATCTCGCACTGCCACCTGGTGGATTCTTCCAGATTTACATAAAGTACACACGAATGTATAAACAGTACAACGCTTGCATAGCAGTAGCGTCCGCTGGAGCATACGTTGCGTTGCGTGAAGTATAAATCTGGCCTTAGGGTCTCCTGATACAGAAAACATCGGTATGTCGATTGATGGGTGTGCGTCATGGCTTCTTATGGAAGGTCTAGAGCTAAAACAGGCTGGACGGGAAAAATACCAAACTCAAAACTTAAGCCTGTTATGAGATGATGATGTGCTGATTAGTTTTTGAGCCAAATTGTGCAAGAGAAAGAGACACTCGAGAGGAACCCTCAAATACTGGAATTCTGCGATTTTAATGATGAATTCTTCTCGTCAATTGCTATCGTAATGACTAATTATTATGATCAGTAAGATCAGCGTCAGAGCGGTAAGTCATAACTGAAATGTTTATAGAATAGTTTTTTTTTTTATTTATTGCAACTCTTCTTTAATTATTTATTGGTGCCACAGCTCAAAGAGGGTACCCCCGTACCCTACAACCCCAATGCCATCCACTAATTCAAATATTCAAGAGAAAACACTGGACTTTGTGTTCAGTAAATGTTGAGAATTCATCAACGTGTGGAATACTTTTGCAAGGCATTGAATGTATTTATGTTAGTTAATATATTTTGGATTTTTTGGTTTTTCAAATGCTTGTTTCAGTGGCTGTGACTCTTAAGCTTTTTTTCTGTGTAGACCGCAGTAGTCAAAGATATCGTCTGCATTGCTCAGCATGAATGGCTGATATTCTAAAGAAGAGGAAGGAAGCGGCACATCATGATTTGAAAGTCTTTTATGACTGCGATTGCAGGCATCTGACATAAATAAATGTAAACTTTAGCTTCTCTTGGTAACAAACAAAACACTGGCAAATGTCAGTGTAGGCATGGATTCTTTACATTATGCCACCTTATTATAAAACTCCTTTTCACTTTGCCAAATATTATGACTCTGGGGTGCCATGTGCATGAATGTTCTTTGTGATTCACCACCTTTTGTGCAGCCATCTGGTTTCATTGTACATGCTGCTTTATGAGGACAGAGAAAAGAAAGAAAACTCAGTAGATCCAATGTGTCAGCCTGATTTTTATTTTTTTCACAAGTTGAACCGGCACATTTTAGATAAGCAGACATCTGTATCTGTTGCTGTAACTGCCGATTCTGAAAGAAACACTCTATCCACCCTAAAATGCTCTTTATTTTTTATATGTTATTTACCCCATATAGTTTGTAGTGACGTCTGTAGCCGTCGAAGCGTAAGGCGAGATCAAGCACGGGTAAAACGCGTGCTGAAAGAAATCTCTCAGTCCAAAAGTCTGTTTTAAAAGTATTTAGTGAAAGTTAAAAGCAAATAATCCACACAAGAATGAAGAAAAAATAGTTACACACGTAGAATAAAAAGCAAAAAAAAAGAAAAATGTATCTTCTCTAAACTTAGCTTTTCTTGAGGAACTTTAGGTATTTTTATACTTAAAGGTTCTTAATTTCTGTTTCTGTACGCCTTAAGCGTACGGTACAGTATTCAAATAAGCACTGTTTTCTTAGAGTTATTTCACACACTCAAAGAGCCAGTAGGCCCTCGGGCAAGGTCACGGTTTAAAACCGTATGCCTCTACACCTTACACATGGCAAGGCTGTCACTAACTGAAGAATAATGTTTACTCAAAGCTATTAGAAATGGCAAGAATATACCATATATTATATATATATATATAGAATTTCTACTTATGGAGGTTTTAGGAACCTCCCATAGATTATGCATTATCATCTAGTAAAATATTCATGAATCTTTTAGAACTAGGAAAAAGGCTCTTACAACGTCTAACAGAAAATTTTAATCTAGCGTTTTCATTTGGAATGGAGATTAAAAAAAAAAAGTTTAAGGTATAATAAAAGGGTGACCCACACTGGACAGTGGCAAACGATATCAAAAATTCAATGAAAAACCTCACACTACTCGTGTTACATAAACCGCGTATGAAGTCGTCCAGTTGTATGCTTACAACAGCCCAAAGACGCGTAATGTTACAGAACAATTGATAAACGAACTACTTCTGTAAGTCCTCACATGAAGGAAAATGGAATGTACGAAGACGCACCCAGGAATGTTCTGTGAAGGGGGTTGGTAGTATGCGCTGATTACAACACGTTGCTGCACCCACTACATGACAAACCATCCGGATTGGGATCCGAGTGAAACATGACAAACTTTAAAAATCAACAAAAAAAAAAAGTAATTTTGGCCAAGTGGAAGGTAGGTATGCTCCAATGTGAAATGCTGGCACTGTATCTGATAGTGTTCAGCTCTGACAGGAGAGCGTCCCCCACATGGCGAGAAGAGCATGTGGTTATGATATCTTTGCCAATCGGCAGCTACCCTCTAACACACGTCTCTCAAAAGCGTCAAACGATACTCCTTAACCATCTGTAGATGATAATGTCTGCTGAAAAAGCAGGTATCGCTTGCTAAGAAGAGGCAACATACGCTGCAACACGTGGCGAGAGGGCGACTCGAACGGAGGTTGGCGCGTGACTGAGGAGGACCCCGCCTGCTTCCCCCTCCCCTTGACCCTCAGCCTTTCTCTCAGATTCGAGCAAACAAATCTGTAACGCAACCAAACTATGATTCTTACTGCGATGAGAGAAGTCGCAAAATCAACCGGAATGTTCAAACAAATTATAGAAAAAACACAATCTAAATCCGTTAAGTAGTTGTCTCGTGAAAAGCGGACAAACAATACAGACAGACATTGGATTTTATATTTATATACAATAAAATGTGAATCGGAAAACTGTTTGTTCTATTTCTATGTCCTGTTACTTTCATTTGGGAAATTCACCGGTTATAGATTCCCGGGCAACGGTGGGTACTCCTGCTAGTGCTTAATAAAAGAAAGGATGCATCTTTGTCATTTTTTCGAGCAGTATGTGTGACTCGCATGGACACAAACTGGCGTCTTGCATCTGACTATTTTGTTCTTTCAGCTGTCGTTACCTGAAGGGGAACACTTTTTGATCTTAATTTCTTCTTGTTTTTGAGTTGGGTTTTAGATTTGACGTGCTCATTGCAAGTATTTTTTCGTTTCCCATCTGTGGTATCAGGGCTGTGGAGGATTTATCTATCGACTCCGACTCCTTAGTTTCCGGCACTTCTGACTCCGACTCCTCTGTATTTAATATGCTAATGTATTTTTCATGTTGATTGAAGGAAGGCAACATACACGTCATTTCACCACAGAACTACTGGCTAGGAAGCGGACTCTCTACCGTATTGGCCAATTTAAACAAAAGACAAGAACCCCTGAACACGCATCAGGCCATAACACACACCTCCACCTACATCATTACACTTGTTTACGCTCAAATGAAATTGTTAAACACATTATATCTCTCTATTAAAAAAAAAAAAATCTTGGCAGGGAGACGAGACGTGGTCTTCTTGGAAGACACTTTAACGTCCCGTGAGACAAGGCAGTGATACAGAAGGACAGCTGCTGTACTGGCTTTTAAATGATTGACGCGCAGCGCGACAAGCAGAACAAAGCCAGCGGCTGATCTGTCTGCATCTCCTCAGCATGCATTCAACTCCCCCACTTCACAACACGAGCGGTAGGAGTGTAGCACACCTCCGGGGTTAGGGGTGAGCGAAGCAAACGAGACCTGATCATCTCGGAGAGACAATTTGATGACACGCAAGACTAGACATTACAACCTTAGGAAGCAAAACGCATGAAACGGTGACTTTTGCATGTCACGCCCTACCTACAGACAATTTAAAACAAGTTAACTGACATCTAACCTAGCAGTTGTAATGCTTTTGGCAGACACACTTCGTGTGCTCCCAACTCTTAAAACAACGGCAAGCAGAACACAGAGTTCGCCAGCAGCAGCAAGCCAGCAGATGTTCCGGGTGCATCTCCTTAACGTGCGTTCAGTACCCCCACCTCCCCCCGCCCAGACATCATGCTATTAAATTAACGATGTGTAGCATGACAAGTAGAACACGCAGCTCAGTAGCAGCAAAAGTTCAAAACGGCTGATCCGACCGCATCTCCTTAGCGGGCGTTCTGCTTCCCAATTTCACAACGCGGGCAGTGCTATACAGTAAGTCCCATGAGAAAGAGATTTAACCACGCCCGGAGCAGGAAATCAAGGGCAAATATGGTTTTTACAAAAGTTTTAAAGTAAAAGTGAAAATAATGCATATGTAACAATTCTCATGAAAATAACAATTTCTTTAAATTGTTTATCCGGTAAACCAAACCCGGGGGTGGGCGAGCGAAGCGAGCAGGGGGCGGAGCTCGTGTTTCTTAGTTTATTCGACGTAGTTAGGGTATCTGATCCTGCTCGCTTCTACATTTCTGTCTCGTGTAGATAGCTAATTCACGTGCCTCTAACAAGAAAACGTGCAGGAAACACGCGCACAAACAGATAGAGGCACGACTGAATTTCTACGAAGAAGTGCTTTCGCTTCAAAAGCAGCAAACTAGAAAATAGGATCTGAATGAGTAGAACTACAGATTTAAATCTTTTAATTTATTGAGAAGTTTTGTAACAGTCACCCCTTAAGTCTCTAAATTCCGCACTTTTCCGTTTTTGAATCTAAAATCCGTTTTTAAGTGTTAATTCCATGATTCCGTCCGTGTTTTCCGCATCGCCTAAATCATAGGGCCCTAACATGACAATCTGGTTTGTAACTCTTGTCATTGTAAGTGGCGGTCCTGCCAGGCGAACAGCGCATCAGCTACACAAACCACGATCAGCTCATGCTGGTACCTCACATTCATTTTCAATCACTTGTATCAGAATCGGAGTCCAATACGTCAAAGTCCAATTCAGCGTTAATGTGCAAAGCGTCGTCCGCAGAGTATTTTGCTTTACGCATTCGCCTTGATCCTCTCGTCGGATGTCGATGCCATGCTTGCCGTTGTTTGCTCCTCGCTACTCATGCGAACACAGGGAATCTTGGTGAAACCAATGAAGCGAAGTTTCTTTCTAACAAAGAGAGCCCGACTAGAACATAACAGTGGGTTTGATCACCACCGTCAACCCCTTCTTTTGACAAAAGTCGACATCAGTGTTAAAGAATAGTTGGCTACCATGGGGACATTATCAGACTAGGACGTCCCATCCAGTGATGATGTGATGTTGGTATGGCGTTCTGGATGTTTTTTTTAAAATACATCCCCTGACCATCTCTCGGTTCTCAGCTCAGCTGGGATTAGAAAACCCATCTGGGGTGCCTGACCAGCATGCCACAATAACTTTGTACCTTCACAAAGTCTACAGACCTCTTTACTTTTTCACATTTTGCCACATTGCAGCCTTGTGCTAAAGTCATTTACGTTCATTTTTTCTGTCACCAATCAACACTTAGTAGTCCAGAATGACAAAGCGAAAACAGGATTATAGAATTCTTTGCAAATGTATTTAAAAATAATAATAAAAAACATGAAAGCTCTCATTGACTCAACTATGCAGACCCTTTGCTATGACATTTGAAATTTCACTAAGGTGCATCCCATTTTATTGATCGTCATTGAGATGTCTCTACACCTTGTTTGGAGTCCCCCACCGGTCGCTTCAATTGTTTGCACTGATCAGGAAAGGAACACAGCTGTCTATAGAAGGTCAACCAATGGGATGAAAAACCAAGCCATGAGGTCCAAGGAATTGCCTGCAGAGCTTAGAATCGGGAATGTGTCGAGATGGAGATCTGGGGAAGGGTACAATACAATTTCTGCAGCTTTGGTTTCCAGCAGGACCACACCGACTTCCATCATTTTTCAGTGGAAGAAGTTTGACACAACTGAATCTTTCTAGGATACCTGGCCAAATTGGAGGAGAAGGGCCTTGGGAAGCAAGGTGACCAACAACCTGATGGCCATGCTGGTTTAGCCACTGACACTGAGTATGCAGATGGGAAAGACAACCATCACTGTAGTACTCCACCAGTCTGGGCTTTTACGGCAGCCAGCTTTGTGTTTGCATAAAGGAGTCTCAGACTTTGAGAAACACACGTCTGTGGTCTGATGAAACAAAGATTGACCTGTTTGGCTTCATTTGTAAGTGTCACGTCTGGAGGGAACCAGGCACTGTTCATCATCACCTGTGCAATATCACTCCAGGGGTGGAGCACGGTGGTGGCAGCATCAGGCTTTGGGGTTGTTTTTCAGTGAGTGGGACTGGCAAACTAGATAGAGTGAGTGGAAAGCTGAATAGAGTAAAGTGCAGAGATATCCTGAATGAAAACCTGCTCAAGAGCACTCTGGACCTCCGACTGGGCCAAAGTATCACCTTCTAAAAGGACAAAATAAAGACAACACAGCAGTGGCTCATGGTCAACTTTGTGACTGTACAGGGTGAGCCAAAATGAAGTCCCACATTTCTCAAGATCATTCCATAACGTTAGAGGGAGGCAGCCAGACTGGGGTGGGTGGGGGGTCCTTTTGATAAGCGATCCCTTGTAGTTTTCAGTCAGCAACATGCCTTGGTCCAGTGCGCATCGTGCTTTCGCTGTCAAAAAATTCATCAAAAACAACGAATCCATCATCGCTACGCAACATGCCTTCCAAACGCACTTCCGCATTCCTCCTAATGGTGACGTCCCAAATCGGGAAAACAATTCTTCAGTGGGTGGCTACATTTTGAGAGACGGGTCCAACATTTGAACAGAAAATCTCAAGGCTGTCCTCTGACTGTACAAATGCCTTGAAAACGTCCAAGCTGCAAAGGCATCCATTTTGCAGTCTCGAAGATGTTCAGCATTTCCAACACGTCTTTTGCATGAGGACTTTCATTTCCATCCATACAAAATGATGGCAGTGCAGGAAATCACTGAGAGAGACTGGGAGAGCCGTAGAGAGTTGTGCGTCAACATTCTGTAAACCGTTCATCGAGAGGCTATCGTCATGTGCAGCTGCGAGGCAGGTTTCTATTTGAATGGTTGTGTAAATACTGCGGTGGGCGTGGCGCCCTGCCCGGGGTTTGTTTTCTACCTTGCGCCCTATGTTGGCTGGGATTGGCTCCAGCAGACCCCCGTGACCTTGTTGTTCGGATATAGCGGGTTGGATGATGGATGGATGGATGTGTAAATAAGCGAAACTTTCGCTGTTGGGCTGAAACCAACCCTCAGCACCACCGTACAGTGAGCACACGTGTTACAGTTTGCTTTGCAAAATTTCGCATTGTAGGCCCTTACTTTTTTGAGGAGGGGGGAGCAATGGTCACCATCACTTCAGAACGTTAAGTTGAAATGCTAGAGAACTGGAAGAAATGGATGTGGTGGATGGAGCAACAGCTCATACGGCCTGCACGGAGATCCATGCAAGCTTTCCGGGGAAGCTGATCTCCCTGCATGGCGATGTCCAGTGGCCTTCACGTTTGCCTGATCTCGCTCTGTGTGATCTCTTCTCAAGTCGAAGGTTTACACGCAACAACCTCAAAACCTTGAAGCCCTCAAGGAGCGCTATTCCCCACAAAATTGGCGATATTCCCCTTGAAATGGCTAAACGAGTCATGTGAGCGTTCAGAAATCGTCTCAAAGAGCGTATTGCTAATGATTGCCACCACCTTGACGGCATCATTTTTAAAACACAGCACTTTTTCTGTGAGCTGTAAGGGGGTCAGCAACTTTATCCACGTCTGTACGAACAGGTCCATGGTGAGTTTGTGCTTTTGATAGGTCACCTTTGTTAGGTGTTAATTGTAGCAGCCTAGCCTCAGTTTGATGATGATGATGATCCATCCATCCATCCATTATCCAACTTGCTATATCCCAACTACAGGGTCACGGGGGGTCTGCTGGAGCCAATCCCAGCCAACACAGGGCGCAAGGCAGGAAACAAACCCCGGTTCAGGGCGCCAGCCCACCGCAGTGATGAAGATGATGATGTTGAAACAAAACTGTAAGTAAGCCTGGAGGGTGCAGTATGTAATGTTTGCGGTAAAGACTCCACGGAGAAGTGCAAACCTGTGCCTTCTTTTGTCTTAACTCGATATCCCTAAGTTTACATCCATTAAAGCCGATGCAGAATTGTTAATGAAGTCCAGGCGCTTTCACAACCATTAAGCATCATTAATAGCACTCAAGAGCCATTAAATGCAATTGACTTTTGGAGGTCAGGTCACCTTTTGCAATAGCAGGGCTATACTCTTTTGATTCCAAGTCACTGGCAAGAGCTAAATATTGGATTTCTTGTAAAATCAAGAGCGAAACAGTTTGAAGATTGCTACTGAGAGAATAATAAATGTGTGTGGTTTTCGCAGTTTTTGGAGTGGTATGTAACATAACATCATGTTCAAACCTGCTTATTCCAGTCCGGGGGTTTGGGGAGTCAGAACCCTCCCTGATAGCACTGGCCACAAGTTAGGAAGTGTACAGTCATGGCCAAAAAGTTTGGAGAATGACCCAAGTGTTAGTTTTCACAAAGTCTGTGTTTTTAGATGTTTATGTCAGATGTTTCAATGGTAGACCGAAGTAGAATTATAAGCATTTCAGAAGCTTCAAAGGCTCTTATTGACAATGACATGAAGTTTATGCACAGAGTCCATATTTGCAGTGTTGATCCTTCTTTCTTTTTCAAGACTTCTGCCATTCAACCTGGCAGGCTGTCTGGCAATCAAATTCTGGGCCAAAATCCTGACTGATGGCAGCCCATTCTTGCATAATCATAATTGGTGGGTTTTTGTTTGTCCACCCGCCTCTTGAGGATTGACCACAAGTTCTCAATGCGATTAAAGGTCTGGGCAGTTTCCTGGCCATAGACCCAAAATTTGTTCCCCAGGCCACTTAGCTGTCACTTTTGCCTTATGGCCCGGTCCGGTGCTCCATCATGCTGGATTGTTCGTTGTTCTTGAATGGTTGGAAGAAGTTCCTCTCTGAGGATATTTTCCCCCTTTTTTTTGGACCCTTCTCTGTAAACACTAGAGATGTTTGTGCGTGAAAATCCCAGTTGATCAGCAGCAGTTTCTGAAATACTCAGATTGTCCCGTCGGAGACCAAACAGCCATGCCACGTTCGGAGCCATTTCAAGTCCCCTTTCTTCTCCATTCTGATGCTCGGTTTGAACTTCAGCAGGTCGTCTTGACATATGTCTCCACCCTGAAATGCATGGAGTTGCTGTCATGAAATATTTGCATTAAAAAGCAGTACCTAATAAAGTGGCCAGTGAGAGTATGTTGTCATGAAAGGATTAAATGGATTTAGTGATAAATGGTTGTAGACTGCGAAACGTGAGCTAAAGCTGCATCTTCTAATCTCGTGCTCTGCATTTTTTTTTTTTTTTTTTTTTTTACTCTGACCTTTGACCAATTCATCATCTCTACATATAAAAGGCAAAGCCCTCACTGACTCCTCACTAATTCTCCCACTCTCCATACAGGTGGGAAGCTGAAATTTCGTGTGCTCATTCCTTGCAGTGTACTTACAAAAGTTAGGTATGTTTCATGTCCTATTGTAACACCCAAGGGAGGAAAACGGGTGTACCCCCTTAACTGTATATATAGATAGAGGAAACCCCTCCTGACTATTTCTGTAACTTCCAATATAAGTAGGAAGCCTAAATTTCCCATGCTTATCCTTCACACTGTACTTACAAATGTTAAGTATGTTTCCTTTCGTGCCGTGCCCCATAACAAACTTTCGAAAATAGCGTCGTCGTCTTGGCGGTTCTCACCATTATACCATAAGGAATTTTCGGAACTGACCTCTCCTTTTGGTGGTTTCATTCCTTATTTCCGTTAACAGAGGATGTATTTCACGGCAGAGACACACATGGGCCGCCCCCCTGTCCTCCTCCTTTTTTCTGCACACCAACCACGTGGTTGGCTCCCTGCCTATATACATTAACGACATCATGTGCCTCCTCACTCGCTTCCTTACTTTCCTCAGCTGTTCGTCGTGCTCACTGCTCCCTTCTTCTTTACTCCACCGCTTCAAGCCTGTTATTGTTGGCTTTGCTTCACGTCTTCCTGCCGATGACTCCTGCCTTTTCTTTTACTCCACCGCTTCAAGGCTGTCATTGTTGGGTTTCCTTACTTGTTCACGTATGTCTTCCTGGTGTTGACTTCTGCTTTTCATTCCCTCCTCCACTGCTTCTCACCTTCCTTCGTACTTTCTTTCTCAATGGGTGCAAGTTTACCCTGAATGACATGTCTATCCCAGTGATCACTGTTGATCACAGTTTCACCGACCCATACCCAGTGGTTTCCATGCCCCGAGATTGCGCCTGCCTCTTCCATTCTCTCTCTTACTTATTGCATGGCCATATCAGTCTCAGCCTCGACATCCGCAGAGACATTGTGTCTTATGTACTGAATGACTGGGACAGGTTCAAGGTGTGGACTGATGACAGTTATACTACACAGGACCACTAGAGCAGTGAAATGCTTCAGCCCTCAACCTATGGTTCTGAATGTGAACTGATGGCTGCCGCGGAAGTGTTTCGTTGTCGCTTCCAAGGGTATAGGGCCCTAACATGACAGTCTGGTTTGTAACTCTTGTCATTGTAAGTGGCGGTCCTCCCAGGCGAACAGTGCATCAACTACACAAACCACGATCAGCTCATGCTGGTACCTCACATTCATTTTCAATCACTTGTATCAGAATCGGAGTCTGATACGTCAAAGTGATAATGTGCAAAGCGTCGTCAGCAGAGTATTTTGCTTTACGCATTCGCCTTGATCCTCTTGTCTGATGTCGATGCCATGTTTGCCGTTGTTTGCTCCTCGCTACTCATGCGAACACAGGGAATCTCAGTGAAACCAATGAAGCGAAGTTTCTTTCTAAGAAAGAGAGCCGGAATGGAACATAACAGCGGGTTTGGTCACCGTTTGATCACCACCGTCAACCCCTTCTTTTGACAAAAGTCGACATCAGTGTTAAAGAATCATTGGCTACCATAGGGGACATTCTCAGACAGGGACGTCCCATCCAGTGATGATGTGATGTTGGTATGGCCTTCTGGATGTTTTTTTTTAAAATGCATCCCCTGACCATCTCTCGGTTCTCAGCTCAGCTGGGATTAGAAAACCCATCTGGGGTGCCTGACCAGCATACCGCAATAACTTTGTACCTTCACAAAGTCTACAGACCTCTTCACTTTTTCACATTTTTTTACATTGCAGCCTTGTGCTAAAGTCATTTACGTTCATTTTTTCCGTCATCAATCAACACTTAGTAGTCCAGAATGACAAAGCGAAAACAGGATTATAGAATTCTTTGCAAATGTATTAAAAATAATAACAAAAAAATGAAAGGGTTCTGCATGTGAACTGATGGCTGCCACGGAATTGTTTTGTTGTCGCTTCCAAGGGTATAGAAATGGGGAAATATTTTACACCTTTTGGACAACCGGGAATGCCTGTTAAACATCTTAGATTCACGGGTAGCGATTTGGGCAGTGGACACTTCAATGTTTATTAATGTTTCAACTCTGACAACGTGGACACAAAGTTATCAATGAAACCTGTCGTATCTTTACAACGGGTGACAAACGCAGAATGTAACTTGAACACAACACTTCCTCCAAATACGGAACCTGATTGAAAGAAATAATGATAATCAAATCCTTGATGACAGCAACACTCATGACAGTGACAATCATGTTACATTATTTTTAAAATGTTTTCTTTTCTTTTGCATAACTTCTTTAACACACTACTTCTCTGCTGTGAAGCGCGGGTATTTTGCTAGTTGAATATTAAGACTGTCTGCTAAACCTCATGGTTGATTGCCTATAATCAAAGAAGTGCAAACCTCTCTAAAACTGCAGCTATTAACCCTTTCAAAGAAAACCTTTCTCAATAAAAATGACAAAAGCAAATGAACTTATTTCTTCAAAAAGAAGTCAAATCAGAAAGACCCCCACAAGGACAGAAGGGCGAGAGACTTTGGGGGTTGTGAGTTGGACCCAAATCTGAAATCATGCCTTTGATAAATGAGAATTATTAAGAGTCGCGGGCGTAGCACATCCATTCTCACTTAATCTTGAGGTGCTGCAATCTGTCACGTTTTCCCATACTGACATTAATTAAAATGTTGTTTCATAATTATCTTCAAGTTGGGCTCTCACTAGCTACAAAAATAGATTCTTAAGCTATAAAATAAACAAAAAGAAACCTTCACAAATTAATTTTAGTGTAATGGCGCACATTTGTCATGTGTGTGGGCTGCCGCGACGTAGACAATCAGAAATAAATCTCATTGTAAAATTTGGCTCTCTGCTCTAATGATGAGAATAGGCCGAGATCTTAAGAATTGGGGGGGGGGGCGAATGGATAACCCATTTGATACTGACAAAAAGAAAATCATCAGAGCAAAAGACACACCAACAGGTTTTCACCTGGAAGGAAGGCTGTAGGAGTCAGAGGATAGGCAAACCGAGTATATTGTTTTATTGCAATAAAACAATAACACGGACTCAACCCAATTCGACCAGGTTGAGCCCCGAACAGTTCAAAAATCACAGTTTATATATCATTTCTTATCATTCTGACCTCGCTAGAAGCAGCCTATTCACTGCTTTCCCCTGACTCCTGTTTCTGCAGCTGGTCTAATTTAACTTTTATTAGAACCACCAATATTTCTTATTTTCTGTCAATTATCTTTACTTTTCTGCTTCGCTTATTTTTAGGTCGGCTGAGAGCCAACAGGTGTTTTCCCTTCTTCCATCCTTGAGCTGTCGTTATCTCATTGTTCTTCCTTCTCTCGCTAGGTTTTATTGGCAGCTAGCGCTAAGCTGTAATTAAAAAAGAAATATGGCATGGGCCTTTATTTACCCATTTGTTTAGCAGGCCTAACTTGTATTAATATTTGCACTAAGGGTAATGCTTATATATTTTCCTATATTTATTTATACTAATACATGAATATACTAATTTTATTTTCCATAATACAAACAAAGGTAAGGTAAAGAAAAGCGTTGACGTCTCGTGTCCCCTGTGCTTGACGGCTCTCTAGTGACCTTCTCTCCGGTTTCCGAGGAGCTCCTTGCTCATTGGTTGTGGATTCGGAATTTAAATTTTGAGTTCCGGTGTCGGATGACGTGGGATCTCCAGGCTAAAACCGGATATGACGTCACAGTTTGTCCCCGGACTTATCCTTCCAGTATGTGGGTGAAAGATCAACGGAAATTAGAACTCTGTGGACCCTCTGCTGCTTAAAGAGGTGGGCTTGCTGTGCTAGAGCCCCATAGACACTCCCAGTGTGCGCGCATGTGATTCCATCTGTTTTATGGCGCCATTCCTATCTGACTATCATATGGGGCCTTTCATTTCTGCATATATAGATTCACAGGATCCTTATTATTACCGTATTTATGCGTGCATGTACCACGCACACATTGTTTTCCGAAAATTTGCATTAGAAAATCGGGTGCGCGTCATACACGAGGAAATGTAATTCTGTAATGTTTACTTCTTCTGCTTGGGCTCGCTTGCTCACGCTTTCTCTCTGTCGCTCGTGCGCTTGCGCTCTCTCTTGCTCGCTTGTTCATGTACTTATGCTCGTTCTTTCTCTCTCTCGCTCGCGCACTTACGTTCTCTCTCTCTCGCTCACTTGCTCGTGCACTCGCGCTCTTTCTCCCTCGCAGACGCTCTCTCTCTAAACGCTTCCTACACAATCACAAAGCGTGTCGTACACGGTGCAAAACGATTTTCGCTATTTTCTTTGTAAAAATTAGGGTGCACGTCTTACACGAGGGCACGTGGTACACGAGTAAATACGGTATTATTGTTATTAATATTTTTCCCTTCCTTTCTCTGCTGTTTTTTTTTCTGATTTTCAGTGGTGGTGACCTGCGCCACCACCACCCGATCAGAGCACCGTGCTGTCCTTACATTGATGGACTGAAGGCCAGATGTCCACATGACCATCATCATCAAGTTCTGAAAACCATGAGGACTGATTGAGATCATTCATGTTAAGGGGGGCTGGGTGGCCTCATGACCTCGGAACCCCTGCAGATTTTTTTTTTTTTTCTCCATCTGTCTGGAAGTTTTTTTTTTTTTGTTTTGTCCTTCCTGGCCATTGGACCTTAACTTTTTCTTTTATGTTAATTAGTATTGATTAATCTTTATATATATATTGATATTGTTTTTTTATAAACTTTTCTTTCTTCATCTTGTAAAGCACTTTGAGCTCCATTTTTTATGAGAACGTGCTCTAGAAATAAATGCTGTTACTGTTGTTTGACCCCTTTTCTATAGTCTGGCTGTGGTCCTACAATTAACCTATGGACAGATGTTGTTTTTCAGTTATATTAATTTGTTTCCACTTTGTTTTTGATGTGTTTGGTCAAATCTGCATCCTCACATACGCTAGTTCTGTATTTAGTGAGTGGTCTCGTCTAGTCTTGCATTTTGCCTTGAGAGTTGTCACTGTACAGGAACAGAGTTGTTTGTGCTGTTGTGCTGTATTGCTGAGGTGGCCAGGACAGATTGGCCATCAAACTCTGTGAAGGCTTATGTTTTTTGTGTTGTATCTACCCCATTTTTTGATACCCCTTGCATGCCCACCCTACATGGTCTCTCTCTGAACTGCCTTTCCCAAGATTACACAAACTTTTCTTAGGGAGTCAAGTCTGGGGGAAGGCTATCAAAAAACAGGGCCTATTAATGCCCATCGAGGCATTCCTTGTGTGATTTTTGTGCCATACAAGAAATGAATTGTTGTTGTTGGAGATATGTACAGTATGGCGTGGGGTGAAATTGAATGTGTTGATCAACATGAAACACGCGTCTCCACTCCACTCTCCGCATTAGTCCTCATTAGTGACCATAACTAGCTTACAATACATTGAAACTTCTGTCTTTTGTTACATGATAAACATGGCCTGTTTCTTGAAGATATCTGGGTTAGCAGTGGGGTCACCCCATTTATGGCGGTTAAAATGTAGCCACCCGTATATTATGCTCTGGCTGCAAATGGGTATTTTTTTTAAGAGTTGCGTCCAGGTTGAAATCCAAAACGGAACTAATTTTAGTTTGATAATATGGCGGCTTTAAAGGTCATGACAGAAAGTGACGTCATCTGGACCAGAACCGGAAGTGATGTCGTCAAGATTGGAAGTGGCGTCATCCATGGTGCTGGGACCGGAAATGGCGTCATCCATGACACTGGGACCGGAAGTGGCGTCATCCATGATACTGGGACCGGAAGTGGCGTCATCCGTGACACTGGGACAGGAAGTGACATCTCTGTGACCAGAATTGGCATCATCGGGACCGGAAGTGATATCATCCATGGCACCAGTACTGGAAGTGGCGTCTCTGGGACCGGAAGTGACGTCAGCAATAGCGCTCCGCACCTAGTGGGAATTCCAGTGAATAGTCTGCAGAGGACAGAGAACGAGAGTTAATGCAGCTCGCCACCCCCTGGTCTGGTGTGGTGTTACTATTATTTAGGCCCTCTAGCTGCCTCCCAATTGCACGTGTGTGACATCATCATCTGACGATTTTAGTGCTTACAGCTTCCTGGTTATATTTATTGTCTTTACTGCCTGTGCTGCCCGTCTAAGATGAACTGAAATCTACGGAATCAACATACACCACACTGTTAATGTTTGCAGTGCACCATCTATTGCAGCGTATTTTGTAATGCATGCAGTAATCAAATGCATTGCATTTGTCATTCCAACAGATGGTGTGTCACAAACCTATGTAGTGATAACATGCATATGGGCCCCGTTTCACAAAACACACGTAGACTGGTTGGGTCTACTTCCTTGAAACCTCCAGAATCGTTATGAGGGTCAAAAGCTGGTTTAGCGTTCTTCGACCAGGATGAAATCCACACTGTCCCTCCTAAATCCAATGCTTAAACAACAAAACTGGGACCCTCCTTTTTAGAATCCTGGCAGACTTTCTCAGGGAGGCTGAAGAGGGTGAGTCCCTCTAGTTCAAGTGTCACCCACCTTGTTCAAAAATTAACAAGAATTCAATGAGCTTACCTGGAAAAGGGACACTGGGGCCTGCCATGGGACCAGGCCAGGGGATGGAGCTCGTCAGTGAACATCTGGTAGTTGGACATCTAAACCTGGAACCCACCTGGGATCAGCCTAAAGGAGCAAATCATGGATTCATCTTCCATTTGCAAGAGGAGCCATAAGGGCCCAAAGTACACAAAACACAAGTAAACTGGCTGGGCTTACTTCCATGAAAACTCCAGAATCGTTATGAGGGTCAAAAGGTGGGTCAGTGTTCCACACCTGGGATGAAATCCACATTGAATCAGAAGTCCAAGTCATCTACAGTGGCATTCAAAAGTAAGTCATCCTAATTAATCAAAAGATTTGTCCACATATTTATCCCTTTAGTCTTTTTAAATGTGAACTCACGTTGTAACAATACAATTCCAAAGTCCAAATAAGCCGTTTTCTGTAGATATTGAACCAAAGAAGTAAAACCTCTGAGTACTGCACCCTCCACCCATTCTTCTGCTGATCGCAGCATAGGAGAGAGTTTCCCCTCACCCACAATTACAGCAGCCCAGGTAAGCAGAGAGCTGAGGAGACTTTGTGCCAGCAAAGCAGCGGGTCCAGATGGAGTATCACCACGACTGCTGAAGGCCTGTGCGCTGGAGCTGGGGAGTTCTCTACAGCGCATCTTCAACCTGAGCCTGGAACAGGGGAGAGTCCCGAGGCTTTGGAAAACATCTTGTATCACCCCAGTCCCTAAGGTACCACGCCCTAGTGAGCTGAATGACTTCCGGCCTGTCGCTCTGACGTCACATGTGATGAAGACCATGGAGCGGCTGCTGCTTCACCACCTGAGGCCACAGGTCCGCCATGCCCTCGACCCTCTGCAGTTCGCATACCAGGAGAAGATGGGAGCGGAGGATGCCATCATCTATATGTTACACCGATCCCTGTCCCACTTGGACAGAGGCAGTGGTGCTGTAAGAATTATGTTTCTGGACTTCTCTAGCGCCTTCAACACCATCCAACCTCTGCTCCTTAGGGACAAGCTGGCAGAGATGGGAGTAGATTCACACCTGGTAGCTTCGGTGGATCGTGGACTATCTTACAGACAGACCTCAGTATGTGCATTTCGGGAACTGCAGGTCTGACATTGTGGTCAGCAGCACAGGTGCGCCACAGGGGACTGTACTTTCTCCGGTCCTGTTCAGCCAACATACATCAGACTTCCAATACAACTTGGAGTCCTGCCACGTGCAAAAGTTCGCTGACGACACTGCTATCGTGGGCTGCATCAGGAGTGGGCAGAAGGAGGAGTACAGGAACCTAATCAAGGACTTTGTTAAATGGTGCGAATCAAACCACCTACAACTGAACACCAGCATAACCAAGGAGCTGGTGATGGATTTTAGGAGGCCCAGGCCCCTCATGGACCCTGTGATCATCAGAGGTGACTGTGCAGAGGGTGCAGACCTATAAATACCTGCGAGTGCAGCTGGATGATAAACTGGACTGGACTGCCAACACTGATGCTCTGTGTAAGAAAGGTCAGAGCCGACTATACTTCCTTAGAAGGCTGGCATCTTTAAACATCTGCAATAAGATGCTGCAGATGTTCTATCAGACGGTTGTGGCGAGCGCCCTCTTCTACGCGGTGGTGTGCTGGGGAGACAACATAAAGAAGAGGGACGCCTCACGCCTGGACAAACTGGTGAGGAAGGCAGGCTCTATTGTAGGCACGGAGCTGGACAGTTTGACATCCGTGGCAGAGCGACGGGCGCTGAGCAGGCTCCTGTCAGTCATGGAGAATCCACTGCATCCACTGAAAAGGATCATCTCCAGACAGAGGAGCAGCTTCAGCGACAGACTGCTGTCACCGTCCTGCTCCACTGACAGACTGAGGAGACCCCATACTATATGACTCTCAGTTCCACCTGGGGCGGTAAACGTTAACATTATACAAAGTTATTGTCTGTTATACCTGCATTGTTATCACTCTTTAATTTAATATTGTTTATTATCAGTATGCTGCTGCTGGACTATGGGAATTTCCCCTTGGGATTAATAAAGTATCTATCTGTCTGTCTGTCAGTCAGTGCCTTTTACATCTGTCTGTCTAAACTCCAAACTTATTGTTTTGGTTCCTGCTTTTTGCCTTCTGCATCTCATGACCCCAACCAGTAAATTTAAAAATGTTCAGAACTTGGACAGCATCATCATCTGAAAGTTTTTCTGGCTAACCGTTTGTGCAGAAAGAGATGTGAACTTAAAAGCATTTGCCCAGTTGAGTGATCCATTTAGTTTTATTCTATTGTATCTTTGCCCAGTCTCCATTCTGCTGCTCTCCTCGATAATGTCATTAATCTTAATACACACATCGCAACAGGAAAAAAAAAAAAAAAGGCTTTTCCACAGAGCTCTTCTGGCACAGAAGCTGTTGAGTGCTGTTCAATTAATCCAAATGAAATTTCACACCGTCAGTGTGTGAAAGGGAATAACCTGTTTAAAGAATAATGATAACAACATAGTTTTGTGTAATGTGGTGTGGACTCTTCTGCGTTAAGCTAATCAGTCCTGGAAGTTTTTGCTGAGGTCTAAGTGACCCATTTATCAATATTCTGGCCTCGGGTTTTTGAAAGAATATGGAAATCTGAAAAGAATCCATCCAGAGGTCAGCTTGTAGGCCTTTCTGACTGTTAGTCTCTTAGTGAAAGGAAAACCAAGAAGTACATTTCACCTGATACTTGCTGTCTCACACAGATGAATGAATGGCTTTGCCTGCATGGTGGATGCGTTGCGGTTCTTAGAGAATTAACAAAGGAAATCTTGGAGGAGCATCTTGGCGTAATGTTAACATGCATGGGCGATGCTTAATTTTTATTGTATCATATAGTGTTGGATCATTACTAAATCGTGATTTTTGGCATCAACACCAACTTTTGGACCTCATGTCGGTTCCAAAATTTCATTCAGAGTCGATCGGGAGCTCAGACTCTGTCCATACTTTTAAGAAATGTTTGACGACTCTTTGGTTTGGTGAATTTTCTTTTTGTTTTTGATGCTTGGCATTGCAACTGGTTTGTATTTTGTTTCATTCTCTTCACTTGTGATGGTCAGTTTTGTACCCTTGTCCTGTGACACTTGTTCCCAAATGGTCCCCCGGACTGATGCTTACTTGATTTATGTTGTAAGTTGCTTTGGATAAATGGCTCTACTTAGCAAATGGTAGGCAGCAATGCAGAGAATTAAGTCAAGCTCCATATGCACAAAGCATACAATTACTCAACTTAAAGTCATATATCGAGCGCATCTGTCTCGTTTAAAATCGTCCAAAATGTTTCCAGGGCAAGAGTTAACCTGCGAACGCTGCAATCGAGCTCCAGCCTCACTGGGCCATATGTTTTGGGCTTGCACCAAATTAACATCATTCTGGACCAAAATATTTAATTTCCTTTCAGATGGCTTTGGTGTCCGAATCCCTGCTAATCCACTAACAGCTGTGTTTGGTGGGCTCACAGAGGGGCTTAAAGTGGAGAAGGACAAACAAACTGTGATCGCCTTTACTTCACTATTAGCACGCAGTCTTATCTTGCTCAACTGGAAAAATCCTAACTCTCCTCTTTTAAGTCAGTGGGTAACTGATATTATAAACTATTTGAAATTGGAAGATTACAGGATCTCTGCAGAACTTTTTCCAAACCTGGCAGGATCCAATTAATAATAATTTTAGATTAAGCATTTAAATTTAGGACGTGGGTTCTCTTCCCCTTTTTATTCTATTTATTTACTTCTACTATTAAAGTTTCACTATGTTGGCCTGGGTGGGGGTTGACATTTTGTAAAATTTTGACTTGCTTGTATGGAATGTTGTTTGATTTTAATAAATTCAGTCAAATTTTTAAAAATAAATAAAATAAAATGACAAATAATTAAGACGTGGAAGAAAACTGTTTAAACAGACACTGGAATGCCTGCATTTAACCAATAAAACACAGGCAGGAGAAAGCGTTGATCATTATTCTTAATCTAAATCTTGCAAGAGACAAACAACATATTAGTGTTTTGCAAAAAAAAAAAAAGTGTCCTCTGCGCAATATTTATACAATTCATCGATTACATCACTACTACATAGTGTATATACTCACGTATAAGTCGAATCTTGACACCCGAAAAATCGATCATAAAATCAGATCCCGACTTCAAAAATGCGACACTTAAATTTATTTATTTTTTATATCTTGCCTCCTCCAATCTCTCAACAGTTTCTCAGACACATTGAATTTTGTTGCAGCAGCGCAGTTACCAATTTCTTTCGCTACTTCAACATCGTTTAATTTAAAACCAGCTTCATATTTTCTTCTGATTGAACGCTCCATCATAGATAAGGGATGCTCTTATGGTAAAGTTGTATGAGGGTGTGAGATACAAAAAACTGTGCAAACGTTGCTTTTGAATAGTTCGGGTATCACCGTGTGGTCACGTAGGCACAATAGAGAGAGAGAGTGGTTAGAAGCACACGCTGATACAACGCATTTCCGCACCCACATACAAAAAAAAGGCAGTGTGCACCGTGGTTACTCTCTCAGGTGAGCGTTAGCATATCATAATCTCTTGGACCAATAGCATCAGTTTTCCGCATTCAACCTATACGACTGACATTATAAAATACCAGAAATTTTATTGTAAAATCAAGTCCCGACTTATCCATGGGAGAACTTAAACGTGAGTATATACGGTAATCAGAAAACTTTTAACGTGATTGGTTACACCCCAGTTGCTAACGGGACATGACAAATGTTGATTCCTTAAATGACCACAGTTTAACCCCATCCGCTAGGTTGACTTTATAGTCCTGTTAGCTTAGGGTGTACGTGACTTTTTAAATATATTTTCTTAAGAGAAGTGAGTTTTTTCACATTTATCCTGTTTGTTGCGGTTTGTAGACCAACGGTGTAAATTTATAATCCAGCTGGAAGAAGATGTTTCGCTGTGGCGACCCCTAATGGGAGCAGCCAGAAAAAGAAGAAGAAATATATATATGATACTAGCCGACGCCCGCTGTAGCATACGCCGGTGCAAGAATAGGAATGGAAAATGGTGAGAAAAGAATTCAGAAATCAAGAAGAAATACTTCTTGAAAGACACAGTTGTGAATTGGTGTTTTGCTGGAGGCAACAGAGAATGAGTCGAAAGATCTAACCCTGGAAAAAGGCACGTACAACTGACTGTGGCTGAAGACTGGCTGTTGTAGATTAACGCAAATCTTTGCAAACGCTTGTCCTTAGGACGTCTCCAAATCTGTCCCAATGTGATGCAACGTAATCTACTGCCCTATGTCATAGTGAGCGTGCATTGCCTTCGTCAACCGTTTGTGTCAAGAAATAACCCACTGATAGGAATAGGCAGTTGCCGGATCCCGGAATACAGATGACGTTGTACATACTGTAAACCCGTCGGCAGAGAAGATACTGCCATTAATTTTATAAGAAAAGCTTAGGAAACAACCGTCGCAGTATAACGAAAATAGCAAGGAGCGGGGATCGTGTAGTGAAAGAGTTGTATAACCAGAATGTCTGCCAAAGCCAGAAGTCTGTATGACCATCAACATCAAGTGACTCCGTGAGAACCCTAACTAAGAGGACTGTTTCAGTTATGTTAGGTAGAATGCCCAGAGGGGACTGGGTGGTCTCATGGCCTGGAACCCCTGCAGATTTTTTTTTTTTTTTTCTCCAGCCGTCTGGAGTTTTTTTTATTTTTTTCTGTCCACCCTTGCCATCGGACCTTACTCGTTTTCTATGTTAACTGATGTTGTCTTATTTTAATTTCTTATTTTGTCTTTTATTTTTCTTTTCTTCAGTATGTAAAGCACTTTGAACTACTTTTTGTATGAAAATGTACTATATAAATAAATGTTGTTGTTGTTGCAATCCCCCTAAATTAACCCCGATGTCTGGATTGTTTGATTTTTTTTTTTTTTTTTTGTATGTGGAGCAAGTCATTAAGGGTGGCACTGCACAGTTTGGCATTGATATTAAAATTTTGACCGATGGTAGCTTTCTGACCACATTGCAGGTTCCAAAAACTGGTGACCGTTCATTCAAAGTCCATTAGCAGCTCTGACTCTGTCCGTAAGAAGCGCGTGAAGATTCTTTTGTTTGGTGAATTTCTTTCGGATTTTCAACCAAGGAATTGTAACTCTCTTGTATTTTATCCCCTTGTCCAGTCACATTTGTTCCCAGACAGTCCCCCAGATTATGCTGACTTGATCTTATTTAAGTTGCTTTGGATAAAGGCACCTGCTAAGCCAATAGCTACAGTTTCAATTTATTTCAATTACTATTTTTATTTTTATTACATTTGTGACATTGTTGCCATCTTGAGAGTTTTTTTTTTTTTTCTTGCCATGTAGTTACACATTTTAATGTTTGGGGCAATTCATATTTCCTGCCCTCAGCATTACACGTGCCATCATCACACAGTCATTGCATATGATGGTGATATGCTGTCACACGCCAGCACACAGGGGACAACTTAAGGTCTCTGAGGATTGTAATTCCCTGCAATTATTGCCTGTTTATTTTTCTTTGTTCCAATTCCAATCATATGGGGTCACTAGGGTGGTGCCCCAACTCTTTATCATAGCTTGTCTGTTCTCTTAGAGTGGCACAGTCAGCAGGATTTGTTGCAAAGATGTCAGAGTCCTTCCTACAGACCATGGCAGTGTCTAGGAATGACAGTCCTCGGAGACCTTAAGCTGTCCCCTATGTGTCCGTGTGTGACCGCACATAATGACTTTGTACAGTATAAGATTTAAGTGTTCTGAAAGCTCTGTCGGTACGCGATGTGGCTGATGAAAGCGGAGCGTGAAGTAAAGCCGACCAAAGCAGAAATTAATGTCATCAGGTGGATGTGTGGCGTGCCTAGTGGTGCAAGGAAGATGGTTTTGTCTCGGTAGAGCTCTATATGACTCTGCTGTTCCCCTTTTGTATTCTTTATTCTGTAGCTCTTTGTCAAAAGGCCTCAAATCCCATAGACTTGCCACTGTTTATCAGGTATTGTATATTATAACTTCTCCCCACCTTCCCTTCTACATCTATAACCTTAGGCAATTATATAGAGTAAAAGACAATCTGGAGTTAAGTTACACTTTAAATCATGTATTATTGATAATATTGATAAATAATAACAATAAGCAAAGTACAAGTGAACACTGGCAACCATACAACCTGATACAGTGGGTACGGAAAGTATTCAGACCCCCTTCAATTTTTCACTCTTTGTTATATTGCAGCCATTTGCTAAAATCATTTAAATTCATTTTTTTCCTCATTAATGTACACACAGCACCCCATATTGACAGACAAAAAAAAGAATTTTTGAAATTGTTGCAGATTTATTAAAAAAGAAAAACTGAAATATCACCTGGTCCTAAGTATTCAGACCCTTTGCTGTGACACTCATATATTTAACTCCGGTGCTTTCCATTTCTTCTGATCATCCTTGAGATTCCCTTCATTTGAGTCCAGCTGTGTTTGATTATACTGATTGGACTTGATTAGGAAAGCCACACACCTGTCTATATAAGACCTTACAGCTCACAAAGCATGTCAGAGCAAATGAGAATCATGAGGTCAAAGGAACTGCCTGAAGAGCTCAGAGACAGAATTGTGGCAAGGCACAGATCTGGCCAAGGTTACAAAAAAATTTCTGCTGCACTTAAGGTTCCCAAGAGCACAGTGGCCTCCATAATCCTTAAATGGAAGACGTTTGGGACGACCAGAACCCTTCCTAGAGCTGGCCATCCGGCCAAGCTCAGCTACCGGGGGAGAAGAGCCTTGGTGAGAGAGGTAAAGAAGAACCCAAAGATCACTTTGGCTGAGCTCCAGAGATGCAGTCAGGAGATGGGAGAAAGTTGTAGAAAGTCAACCATCACTGCAGCCCTCCACCAGTTTGGGCTTTATGGCAGAGTGGCCTGTCGGAAGCCTCTCCTCAGTGCAAGACACATGACAGCCCGCATGGAGTTTGCTAAAAGACGCCTGAAGATTCTCTGGTCTGATGAGACCAAGATAGAAGTTTTTGGCCTTAATTCTAAGTGGTATGTGTGGAGACAACCAGGCGCTGCTCATCACTTGTCCAATACAGTCCCCACAGTGAAGCATGGCGGTGGCAGCATCATGCTGTGGGGGTGTTTTTCAGCTGCAGGGACAGGACGACTGGTTGCAATCGAGGGAAAGATGAATGCGGCCAAGTACAGGGATATCCTGGACAAAAACCTTCTCCAGAGTGCTAAGGACCTCCGACTGGGCCGAAGGTTTACCTTCCAACAAGACAATGACCCTAAGCACACAGCTAAAATAACGAAGGAGTGGCTTCACAACAACTCTGTGACTGTTCTTGAATGGCCCAGCCAGAGCCCTGACTTAAACCCAATTGAGCATCTCTGGAGAGACCTAAAAATGGCTGTCCACCAACGTTTACCATCCAACCTGACAGAACTGGAGAGGATCTGCAAGGAGGAATGGCAGAGGATCCCCAAATCCAGGTGTGAAAAACTTGTTGCATCTTTCCCAAGAAGACTCATGGCTGTATTAGCTCAAAAGGGTGCTTCTACTAAATACTGAGCAAAGGGTCTGAATATTTAGGACCATGTGATATTTCAGTTTTTCTTTTTTAATAAATCTGCAACAATTTCAAAAATTATTTTTTTTGTCTGTCAATATGGGGTGCTGTGTGTACATTAATGAGGAAAAAAATTAATTTAAATGATTTTAGCAAATGGCTGCAATATAACAAAGAGTGAAAAATTGAAGGGGGTCTGAATACTTTCCGTACCCACTGTAAATGCTGTAGTTTCAGGTGGCACACAGACTTGTTTGTTGCTTAAAATGTCTCTAGTTAAGTCATTTCAGGATTTCTTTAGAACAGGCCACATGCCTGTGTCAAAATGGCAGCTGACTTGTGCTCCCCATGACAATGGTGCTGCTGCAATACCCCGGTATCAGTCTTCCGTGCTGTACTCCACCCTCCGTCAATCGGACTGAACAGTCACTTAAAACCAAAATGGCCGCAACCTAGTTGGGACGCTACAATACTTTAGAATTTTACTGGTTTCATAATCTATCTGCCTTTTTTTCTCTCCAACAATCTTTTGGGTGTCTATTCTCCGTATTGTCCTTATATGCTTTATATGTGCTGAGAGCGCAGGATGTGTGTGCACTACGTGCTTTTACACGACTGACTGTTTTTTGATGCATGTGCTCCTGTATGATATCTGTTGTAAGTAGGGCGTGTCTTTCAAAAATCTCATGTTCCACGTCCCCGCGAGACGGCCCTGGCACCATCTCTTGGCACCAAGCCTCTTGTTTATGGTCCTTTTGTCTCGCTGGTCTTTTTAAATGTCTTCCGGGAGAAGATCACTTTTGCATTCCAGGATTTCTTTTTATAGTAGAGAGACTAGTTGTTATTAGTTGCCATATCTGGTTTGTAGCTGGCTTGCCCTTCAGTTTGGTATGCCTATCTTTATGCATTTCACACTTACAGTATAGTATGAATTTGACAGTTTGGGAGCTGTGTACATGAGCGTTTATAACCAATGAGTGCTTCCCCATAAGTCAATGCATATAATGCAGCTGTGAGAGTAGTGAGGGACGTGGGTGCTTTGGACCTCACAACCAGAAGAGAGGCTCATGTCTCTGACATCTTGTGGTTTATGTAGCAAGATAGGAGGTTTATTAAAAAAAATACAAAAAAAAAAAAAAAAAAACCTGTGGTTGTACTAGTTATACCAGTAAATACAGGCTTCATCAGGCTGCACGTTATTGGCTGTCAGAAAAAAGGACAAGCTTGAGATACTTTGGAAACGTGAAACTATGCTGGGAAGCAGTTGCAGAGTTGTCTAATTCTAATGCCTTTCTATATCTACTGTAATCTGACATAGTCCAGAAATAAGATCAGTAACTACAGTTGTCAGGTCTGACATCCAACTAGGTGCTGTGTAATGCGCCATTGTCTTAACCAGACTTCAAGAAGATACAATACCATGAATGTGGGGTCATTTTAGGGGAGCAGAAAATGGAAAACATGTCAGGCTGGAGCAAAACAGAGTAGTAAACAGCATGCAGTAAAAGAGAGAGAGTGCGATAGCCATTAGTGAACAGGAGCAGAGTAGAAGTCCTGTGATGTGACATGCTTCATTCTGTTTGCTTACATTACTCATTGATAGCTGAACACACTTGTATTCCTTTTTAGTTTTCACCATCCAAGTTAAACTCTCTTTACAAGAAGGCCTGCTGCCTTCCTGAAATTTCTGAAACTCAAACTCAAGGTGCTTTTTAAAATATACGAGGTGTGGCAGAAAAGTAATGAGACTGATTTTTTATTTACCAAAGTTTTTATTTTTTTTCAAACATCAATGTTATCCCTTCAAAGTAGTTCCCTTGGGCAGCTACACACCGATGGAAACGTTGTTCCCACTGTTGGTAGCAGCGCTGGAAGTCTTCAACCGGTATGGTCTTCAGCATGTCCGTTACACTCTTTTGGATGTTTTCTAAAGTCCCGAAATGACGTCCTTTGAGGACATTTTAGGAAAAAGGAAAAAGTCACACGGACTGAGGTCAGGTGAATAAGGGGGCTGGGGAACCACAGGAATGCGTTTTTTCGATTGTCCTTCTGCTCAATTGTGAGGTTTTTCGGCACCATTTTGGCACAGACCTTTCGCATGTGCAAATGTTCAGTCAAAATTTGATGAACGGTAAATCTGTTCAAGTTTAATTGTTCACTCAACATTCTTAATGTTAAACGACGGTCTGATCTCACAAGAGTGTTCACACGTTCGATGTTTTCATTGGTTTTCGAAGTTGATGGCCTCCCTGAAAAACTTGAGCTCGGGATAAAGAATGTTCCCCATAGGCCTGTTTTAACTTTTCAAACGTCACACTTGCCGATTCTCCAAGCTTAACACAAAATTTAATGGCACAACGTTGCTCCAAATTCCGCTGTTCCATTTTGCGTGACGCACAACCAAAAACACAACTTCGCTAATAGTAGTCACAAAAATCACGTAGTTAACGGAAGGAGTTGAAACTCGCACTGAGCTATGGGAGGGTACTGATACACGTGCTCTATCAAGGACAACAGCGCAGCGTTGCCAGATCGCTTGCAGTGTTGCCAGTCTCATTACTTTTCTGCCACATCTCGTGTCTTCTTAACATTAAAGATAAATTCAGAATTGGTTTACAAATATTTCTTTACTCGCTTAATAAGCTTAAACCAGTAATTTTAGATTTGAAGATATCCTTGTAAAAATGTTTATTTGCTTTAATATATGCGTGTAAGAAGTTTGTATGTTTCGTGTACTTCCTCATTTTAATGATAGAAATGAGAACTTCACAGTTGAACATCTTTTTACCACTAACATTTTCCATATTAATTAAGCACTTTAGCAGGAAATCTTGTGACACCTGAATTCCACCCTCCATGTGCTTTTGCTTAAAAGAATCTTGACTGTGAACATTGCAGCTCAAGTATGAATTTGAGAAGTAGCCCTTAAGAGCACGTCTGGTCACAAAGCATCTTAGGACTGCACATAATTTCTCTTGGGTATGTAAATAATAGTAAAATCTTTATATTTATATAGCGCTTTTCTCACTACTTAAAGAGCTTTTCAAAATTCCAGTCAGGGAAGACCTGGGATGTGAACTCATGTTCTCCTTATGCACGTCAGCAGTGCTGTCAGTGCTCCACCTCCATAATGACCTTATTGTCTGTCATCTATCATTTTAGTAGACAGCTAGGTTTCATCTCCCCTTCAGGTAAAACCAATAAGGTTTTTTAACATATAAAAATTCAGTAGAATGAACATAAAAATACAAATTAATTTACGTATGTTATCTTTGGTAAGAGGACTATTTCATTTATGTTAGGTAGAATGCCCAGAGGGGACTGGGCGCTCCCGTGGCCTGGAACCCCTGCAGATTTTATTTTTTTTTTCTCCAGCCATCTGGAGTTTTTTTTTATTTTATTTTAATTTCTTATTTTGTCTTTTATTTTTCTTTTCTTCATTATGTAAAGCATTTTGAGCTACTTTTTGTATGAAAATGTGCTATAGAAATAAATTTTGTTGCTTCATGGCGATGGTGTAAAAGAAGAGGGACGGGTAAAGCAAGCAAATTTATAGATTTTCTGTCCAAACCCTACCAAGGGTGTCGTGATACAGTACAATACAGTCAGTCAGTCAGTCATTGTCCAACCCGCTATATCCTAACTACAGGGTCACGGGGGTCTGCTGGAGCCAATCCCAGCCAACACAGGGTGCAAGGCAGGAAACAAACCCCAGGCAGGGCACACACACACACACACACACACACACACACACCAAGCACACACTAGGGACAATTTAGAATCACCAATGCACCTAACCTGCATGTCTTTGGACTGTGGGAGGAAACCCACGCAGACACGGGGAGAACATGCAAACTCCACACAAGGAGGACCCGGGAAGCGAACCCAGCTCTCCTTACTGTGAGGCAGCAGGGCTACCCACTGCGCCGCCCGGTCAATACAATACAATACAATTTATTTTTGCATAGCCCAAAATCACATAAGAAGTGCCGCAGCGGCCTTTAACAGGCCCTGCCTTTTGACAACCCCCAGCCTTGACTCTCTAAGAAGACAAAAAAAAAAATGGAAGAAACCTCAGGAAAGGCAGTTCAAAGAGAGACCCCTTTCCAGGTAGGCTGGGTGTGCAGTGGGTGTCAAAAAATAAGGGGGGTAAATACAATACAATACACAGAATTGAACACAAGTATTCCTCAATGCAATATAATAGTAAAATAAAAATATTACAAGTACAGAGCAGAATTCAACAGTAGGTGATATCCCATAAGTAAGATTCATATTTGTTCAGAATCCTGGGGACCTTGGCCATCAAGCTGCCTCCTCCTATTGGCCATTCCACAGCTGAGTCAGTGCTGGGCCAGCCAATCCAATGAAAGTACCCCTCTACCCAAGGACTCCTGCGATCCTCTATCAGAGATGACTTTTCCTTAGGCAGGCTAATCAAGTTGGCAGGTGGGCCGTGGCACCAAGAAAAACAGAATTATAACAAATTCTAACTCTCATATTACTTCTGTTTTAGTGCTAATGACTAGCAACAGAGATGCAGTCTGTACAGTTAATCAGCAGCTCTAGTCAGGGTGTGCTAAACTGAAGTTGTGAGTCTTCAGCCGGGATTTGAAAGCTGAGACCGAAGGGGCATCTCTTATAGTAGCAGGCAGACCAGTCCACAGTTTAGGGGCCCTGTAACTAAATGCTCAACCTTCCACTGTTATTTTATTAATTCTTGGAATCATAAACAGACCGGCATCTCGAGATCTTAATGTACATTCCGGTTTGTAAGTCATGATAAGTTCAGATAAGTAAGCCAGACCTCAGCCATTTAAAGCTTTATCTCTCTATTATAAAAAAAAAAATCTTGGGGAGGCAGACTAGTGAGACGAGACGTAATCTTCTCAGAAGACAATTTGAAGTTCCCCGAGAAACACTTTAACCAGCTCCCAGTTCTTAAAATGATGACAAGCGACAAGCAAAACACGCAGCCCGCAGCAAATGATTTGACCACTTCTCCTTGCGTGTGTTCAGCCACCCTAACCTCCCCCCCCCCTCCCCCCACCCCACAACACGAGCAGCAGAGACACGAAGTGGCAAAGAGGACCTCGTCTGTACAGGCTTTAAAATGATCGACGGGCAGCGCAACAGCAGCTGCCCCCCTTCACAACGCGAGCAGCGTTATACGTCCTGTGAGAAAGATTTAACCATGCCTGGGGCCGGAAATAAAGGACAAATATTGTTTTTACAATGTCACGTGAGACAAGGCAGTGAGCCATCATTTAAAACAAGTCCATGGACATCTAACCTAGCAGTTGTTGGATTGCTTTTGGCAGACACACATCATGTGCTCCCAGCTCTTAAAACAACGACATGCGACAAGCAGAACCGGCAGCTCGCCAGCAGCAGAAAGACAGCAGATGATCCGATGGCATCTCCTTAGCGTGCGTTCAGCCAACCCCGCACAACACAAGCAGCGTTATACGTTCTGCGAGAGAGATGTAACCACGCCCGGGGCCGGAAATAAAGGACAAGTATTGTTTTTACAACAGTTTTTAAAGTAAAAGTGAAAATAATGCATATGTAACAAATCCCATGAAAATAACAATCTCTTTAAATTGTATATCCAGTTAACCAAACACAGGGGTGGGCGAGCGAAGCGAGCAGGGGGCAGAGCCCCCTAGTATGTTTAAAGGAGGATTTTGAAATCTGTCCTAAACTTAACTGGGAGCCAGTGTGAGGACTTGAGGACTGGGCTTATGGGTTCTCGCAGCAGCATTTTGGATTAACTGGAGGCTGTATAAAGACCAGTTTGAACATCCAGTGAACACCACATTGCAATAGTCAGTCCTACTAGAAATAAATGCATGAATTAATTTCTCAGTGGTACTTAATGGCTTCTATTTTAAAACCAAACAGGCAACTTTAGACCAATAGAATTCTGGTGTGACATTGGGCTTTATTGGGCATAATTGGGCTTTCCTGTGGGAGGGTGGATTAAGAGAGTCCTGCAGAGAATCACTTGCCAAACTGGTTTTAGGCACTCCCCCATGACCACTGTCATAAAATTACAAAGACTCAGTCCTCAAGGGGTGGGGGGCATCAAACCATTTCTGTTCTTCCGACATTCGGCACAGCCATGAGTGGCAGCCTTTCCAGCAGCTCCGTGTATGACTTTTATTTTTCTACCTTTTTCTCTATTTAACTGATCACTCCTATCACTTTCTTTTATGTGGACTTGTTCCCTGGACACTTTTTACTACTTTTACTACTTTACTACTACTTGTGAATTTCCCCTTGGGATTAATAAAGTATCTATCTATCTATCTATCTATCTATCTATCTATCTATCTATCTAT
>JANRMT010062852.1:13292749-13305615 GCA_026402145.1 Polypterus bichir lapradei
ATCTATCTATCTATCTATCTATCTATCTATCTATCTATCTATCTATCATATAGTGCCTTCATATCTGTCTGTTTGTCTGTCATATAGTGCCTTTCATATCTGTCTGTCTGTCTGTCATATAGTGCCTTTCATATCTTTCTGTCTGTCATATAGTGCCTTCATATCTGTCTGTCTATCTATCATATAGTGCCTTTCATATCTGTCTGTCTTTCTGTCTGTCTGTCATATAGTGCCTTTCATATCTGTCTGTCTGTCATGTAGTGCCTTTCATATCTGTCTGTCTGTCATATAGTGCCTTCATATCTGTCTCTCTGTCTGTCTAATGATATTACACTAATGTCTAAGACCTGCTACACTGAAATGACATACATGTAAATGCCACATGTACAGGCAAGGCTGGATTAAGACCCCCACGGGCCTTTAGGTGACTTAACTACTTAACAGAGAGTCGATCGTACCTTTTAAAAATGTAGTGCGGTATTTCACTCTGAGTCTTGATCAAGCCAAGGGGGTGTGGGTGGGGGTCCCCCTTAATCAGTTTAACTTGCACTGTACTTGACAGCTGCATTGTGCTTAGGTTTGCTGAAAAGGCCCCTTGCCATCACATGCCCCCAGAACAAACTGGTAGTTGATAGATCTGCCCCTGTGTACATCTATGGTGCAGATACCCTCCTCGAACAGAAGATGTCTGCTGTTTGCCAGAACAGCTGGAATGCTTTGAGAAGAAGGTGGAAAAGTGCAGCTTGGCAACGTTTTTTTCTCTGAATGGTTTTGTTAATTTAGTTGTTTTGTGAGAATTTGCTTTAAAACTTAAAAAATCTCAGAATATGTTAAAATGGATTCTTACATACTGTAATTCAGACTTAAAAGGCTCATTTTATGGCTCCTTTTGAAGCCTGCAGGTGCATCTTGGAAACTCCAGTGGCCACATGTGATGCACTTTTTGATTCATTTTAGTCTGAGTTCAGAGCAGACTTTACTTGATTGTGTGCTGTGACACAAGACTTAGCCTACATACAGTAAGTATTTATCTGTTTTTCCTTCTCTACAGGGGCTGCTCCTGTCAAAGTGCTAATGCCGGCTCTGTCTCCCACTATGGAAGAAGGCAATGTTGTTAGGTGGTTGAAGAAAGAAGGTAAGAGGGACTCTGACTTGTGTTTTTTTTTTTTAATAATTTGCATGTGCTGCCTATATGCAAAATAACACTGGGCATGAAAATTAAAGTTTTATATTGTCATGTGAATCAATAAAGGTGAATGTTACAGGGTGTTTTTCGGGCTGGGTTCAAATATCGAATCAGGCTTTCTCTGTCATGCCAGGATTTTAAGTGACTTACAATTAAAATTTACTGTAAATGTTGTAACAATTCAGACAAAACAAGATAAAGATTTGGGGTTCCACCCTGTATGTTATAAATACTGCTGTGAAGCAAATGGCGATTATGCCAAGTAGCCTTAAAAGAGAGTCCAAAATGGGACTGCTGAGTGTAGGAAGTTGGAGGTTTTTATAGCTGGGAGGAAAGAAAAGGCGGGGCTTTGGAGCTATGGCAGGAAGTGATGTCAGGATGTGGGTTGTGACTTTAAATATTGTCTGTGTGGAAGTGGAGGACAGATCAGGCAGGTTTTGTGGTTCTGTAGGGAGAGGAGGAGAAAAGTCGTTAGTACACCTTGATAACTCCCTGTCCAGTTCGGTATGTTTGATTTAGCCCCTTGAATGTCCCCTGTGTATACGTATGTGATAATATATAAGTGTAAATATATTTATACACACAAATACATTTCTACTCTATACTGTGTGATATATATATTAATGGCATTCGTAGTCTGAGTCACAATCTGATTGTATGGGTGGTCACCTACCAGGTAACGCTTGTTGCTGGTCTGCAAGTCGGCAAACATCCGCCACGGTGTCCTCTTCAGTTGTGAGAAGCAGATCATAGAATGTTGCATAGTTTTACTGTCAAATAATGCAAAGAGTACGCGACACGTGTTTCGCCCTAATTCTGGGCTCATCCGGTGTACACACTCACTGCCCCCCCCCTCTCGGGGATCGGACGTCAGCGTCAGAAGCGAAGCCACGGCGTGTGGTTCATTTATTTGACAGCATGTCGATTGGGGTAATTACATTCATGGCATTCGTAGTCTGAATCACAATCTGATTGTATGGGTGGTTACCTACCTACCTACCTACCTATCACCTACCAATCAGAAGTGGCCGGGGAGAGGGAAGTCTGGGCATCTCTGCTCAAGCTGCTGCCCCCGCGGATAAGCGGAAGAGGATGGATGGATGGATGGATGAATGCCTCCCCCTGGATGCTAGGTGGCAGCTCCCCTGGACGGTAAATGTACCCCAGATTCCCTCAGGGCATCATGGGACATGAAGTCCATTTTCTCAGCCCTGTTGGGTGGCGTGGCTGCCGCCAGGGGGAGCTCATAAAGTACCTGGGGATTCCTACTTTTCGGAGTCACGAGGACGGAAGCCCACACTACTTTCGGGCTACTTGAAGACGGATTATGTGGCGTTTGACCCAGAAGAAGAGAGAGAATACTTCCGGGTCAAGGACTATTTAAAGGACTGATGCAGATCCAGCAAGGGGAGCTGGAGTTGGGAGGTTGGGTGATGAAGCTGCTGGGAGTGGAGGATTGTTGAATAGTGATTATTGCTTTATTGTTAATTGTTAATTGTGGCGTGTGTGTGGTGCTTTGTGCACTATATTTAAGAAAATATTAAATATTATACTTGGTTCTTTTTACAAGTGTGTCTTGGATGTCTGTCTGGTGGGTTTCACGGGGCAAAAGCGCCTCTAGCGTCCAAAAAAAAAAAAAAAAAATTTTTTAATAAAATTCGAAGCCTAATGTCACATTTTTTGTTGCGCTTTAAATTGGGCTTATTTTAACACCTACTGTACATATATATGTTTGGTATAATTTTTTTCAGAATTTATTAACTTTAATGTGATGTTGTTAGATTTTCGGGTTCTTATTCCGTTTTTAAATTATAAACAAAAACAATATCAAGAACTCATGTTCTGCAAGACGAGACTTTGTGCCAAGAGATTTAACCATACCTGGAGCCGGAAATAAAAGACAAAGAGTAGGAGAGCTGCTGCACAGGCTTTTAAATGAGATGCAGATCACATGACACAGCAGCAGATTGAGCAAAGAGGAGGTGAAAAAAAACCAAAAAAAAAACTATTTGTTTCCCATTGTATCACTGTTTAAGAGGGGTTTTCGGAGGAGCGGCCGCGTCTTCTTGGGGTGCGTTCAGCCCCCCTCTTCACAACGTGAACGGCATTCTGGCCAGAACTGGGGGTTGAGCGCCATAGGTGCCGGGGGTCTTGCCCCCCTAGTTTATGTACATTTATGTATGTTTGTGTATATATATTGCCCCCCAGCTGTCAGTGTTCATGTTAGGGGAAAAAAAATGTGGAAGTCACTAAGCCTTGTGGAAGCCTGCAATAAATAACACAAGGGTTGTATCAATCGTACAGATCAGCCACTGACGTTCTGCCTTCTCATATACAGTGCATCCGGAAAGTATTCCCAGCGCATCACGTTTTCCACATTTTGTTATGTTACAGCCTTATTCCAAAATGGATTAAATTCATTTTTTTTCCTCAGAATTCTACACACAACACCCCATAATGACAATATGAAAAAAGTTTACTTGAGGTTTTTGCAAATTTATTAAAAATATAAAAATTGAGAAAGCACATGTACATAAGTATTCACAGCCTTGAGATGTTTAATTGGAGTCCACCTGTGGTAAATTCAGTTGATTGGACATGATTTGGAAAGGCACACTCCTGTCTATAGAAGGTCCCACAGTTGACAGTTCATGTCAGAGCACAAACCAAGCATGAAGTCAAAGGAATTGTCTGTAGACCTCCGAGACAGGATTGTCTCAAGGTTCAAATCTGGAGAAGGTTACAGAAACATTTCTGCTGCTTTGAAGGTCCTAATGAGCACAGTGGCCTCCATCATCCGTAAGTGGAAGAAGTTCGAAACCACCAGGACTCTTCCTAGGGCTGGCCGACCATCTAAACTGAGCGATCGGGGGAGAAGGGCCTTAGTCAGCGAGGTAACCAAGAACCCGATGGTCACTCTGTCAGAGCTCCAGAGGTCCTCTGTGGAGAGAGGAGAACCTTCCAGAAGGACAACCATCTCTGCAGCAATCCACCAATCAGGCCTGCATGGTAGTGTGGCCAGACGGAAGCCACTCCTTAGTAAAAGGCACATGGCAGCCTGCCTGGAGTTTGCCAAAAGGCACCTGAAGGACTCTCAGACCATGAGAAACAAAATTCTCTGGTCTGATGAGACAAAGATTGAACTCTTTGGTGTGAATGCCAGGCGTCACGTTTGGAGGAAACAAGGCACCGCTCATCACCAGGCCAATACCATCCCTACAGTGAAGCATGGTGGTGGCAGCATCATGCTGTGGGGATGTTTTTCAGTGGCAGGAATTGGGAGACTAGTCAGGATAAAGGGAAAGATGACTGCAGCAATGTACAGAGACATCCTGGATGAAAACCTGCTCCAGAGCGCTCTTGACCTCAGACTGGGGTGACAGTTCATCTTTCAGCAGGACAACGACCCTAAGCACACAGCCAAGTATCAAAGGAGTGGCTTCAGGACAACTCTGTGAATGTCTTTGAGTGGCCCAGCCAGAGCCCAGACTTGAATCTGACTGAACATCTCTGGAGAGATCTTAAAATGGCTGTGCACCGACGCTTCCCATCCAACCTAATGGAGCTTGAGAGATGCTGCAAAGAGGAATGGGCGAAACTGGCCAAGGATAGGTGTGCCAAGCTTGTGGCATCATATTCAAAAAGACTTGAGGCTGGAATTGCTGCCAAAGGTGCATCGACAAATTATTGAGCAAAGGCTGTGAATACTTATGTACATGGGATTTCTCAGCCTTTTTATTTTTAACAAATTTGCAAAAACCTCAAGTAAACTTTTTTCACGTTGTCATTATGGGGTGTTTTTTGTTGAATTCTGGAATAAGGCTGGAACATAACAAAATGTGGAAAAAGTGATGCGCTGTGAATACTTTCCGGATGCACTGTACCAGCCGCAGAACAAAATGTAATGCAAGTTTGTAAAGAAACCCATTTCTGTGGTCCTGATTTTTCCCCGAGCTGTGCGTTGGCGACTCTCAAAACATGTCACCTGAAGGCCGTGTACTAAATATGCAGCAGTGTAGCAGTGGACCAGTATAGCAGTTTAGACCTTCTCTACCGTATTTACGTTGACGTTTTTGGTTTTTACTTGTTTCTATTACACATTATATTTTTTTCAAATTGAGAAAAAACTTGGTGCTTATTGTGTCATTTTTCCTGGGCTTAACATAACAGTTCAGGAGGCTACGACACCCTTAAGTTGTCTTGTGACGCAGTCTTTGCTGATCAGTGTAATTTTAGGTTATGTTTGTATGTGCGCAGTCTGGATTGTTTGTCATTGGGTTTGTCGTGTGCAATAATCTTTGCCCTTGTCACCAACCTCTTAAATATCACTACTAGGATGTATGAGTAGTAGATTAATAAAAATAAAAAAAAAAAAAACAAAACAAAAAGGTGTGCAAGTGAAGCGTTGTAAATCGGCTGGTGGGCATCAGCCTGATCCAATTTTATCCTTACAACTTTAACCTCTTGTGGTTGATCAATGGATTTCCTGCAGTCGACTTTTCTCCTGGGAGTCGGGTTGCCCTTCTATTAGTCCTCCAGGGCTTGTCAAATTAATTTTTTGGTTTTCTTTTCTTTGTGTGTGTGTGTGTGTGTTGTATTTATTTTTGGCCTTGTTATTTTTCATCTTGACAGTTCTGGCAGTGCTTTAGGCTTTCTTCATTAAGTGTAGCGAGTGTAACAATCCCAAACTGGCTGAACTGTATTCTGCCAATAGAAGGATAACGGTGCAGCACGGAGAAAATTTTCAAAATGGGTCTGCAGATGAACCGTAAGTAAATAAAGGAGCATTGTCAAAACCAGGAGAAGAAGGCGTAATCAACATCAAAACCCAAACTGTGAGCCAAAGCCAAGAAACGGTCACTTGATTCTGAAAGGAAGAAAGAATCGGTAACGCTACAGGAAGAATACTTCGCTTCTCTTTAATATTGGCTTAACACTCATCTGTACTAATAAAAGGCAAAGCCCTCACTCACTCACTCACTCACTCATCACTAATTCTCTAACTTCCCGTGTAGGTAGAATGCTGAAATTTGGCAGGCTCATTCCTTACAGCTTAATTACAAAAGTTGGGCAGGTTTCATCTCGAAATTCTACATGTAACGGTCATAACTGGAGCATACTTTCGTCCATATATACAGCTATAGCCTGCAGCTCGGTCGCCGTGTGAGGCGTCCGCGTCATCACGCCTCCCACGTAATTGAGTGCCTGCCCATATAAGGTAAATATTCGCGGGTGAAGGACTGTGCTTAGCATATTCATAAGTGCAGCTACTACGGAATTCAGCACGCCTCCCACGTAATTGAGCTAAATATTCGCGACCACACACTCGGTATACGAACAAGCCAGTTTACCTTTCGGTTTGTACATGTTCAGTCTCTCCCTGTGCATTTCCTGTGCAGCGAGCAAGAGAGAGAGAGCGCGAGATGGCGCGACACACACACACAGGCAGCGCGAAAGAGAGACACACACACACACACACACACACACAGTCAGTGCGAGCACACACACACAGGCAGCGCGAGAGAGACACACACACACAGGCAGCGCGACACACACACAGGCAGCGCAACAGAGAGAGCGCGACACACACACACACACAGAGGCAGCGCGAGAGAGAGCTGGACGCATTAAGGTAGGAAGGCAGTTAAAGAATGCACTGGTCTTGATTTTGTTTTCACTTCTGTTTCCAGCGATCTGTTCATAGCGTGCATTGTTGCAATGTTATTTTTCTTGGTGGTTTATTAAATTACGGATTTTTTCAAGTGTTCATTTTTCCCCTGTGCTTAAAACTCATTAAAAAAAGTGCTTTTAGCCAGCAGTTGGTAGCGCTATAGCGCGAACTCTTGTAGTGTTAGTTTTCTCTGTTGTTCAAGGTTTTCTCAGTGTTATTCAATGTTTTTACATTTAGTTTACAATTACGCTGTGCATTCTATGGTTTAATTAACTATATTTGTGCTTAAAAACTTAAAATATATATATTTACATACAGTTCATATGGCCTGGAACGGATTAATTGTATTTACATACAATTCTATGGGGGGAAATTGCTTCGGCTCACGACCAAATCGGTTTACCTCCAAGTACGAACCTGATTGAAAGAAATAATGATGATCAAATCCTTGAGGACAGCAACACTCATAACAGTCACAAAACAATGACATTGGCAATCATGTTATATAACACTCGAAGGAGAGCTATTGGCGAAAGTGTGATGCAGTTGGGGATTTCTGCAGCCAATGCTGTCCAACTTCGAAACAGAGAAGGCATTTTGTCCTGGGCATGGGCAGGAGCGATGTCTTCCGTCCATCCATCCATAGGTACGCTTTGGAGTTCAGTGTAGTTGTTGTCAGACCTTTTTTTACAGTCTCTACAGTTTAACCAAACATGGACACAATCTTTTCCTAGAAGAGCATAACTGAAATAGCACAGCAAAAGATGAGCAAAGAATAACCAAGCATGGAAACAGTCGTGTACTGACATAGCGTGAAAGAACAGCACAGACTATAAGGTGACAGTTTAGAACAGGGGTGTCCAATTCTGGTCCTGGAGGGCCGTCATGGCTGCAGGTTTTCATTCCTAATCAGTTTTCACTGCCAGTTAACTCCTTTTCCCTTCATTTTAATAGCCCTGTTTTTAAGGATTCATTCCTCTAAATTGATTTGTTTCTTCATTAAACATCAGCCAAACAGAAATGAGATGTGAAACGAGCCAACAGAAAACCAGCTAAACTGGAACGTTTAGTCAACTGGAATGTTTAGTTGGTCAGTTTCACTCCAACCAGTTTCGTAATGAGAAGCTAATTTTTGCTGTTAATTAAAGCCATTATTGAATACCATGACTTGTCGCTGCTCTCGTTCCTCCACAGTAGACTGTTTATCTTCTGTTTTTTCTAAGACCACCATGAAGATGTTTTGCTGATCTGAGCAGACCAACGTGACCGAGACCTTCACCCTCTCTTTATTTTCAGGTTAGCTGGTCATGTGGCGGCTCCTTTTGTGTCTCATTATTGTTTGGCTCCTCATTAAATCTTATAGGGCGGATGTCGACTTTTGTCGACAGGAAGGGTAGAAGGCGACAATCGGCTGTTAATGGCGACAAAACTCACTGTTACATTACAGGCATCCCCTCTCTACTTGGAGGAATGTTAGACTCATTGACTTGGCATCTGATCCCTGCGTGTGCGTGAGTTGCGAAATGTAAACAAATGTAAACAAAGGCAAGATGGAGTTGACATCTCACGAGGGAGCGAAGCGAGTGCAGAAAAGAAAATACTCAGCAGACGATGTTTTGCGCATTATCGCTGAGTCGGACTCTGATTTTTCAGAATTTCTCCTTTCTCATTTTTTCAGCCCTCACTGCTTTGGCTCATCCCGACCGATCTGCCCGCCCCTGCATGTGTATGCCAGGTGGTATCCCAGTTGCCTGCACACAGCTACACCCATTTGAATCCCTTCATGGGATTATTTATTTAAAATGTTGCCCTGCGCCACGGACGACTCATCACACCATCAAATGCCCTCTTGCAGGTTTTCAAAAGGGAGATGGATGATTTTCTGAAAAATTGTTTTAGGGTGTACTCATTTATGCCAGTTACTGTATTTTTTTCAATTCTGGTTACAGCATCTCATGTGAACGTACCTAAGAAAGGACAAGCAGGTGTGGGTCAAATGATTACAGATTTGAGTCTGAGGAATGGTGGGGAAGTGTTTTGATAATCATGGTGGGATACAGTGGTCTGGTGGTGCTTCATACACCTAAAAATGCAGTTTTGCGGGTAAAGTGGGCTCAAAACAACACAAGTAAGTGGAAAAATGTCACTCAGCTGCATCTTGGTGAGAAGCAGGCGCACCGCCACTTATTGTGGTGGTTGTGGAGGGGGCTTTTAATTTCTTTAAAGATGGAAGGAGTTTGTGACTTTTTTGATTTATTTTTTTTTCTGTGTAAGTCAAGTCAAGTTGGAGAGCCTGCACTGGTACAGCATGTTGCCGTACCCACTACACGACAAAACAACTCGGGATCCCAGTTGGCAACTCCCCAGGCAGGCACGCGGTCCAGTCCCAGCCTTTGGAAATGATCTTCTATATCTGAAGCAGCCAGGTGTTACGTGGGCGACCCCTTGGCCTGGTCCAGCCAGTCAGGTCCCCAACAATGAGAATCCTATAAGCCGGATCACCCTCGGGGAAACGCACCACATGGCCATAGTGCCGTAACTGACGCTCCCTCACAATGCAGGTCATGTGCCTCATTCGGGACTACGTGAGCAACACAAAGTCAAACCAACAGTACCCAAGGATTTTCCCGGAGAGACACACATGAAGGAGTCCAGTCTTCATCTCAGGTTACTGGATAGCATCCATCTCTCACAAACAGGAAGCACCAGGACGCTGAAAACTTGGACCTTCGTCCTTTTGCAGAGCAAGCAGGAGGGAGCGGTGCACACCCCTTTGCAGTGACCTCATGACCCCCCATGCTCTCCAAATCTGTCTACTGACTTCATGAATGTCACTGCCGAGGTCAGTAAACCTCTCGACAAGACAGACACACTGCTGATGGCCGTGCCCAAGAGGTCATTAAATGCCTTTTAAGCAGCAAAAGATAAAAATGACTTTTGATACACAGGCCTAGCATACAGTGTTAAGATTTCATGTGTCGGAGAGCAGCGGGGTGTCCAGGATCGACCGGCAAGTCTTTTTCATGACCCATCAGGATACGAATGTCCATCCATGTGCTCATTGAAACTGATAGAATGTCAGGAAAAAAAAAGCCTTTGGAAATAGTGAGCTATTGAATGAATGTTTTTTTCAGTGAGGTTTTACTGCCATGGAGAATTATGGAAAAAGTCAATATTCATAAATTTTTCAGGTTCAGATTCCTTGGGGTCAAAGGATTGACTTACCAGGAAAAGGCCATTTTTTGTCTGTGTGACCGTTCTCCGTTACCTTCTCTGAAAAGACCTTGCTCAGTGTCGAGTTTAGCCCTTGGTGAAGGACTTAAAATATTCCATCTGTGTTTTATTGATAATTGTTAGGGTCGAATACTTCCTACTGATTTCATGTAATATAGTGCCTTTAAGTCTTCAGAGCCCTTCACGTTTGCAGCCTTGTGCTTAAATTCTTACATTTTTTCCCCATATTAAGTAACACATAATACCCCAGAATGACAAACTGAAAATGGATTTTTGGCAAATTTATTAAAAATATAAAACTGAAATATCCTATTGATACACATATTCGGAGTCTTTGCTGTGACACTTCAAATGTACAGTAGCTCAGGTGCAACCCCTCAATTGATCATAGTTGAGATGTTGCTACACCTTGTTTGGGGTCCCCCTGCGCTCAGTTCATTTGATTACATTGATTAGGAAAGGCACACGGCTGTCTATAGGAGGTCCATAGTTGAGCAAAAACCAAACCTTCATGTCGGAGGAATTGCCTGTAGAGTTCAGAGATGAGATTGTGTCATGGAGCAGATCTGAGGAAGGGTTCAAAACGGTTCTGCAACATTGAAGGTTCCCAAGAGTGCAGCGGCCTTCATAATTCTTAAATGGAACAAGTTTGGAACTCTTCTTGTAGCTGGCCACCTGGCTAAACTGAATAGTCATGGGAGAGAGAGCATTTAAGTATAGGTCACCAAGAACCTAGTGGTCTCTCTGGTTGAGCTCCATAGAACCTGTTTGGAGATGGGATAAACTTCTAGTAGGACAACCATCACTAAAACACTCCACCTGGCCACCTGACTAAATTGAACAATCATGGGAGAAGGGCTTTTGTAGTATAGGTGAACCAAGTGGTCATTCTGGCTGAGCTCCATAGAACCTGTTTGGAAATGGGTGAAACTTCTAGTAGGACAACCATCACTACAACATTCCACCTGGCTACCTGGCTAAATTTAACAATCATAAGAGAAGAACTTTTGTAGCAAAGGTGAACCTAGTGGTCTCTCTCTGGTTGAGCTTCATAGAGCCTGTTTGGAGATGGGAGAAAGTTACAGAAGGGCAACCATCACTACAACATTCCACCTGGCTAATTTGAACAGTCATGGGGGAAGGGCTTTTGTAAGATAGGCTACTAAGGACCTGATGGTCATTCTTTTGAGCTCCATGGAACCTGTGTGTTGATGGGAGAAACTTCCAGAAGGGCAACTATCACTGCAGCACTCCGCTAATCAGGGCTTTATGGCGCAATGGTCAGATGACATAAAGCTGACTTTGGAGTTTACAAAACGGCACCTAAAGGACTCCCAGATTATGAGAGTCCCGATGAAAACAAGATTAGAGGCAGGCCTTGAACCCAATCAAACATCTCTGGAGGAATCTGAAAATGGCTGTTCACTGATGGTCTCCTCCATTCAGCCTGACAGAGCTGGAGAAGACCTGCAGAGGAGAATGGCAGAAAATCCATAACACTCGGCGTGTGAAGCTTGTCAGGTCGGACCCAAGATGACTTCAGGATTGTATCCCTGCAAGAAGAGGCTTCAGTGGAGTATTAGGTAAAAGGTCTGAATACTTGTGTCAATAGTATATTATTATTATTATTTTTTTTATTTTAATTAAGATAAAAAGAATATGAGTATGCCTAAAACAGGAAGATACGCATGACAAAAAACAATCCGATTTATCAAACCTGATATATGCACACTTGTGCACAGTTTACTTTTTGTAAATCACAATCATGTTTTCATTGTGTCTCAGACGCTGCTCGGTTGTCATCCTGAAACGGCCATGTATGGACTATGCTAATCAACCTCATGCATATGCAATCACAGTGCATGCATGCCAGAGTTCTTTGGCTGGTAGAGCAGCCTCCCACTTGACAGATCAAGACGGCGCCACCTCTGTTTGAGGAGATCTGTGGTGTACTCGACAATCGAGCGTGAAAGAGCGTGGGCCTTCTTCTGTGTTCTGGGTGTTAGGGAAACTGTAAGGCACCAGCGTCTGAAAAACTATCATAGGAAAAGAAACCTGATTGTGACATCAGGTTGTGCGTTGGTGACTGTTTGAAAACATGTCACATGAAGGACGTGTACGAAATCTGTGTCAGTACAGCAGTGGGCACTAGAAAGAGCTTTCCTACTCTAAGTACAGTGCCCTCCATAAAGATTGGGCCAAAGACGCATATTTTTTTCTTGATTTGCCCCCCCTGCTCCCCAGTTGAAAGTTGCAAATCATACAATTTAGACATTGTGATTAAAGTGCACATTGCATTTGAGGGGATCATTGCCTTTACGGTGTGGACGCTAGGTGGCACTGTAGCCCCTTAAACCCAACAGACAGACATACAGGACACAAGGTAAAAGCACTGAGAGGTATTTTAAATTCTTTTTTCTTCTCTAAACAGTGTCCGAAGCACCACTGCCTCAATAAACAGGCAAATAAGTACAGCATGGCACAGTATTCTTCTTCTCTCTTTCTCTCTCTCTCTGTTCTTTCTCCTCCAAACCTCCCAGCAAGCGTTGTCCACCTCCTCCCGACTCAGGCTTACTTGCTGGGTCTCCAGCAGTCCTTTATATACCGTATTTACGTGTGTACCACACGCACATTTTTTCCCGAAAATTAGCATTAGAAAATTAGGTGCCCGTCATACACGAGGAAATGTAATTCTGTAATGTTTACTTCTTCTGCTTAGGCTCTCTCTCTCTCTCGCTCGCTTGCTCGCGCACTCGCACTCTCTCGCTCGCTTGC
>JANRMT010062852.1:13305625-13317951 GCA_026402145.1 Polypterus bichir lapradei
CGCACTCGCACTCTCTCGCTCGCTTGCTCGCGCACTCGCACTCTCTCTCTCGCTCGCGCACTCGCACTCTCTCTCTCGCTCGCGCACTCGCACTCTCTCTCTCGCTCGCTTGCTCGCGCACTCGCACTCTCTCGCTCGCTCGCTCGCACACTCGCACTCTCTCTCGCTCGCTTGCTCGTACACTCGCACTCTCGCGCTCGTGCTCTCTCTCTCTCTCGCTCGTGCACTCGCTCTCTCTCTCTCTCGTGCTCTCTCTCTAAACGCTTCCTATACAATCACAACGCGCGTTGTACACGGGGCAAAATGATTTTCGCGATTTTCTTTGTAAAAATTAGGGTGCGCGTCTTACACAAGGGCGCGTGGTACACAAGTAAATACGGTAGTTCTTGACCCGGAAGTGCTTCTGCTCTTCCATCCATGTGACTTATTAACACTTCCGGGTCAAACAGAGAATCAAAGTTCTTTAATCAGCCCGGAAGTACTTTGGTGCTTCCGTCCTCGTGATTCCCTAGTAATTCCGGGCTATAAGGGAAGCTCGACTTCCCCCAGTCCTTCCACAGCACCCAACAGGGCTGAGATAACGAACTCCAAGTCCCAGTGCTCTGTGGGAATCCAGGGCACTGCTATACTCCTGGGGAGCTGCCATCTAGTATCTTGGCAGAGGCAGTGTCCAAAAGTAGCTGCCTTTCCCCATCCTTCCATTCTCAGAGCATCCCGGTTGGGTTGAGCTGCCAGCCATCCCTTATGATAGTCAGAGTGAATTTTGGAAATAACTGGAGATGCAAGGTTTCATGAATACAAACATGACACGGGAAGACCGACAGTACAGAAGTGGAGGAAAAACAAGTTGGTAAAAATCTTTGTATTGATTCAATATGGATGTGCGTTCCTTCACCGCCATTCTTACTTCATCACCCCGGAACAGAGGGCAGACTATGGAAACCATTGGAGTGTGTTAATGAATAAATGAGGCAAATGCGGTGTGTGTCACTCGTTAAGTATCAGATTACTTATCGAAGTAGTAAGTTGTTGTACTGTGTTAGCCATAATGGATGCAATGAGAAGTCAAGCAAGGTGACACCTTTTATTGGCTGACTGAACCGATTATAGTCTGCAAGCTTTTGAGGCAATGCAGAACTCGTGTGATTACAAGTTGTCTGAAGAAGGGGCCTGCACTTCTTTGAAAAGCTTGCACGTTTTTTTGTTCCATTCCGAGCGACAGCCGGGCATCACCCGCTAGTTTTTAATACGTGAGTACAAAAGGAACTGAAGGTGTCATTGTGTTGCTTTGTCTCAAATGTTCTGCAGGGCCTTTTGTATTAGGAATCATTGATGTAATGTCAACTTTCTTTACCCAATCCATGCCTTTTTTGTGACTAGTGCTGTCAACATTGGGTTCAACACTGGACGAGCCACCAGTCCAGCAAACACCCACATCTGCGCTCAGACTGGGCCAATTTAAAATGTTTTACATTTTAAAAAAATTATCTTCCTAGTATCAGGTAACAAGGTAAACATTCCCTTTAATCGTTTTTGAATTCCAGCAATGGCAGATGCAATGGACCGTGTGCTCCTGTGACTGTGAATTGGCTGGGGCCGTCTCGAGAGTGCTATGTTACGATGGCAGTGCCAGCATCCTGCCACCGTTTGTAACATCTTCAGTCTGTCAGGGTGTTTGTGGTGATTGATGGCAGGACTGATGTGAAAACAGGCTTATTCATAACGCTGATGTGTGTACGAGTGTGCGTTACAATTCTGATCCCAGGCCCAGGGTAGAGCCCATTACGGAGACAGCAGTCATTTATTCTCTTGTAAATCACTAATGGGATTGCACTGCTTTGTCTCGCAGCCGATGAAATCTGAAGAATGATCTGTTTCTCATTGCCAGGCATCTATGCAGCGAAGCATTCAAACCCCCCCCCTTTACATTCTGCACACTTTATTGTGTGGTAGATTTCATTTTAAATGTCCATTTCTGCCCATCAATCTTCACTCAATATCCCATAGTGACAACCTGAGAACATGTTTTCGGAAAGGTTTGCAAATGTTTTAACATCCAAATGTTCAGACTGGTGGAAGAATATGTCTTGACAAAAGAAAAAAGGATTGGGGCAGCCTCCCGTAATATTTGAAATAAGGCTGCAGGATAGGTAAGTAAATGCGAGGCTGTTTACAGACTCGAGTCCAAAACAGAACTGGTTAACAGAAGGAACAGAGCGGGGTTTTTAAGGTCGGTTAGGGGAAGTGATGTCATCGGGTCTGGAACTGGAAGTGATGTCCTCAGGCCCGGAACCGGAAGTGACATCATTGAGCCCAGAAGTGATGCAGTCAAGTCTGAAAAAGGACTTGGTGTCATCAGGTCCAGGCAGAATTTGCCGTGTTTAGTCTACTACAGGATGTGAAATGAATAGCCTTGACACACAAAAAAAGGTTTGGGGCATCCACCTGTATACTTAAATCCAGGCTGCAAAAGGCAAATATTAAGTAACGATGTGTACAGTCTTGAGTCCAGAACAGAGCTGAGTACAAAATGGAGGATGACTTGGCTTTTAAAGCAGGTTGGCGGAAGTGACATCATCTGGGGACGGAACCGGAAGTGGCGTTCTTGGGACAGGAACCGAAAGTGTCATCATCAGGACAGGAACCGGAAGTGTCATCATCGGGACAGGAACCGGAAGTGACGTTGTTGGAATCAGGCAGAATTTCCCATGTCTAGTCTGCACAGATTAAAGAGAAAGGTTTACTGGACCCTGCCTCCCCCTGGCCTGGTGTGGAATTGCAGTAAGAATCCGTTTAATGCTGCTTTGGTATTACGTATTTTTTTTTTTTTTTTTCGAACTCCAATTTTTCATTCATTCACTTTGTAGTCACATAAAACCACTGCTTTTGGCGAAAATGTCGGTTTTCGCTTCAATCGCATGACTTGATTAGATACTCCCATGCAGTCTTGTAGCAGCGCGTTTGATATCAGTGCAGTACAGTACATTACATATGCCTGCTGCGTCACTGTTCATGTATGATTGGTCATCAATGTTATTGTGCAAGGATATAAACATATTTTATCTTACTGTAATAAATAACAATTATCTCTTTTTAGTTTTAAAATGAGTGGTTGCAAAGTAAAAGAAAGTAATGTGACAAGAAAAAGCATTTTGCTGGAAACTAAAATGCAAGTGCTCAGATGATTAGATTCAGGTAAACGCCAAATTAGCGAAATTATTGTTTCTGAAGATGAGGAACAAAAGGAACTTTCAATGGATTTTTCAAATGGAAATGGAAATTATGGATCAGTTTATATAAAATGATCCGAATTTTGCCAGAAGTTCAAAGGCAAGACGAAGTGTCATTGATGCGATGTCTTGGTATCGACAATTGCTTGCTGAACAACAGAGAAAAAGGCAAACGACGTTAGATGACGTCTTCACAAAAAAGCAAAAAATATTAAATGAGGAAGAACCTTCCTCATCACAAACATAAATTATTTACTATTTTTATTTATGAATAAAATTCGATATTAGCAATAAAAAATGTCTAATGTAATAAAGTATTTAATTATACATGTTACAAAATAAAACAAAAAGCTTGTAAGCGTGGTACAGGATATGTACGAGGGAAGTGTGACCGTGGTGAGGTCTGCGGTAGGAGGTGGGATTACATCAGGGATCGGCTCTGAGTCTTTTCTTATTGGCAATGGTGATGGACAGGTTGACAGATGAGATTAGACAGGAGTCCCCATGGACTGTGATGTTTCCTGATGACATTGTGACCTGTAGAGAGCAGGTTGAGGAGACCCTGGAGGGGTGGAGATATGAGAAGAGAGGAATGAAGGTAAGTAGGACCACCAAAACAGAATACATGTGTGTGAATGAGAGGGAGGTCTGTGGAATGGTGAGGATGCAAGGAGTAGAGTTGGCAAAGGTGGATGAGTTTAAATACGTGGGATCAACAGTACAGAGTATTAGGGAGTGTGAAAGAGAAGTGAAGAAGAGAGTGCAGGCAGGGTGGAATGGGTGGAGAAGAGTGTCAGGAGTGATTTGTGATAGACGGGTATCAGCAAGTGTAAAAGGGAAGGTGTACAGGACGGTAGTGAGACCAGCTATGTTATATGGGCTGGAGATGGTGGCACAGGAGACAGAGCTGGAAGTGGAATAGTCAAAGATGCTAAGATTTCCATTGGGTGTGACGAGGATGGACAGGATTAGAAATGAGGACATTAGAGGATCAGCTCAGGTTGGACGGTTGGGAGACAAAGTCAGAGAGGTGAGATTGCGTTGGTTTGGACATGTGCAGAGGAGAGATGCTAGGTATATTGGGAGAAGGGTTCTAAGGATAGAGCTGCCAGGGAAGAGGAGAAGAGGAAGGCCTAAGAGAAGGTTTATGGATGTGGCGAGAGAGGACATGAAGGTGATGGGATTAACAGAACATGATGCAGAGGACAGAAAGATATGGAAGAAGATGATCCGCTGTGGCGACCCCTAACGGGAGCAGCCGAAAGAAGAAGATGACAAAATAAAACAAAAAAAATGATAACCGTTTTTATTTTCTGTCCTGTTTCAACTGTCCCCATTATTTACGTGTTAAGATGACTTCATTTAGCGCTGGGATTTCTTGGAACGTATCCCCAGCATTAAGCGGGGTCTAACCGTACCATCTTTTGGTTCTTCTAGCTGCCTCCCATGCGCACGTGTATGACAACGGATAAAAGTGAAAGGAAGATTGCACTCTGCCACCCCCTTTTTGTACTTGGATATTGGCAGTTTAGCCCATTCCTCCTGGCCGATCATCTCAAGCCCCATTAGACTGGACGGTCAACACTTGTAAACTGCCCTCTTCAGGTCTCTCCGTTTCAGTCCAGTATACTGTATGGCTGAGCCACTCAAGGACAATCGAAGATTTGTCCCAAAGCCACTCCACTGTTGCCTTGGCTGTATGCTTCATGTTATTAATCCGTCACCCCAGCTGGATGTATTGTGCACTCTGAAGCAGGTTTCATTCAAGAATCTCTCTGTATTTGGCTGCATTCATCCTTCCCTCAATTCTGACCTGTCTCCCTGTCACTACACCACCCACATCATGATGGTATTAGGCAGGGGATGAGCAGTGCCTGGAGTTCTGCCCAAAGAGTTTAACTTTTTCTCGTCAGACCAGAGATCCTCTTTCCTCATCCTCAAGTCATGTGTCTTTTTCACCAGAGTGGCTGCTATAATCACTTGATTGATGGAGTGCTGCTGGGATTGTCATCTTTCTGACAGGTTATACCATCTCGGCAGAGGATATCTAAAGCTCTGCTAGAAAGACCACTGGGTTGTTAGTCACACCAGACCCAGTTTGGCCAAATTGGAAGAGTCCTCGTCATTTCAAACTTCTTCCATTTCAGAATTCTTGAGGTTACTGTGCCCCTGGGAACATTCAAAGCTTTACAGATGGTTTGATCCCCTTGCCCTGATCTTTGCTTCACCACAATTTAATCACAGAGGTCTACAGAAAGTTCCTCAGACGTCACAGCGTGGTTTTGGTCCCGACATGCAGTGTGAATTGTGGGACCTTCTATGCACAGATCCACGTTGTGCCTCTCGAAATGATATCCGATCTATTTAGTTTGCCCAGAGATGGACCCTACTCATGTTCTAGGAACATCTCAAGGAGAATTAAAGCACGCAGGATGGACCGGAACAGAATTTAGAGTGCCATAGCAAAGAGTCCGAAGACTTCTAGGAAGGAGATATTTAAGTTTTTGATTTTAAATACATTTGAAAACCTTTCTGTAAACATTATGGGCTGTTCAGTGTGGATTGATGGGCAAAAATGGCAAATTTATCTCTTTGAAATTAAAGTCACATCACAGGTAAAGTGTACAGGAACTGAAAGGGCCCAAGTACTGTGTCAATCCATTCTGTACAACAAGCTTTTTCATAATAAAAGTTACATGTGAACACAGAAGCGCATAAGCATACAAGCGTTTTATTCATTTTCTCATCATAGTTCAGTGCTTGCAGCCATAAGCTCTGTGCGCCTGTCCAATATTGCAGCCTTTTTTCCACGTACTGCAGGATCTTCTTTTATGGTTAGTTATGACAGTCTTGGTTTAAAACTAAAACAATGAATTATACTTATTTAAATTTGTCATAATGAGATGGTACTTGTATATTATGAAATATTTGTCACAAAAAGCAATTGCCTTTCCTTCTTTCTGAGCTTTGTACACCAGTATTTGGACAGTTTATTCCATTCTTCCTGGCTAATCCTTTCAAGCTCTGTTAAACTGGATGTGAAGTGCCTGTAAACGACATTCTTCAGGTCTCTCCAACAGATGTTCCATGAGGTTTACACTCTAGTGACGTGTCCCGAAGCCACTCCAGTGTTGTCTTTGCTGTATATTTCAGGTTATTGAACCTTTGCCCCTGTCTGAGGTGGCATGTGCTCTTGAGCAAAGGGCTTCTCTTTATTTGGCTTCATTCATCCTTCCTTTCCACAATTCTGACCCTGCACCTCCATGCCATGACACTGCCACCACCATGCATCATTGTAGGTATGGCATTGGGCAGGCTGATGGGCAGTGCCTGGTCTTTGTCAGACACATTGCTTGAACTTTCCTGCCCAGAGGGTTTTTCATTTTTTGTCTCATCAGACCAAAATAAAATTCTCCTCATGTTGTTAGATTTTTAAACTCTCACGTACCTTTTTCTCCAGAATGGCTTCTTCCTCACCACCCTGTTTGTTGGAGTGCTGCAAAAATTTTCTTTCTTTCTTTTGCTGTTTCTTTTGCTCTTTCTTTCTTTCTCTCTTTCTTTCTTTTGCACTTTCTTACACCTGAATTTGAGCGGTTTATTCCATTCTTCCTGGCTGATCCTCTCAAGCTCTGTTAGATTAGATGTGTAGTGCCTTTAAACGGCATTCTTCAGGTCTCTCCAACAAATGTTCCATGAGGTTTACGGCCTGAGCTTTGACTTGGCCACTCAAGGACACTCTAGAGACTTGTCCTGAAGCCACTCCAGTGTTGTCTTTATTTGGCTTCATTTGTCCTTCCCTCAGTTCTGACCTGTCTCTCTCTTCCTGCACCTCTATGACATGACAATGCCACCACCATCATGTGAATTTCCCCTTGGGATTAATAAAGTATCTATCTATCCATCCATCATTGTAGGTATGGCATTGGGCAGGGTGATAAGCAGTGCCTGGTCTTTCTCAGACACATTGCTTGAACTTTCCTGTCCAAAGGGTTTTTCATTTTTTGTCTCATCAGACCAAAAAAAAAATCTCCTCATGTTGTTAGACTTAAACTCTCACATGAATGGCTTCTGCCTCACCACCCTATTTGTTGGAGTGCTGCTGAAATATTCTTTCTTTCTGTCTTTCTCTCTCTCGTTCTCTCTTTCTCTCTCTCTCTCTTTCTTTATTTCTCTCTCTCTCTCTCTCTCTCCGAATCCACTTGCCCTGGCGTGCTCTGCATGTGATTCACGGACGGCTCCCACTCACGGTGCAGCTGCCTGAGCTTAATCACCGATTGACAATAAATGGAGTAGAAAACAGAATCAATTGGGCAGAAGGGAGCAGAGTGGCCCAGTAATGTGACACATTAAGTGTTCTTAATTGGTCACCATCGATATGGCAAGTGAAATGTTTTTAATGAGATGTCCAGAATCAATCACAAACCCTGTACATAATTTTTTTTTTTATATAACATGAATGCTGATTTTTCTTTGACTATGGCACTGTCAAAGGACCACTTGGCTAAAACTCTGGAAGGGATTTTTGGCCTTGCCTTGGTTGACTAAAACTGTGTGACATGGTGCACGCTGGCATTTGAAAAACGTTGTTAACTCTTTGGAGGCTTCATTTTTTTTTTGTGTTTTTGATTCTGTCAGACTCCTCTTTATTACCCAGATTGTGTAAAAGAAAACTGACAAAACAGTTTATCAGGAGCACTCTCATTGTCACTATACTCAGTCAGCTCAAAATCCTCAACTGACTGTGCAGAATCCGAGTCATCGACAATACAACAACACATCTCTGGTGGACGATTTCTTTTGATGAGAGCGGCTGCCGGCATTTGACTCCATGCTGTAAATGAAAAGTGAATGGCGATTCATCGGTATCTCATGATCTTTGCTGCCATCTAGTGGATAAAACGATAGAATACATTGTAGGTGATTTTTCTTGGCGGTTAGCCTTCAGTACTCTGCGTCCACTGTTGTCGACACCTGCCTTGAAAGTGTTAATCAACCACAGTAGACCCCTGCAAAGTCGTGGTTCAGAGTTTGCGGCCTCAGTTGTTCACGGATTTGTCCTTAGAACCTAAGTAATAATTGTTAGCGGAAACTGTAAATATCCTCTGCAATTTTTTATGGCTTTTTTCGTGGCAATACTATACTGTAGAGAGAACAGAAAACAACCGTAGAGGAAACTGCGTTTTGGGATGGCGACAGTAGCCAATCCTAGAGCGTTATTCATTTCTCCTTGCTGCTGATCGACTGCTGCCCTGTGACGTATCTCCGGCTGAGTGTTCTCTGTTTTCCGTTTTGTTATTTTTAAAGCCCCAACATGGCACCGAAACACCCTGCACCTTCTAAGTCTTCTGGCACTGAGCCTAAGCACCAGAACAAGTTTACGACACTTTAGGTGAAAATTGAACTACTGGATTTGCTCCGGGAACTAAAAAGTTATGCCGCAGTAGTGCACCATTATGGCATCAACGAAAGCACCATATGTTACATAAAGAAGAACGAGGCAGCGATCAGGTGTACCGTATCAGTATGTTTCTGATAGTGCCAAAAAGGTAACGACCGTAAGAAATAAGAATATCGTGAGGATGGAATCTGCCTTGGCATTGTAGATCACCGACTGTAGGAAGAAGAACATCCCCTTGGATGGTAACATCATACGTGAGAAAGCACAGAAATTGTACCAGCAGTTCGCTACAGGAGACGATGTAGAAGGTACCGAAGAACCGCAACCAGGACCATCAACGGCACTGGAGCCCGAACATTTTCAAGCCAGTAAGGTAAGATTTGATCATTTTCAGAAGTGATTCAATATTAAAAGTATTTCTCTACATGGAGAGGCAACATCTGCTGTCAAAGAATCCACGGAGAAGTACCCGAGACCTTTCATCATCATAAAGGAGAAGGGATACAAGCCTGAACAAGTTTTCAGCATGGATGAGACTGGCTTGTTCTGGAAGAAGATGCTGTCCAGAACTTACATCATGAAGGATGAAGCCAAAGCTCCAGGGTTTAAGGCACAGAAGGGCAGAGTGACACTTATCGTGTGTGGCAATGCTTCTGAAACCAGGCCTCATCTACAAATCAGTGAACCCTAGGGCCCTCAAAACTGGATGCACAACCCTAAGGCCTGGATTACAAAAATCCTAACTTCTAACTGGTTTCACCAGTGCTTCATCCCTCAAGCCAAGGAATACCTCCACGACTTAGACATGGACTTCAAGTTGTTGCTCCTCTCTACATATAAAAGGCAAAGCCCTCACTGACTCCTCACTAATTCTCCCACCTTCCATTTAGATGGGAAGCTGAAATTTCGTGTGCTCATTCCTTGCAGTGTACTTACAAAAGTTAAGTATGTTTCATGTCCTATTGCAACACCCAAGGGGGGGAAATGGGTGTACCCCCTAAACTGTATATACATAGATAAGGGAAACCACTCCTTCTCTATTTCTGCGACTTCCAATATACGTAGGAAGCCCAACTTTCCCATGCTCATCCTTTACACTGTACTTAAAAACATTAAGTATGTTTCATTTCATGCCGTGCCCCGTAACGAACTTTTGAAAATCACGTTTTCTTTTTGGCGGTTCTCCCCATTATGCCGTAAGGAACTTTTGGAACTGACCTCTCCTTTTGGCGATTTCATTCCTTATTTCCGTTAACAGAAGATTATTTCATGGCAGAGACGCACAAGGGCCGCCCCCGGTCCCCCTTCCTTTTTCCGGGCACCTACCCCGTGGTTGGTTCCCTGCCTATATACATACACGACATCCCGTGCTCATGTGCCTCCTCACTCACTTCCTTACTTTCCTCCGCTGTTCGTCGTGCTCACTGCTCCCTTCTTCTTTACTCCACCGTTTCAAGCCTGTTATTGTTGGCCTGGCTTCACGTCTTCCTGCTGGTGAGTCCTGCCTTTTCGTTTAGTTTCTTCACACTCTTAATCCTCCGGGCAGACCTCCACATACTCTACTTTTGAAGGTCAGCGCACCAAATATGTTACTACGAAACTTACAACCACCAAAACTTTGTAACGGCACCAGGCTTCAGATCAAATCTCTGCACAAGAACCTCATTAAGGCAACTGTTTTCACTGGCACTGGCTCAGGGGGAGACCCCCTCATACCCTCCGACCTCCCATTCCAATTCAACCGCCTCCAATTTCCAGTAAGGGTCTGCTTTGCTATGACAATAAATAAGTCACAGGGCCAGACTCTAAAAAAGGTCACCATTGACTTGACACAAGATGGCTTCTCACCTGGCCGACTGTACGTTACATGCTCAAGAGTGAGCTCAGCAGACAGCCGAGGGCAGAACTGCAAACGTCATTTACAAAGAGATCCTTACGTCCTAAAAATGGGCATTTCTCATACACGACATTTACAATCATAAATGAAACTCTTTACAATCATCAAATTCACTCTCAATACGTTACATTATCCTTAAAATGTTTCCTTTTCTTTTTCATAACGTCATTAACACACTACTTCTCCACTGCAAAGCACGGGTATTCTGCTAGTTATGGATAATGCTGGTGGCCACCATTTGGATGTGTATTATGAGGGAGTTCAGACTGAGTTCCTCCCTGCCATCACCACCTCCTTCATCAAACCTATGGACCAAGGCATAATCCGTGCCTTCAAGGCTCTTTATACCCGGAATTCTCTCCAACACCTTGAGGATGCAATGGACACGGACGATAATTTTACATTAAAGGGTTACTGGCATAACTTTACGATCGCAACGTGTTCGTCAGTCATCCAAGCTGCTGTTAAGCAGTTGAAAAAGGAAACCCTCAACGCATGCTGGAAGAAGCTGTGGCCAGAGTGTGTCCATGACTACAAGGGCTCATCACCTGAAAAAATTCAGCACAAGGCTGTCGACAAGGCCGTGAGACTGGCAGAGATACTTGGTGACGAAGGTTTTGACTACATCACTCAAGATGAGGTCAACAACCTCTTTGATGCCCACTCTGAACCCCTGACGGACGAAGATTTGTTGGAGTTAGTAAGTAAGTAAGTCTGCCAGCGAAGAGGAGGAGGAAGCAACAGATCCAGAGGAAGAGGAGGAGGAGGAGCAGGGCCTGACATTGCAACGTCTGTCCGTGATTATTAGGACAGCGAAGGAGTTGCAAGGGATGATTGAAGCATCCACCCCTCCATTATCCAACCCGCTATATCCTAACTACAGGGTCACGGGGGCCTGCTGGAGCCAATCCCAGCCGACACAGGGCGCAAGGCAGGAAACAAACCCCAGGCAGGGTGCCAGCCCACCCCAGGGCACAAACACACTCACACACACCCACACACCAAGCACAATTTAGAATTGCCAATGCACCTAACCTGCCTGTCTTTGGACCCTACACAGATACGGGGAGAACCCGGGAAGTAAACCCGGGTCTCCTTACTGAGAGGCAGCAGCGCTACCCACTGCGCCACCGTGCCACCCTGATTGAAGCATGGGATCCCTATATGGTTCGGGCTCTCAAAGTTAATAATGGCATCGATGCTGCCATTCAGACATATAAAACCCTCCTCGCCACAATGAAGAAACAAGAACAAGTTGGAAACTTGTGAAGGGTAAATTTCGCACAAACATTAGGAGGTTTTTATTTACACAAAGAACGATAGACACAGAATAAGTGACCAACAGTGGACAGTAAGACTTTAGGGACTTTCAAAACTAAACTTGATGTTTTTTTGGAAGAAATAAGTGGATAGGACTGAGCTTTGTTGTGCTGAATGGCCTGTTCTCGTCAAGAGTGTTCTAATGTTCTAAGCAACTTCCCATCACAATGTTCCTCAAACCTATCAAGAAAAGCCAGCACGAAACCCCACCAGAAGAATACCCATCCGAAGATACAACTCCTCCTAAAGCGCCTGAGGAAGAGGCGCCACCCGAGGAGCTGTAAATCCTCTGCATTGTACTGCACAGCTAATTCATCATCATCATCAACTTCAATCTATATCATTTATTATTGGTGAGTACCCGTACATTTTACTGTATTTTTATTAAATTAAATTATTACGTATTTACCCTACTTAGAACAAAGAAAACCACAGCGCATTTCAAGGAAAACGCGCTTGCATGAATTCCTGTACATATAGC
>JANRMT010062852.1:13317961-13336358 GCA_026402145.1 Polypterus bichir lapradei
TTTTTTTTCAGTAATGGGGGCATATTTAGGGTTTAAACTATAAAAACAGGCATTTTTTTGACCACATCCAAAATTTGCGGTTTTTCACAATTTGCGGGTGCTCTAGGAATGTAACCTTTTGAATTCATCTATAATACAGTTTTTGTAATGCAATTTTTATTGAAATACAAAACAAATGCTTTCAAGGGGAACATAAGCCATTCTGTTGGGAATTTCAGTAAAATAAAACGCCATGCTCAGCGCCCACCTCCCATCCTCCCGCCGCATAACACTTCACAACCAAATCCAGCCCATCCCTGTCACGATAAAAATTAATAATGACAGCAAAGGAATAAAGAATCCCATGAGGACCAGCAAGCACCAACCCCATTATGTAGAAGAAGAAGAAGAGGTAAAGGTTAGAATTGTGGCCAGGACCTCATCTGTACTCAGACCAGCTTCACCGTATCTCTCCATTTATCAACAACGTTTATCTGTAGCACATTTTTATACAAGGCATGGAGCTCAATGTGCTTTATACAAGACGTTAAAGAGAAAATGGCAAGACAAACAAGAATAACAAATTAATTGTAAGTATATGAATACATAAATGAAATGCCAAAAACGGTAAGTAATAATAATTCAGTACACATTATGGCGGACAGCCGGGACCCATGCCCGGCCGGGATGCCCCTTTGACACTAGAGCCGAGGGAGTAGCCATGGGATCCACACTACGTCCCCAGGAACGCTTGGTGGCAGCCACCCTGGGTTGCATTGGGGCCACAGGCATGGGACTTCGGAGCTCATCCCTGTTGGGTTCCGTGGCCACCGCCAGGAGGAGCTGCAAGGACTTAACGAGTCCGTCTGTGCTGTGATGTAGTGCAGCCTAATTAGACTGATTACCACCTGAAGCACTTCCGGGTGGGCTATAAGAAGAGCCTGCAGCCACTACTTGAGGTGCCAGAGTCAGGAGGAGGAGGATGAAGCTGCCTGGGAGGAGTGGAGGAGAAAGAGTGTGTTTTGGGTGATTTTCTTTTGTGTGTTGTGGGGACTGTGTTGGGTCTGTGGGACACTGGGAAGACGTGCCCCACGGCTGAAGAATAATAAATCTTTGAGTTTTATGTTACGTGTGCCTCCGATGTCAGTCTGTGTCGGGTCGGCGCTGATTTAGCGCCTTTCACAACATTTAAATAATATAAATATACAAGTCATAGGTAAAGGTGAGTACTTAATTATTGATTCGTTTGTTTAAGTCTCTCATAATTATAAGTACAATGCTATTGCTGGGTGGGAATAGTGTGATACACGTGAACTTCTGGTGATTAGCAAAATTTGCCAAAAAACAAAATAAACATTAAATCTGCCTATTTCTACTTGCCTTAATTTTACAGTAATAGGTTAGATTTTCGGGTAAACTCTTAACACTTACGACCCTTTGCACCAATTTTCTTGAACATCTCTAGTCCAGGGTCCAAATCCTGGACCCGTCTGTGTACAACTTGCCAGACCTGTATGTGTCTATGTAGGATTTCTTAGTAATGAACGGGCGAAGCCGCCCCATGAAGCTTTTGAAGCTTTCTTCCTGATGTGGATGCTAGAGGCACTGTTGCCCCGTTGAACCTACCAGACAGACGTCTAGGACACACGTTTAAAATACAAAGAATAATTTCTTTAATAGTATTCTTCAGTTATAGTGCACAAAGCACCACACACTCCACAATTCTTCCAATAATCAATAATTAATAAACAAATAACAATAACCAAATCCTCCACTCCCAGCAGCGCCGTTCCTCTACCACCCAACTCCAGCTCGACCTGCTGGGTTTCCCACAGTCCTTTTATAGTCCATGACCCGGAAGTACCCCTTCTCCGGGTCAAACGCCACATCATCCTTCCTCAAGTGTCCCAGAAGTACTGCGGGCTTCCGTCCTCGTGACTCTGAAGTACTTCTGGGTTGGCGTAACAGTAATAGTCCCCAGGTTCCTGGTGAGCTCCCCCTGGCGGCACCCACGGCACCTAACAGGACTGAAGAAACGGACTCCATGACCCATGCTGCCCAGCGGGAATCCGGGGAACCATTTCCGTCAAGGGGAGATGCCATCTAGCGTCCCGGGGGATGTAGTGCCCTGAAAAGGCTATTCTTCCTCTTTCTTTCAGTTAAGGGACGTCCTGGCCAGACTGAAACGCTGGCCGTCCATCACACTGAATATGCAAAATAAAGGTCAGAAGATTCGAAAATAGAGACGTCTGGTGGGTTTACAGAAATCACAAGCAGTCATGAGCTCTAGGTTGCCAGTGGAGGAAGCGAACATCCAAGCCCTTCTTGATCATATAGTTTCGATCACATAAGTGCACTAAAAGCCCAAGTATGCTCGGCGTGTTCATTTTGATCTCGTGAGAATCGATTTGTTGAAATGCCGCAATAAATAAATGTACACGTTAGCATGGCTGACAATTTTCAACGGTAAAATAATGTTGAAATGTGTTGGCCTAAAGGTAATCCTGTTTCCATTATGAATTGTGTAGCACTGCGCCATGCCTGCCTGTGTTGAATGCCAATGGATTCTTTGCTCTTTCAGGTAGTGCGTTGTCATTAGAAGGACCGCTCGCTGTTACAGTATAAGTTGAAATTTATGTGCGACTCTGGTAGGCTGGCCATTTTTTTATCAGCTCCCCTGCAGCTGAAACTAAAGCTGCTCATTTGTAGGATGGAATGCCAACTAGCAGTGTTGGAGACTCATGCCCAGGATGATTTAACTTGTCAGTGCCATTACGACAGCAATGTAAACAACAAGACTCCCTCGACACTCAGAGCTGTGAGCACCGGTGAGACACTACCATATATTATAAGCCACCACCGATTCTTCATAATTATGTGACAGCTTTGGGGATTTTAGCTGTGAAAGATTATTATTTTTCCATCAGTGTTTGGAGAATAACTGCATTAAGGGGCAAAAGGAATCCTAACGGTGTTTAAAAAACTGAACATCATAAGGAGGTTTAAAGAGTGTGCCTATGGTAAGAACAATTTCTTCTTTTTTTTTTTTTTTTCTCATGACCCAATTTTGCCTTCTTAGCAACTTCAAGACCCAGTGTTACCGCCGTAGGTCATAGCGGAGCAAGGTCGATTGCTTAAACAGCACGTGGCGACCCATGGTGAGATACTCCGCAAACCTTACAAGTCCCTCACCCATTGAATACACCTGTGAATCTCAACCCGGCATGACCCAACACCAGTTAAGAAACTGTGGTCTAGAGTATCAATGACACATTAGACATTCCAGGACGGAAGAATAGTATAGAATGGGGTTTACTTTATGGGCATCCATATGTAGTTCAGTGTCTTCTATGCACAATACGAAGGAGAGTTTCAAATCCCCTTTCATAGCACGTAGAGCAGTGCAGTGCTTCAAAGCAGACAGAGTGTTGCTGGCGCTTCAGTGTCGTACAATGCTTCAGACATCATCAGTCACATGGTAGCAGTGCTACTGGGGAGTAAAAACTTCATCTCCCAGCAATCCCTGCAGTGACTTTGATTGAACGCCTGCCAAGGGTGCAGGGGCTGCTGGGGTCAAGAAGGCCAATGCGAGATTGAAAAGGAGGTTGGTTATACAGTTAGTGGAAACTGTGTTGTGTCTGGAGTTAGCCGTCTGTATTGACTTCCCGTTCATGGCCTGTGGATTATTGTTCTTGTCCTGGATTAATAATAATAATAATACATTTTATTTAATAGGTGCCTTTTGTAACACTGAAGGTCACCTTACAATGAAATTAGGAAAAGGATTAGGAAAGGATTATCTCCTTTTTGTGTGTATGGACTGTGGGGTGTCTGCCTGTTGAGTGAGGACTGAATTGGATTGTTTGTTGACCTTCGGAAGAAGGAGCGCTCCTGATCACCTCACTCTTCATCATCAGGATATACTGGTAGGACCGTTCTTCACATTTACTTACAGCCAGCTGATTTCTGGATTATTCAATCTCCATCATTTCACTACAATGGTTGCCATTTCCTATGGACTTTGTTATGGACTTCATCGTGTGTAGTTTTTGTTAGTTGTTAGTAGTTTTCGTATTTGTCGGAAATGGAACAAGGGTGGGATCGTTTTACTTTGTGTAGTTAGATTTCATTTATTATTGTTTAATACATTCGTCAATTTCTGTTTTATTGTCTTTGCTCCTTTGACTCTGTGAGGGAGTATGCGTGAGTCGGGCCAGGGCTGGGTGCATTCCCAACCACAAAATAAATAAATCACCATCAACAGGTGGTGTGAATCTTAGCTGAGTGTTTTTTAGACTGCTACGACATGATAATGAAGCTTTGATACAAGCTATTATACACCACTTCAAAAACAGTGGGCTTCAATAAAGCAATATGAGCTTCAAAGCGTCGGTGTCAGACGTCCCATCCCTAGTTTTACTCCTGGTACTTTGGTTTTCCTCCAAAATCCCCAAAGAAATGGATATTAAAGCAGTTAATAACTCAAAATTGTTTACAGGCCAAAACCAGTATTCAACATACAGGCTCATGGTGGTTCTTCTTTCGGCTGCTCCCGTTAGGTGTCGTCACAGAGGTTCATCTTGTTCCATATCTTCCTGTCCTCTGCATCTTGCTCCATCAAACGCACCACCTGCATGTCCTATCTCATCACATCAACAAATTTTCTCTTAGGCCTTCCTCTTCTCCTCTTACCTGGCAGCTCTATCCTTAGCACCCTTCTCTCGTTATACCCCTCATCTCTCCTCTGCACATGTCCAAACCAACGCAATCTCGACTCTCTGACTTGTTTCCAAACCGTCCAACTTGAGCTGACCCTCTAATGTCCTCATTTCTAATCCTCTCTATCTTCGTCACACCCAGTGCAAATCTTAGCATCTTTAACTCTGCCACCTCCAGCTTTGTCTCCTATGCCACCGTCTCCAGCCCATATAACACAGCTGGTCTCACTACCGTCCTGTAGACCTTCCCTTTCACTCTTGCTGATACCCATCTGTCACAAATCACTCCTGACACTTTTCTCCGCCCACTCCACCTTGCCTGCACTCTCTTCTTCACCTCTCTTCCACAATCCCCATTACTCCCAAGTATTTAAACTTCACCTTCGCCAACTCCACTCCCTGTGTCCTCCACATTTCTCTGACCTCCCTCTCATTCATACACATGTATTCTGTCATGGTGGTCCTACTGACCTTCATTTCTGTCCTCTCTAGAACAACTCCCCACCTCTCCAGGGTCTTCTTGAGAATTCAGAATTATCCTGAATCCATTAAGTATGTTTGAAAATGCTCTGTTATATTTCTGTGTAAAACCAAGTAAAGTGGAGTTCCAAGATTTGTTTGAGAAATAGATTTAAGAATCAATGGGAACTTTGGAAGATTTGGACTTGCACTAAAGGGTGGAACCTGATTGGTAGCTCTATTTATTAAAAGTAGTATCTAATGTGATGCACCTATTTTATCATTTTTGTCACGTTGTATCCTTTTACAAATAAAGCGTATGGCTAACAAAGCATTTGCAATCACAAAACTCTCTGGTATCTTATCTAAAATCGCTGAATTATTCTTGGTATACCCCCATTAAATTGTGATATTTTGTGGTTTGTTACAGGGGACGTTGTTAATGTTGGTGACGCACTTTGTGAGATTGAAACGGACAAGGCTGTCGTTACAATGGAGTCCAATGATGATGGTATCCTGGCGAAGATATTGGTGAGTGAAGGCCCTTTGTTGTTTCAGTCGTCATGTTATCCGTGATCGGTTTTTCTTGTCATGTGTACGTAGTATTATTAGTAGTTTGAAACCGATAGAAAATGTAGAAGTAAACACTTGGGCTCCTGCTATACAGACATAATGATTTGTGAACTGTTTTACCACTACATTGTAAACCCTTGAGGTTCTATTAATTTTAAACTTTCACCGGTGCTTCAGTGGAATAGAAAAGACCGAAGCGGAAGACTGTGGGACAACCAAAGTAGAATAATTAGTTGGACAGCAAACACACAGTGAATTCAGATAGTATTCATGACTATCACTTTCAGTACAATTTATCAAGTTGTACATTTCATTTTAACTGGATAAACTTGCCATTTTTACCCATCAATCTACTCTCGATAACCCATAGTGACAAAGTGAAGACATGTTTGCAGAAAGGTGTGCGCATTTATTAAAAATCAAAACGTAAAATCTCTCGTTTGTAGAAGTATTCAGACCCCTAATTCAGTACTTTGCAGAAGTCCCTTTGGCAGCAGTTCGAGTCTCATGTCTTTTTAGTGAGTCTGTAAAACCTTTGCTCACTTGGATTTGAACAGTTTATCCCATTCTTCCTGGCAGATCCTTTCAAGCTCGGTTAGATTGATTGGGAAGCCCCTGTGAACTGCCATCTTCAGGTCTCTCCACAGATGTTCTTCGAGGTTTAACACTAGAATCCCTGAAGCCTATGAAAAAACTCGTAATCCCGGTCCACCTTAAATTCCTTTGCACCTCTCCATGTCAGCGTTTTTTGTTTTGCAAATATGTCGATCAGCACAAGCAGCAAGCAGCCTGCTCAACCCATTACCCATCGACACCACCCCCACTAACGGAGTTGAAATCCTTTACAAACGTCTCCCAGGTCAAGGCTCTTTATCTGGGTGTGAGGTGCCTGGAGTTGTAGATGGTAAATCATTTATCGTCATTTGGAATACATACATTTCATGTCTGTTCCGTGTCCACAACAATCTGTGTAAAATGTAGGATGACCAGCAAATGTGAGGCAAGACATAACTAAAAAAGAATCATTTTTCATGTTTTAGTAATAATTGACAAAATACTGACGTGAAGTGTATAATGTGTGAAGACTGAAGTCCAAATATCAAATAAACACTTTCACAAAAGGTACAAGTATAAGAATATAAACGAAGAAAAAGAAGTTGGCGCAGCGTAAGTCAATGATATGACTGCTTGGGTAAGAACTGCTGACTCGTAATCATTTGAGATAAACACACTTGAGCTCTGAGAATCTTCTTTGTGACTTAACGATATATTATTTATTTACACTCTACATCTCCAGGGACCTCACACCCAGATGAAGAGCCTTGAGCTGGGAGTACTTTTTGCTCGACTTAAGCTGTGTCAGTGGAGTTGATGGGATAGTAGTCTGCTTGCTGCTTGTGCTGATCAACACATTTACAAAACAAAAGGTGCTGAAGAGGCGAGGTGCGAAGGGATTTAAGGTGGCCTGGGATTACTAGTTTATTCGTTGGCTTCAGGGATTCTAGTGTTAAGTTTGGGCTTTGGCCGGGCCACTCAAGGAGATTCAGAGACTTGTCACAAAGCTTGTCCGAGTGTTGTCTTGGCTGTAGGCTTCGGGTCACTGTTGTGCTGAAAGTGAACCTTCGCCACAGACTTTAGGTTTTCTACAAGGTGCTCTTAGTGTTTGGCTACATTCATCCTTTCCTTGTGAAAAAAATGACATTGTAAATAATAATAATAATAATAATAATAAGTTACATTTATTGAGTGCCTTTCACAAACCAAAGGTCGCTTTACATACAGAGTAAAAAAAAATTACACAGATGACAAAAGTTCGTAGAAGAGGAATGTTTTCAGTTGAGATTTTAAAGTGCAGAAAGAGGAGCAATCTCAGAGAGACTGAGGAAGAAGAGGGGCCATAACACTGAAGAGTCTGGTGCGTGGGACAGTAAGAAGATGACTTTGTAAGGACCTGATAGAGCGACAAGGAGTGTAAGGAGCTGAGTGAGGTAGAGGGGGGCAAAGGTTATGTAGGGCTTTGAAGGTGAGAAGCAGAATCTTGAATTTAATCTTTGATGGAACCAGTAACGAGTGAAGCTGGGAGAGAAGAGTTGAGATGAGAGCAAAACACTTTGTGTGGCTGCGGAGTTCTGAATGTCCTGTAGCTTCTGTATAGTTTTTGCAGGGAGGCCAATGAAGAGGGAATTACAATCATCAATACGAGACATTACTGTAGTGGGCTGGCGTCCTGCCCGGGGTTTGTTTCTTGCCTTGCGCCCTGTGATTGGCCCCAGCAGACCCCTGTGACCCTGTAGTTAGGGTATAGCGGGTTGGATGATGGATGGATGGATGGATGGAATATGAGACACCATGAAACAATGAACCAGAGTTTGAGCTTCATTAAAGGACAGAAATGGACAGAGGCAGGCAGTGTGACGGAGGTGATAGAAGGAAATTTTGGAAAGAGACCCAATGTGTAGATCAAATTTAAGTGATGAATCAAACAAAACACCAAGATTTCTGACAACAGGAGCAAGATTGACAAGTGGACCATCAACAGAAACAGAGAAACTGGATGCCTTAGAAAGTTGAGAGTTTGGGCCTACCAGTAACACTTCAGTTTAAAAGGTGTTAAGTTTAAGAAAGTGATTTCCCATCCATAGTTTATTATCAGTGATGCAGTCAGTGAGTTTGTCCTAAGATATAACTGTCTGAAGTTAAGGCCATGTCTGTGAATAATGTGACCCAAAGAAAGGATATAAAGTAGAAAGAGTAATGGCCCAAGGACTGAACCCTTAGGGACACCATGCAACACAGGTGAGGAGAAGGATTTCTATCGGCCAAGTGGGACAAACTGTTGCCTTTTAGAGAGATCTAAAGTGAGCCATTGAAGGGCTAAGCCAGAGATGCTTACAGCAGAGAGACGTGACAGGAGGATTATATGAAAGAAAGAAAAATTTGTCCTCAACTATGACCTCTTTGAATCGCTTATATATATTTCTCTTCTGGTTCATCCTGCTTCCACTTCAAAACCGGTCCCGCCCACACGCAGCCGACACGGCATTTCTCGATTCCTATTCGTCCTCTTCCAAACCCTTCCCCACGCTGCCTGCTGCCTCCCATACACCTTGCTATTTTCGTTATACTGCGACGGTTGTTTCCTAAGCCTTTCTCATAAAATGAACGACAGTATCTTCTCTGTCAATGGGTTTTTGTACAACGTCTTCTCTATTCTGGGATCCGGCAACAGCCTGTTCCTATCAGTGGGTTATTTCTTGACACAAACAGTTGACGAAGGCAATGCACTCTCACTACGACACAGGGCATTAGATTTCGTTGCATCACATTGGGACAGATTTGGAGACGTTCTTCCTGTTGTTCTTTCCAACGCAAGTCGAGTTATCACAACAAATCAGGAGTACTATCAATACATGGCAACATCTGGAGTTCTTTCTTCTTGATTTCTGAATTCCTTTCTCACCGTTTTCCGTTCCTATTCTTACACCGCCGAATGCTACGGCGGCGGCGGCTAGTATAAAGTAATTTAACTCATAAAATCAGGCAGCATGAAGCTTGTTTATGTGTCTTTAATTTCTCTTTCGTGAAGAGGGAGCACCACATCACAGCTGTCTGCTAAGGGATGGGCCCTGAGCTGAGCTTGCCACAGAATGGTCACAGAACAGAGACGGAGAATCATTCTTATAGATAAGTGAATGTGCATAACTGTTCTGAATGAATGCTTACTTACTCTGGTTGGTTCACTACGTTCTATACACGCGGATTGTTTCATTGGCTTCCATGCCCAAATAAAAGTCTCATTTCTACTACATTCTTGTCCTTCAATATCTTTCAAACTCATCTCTTATTCTTTTATGAAAAATTGTTTACATGACAACTGGCAGGTCTTCCTGGGTATGTGAATAAAACACGACATCAGCTTGTGTCGTGAACCATGTCCTGTATTTGTCTATATATGTATATGTAGAAACTATTGAAATCGTCAGAAAAAATTTTGAAATGTAGAGATGTCGTGCTTGCATTGCTTGTGCATTAGCAGCTAAACGACTTTGTCTTTCTTCTGAGGTTTTGTTTTTCCGATGTGCTGACCTCGCTTGTGTATTAGTGGCAGGAAGAAAAGTATAAAGGATACCGTTTAGCCTTCATGCTCACCTCGCTTCTGTAATAGTGACTAAGCGAGTGACTCTTCGGAGGTTTTGATTTGCTGATGTGCTGGCCTCGCTTCTGTATTAGCTGCTAAGCGAGTGACTCTTTGGATGTTTCGTTTAGCCTTCGTGCTCGCCTCGCTTTTATATTAGCGGCTAAGCGAGTGACTCTTCGGAGGTTTCATTTTGCCGATGTGCTTGCCTTGCTTCTGTATTAGCGGCTAAGCGAGTGACTCCTTCTTTGGTGGTTTCGTTTTGCCGATGTGCTCGCCTCTCTTCTGTATCCTCGGAGGTGAACCCTTACCCCGACTCCACCTCTAACTTCCGGGCTGGACTGACAGACACACACACTTCCACGTGTAGACGTTTATATATAAGATGTGTGTATATGTATATATTTATATAAAATATATGATACAAGAGGTTCACAAACTTTAAAACGTGACTGTATGTATGATAAACCATAGCGTGCCATTTTTGAGATTAAACGTTTATTTTTTTTTCTGTGTTACGAGGGAACTATCTGATCAGGAACACCAACATTGTTTGTTCTGTGTGCCACCGTGACGATGCGATTATAATCATGAATAAGGACTACAAAAGGGTGTGTAAATTGGCACAAAGAGTACTGCCTTTGTTTCTGTGACTTTAAACTTTATTTCTTATTGAACTTTCTTCTCTTCAGTCTGGTTGCCATCTGTGTGGAACTCCTGCCAGACAAAATCTGACTAAATTATAGGCTTCAGCTTTTTTTTTTTTTTTTTATTTTCTTTTTTCAATGATGAATTATTTGGGGAGTGCTGGTGTGGTGTGTTCTTTTATGTGCAAATTATTGACTGATACGAGGAAAGTCTAATCTTGCATCCAAAACCACATGTTTAACTAACTAGCCAGAACAAAGTGTGTCAAACTACATAAGACATAACATAATTTATAATTGGGAACAACATTTCTTATGTACTGGGGGTCTGGGGGAAATTTTAGATTTAGATTTTAACAATATCTGTAATATTAATGGAGAAAGCTTTTTTTCAAATTGCCACAGTGTTTCAGCAGGAGATATTAGTCACCGTATGAGCCACTGGAGCAGCGGTGAGTAGTTTCCATGGAAACAGGACCCCCACAAAGTGTTCAGGAGAGTCAAGATTTTGGTTAGTTTTTGATTTGAGTGTCAGATTATTGTATGTCAGACATGTTTTTCTAATCTAATGATTAACGTTAAATTTTTGTGATCAGTTTTAAAGACATAAATAAATGTAAGACTGTAAAAACAATTAGAACTGATTGTAAAAACAAAATGAGGATAAAGAAACCCACCAGCACTGTCAGCAGCAGTGAAGAAAAACAAGTGGTGTGCTGCAGCATCCTAACCAGACATGGTGAAGGGGGTACTTGGGGGTCCACATTAATGAAAGGTTGGACTGGTCTTGTGGAGGAGCTAAAAAAGACACGCCAGAGCAGACTCTCTTATGGTGGGGAGTGACATCCTTCACATCTTCTACAACTCTGTGATGGCCAGTGTGGTGTTCTGGGCTGGTAACATCACTTCAAGAAAGGACCACCGAATCAACAAGCTCATTAAAGTCAAACTCGACCATATATAGGGTGGTCCAGATCTAATTATTCAATTTTCCTCACGCTATAACTTATTAAGTTTATTACATAGAAAATCACCTGAAAAATCCCGGATCATTGAGAAGTGTGAGAACTGATGACATGAAGAATCATCTTTGCGCCGAACTGGAAGCGTCCCCGCATAAATCAAAGTCATCCAGACCATCTGGATCTGCATAATTAGATCTGGACCACCCTGTACAAGTATACAGATAGACGAAATTGCGAAGTTCAGAATCCATAGTGTAACAACATGAAGTGCAAATAATAAATTAAAAATAGAATTAAAATAAAAATTTAAAATTAAAACACAAACAAGACAAGACAAAATAGTAGCAGCAATCTAGATATATAAATATAATTAATAGATATGTAATATAATAAATAAATTAAATAAATAAATAATAGATATAGATAATGCAGAAGTGATCAGTGTATGATAACAGTTGTTTAAGATGTGTAAACAATGACAGGTCAGAATGTTTCACAGCAGAAGGATATCAAGTGTCAAAATCCTTAAAGGTCAGTATGAGACTTTCAGTTCTTCTCTACCTGCACACTCGTCTTTACAGGTCAGTGTCTTGATGTATAAAAGTTCAGTTTTTAGAGGTGGTTGAGGCAGTGTGGAAGATCCCAGGGGGCAGCATGGTGTTAAGGAGTCTGACAGCTCGGGGGTAAAACCTTTCCTGCAGCCTGGCAGATCTGGCTCTGATGCTGCAGTATCTTCTTTTGGATGGCAGAAGTGTGAAAAGTCCATATGAGGGGTGTAAGGGGGTCCTGCACAATGCTGCAGGCCTTGCGGACACTGCGTTTGTAAAATATGTCCTGTAATGAAGGGAGAGGCACCCCAGTAATGTTCTCTGCTGTCTTCACTATACATTTGCGGTCGAATTGAATGTTAAATTTGCCATACCAGACAGTGATGCAGCTGGTCAGAACACTCTCAATGGTGCCTTCTGTAGAACATGGTGAGGATGAAAGGGGGAAGACTTGCACGCTTCAGCCGCCTCAGGAAGTGTAGCCTCTGCTGGGCTTTCTTGATTAGTGATGAGGTGTTATGTGTTCACATAAGTTCTTCAGTTATGTGCACACCGAGGAACTTGGTATTCTTGACAGTCTCCACATCTAAACCGTTGATGCTGAGTGGGATGTGGGCAGGATGTGATTTTCTGAAGTCAAATGAACGGGTGCAGTTAGGGGACAGGCTGCGGACACCCTGGAGATTGTAGCCAAGGAGAGAATTAAAGCAAAATCTAGTGTCGTTATGAACAATGCTGCACATTCCCTCTGTGACACAACAACACTAAGAACTTTTAGACAACTAATCATTCAACAGAAGTGTGTCAAGAAATGTGACTGGTAGGGGGGCTCCTTTATAAGAACATCAATATGTCTGTTATCTATCTGTCTATCTGTCTGTCTGTCTGTCTGTCTGTCTGATAGTGCCTTTCACATCTGTCTGTGTGTCCATTCATAATATAGTGCCTTTCAAATCTGTCTCTCTGTCTATAATATAGTGACTTTCTTTTCTGTCTCTAATATAGTACTTTTCACATCTATCTATAATATAGTGCCTTTCACATCTGTTCGTCTGTCTGTCTATTTACAACAGATATAAGAGCTGCCATCTCCAGGCTATATTCCATTTCAGCTCCTGGCACAGCTTTATCTGTTCTCTGTGCCATATCTACTTTTTCATATTTTTGTGTGGCCTCTGTAGGGCACCTGGCCTACCATATCTTCAGGACCAGATAATCTAAAAAGTGATAAAATCACTTTTGTATCAAGGTATTCTTATGCCCTTTACTCATCCTCATCCTGATCATCATCTACTTGCACCAAATACAGAACACCACACCTCTTATATTTAAAGAGATGATTTCTGAGGTAGTCTCCTTCTCACAAAGTAAAGCTTGTATACTTTACTACTGAGAATCTTCATCAATGACCACATTAATCCAATTAAAATCACTTGACCTCGTTAATTTTCCAGTCATTTCAATATTTCCAATCCTGATAGCCCTCATTAAAACCCCTCATGGGAAAACAATGGATGTGAAGGCAAAATCTTCAAAGCTAATTAAAACATCTGAACCCAGCTAAAACGCCATTACTGATTTAAAAAGGCTTTAAGTTACAATGAACACAAATGCCTTGATCAGTGTTGTGTGTTACTAAAACCGTTATAATTCAAATGAAAACACTTTTTAAAAAGATTTGTTTTAATACAGTTTCATTAATGGTGAATTAGTTGAATATTCGGGTCCCTGGAGACCTTTGTCTGTTTTATAAGATGCACTTCTTTCACTGGAGCTTATTTGTTTTGTTTGAGTGTTTGCCAATTTATCCTTTTTTGTTTTTCTTGGCACATACTATGTTTGGCCCACATGTGGTGCCACATGAGATGTTGGGCATCAAACTAAAAGAAGTGGGAGTTCAGGGTGATGTTTTTAGAAGGGTGCAGAATTGGCTCAGACACAGGAAGCAGAGGGTGATGGTGTGAGGATCCTCATCAGAACTGGCCGATGTTAAGAGTGGTGACCAGCAGGGGGCAGGGCAGGGGCGGCTGATATTTTTAATAAATATAAATTATTTGGAAAAGGAGATTAAGAGGAGACCTGACAAGTGTTTAAAATTATGAAGGTAATTAGTCCAGTGGATTGAGATGGCGAATTTAGAATGAGTTCATTAAGAACACGGGGACACAGTTGGAAACTTGTGATGGGGAAATTTCGCACAAACATTAGGAAGTTTTTCTTTACACAAAGAATGACAGACACTTGGAATAAGTAGGGTGGTGGACAGGAAGACTTTAGTGACCTTCGAAACTCGACTTGATGCTATTTTAGAAGAATTAAGTGGATAGATATCTGGATGAGATGGTGAGACAGCTTAGCTATTAGGCTTGATGGACTGAATGGCCTCCTCTCCTTTGTCAAATTTCTTATGTTTCTCACGGTAGTACTGGGAAGGTTCATTGAGCTGAATGGCCTGTTCTTGTCTACATTGTTCTAATGTACAGTATTCCCAAGTCTTTTCTTTTAAATAAATTGTAATCTCCATCCATCCCTTATCTAACCCGCTATATCCTAACTACAGGGTCACGGGGATCTGCTGGAGCCAATCCCAGCCAACCCAGAGTGCAAGGCAGGAAACAAACCCCGGATAGGGCGCCAGCCCACCGAAGGGGACACACACCCACACACCAAGCACATGCCAGGGACAATTTAGGATCGCCAATCCACCTAACCTGCATGTCTTTGGACTGTGGGAGGAAACCGGAGCGCCCGGAGGAAACCCACGCAGACACGGGGAGAACATGCAAACTCCACGCAGGGAGGACCCGAAATTGTAATCTAGTATAAAAAAATATGTTTAGCGCTAGAAGGGCAGTGGAACTGTTGTAACAAAAAAAATATTGGGATGAGACATAATTTCAAGTCCCGTTAGACGAGACTTTGTGCCAAGCGATGAATTGACAACCTAACAGGTTGTCAAACCGTAGAAGATGAAAAGACAGAGTAGAAGACAAAGTAGAACATCGTTAAGAGGTTCAAAAGCATTGGTGCGATGCACATGCAGAGCAGGTTAGACATTATGAAAGTACTAAAATTTGAAAGTGTCAATAACTGATTGTAAAGATCACATTAGCGTTAACAAACGGAAATTATTACTTGGTAAAATAACAGAACAGCGAAAAGAGATTGAATATATGGACGTAGATGATATAGAAGTATATAGATATTGTTGGGCTTTAAAGTTTAAGTCAGAGACTTGTAGATCATCTAATTCGTGTTGCCATCAGAGAAAAGTAGTGTTTCTACCCAGTGAAGAGGCGTATCCGCGAGAATTAAAAGATTTGTTGTTTGGTGAAAGTGTAATCCACAAATACTACAGGCAAAATATCAAATCTATACTGTATATATAAAAAAGTCAATGTGTGTATGTATGTATGTATGTTCCAGCATCACTTCTGAACGGCAGGTGCGTTTTTCATGAAACTTGGTACACATGTTCCTTAATGGTCATCTAAAAATACTGTAGGGTGAAATCAACCCTGACCGTTAGATCAGAGGAAGGGGGTGGGTTATGTATAGATACAGTGGCTTGCAAAAGTATTCGGCCCCCTTGAACTGTTCCACATTTTGTCACATTACAGCCACAAACATGAATCAATTTTATTGGAATTCCACGTGAAAGACCAATACAAAGTGGTGTACACGTGAGAAGTGGAACGAAAATCATACATGATTCCAAACATTTTTTACAAATAAATAACTGAAAAGTGGAGTGTGCATAATTATTCAGCCCCCTGAGTCAATACTTTGTAGAACCACCTTTTGCTGCAATTATAGCTGCCAGTCTTTTAGGGTATGTCTCTACCAGCTTTGCACATCTAGAGACTGAAATCCTTGCCCATTCTTCTTTGCAAAACAGCTCCAGCTCAGTCAGATTAGATGGACAGCGTTTGTGAACAGCAGTTTTCAGATCTTGCCACAGATTCTCGATTGGATTTAGATCTGGACTTTGACTGGGCCATTCTAACACATGGATATGTTTTGTTTTAAACCATTCCATTGTTGCCCTGGCTTTATGTTTAGGGTCGTTGTCCTGCTGGAAGGTGAACCTCCGCCCCAGTCTCAAGTCTTTTGCAGACTCCAAGAGGTTTTCTTCCAAGATTGCCCTGTATTAGGCTCCATCTATCTTCCCATCAACTCTGACCAGCTTCCCTGTCCCTGCTGAAGAGAAGCACTCCCAGAGCATGATGCTGCCACCACCATATTTGACAGTGGGGATGGTGTGTTCAGAGTGATGTGCAGTGTTAGTTTTCCGCCACACATAGCGTTTTGCATTTTGGCCAAAAAGTTCCATTTTGGTCTCATCTGACCAGAGCACCTTCTTCCACATGTTTGCTGTGTCCCCCACATGGCTTGTGGCAAACTGCAAACGGGACTTCTTATGGTTTTCTGTTAACAATGGCTTTCTTCTTGCCACTCTTCCATAAAGACCAACTTTGTGCAGTGCACGACTAATAGTTGTCCTATGGACAGATTCCCCCACCTGAGCTGTAGATCTCTGCAGCTCGTCCAGAGTCACCATGGGCCTCTTGGCTGCATTTCTGATCAGCGCTCTCCTTGTTCGGCCTGTGAGTTTAGGTGGACGGCCTTGTCTTGGTAGGTTTACAGTTGTGCTATACTCCTTCCATTTCTGAATGATCGCTTGAACAGTGCTCCGTGGGATGTTCAAGGCTTTGGAAATCTTTTTGTAGCCTAAGCCTGCTTTAAATTTCTCAATAACTTTATCCCTGACCTGTCTGGTGTGTTCTTTGGACTTCATGGTGTTGTTGCTCCCAATATTCTCTTAGACAACCTCTGAGGCCGTCACAGAGCAGCTGTATTTGTACTGACATTAGATTACACACAGGTGCACTCGATTTAGTCATTAGCACTCATCAGGCAATGTCTATGGGCAACTGACTGCACTCAGACCAAAGGGGGCTGAATAATTACGCACACCCCACTTTGCAGTTATTTATTTGTAAAAAATGTTTGGAATCATGTATGATTTTCGTTCCACTTCTCAAGTGTACACCACTTTGTATTGGTCTTTCACGTGGAATTCCAATGAAATTGATTCATGTTTGTGGCTGTAATGTGACAAAATGTGGAAAAGTTCAAGGGGGCCGAATACTTTTTCAAGCCACTGTACATGTTATCATCCAGTTGACACTCCGAATGACCACCAGAGGGCATAATGGAGGTGACTGCCAGCATTCTTTATGTTTGAGCACCACCGTGCTCCTGTTGCTTTTGAAATTAAATAGAGTTCTACGCGTACAAGTGTGTGTGTGTGTGTGCGTGTGTGTGTGTGTCTATTTGTCTGTCTGGCCAGGAAGTGAGATGTAGAGTCAGGGTGAGGGCTCCAGCTTTGAGGATACGCAAGCGAGGCCAACACACTGGCAAAAGGAAACCTCCTAAGAAAGACAGTTGCTTAGCTGCTAATATACAAATGATGCGAGCACTTTCGGCAACACGAGCAGAGAGATGCCCAGAATAGTTCTGACAATTTCAATATTTTGTAGGATCACACGGGCTTACACAGTTAGTATATAGCAGGTGACTGCCAGCATTCTTTATGTTTGAGCCCCACTGCACCCCTGTTGCTATTCAAATTAAATAGAGTTGGCCAGTTCCAAGTGTCAACTGGATGATAACATACATACAAGTCTGCAAAACAAGCACATTAGTGAGTCTTTATTGTTTAATTTATTTTTATTTTTAAAGTTGTGTTTTTTTTAATTATGTTTTTCTCATACAATAAAAAAAAACACTTTATTTTCCTTCCAGGCAGTGCTGGGTATTTCAGCTAGTCTACAATAATCTGTTCACGTTTGCATCATTTAATGCTCAAAACATAGATCTACACAATTCAGGACCATACGCAATGAGAATCTGTGGTCCCACAACAAAGAAATCTACGATGAGTTTAATTTCAAAGAAACCACAATTCGGTCAGGTTTATATTTATGATCATGGAGAAGCGATGCAACATAGAATCAAAAGAGTTAAACGATCAGATGTATTAGAAATTCTGCCGCCAATAATTGATTCAAATCCATACATCCAAAAATATCGTACTTTACACGAAATTTATCTGAAAAACACGGACAAAGAAGTTTTCTTGGATTTCTATATGAATCCGAAAAATCACGCTCGTATATATAATAAACTAACATGTGACAAATTGTCATCGATAATAACTTTGAAAGACGGAGATATCAAAGACAGAGTTGATATTCGTGTTTATCCAAAAGCACAACACGATTCATTACAATCGGCAGATCTGGGAAATGATGATTTGGGGTGTTGGCAAGCGAAGCGAGCAGGTGGCAGAGCCCCCTAGTGTGTGTTG
>JANRMT010062852.1:13382080-13427201 GCA_026402145.1 Polypterus bichir lapradei
TACAAACGCTGTATAGCTTAAAGTGCTTTACAACAAGTCAACGAAGTAAAAGAAAACCAAATTAAATTTAGATAAGAGTCAAAATGAATAAATAGTATACAGAAGATAAATAAATTATGCACACTTGCATTAAAAAGATAATTAAGAGAAGTAGAGTCCCATAAAAGAACAAGAAATGTATAAGTTTCTAAATGACTGTCCAATAATGACGTCAGATGTCCAGGGTAGACAAAAAACATCCAAAAAAAAAATACTTCAGTTAATTTGGGAAAATATCGGCAGGTGATTTGGGGGCAAAAGACCACCTAGCCCCCACTGGGTCTTCTACTCAACGTAAATGCTCATAAGTAGTTCTTTTTAGGCTTCTCCTTAGTTGATTTTGTCACAAGTTGGAGTATCCGCTTGCATTCAGATGTTACAGGTGGCTGCATGGGACTTTGATCAGCGGATGGTGGCGCAGAATGCCACCACAGAAAGAACGGTAAAGAAAACGGTAGAAATGTAAAGAATATCAAGGATCACAGGCTCATTGAAGAGCACGATGATACTGTGCCTATCTAGTTTATTCAGAGTAGACCTAAACTGAAGCTTTGAAAAAGCAAAATTTTAAAAAAATTCAAGGATTTTTGTAAAATGTTCCAAAGTTCTTAGCCTGGAATATCTCAGTTGGTAAAATTTTGGTCCATAACTGCAAAATGCCACCTCAAAATCTTATTTTAGGGTTGCCTCTTAGAATAATAAGCAGACCACCAGTAGAAGATCTCAGGTTGTCACTTGGAATGAAGGGGAACAGGCACTTCCAAGATATAGGAAGGCTGTATACACCCTTAGTAGTATCGATTCTAAAGGACCGAAGACAAAAGGTGAACATGAGAAGAGAGATCAGACGTTTAGGTATTTCAGTCTCGATATGTTAAACAGCGTAGAACAGAGGACATTCTGTATCAAACCACCCAGTTATCTAAGTGAACAAAAGTATTGGAAGACAATGTTTTCAAGTCAAAAGTACTTCATACAGTAGAACCTCTGGTCACGAACGTTTATGAACACGTACAAATCAGGTTACGATCAAGAAGTTTGCCAAAATTTTGCATCTGTTCACGACCACACGCTCTGGTGGCGAATAAAAACACTGGCGGCCAGTTACCCTACGCTCGTTCGTACGCGCCAATGATTTCCCATTCTCAAAGGAGTTACCACGTTAACCAAGCAGAGGCCTCAAGTGCTGGAAGAGGTGGAAAACCTGTTGCTAGTGTGGTTGAACGAGAAGCGCCTTGCAGTGGATAGCGTAAGCGAGGCGATCGTATGCGAGAAAGCCAGGAAGATTCATGGTGATTTTCTTCATGTGGCGAAGGTGAGGCATTTAAAGCCAGTAGAGGAAAAGTTTTGCAAGAGAAGTGGCATTTAATTTTTTTTTTCCCTGTGCTTAAAACTCATAAAAAAAGTGTTTACAGCGAGCGGTTTGTAAGGGTCTAGCGCAAACTCTTACAGTATTAGTTCATGGTTTTCTCAGTGTTATTCAATGTTTTTACATTTAGTTTACTATTACACTGTGTATAATATAATTAATTATTGTTGTGCTTAAAAAACTTTAATAAAATATATATTTACATACAGTTCGTACGGTCTGAAGTGGATTCATTGTATTTACATGCAGCCCTATGGGGAAATTACGTTCGGGTCGTGACCAAATTGGTTTGCATCCAGAGTTTTGGAACGAATTACGGTCGTGACCTTAGGTACCACTGTATTTGGTTGTATATTCCTTGCTCGCTCAAAATAACTGCCTCGAGCCTACGACCCTCAGATTTCTTGTTGCTTTACTTGTTCTGCCCTTCCTGGCTTTTACCATAGCATCTTTTGGTTGTTGCCGATGTTTTGTGAGGTTTCTTCCTTCAGTCTTCATTTCAGGAGGTGACTTGCCCGTTCACTGGGATCTGCTGGTTGACTTTGCCAGTACAAAACTTTCCATTATTTCCCCAGATGAAGTCCTCTGTTGAGGTGGCATCACTGTCTTGCTGCACAACAACAACAACATTTATTTCTATAGCACATTTTCATACAAAAAAGTAGCTCAAAGTGCTTTACATACTGAAGAAAAGAAAAATAAAAGACAAAATAAGAAATTAAAATAAGACATTAGTTAACATAGAAAAGGAGTAAGGTCCGATGGCCAGGGTGGACAGAAAAAACAAAAAAAAAAACTCCAGACGGCTGGAGAAAAAAAAATAAAATCTGCAGGGGTTCCAGGCCACGAGACCACCCAGTCCCCTCTGGGCATTCTACCTAACATAAATGAAACAGTCCTCTTTGTAGTTAGGGTTCTCACGGAGTCACTTGATGTTGATGGTCATACAGACTTCTGGCTTTTAATCCATCCATCATTGTTGGAACATCACGGTGCTTTGAGTAGATGGTGATGGCGCAAGCCGGATACCGGAAAAGGAAACAGAAGAGAGAGTAGGGGTCAGTACAGATTTTAGAGCCACCATGAATAGTTATTATAATGAGTTGGAGATATAGAGTATTTTAATTACAGTGAAGTTATGAAAAGGCCATGTTAAAGTAATGAGTTTTCAGCAGTGTCTTAAAGAGCTCCACCGTATCAGCCTGGTGAATTCCTATTGGCAGGCTATTCCATATTTTAGGTGCATAACAGCAGAAGGCCGTCCGCCTCACCACTTCTTTTAAATTTTGCTCTTGGAATTCTAAGCAGACCCTCATTTGAGGATCTGAGGTTACAATTTGGAATATAAGATGTCAGACGCTCCGATATATAAGATGGGGTGAGATTATTTAAGGCTTTATAAGCCATAAGCAGAATTTTAAAGTCAATCCTGAATGACACAGGTAACCAGTGTAGTGACATCAAAACTAGAGAGACGTGCTCGGATTTTCTTTTCCTAGTTAGGATTCTAGCAGCTGCATTCTGCACTAGCTGCAAACGATTTATGTCTTTTTTTGGGTAATAAAGTTCCTCCCGATTACCGTATATATTCGCGTAGACCTTGTGCTGATCTAACACATTTACAAAACAAAAGACGCTGATGACGAGGTGCAAGGGAAGGTGGCCCACGATTACGACTTTTTTTTGTAGGCTTCAACAACAACAGCAACATTTATTTATATAGCACATTTTCATGCAAAAAGTAGCTCAAAGTGCTTTACATACTGAAGAAAAGAAAAATAAAAGACAAAATAAAGAAATTAAAATAAGACAACATTAGTTAACATAGAAAAGGAGTAAGGTCCGATGGCCAGGGAGGACAGAAAAAACTCCAGACAGCAGGAGAAAAAAAATAAAATCTGCAGGGGTTCCAGGCCACGGTACTGCCCAGTCCCCTCTGGGCATTCTACCTAACATAAATGAAATAGTCCTCTTTGTAGTTAGGGTTCTCACGTTCAGGGATTCTAGTGTTAAGATCCAGTGCCATCTCTGTTATTGATCACAGCGCATCTGCTCTACGGTTTTACTGCAGTCTCTCACAATGACAGCAGACATCAAGAAGAGAATGGAATGCTAACTATTGGAAATTCTGCATTTGTTTTAAATGTGTCGCCAATGTCCGTTCTCTAGGCTTGTTTGTAAGTCAACACAGAATTTGGAGAAAATTCAGACTCTAGACCACCCAGCTTGGAATCATGCCAAGGCTTGCTCTTATCTCAGAGCCCCATCTGCCAATCCCCCCCCCCCCCTTTTTTTTTTTTTTTAAATGGGACTCTAGTATTATCTCATTCCAACCTTCTTTTGGTCATTGTCTAAGTAGTTAGTGGCCATAAATCAGCAATGATATGTAGACAATATTTCACTTGTACAAGATAATAACACGGTCTGAGTGTAAGTTGAATTGTTTTGTTTCCTTGTCTTACTTTCCCATCCTCACAGCTCCATCACAGTAAGATGGGGAGAGAATAGAAGCTAACATTAACTGGGGCGGGGATGCCAGTGCTTCATGTCTTCTCTGTTTCTGAGCTGTCCTCTCATCCTATAGTAGGCAGGGCAGACTGGGCCTCAGCTGCAATGCTGGGTAACCATAGATGTTCACCTGTCTAATGCAAGTGCACTGGGGTGGGCCAATGTCTCGGTCCCCCCACCCCACCACGAAAAAAGAAGAACCCACAATTGTGTCTGAAATAACATGAAACTGTCAAAAGTAATTGGCACCCATTGCGGTTTATTCCATATTCAACAAGAATTAGAATTTGCTTTAGAGTTTTGATTCAAGAGCATATTTCAAATCAGAAGACAAATCAAGAAGACATGGACAAAAATGATGGGACCCTTCACCTCCTGTTTTGTTGTACAACCTTTAGAGTTTGCAATTCCTGGAGCTCTCCATGAGATGTCTGCACCTGTCCACAGGTCGTTCTGCCCACTCGTCCTGAGCAAACTGCTCCAGCAGTGTCAGGTTTGAAGGTGGAGGTCTCCTCCAGACTGCATGTTTCAGTTCTTTCCAAAGATGTTCGGTGGGACTCAAATCGGGGCTCACAGAAGGCCCCTTCAGAATAGTCCAATGTTTTGTTCTTCACCCTTCTTGGTTGTTTTTAGCTGTATGTTTTGACTCATTATACTGTTGCGGGGATTTGGGGTCCAGGGGTCCATGACCTGCAACTGAGACAATTTTCTGATACTGGGCAGTACATTTCGCTCAAGAATGTCTTGACGGATCTTGATTTCATTGTTCCCTGCAAAGACTCAATGCCCCCCATGCCATATGCAGCAAAGCAGCCCCAAAACATAAGTGAGCCTCCTCCATGTTTCACAGTAGCTATGGTGTTGTTTTCTTTGAAAGCTTCATTTTATTGTTTATGGACATGGAGGTGATGTGACCTGCCAGAAACCTGCAGTTTTGTCTCATCTGTCCATCTGTGACTTGTCAATATGCATTTTAACAAATTCCAGTCCAGCTGTTTTACAGTCGAGTTCTCCTGGGTCGTCTTCCATTGAGTCCATTGTCACTCAGATGCAGTGATCAGACACTGATGGACCTCAATCTTGCCATTCAGCTTGGATTTCTTTAAAAGTTGTCCTTGGCTTTTTGTCTACCATTCTCGTTCTCCTTCTTCCCATTCTAGGGTCGATTTTCCTCTGGTGGTTTGGCTGCAGTCCCATGGATCTTCAGTCAGTCAGTCAGTCAGTCAGTCATTTTCCAACCCACTATATCCTAACTACAGTGTCACGGGGGTCTGCTGGAGCCAATCCCAGCCAGCACAGGGTGCAAGGCAGGAACAAATCCTTGGGCAGGGTGCCAGCCCACAGTAGGGCACAAACACACACTAGGGAAAAATTTAGGATCGCCAATACACCTACAGTTGTGCTTGAAAGTTTTCATTCAAACCCTTTTTTTTTTTTTTTTAATGAGTGCCCTGTTTGTGCTGCGAATTAACGTCTTGTGAATTCATTTTAATTGAATTGCTTTTTAAAGATTTGTTCCTCTTCATCGCTTCATTTCTTTCCTTAAATGGTACCCAAACAGAAATGAAATGTGAAGTTAGGGAGCCAACAGAAGACCAACTAAGTCAGGGTCTCAAACGCCAACCAATTTCACTCCAACCAGCTGCTTAATGAGGTGCCGAGTCTTGTTGTTAATTAAACCCGCTCTTTAATTTCATGGCTTGTTGCTGCTCTTATTGTGTAATAGCTGACGTTTCTGAAATTGTTGATTTTCTCTTTTCTTAGAGTTCTGTTCAAATGTTTTGTGGAGGTGAACAGATCGACATTCCTGAGGCCTTCATCTTTCTTTATTTTCAGATATTTTATGATGGACAGCAGTTGTTTTTGGCTCATTTTATATCTCACTATTGTTTGGCTGCTAATTAAGGAAAAAGAAACAATCAAGGGATCTGAGTCTTCAAGAGCAAGACAATTAAAATTAGTTGAAATTAGTTGAAAGTTAATTAGCAAAAACAGGTCACCCATTAAGAAAAGGGTTAGAATGAAAACCTACAGCAGCCATGGTGATCCTCCAGGACCGGAGTTGGCAACCCCTGCTCCAAGGGCACCCTGATGAATTTCCTGCAGCACTTCCGGGTGTGGTGGCAGTGCTGCATGGGCAACAAGAAGCACTCCAGGTGCATTCAGCTCCTCTTCCGGTAGTACTTCCTGGCGTGGCGGAAGTGCTGCAGTCCATGGCTCCAGGAATGATCTGGGCAACCCCTGGCGGGAGGCCACAACTAGAGAGTCCATTCCCGGACATTTCCCATTCCCACATTCCCGGGAATGAAACTGCTGGAATTCCCAGCTGAAACGTGAATGGCCAAGCTGGTATATATAGCGTGTCAAAGTGTAAAAATCAATCATTTATAGTTGAAAATAATTAAGTGGCACGGTTTTTTGACCCTCTGATGACTGTGCCGCCTACTTCAGTGGAGGCAGAGTGTGCTTTCTCAGCAGCTGGCGTACTCTGCACGAAGGTGTGCTCTCGCCTGGACGACTGCACACTCGAGATGTTGTGCTTTCTACGCTCTTACTAACTCAACTAACTAGATACATGTACTTATATGACAGCATGAACTGCTTGTAGTTAAGCTTAGTCTTTTATCGGTGTCAATATATTGCAGTAGTTTTATTAAAAATAAGTGTCGCTCATTCTAAAACCGTTCACATGTGAGATGCCCATGCACTGTGTCATTCCCAGGAATGACATGGAGGATTCCCAAATTCCTGGGAATGGATAAACCTGTCCGGAAATGGATTCCCTAGCCACAAGCCCCAACAGGGTTGAGCTTCCAGGCTCCATTCCCGTGGCCCCAAGGGGCTGCCCTCTTCCATCCTGGGGAAGATTACGCCTCTCTACCGGTCCTTCCGTTCTCCAGGCGTCCCGGCTGGGCAAGGGTCCCAGTCATCCACCGCAGTGTGTATGTAAACACGATAACTTGAGTGCGCTTTCACTTCGGTCAACCAAATTGTGCATACAAGTATTATGTACAAAATGTAGGTTTCTATCTACTGTTGGGCTGTTCCCGCTAACCGGAGTTGTTACTTTACCTTTTATTCATGCAGCTGCAGAGTCCGATTTATTCAACTTTCCTTTTATAATCATTTATAATAATCATCATCTTGTGCCTTACTCCTCCAATATCCAGCCCGAGGGGACACCACTCCCGATTATTTTAAACTTAGTAGACCACGGTGGTGACTGCATTTGATGTGATGATATCGTGGTGGCAGAAGAGGCGAATGCCACTGGCAGATCTTGTTTGTTTCTTTAATCTGCCACCACACATCATAGGGCTTGCAGGCCTTCTAGCAGATGCTGTCTTCCATGGGAAGTCTTGATGTTTTATTCCAGTGTAATAATAGGGGCTCAGTCTTTGATTCTGGGCGGCCTGCCATGTTTCGAGTCCAGAAACGGTCTCATGACCAGATTCCACAAAACCTCATGCTGCTTTGTTCCTTTATGTGCAACTGTTTCCAGTAAACAAGTTGAATAAAAAACTGCAAACTGGAATGAATGCCCTCGAATACTCAGAACTTGAGATGCTCCACTGTAAATTATTTCACATTAAAAATGCCTGAATTGGAGCATATGGTGTTTTAATTCCTTTGGTTATTGTGGGCAGTGTTTCCTGGGTTCCAAGGTGTTTGATTGTAAAGCACGTGGTTGCCAGCTCAGTCCCCATCTCTGAATCACTTATTGGACGTGTAGCAAAACTGTTGGCCTGCCTGTAAAAACAGACATCTCGGCAGCCTGTGACAGTCGAGCCACATCCCTCAGCTGTTAGGCGAGTGTCGGCAGCAGGATCCACTTCTCTTTAGTCCTTACTGATATGAGGCGTCCATCTTAGAAAATAACATACCTCCCTTCATGCTTATCTGAAACGAATCCCTAATTTGGACTTGAACGTCAATAGGCTTTGTACCCTCGAAACCAAGAGACTCGCACTATTCTATAACATTTCAGTCATTATTTACCGCTCTGATGCTGATCTTTCTGATCCTAAAATACGAGGTGTGGCAGAAAAGTAATGAGACTGGCAACACTGCAAGCGATCTGTCAACGCTGCGCTGTTGTCCTTGATAGAGCACATGTATCAGTACCCTCCCATAGCTCAGTGCGAGTTTCAACTCCTTCCGTTAACTACGTGATTTTTGTGACTGCTATTAGCGAAGTTGTGTTTTTGGTTGTGCGTCACGCAAAATGGAACAGCGGAATTTGGAGCAACGTTGTGCCATTAAATTTTGTGTTAAGCTTGGAGAATCGGCAAGTGTGACGTTTGAAAAGTTAAAACAGGCCTATGGGGAACATTCTTTATCCCAAGCTCACGTTTTTCAGGGAGGCCATCAACTTCGAAAACCAATGAAAACATCGAACGTGTGAACACTCTTGTGAGATCAGACCGTCGTTTAACATTAAGAATGTTGAGTGAACAATTAAATTTGAACAGATTTACCGTTCATCAAATTTTGACTGAACATTTGCACATGCGAAAGGTCTGTGCCAAAATGGTGCCGAAAAACCTCACAATTGAGCAGAAGGACAATCGAAAAAACGCATTCCTGTGGTTCCCCAGCCCCCTTATTCACCTGACCTCAGTCCGTGTGACTTTTTCCTTTTTCCTAAAATGTCCTCAAAGGACGTCATTTCGGGACTTTTGAAAACATCCAAAAGAGTGTAACGGACATGCTGAAGACCATACCGGTTGAAGACTTCCAGCGCTGCTACCAACAGTGGGAAGAAACGTCTCCATCGGTGTGTAGCTGCCCAAGGGAACTACTTTGAAGGGGATAACATTGATGTTTGAAAAAAATAAAAACTGGTAAATAAAAAATCAGTCTCATTACTTTTCTGCCACACCTCGTAGGTCACTACGATAGTAATTGATGAGAAGAAGTCATCGTTAATTGCAGAATTACGGTAGAGTGCCTCTTTCTCTTGCATGATTTGGCTCAAAAACTAATCAGCACATCGTCACATCAAAACAGGCTTAAGTTTCGAGTTTGGTATTTTTCAATCCAGACGTTTTAGCTCAAGAGCAGGGCTGCCCAATACGTCAATCGCAATCGACCGGTAGATTGGAAAGGTAGTGCAGGTAGATCGCGTTGCATTTAAAAAATTTTATCATATCATATCTCCTCCCTATGGCATTTGCCACTTGATTAACATACAGGGCGGCCAGTCTAAGATCTCTTTTCTTCTAACACACTGGTCATCCCGCACGCACGATCAAACTCGCGAGCTACTGGAAAATGCCGGCTGTGATCGAGTTAGCCTTCCAATTTATATCGACTAAAGAAGGGATTTAAAAAAAAATAATTTGTTTATGGGCTGGATGTGGCTTTGGAAGAGGATTTTTTTTCTCTCACAATGTCGCAATCGAAGTGCGTTTGTCTGATCTGTAAATCTATCATTGCTATTCCAAAGAAGGAAAATGTGGAAAGGCACTTTCAAACTGCTCATAAAAACTACGAAACTGACTTCCTTCCAAAAAGCGATCTGAGAAAGAGAAATTAGAGGGAACTAAAATCGCAGTTAATCGGACAGCCGTCATTTTTCACTCGGCTGAATTCAAAAGCAAAGGCAGACACACCGAAGCATCGTTTTGGGTGAGTCACTCAATCATTAAGCATAAGAAGTCCTTCCAAGATGGAGAGATGCTAAAAAGAGGCCTTCGTTGAGGCAGATGGCTCGGGAGAAATTCCTGCTGAGATTCCAAGACCCCTGGCTGGAGAAAAAGGAGCTTCTCCCCGTCATTAAACATGCAGAATACAAGCAACTTAACGATCAATGGCCGCTAGACTTGGCATTTTTTTTCCGATCTGACCAACATGTTGAATGAGCTTAATTTACAGATGCAAGGAAAAGAGAAAACCAATATGGTCAATATGATTAGCTCAGTTGATGCTTTCAAACGAAAAATGCAACATCTGTCCTCAAAGCTGCAGCGCCTTGATTTGGGGAACATCCAAAACCTCACGTCAGAGCTGGAGACGCAATGGAAGGTATGTGTGCAACTTGGCAGCATCCGCTACACAGAGCAGATTGAAAATTGGCTGTCAGACTTAACCTAATGAAAAAAAAGTAACGAGTCGAGTGACGCCCAATGTAGCCGAGTAAGAGTAGCGTTTCTTCTTCACAAATGTACTCAAGTAAAAGTAAAAAGTATGGTGAAGTAAAACTACTCTTAGAAGTACAATTTTTTTTTTAAAGTTACTCAAGTAAATGTAACTCGTTACTACCCACCTCTGATAATCAGTATGTATGTATATATATATATATATATATATATATTTAAATATATATATATATACCGTTTTTACTTGTGTACCACGCGCCCTCGTGTAAGACGCGCACACTAATTTTCTAATTTTTACAAAGAAAATCGCGAAAATCGTTTTGCCCCATGTACGACGCGCGTTGTGATTGTACAGGAAGCGTTTAGAGCAGGGTTGTCGAACTCCAGTCCTGGAGGGCCGAAGTGGCTGCAGGTTTTCATTCTGACATTTTTCCTAATCAGTGACCAGTTTTCACTGCTAATTCACTTCTTTTCCCTTCATTTTAATAGCTCTGTTTTTAAGAATTCAGACCTCTAAATTTATTCCTTTCTTCATTAAATGACAGCCAAACAGAAATGAGATGTGAAACAAGCTGAAAGATGACTAGCTAAATTGGGATTTCAAACTCCAACCAATCTCTTAATGAGAAGACGATTCTTGCTGTTAATTGGCATGTTGTTGCTCTCATTCTGCCACAGCAGACATTTTTAAAATTGTTGATTTTTCTGTTTTTTCTAAGAACACCATAAAAATATTTTGGTGACCTGAGAGATCAGTCTTACCAAGACCATCACCCTTCTTTATTTTCAGATATTGTGTGATGTGGCGGCTTGTTTTGTATCTCATTATTGTTTGGCTGCTAATTAAGGAAAAAGAGACATCTAAGGGGACGGAGTCAAGTTAATTAAAATTAAGGCAAAAGACAAAAACTGGTCACTAATGAAGAAGATGGTAAGAGTGAAAACCTGCAGCCACTGCGGCCCTCCAGGACCGGAGTTTGAGACCTGTGGTTTAGAGAGAGAGAGAGGGTGCAAGCAAGCGAGCCCAAGCAGAAGAAGCAAACATTACAGAATTACATTTCCTTGTGTATGGCACACACCTGATTTTCTAATGGTAATATAATATAGCATTTTTAATGTAGGTAGATCATTTTGACCTGGTCATTTTAAAAGTAGCTCGCAAGGTGAAAAAGGGGGCACCCCTGCTCTAGAGCGTCCTCAAGAAATGGTGACACACACCCATCATTAAGGTATCGATGTTTTCAGTATAAGGGGAACCTAAAATGCTGCGATCCATCGAAAACCAGAGATTGAAATTTGTGACGATTCTAAAGCTTTCACTCCTCCCCCATCGATGATAGGTTATGGTCAGGGAGATGATGGAGTTGGTCCAAGTACCGATGGTCCAATAAGCTCACAGGTAAATTAACAGAAGGAATTGTTAAGATGGTGGTCTAGTGGCGCATGTCTTAAACAGGAGTGGTTCACTAAGTGGCCAGAATTCTATGAAGAAGCAGACAATCAGAAAGGTGTCTTTCCTATTATTTATCTTTTGGTAAATTCCAACAAGAGAACTTAGTGATCAGAATTAAAAAAAGTGGGAGTTCATGACGTGCTCTGAAGGTGGGTTCAAAATTGGCTCAATCACAAAGTATCAACGGAGTGTAACGAGGGTGAGCTTATTGGAAAAAGGGTGATTGTCAAAGTGGTGTCCTGCAGGAGTCAGTGCTGGGGTGGCTGCTCTTGTTGAAATTCTTAAACCATCTGGACAGTCCAGGAGGAATGTTTGAGAAGTGTCACAATCCTCAAAAAATCCACCAGTGTTTATTTCCGTCTTTAGATCTTCTTCCAGTGTTGCTAGGGGCGTGGCCTCTGAGGTCGGCATGACGACAGGATGAAAAGACGGCTATAAGTGCAAATCCTTATCTGGCCGGTGGATAACAAGTCTGTGAAATATTCAAAGTTTATCTCTGAACTCTTTTCTCGCTTGTACTTTTGGTGTTGACCTCCTTGTTCTCTCAACCACGATGTCTGTCTCTATTGAATTGGGCCTTTGGTTTTGTTTCGCTTTATATTCTGTCTGTTTTGTTTTTTATGCGCATGTCTCGGTTTTTGCTCAAAAGTTTATCTTCCAGTTTACTGACAGAACAATAATTGAGGGACTTGGACAGCATAAGAAGTAAAAATGTGAGGTTTGAATACACAATGGGCAGTCGGAAAATCGAGACTCCACCTTAGGAGAAGGATTTAGGAGTCGTAGTGGACTCTAAGCTATCAACTGCCAGACAGTGTTCAGAAGCCATGAAGAAGGCTAACAGAATGTCAGGTTATATAGCGCCTTGATGTGTGGATTGCAAGTCACAGGAGGTTCTGCTCAAGCTTTATAACACACTTGTGAGGCCTCATCTGGAGTCCTGTGTGCAGTTTTGGTCTCCAGGCTACAAAAAGGACATAACAGCACAAGAGACAGTCCAGAGAAGAGCGACTCGGCTGACTGAGGACTGAGATGTGTGATGTATGACTGAAAGAGCTGAACCTCCTTAGTATGAGGTTTGAATATCCAATGGGAGGTCTGAAAATCAAAAGTCCACCTCGTGGGAAGGATTTAGGAGTCGTAGTGGACTCTAAGCTATCGACTTCCCGACAGTGTGCAGAAGCCATTAAGAAGGCTAACAGACGTCAGGTTATATAGCGCCATGACGTGTGGAGTACAAGTCACAGGAGGTTCTGCTCAAGCTTTATAACACACTGGTGAGGCCTCATCTGGAGTCCTGGGTGCAGTTTGGGTCTCCAGGCTACAAAAAGGACATAACAGCACAAGAGAAGGTCCAGAGAAGAGCGACTCGGCTGACTGAGGACTGAGATGCTATAAAAAGGACATAGCAGCCTGTAAACTGTGCCACCATACGCACATGTGTGACAATTCGTTATAGTGGACTATACATGACAATAAACTTGAATTTGAGATATTATGTGTGGAAATAAGTTTGACCTAATCCTTCATAGTCCTTGAAGTAATTTAATATGGGGGCTTCATCCAGTTTTAAGAATTACTTATGGAAGCACGCCATTCATGAACGTTTTTTCTATAAACGTTGTTGTCGACCTAGAAGAATACCTGAGTCCAGATGCTGGGGCACCACCCTGTTTACTGAAACAGTAAGTTCAAACACCATAACTGGTGCACTCTTGTACAAAACAGAACAATACTGGTGCCTGCTTTGGGCTAAAGCAGTGAGGGTCTGATGAGCCGTCAGGCTTCAGGTTGGCGTTCCATCCCCAAATATGTGTGGCGCCTCCTTCTGGGAGCTCCCTGCTCTTATAGTCCTTGGACCAGAAGGGGCGGAGTCAATTATCCTCATTTGGCATCTTCTTGGAGCTGTTGGTGTTGGAGCGACAGCACCTCCTCGTGTCCTGGGGTGGTAGTGCGTACCTCTGACGAGCCTGGAAGATGACCTCCGACACACATGAGTGACAAGATGTACAGCTGAAAAGATTCGTATTGATGTTGCTTTGAGGAATCATAAACTTTTGACACTAAGACAGCAATTTGTTAGCCAAAAAAAACGGTGAATGATTTTCAGTTCATATCACAAAATGTCAATATTTGAAGTTTTTGCAGTTTTATTATTTAGATTTTTGTGTGTTCATCCAGACAATTTAAACAATATTCTGTCTTTCTTTTACTCGCAGATGCAAGAAGGTAGTAAAAGTGTTCGTCTCGGCACGCTCATTGCACTTATGGTGGAAGAAGGCCAGGACTGGAAGCAGGTGGAGATCCCAGCACCCGAGAGCACTATGGCCGGCGGCCCCCCTGCCCCCCCACCAGCCACCCCAGCAGTGGCTCCTGTGTCACACGCGCCAGGAACACAAACATTTCAGTAAGCCATTTTGTTTTTAACCTTTTGAGTGTTTCTCTGTTATTCCTCTAAAGCCCACAGTCTGAACTCTTTGAAGGCTGAATATTATTTTTCAAAACAACGCACTTATTTGAAAAGCCCTCAAAGCAATGATTTCACATATCAATCAACATTAAACATCTGTTGCTTCATGCGGTGGCCGCCAGTTCAGTGTCTCTTGTGGCTTGTGCCACTCACGGGTAGCAGGCTGGCTGCCAGGCTGTCTTCATGTGGCGTGGGCAGTCACAGTGCCACAGAGTGTGGTTTGACTCCTTGTCATTGTAAGTGGCGGTCCTCCCAGGTGAACATTTTTCACGATGTCAATGCTGTAAGTCGTCATGGGACCTTCTACTTTTGAATGCACCACTCTTCACAAATTAGTCAGAATAGAGAAGCCAGGTGAAGAAGATGCCGTGATAACGTTCTCAGTGTTTTTCAGAGTCATGAGGGGGCATGGGGCTCACCCTGGCATCACTGGGCCCAGGCCATCATGTGACCAACTCATACACACACTCACCGGGGCCATTTTAGGATGCAAATCTGGAATATCTGCACAAGTACCCATACTGACATGGGGAGAATAGGCAAACTGCACACCGAGACAGAGCGGGCTTGTGGGATTCATACCCAGAATTCTTCTGATCCGCACTGTCTGCTGTCAATTATGAAGAAATCACGATGGAAGCTGAGTGAGTGAATGTGAAGTCCATCTGTCTGTTACTGTTGAGGCCAAAAGCTTCCATCCACCTCGACTATAAAGACTTTCAAACTCCATGTCTGAACGACTCCGCACACATCACGTCGCCGTATATTCCCTGTGTTAACTCATTAACTCCCTAAGTGCTGAGGTTACAATAATGGCTAAGAGGCGGATTGATTTCACCCTTTATTCATAGGATCAGATTTCCATAATAATCCATAAAATTAATGAATGGGGAGGTTAAAATATCCAATAAATAATTCCATTGAAACGAGGTTAAAACACAAGGGGTGAAGATTTTCTCTTTAAACACCACAACACTTGGTGCTTCCTTCTAAAATCCGCCACCTTCCCTGTCTTACCCCTTTCAGATTTCGCAGCCCGTGGAGATGTCCACTGACAGGCACAGGCAACCCTCTCTTGCCAGTCTCTTGCCGTTTACAGGGTGCCATGCTGAGTTTTGCTCCTTTCTCCCTCTCCTGCCACAGTCTGCCAGGCTTCCATGGAAGCCACCGGAGCACCTGGTCACTTGGAGCAGGCGCAACCCTCAGCCCCCTTTAGTGAGGACTGGCCACACACTCCTTACCCAGAGCTCACTTTTCCGTCTGCCTGCTTCTACTCTACGCCGCACCGTCTCCCATCCCGTTCCTGCCCTTTTCTCCATCCTTCTTTCCTTTAACCTCCATTCCTTCTTTTTCTTTCAGTTCTTTTTCTGTCTTCCCTTCTGCTGTGCAGGCTCCTTTTTATATACAGCCTGACTTGGGCGCTGTATATAAGTTCAAGAACTTTCTCAATCTATTTCATTGTTGTGGTGGGCAAAGGATATCTCACCATGATTGGGAAAAGGATGAAAACAGGCCTGGATAGAACAGGAGTCCACTCACTCACTCACTCACTCACTCGCACAGACACATCCCCACATTCACACACAGTGACAATTTACAGTTTTCAATTTACATATTGTGGCGTATACCAGGGGCCTTTGCCTTGCCGGGACGCCTCTACGTTGGAAGGAGTGTTTCCAGAGCATTGCCTCCCCCAAAGCGCAAGAGGGCAGCCCCCCTGGAGTGCAGTGTTATCACGGGTTTGGAGCATGGAAGCTCAACCCTGTTGGGGCCAGGGGGTGCCTGGAGAACCATTGAACCCTTTGACTCGGCACTGCCACAACACCTGGAAATGCTGCCGGAAATCGGTCAACGAGCACCTGGAGCACTGCTTGGGTGCCTGAGGGCCAGGTTATACTTCACCCTCAGAACGCGTCCCACACAAATCATGGCTGCCACGGTTCCAGGTGTTCATTTCACGCGTCTTCTGAGCAGGTTCTCAGAAATTAACATGATGCGTGCGCGAGTTGTAGTACCAGCAAAAAGTTGGGTGGGGGAGAGGCGCAGTGTAGATAGATAGATAAATATGAAAGGCAATATATAATAGATGGATATGAAAGGTACTATATGATAGATATGAAAGACACTATATGATAGATAGATAGATAGATAGATGCAATAGTCACTGTATAATAGATAGATAGATAGAGTGAAAGGCACTATATAATAGATAGATAGAGTGAAAGGCACTATATAATAGATAGATAGATAGATATGAAAGGCACTATATGATAGATAGATAGATGCAATAGTCACTGTATAATAGATAGATAGATAGATAGATATGAAAGGCCCTATATGATAGATAAATAGATAGATAGATGTGAAAGGCACTATATGATAGATATGAAAGGCAAGATATGATAGATAGATAGATAGATGTGAAAGGCACTATATGATAGATATGAAAGGCAAGATATGATAGATAGATAGATAGATATGAAAGGCACTATATGATAGATAGATAGATATGAAAGGCACTATATGATAGATAAATAGATAGATAGATAGATATGAAAGGGACTATATGATAGATGGGTAGATAGATAGATATGAAAGGCACTATATGATAGATATGAAAGGCAAGATATGATAGATAGATATGAAAGGCAAGATATGATAGATATGAAAGGCACTATATAATTGATAGATAGATATGAAAGGCCACATTCCACATTTTCCTTCCAAAGACATGAAGGTTTGGGGATTTGGTGACACTAAAATGACGCCAGTGTGTGTGTGCTTTTGTTCTTCTTGCCATGAGCTGATGCCCCGTCCAGGGATTGTTTCTGTCTCGCGCCCGACGCCTGCTGGAATGGACGCATCCCTGGACTGATGGATGTTATCATTAAACATCCTTTTCAGAGATATTGTGGCGAGGTGCCATCAGAATTTAATGGATGTTTTCAGTCAATTCACAACACAGCAGAGCCGAGCCTGTTCTCACCGTGATGATATCTTGCACTGCCACCTGCTGGAATCTTCCAGATTTACGTAAAGTAGGCACACAAGTATAAACAGTACAACGCTTGAGCAGCTGTAGAGTCCACAGGCACACGCATTGCGTCACATGAAGTATAAACCCAGCCTTAGATAAGGAGCCAGCAGTCGCTGTTCTGAGAGCCAGACTCGGGTGGGAGAAGACAAAGGTCACCAGGAGGAGCAGAGAAAAGAAGAAAAGGTTTTGTGCTGACCTTTGCTTTGTGGAAATGATTGTGCTGTACCGGTGGGAAACGGGTGAAGGCGTTTCCCACAGTGAAGAAAGAAAAATCAAAGTTTGTGTGCTTGCACTTGTGTCCTGCCTGTCTGTGTCGGGATTAGGGTGGCCGTACATACCCGGGCTTCACAATATCTTAAAACAAAAAAAAAAATCCTTTTGCGTTTTGCGCATTCTATACAAACTCACCTAAAAGCAGACATTTGCAAAAGGAGCCGGTAAAGTGTTGCCATTGTCATCACATCATGTTGTTTTATTTTCTTTCCATCCAGACTGAGACTTAGCCCAGCTGCTCGGCACATTCTAGACACTCATGGTTTGGATCCGGGGAAGGTGAATCCATCTGGGCCACGAGGAATCTTCACCAAAGAGTGAGTGGCAACCTTTTAACTTCGGGGATTAAATATGCTTGACACTCGGTAAAAATGATAGCGTGACATTCTAAAGTTTTGCATCAACTGAAACTGATGAAGAATATGCTTGTCTATATGTGTGTGTGTGTGTCTGCTCAGTGCTGATTTTTTGATTCTGTTTCCAACAACGTTCCATCTGGCTCCCGACTACATTTCCAATTTTCCTTGTCACAGCCTAAGTGGCTCCTTAAACAGCAGAATCTGCAACGGGAGATAATACTGCCATGTACAGTTACCACGTAATTTTCAAATTACCTTTAATTTTTGATGTATTCTTGTATTTAGGTTTTTTTTTTTTTATTTTTCAAGATGTAATTTTCTCGGAGGTTCACTTTTGCTCTGACTTCCTGCTCCAGTCTGTAAGGATCCAAGTTACCTGCCGGCGTCTGCTCACGGCTCAAATTTACAACACCTCTACCTTTGAGTCAGAGCCTCCATGATGGTAGTGGCGTGGTTATTGTTTTATTGGCTCAAATTCTTATGTCCTTGGTCAATCAGCCACCCATCTCCTTCTGAACATTCAACAATATCTTAAGTACATGCTGGACAGTCTAAGAGAAGCAGATTGAATTCTGTAGAATACCAAGAGTCCTAACACATCTGGTGTCACTTGTTGGATGCAGGAGCAGTGGCTTGGCTTCCTTACTTTCTCAAGTGCCCTGAAGCCCTGGGCTGAACAGGTGCCATACGAGAATGTTAACACATTTATTACCAGGATACTGCATTAGAGTTTAACTGCCAACAGTAACTCTGTCAAAAATGTAAAGAAACTAATAATTGCTTGATTTTGACCAGTAACACAACTAAAAGTCTCCATTTGAATGAGAGATCTAGAAGCACGGCCCCACACAGAGTGCAGAGTGCCATAAGTGTCACGTATTCCTTTGCGCTGTCCTCGCTCGCGGGTTGCACACAACACATTTGGTAGTTGCTGACTGCTTGTGTCGAGTCCGTTTAGTGCTGTCCTCACAATTGTGAGAAGTCGGGCATCTTGTGATGACGAAACACCTTCAGGTATGCTATCCGTATTAATGTCGGAGCCTACAATTCTACATCATCCAGTCGATTGCCACTATCACAACCGCTGTCCTTATCATCACAATATTCATGTTGTCACAGATTGAGTTGGTTCAGAACAGGGGAGCCCACACTTTTTCAGCTTGTGAGCTACTTTTAAAATGACCAGGTCGAAATGATCTACCTACATTATAAATGAGATATATATATATATACTTATACTGAGTAGATAGATCGATAGATACTTTATTAATCCCAAGGGGAAATTCACATAATCCAGCAGCAGCATACTGATACAAAAAACAATATTAAATTAAATAGTAATAAAAATGAAAAAATAAAAATAAAAAAGCAGACAATAACTTTGAGTAATGTTAGCATTTACTCCACCGGGTGGAACTGAAGAGTCGCATAGTGTGGGGTCTCCTCAGTCTGTCAGTGGAGCAGGACGGTGACAGCAGTCTGTCGCTGAAGCTACTCCTCTGCCTGGAGATGACACTGTTCAGTGGATGCAGTGGATTATTCATGATTGACAGGAGCCTGCTCAGCGCCCGTCGCTCTGCCACAGATGTTAAACTGTCCAACTTTACTCCTACAATAGAGCCTGCCTTCTTAACAAGTTTGTCCAGGCGTGAGGCGTCTTTCATCTTTATGCTGCCTTCCCTGCACACCACTGCGTAGAAGAGGGCACTCGCCACAACCGTCTGGTAGAACATCTGCAGCATCTTATTGCAGATATTGAAGGATGCCAACCTTCTCAGAAAGTATAGTCGGCTCTGACCTTTCTTACACAGAGCATCAGTATTGGCAGTCCAGTCCAATTTGTCATCCAGCTGCACTCCCAGATATTTATAGGTCTCAGTCACCTCTGATGATCACAGGGTCCATGAGGGGCCTGGGCCTCCTAAAATCCACCACCAGCTCCTTGGTTTTGCTGGTGTTAAGATGTAAGATGGTTTGAGTCGCACCATTTAACAAAGTCCTTGATTAGGTTCCTATACTCCTCCTCCTGCCCACTCCTGATGCAGCTCACGATAGCAGTGTCGTCAGCGAAATTTTGCACGTGGCAGGACTCCGAGTCATATTGGAAGTCTGATGTATATAGATTGAACAGGACCGGAGAAAGTACAGTCCCCTGCGGCTCTCCTGTGCTGCTGACCACAATGTCAGACCTGCAGTTCCCAAGACGCACATATTGAGGTCTGTCTGTAAGATAGTCCACGATCCATGCCACCAGGTATGAGTCTACTCCCATCTCTGCCAGCTTGTCCCTAAGGAGCAGAGGTTGGATGTTGTTGAAGGTGCTGGAGAAGTCCAGAAACATAATTCTTACAGCACCACTGCCTCTGTCCAAGTGAGAGAGGGATCGGTGTAGTATGTAGATGATGGCATCCTCCGCTCCCACCTTCTCCTGGTATGTGAACTGCAGAGGGTCGAGGGCGTGGCGGACCTGTGGCCTCAGGTGGTGAAGCAGCAGCTGCTCCATGGTCTTCATCAGATGTGACGTCAGAGCAACAGGCTGGAAATCATTCAGCTCACTAGGACGTGATACCTTTGGGACTGGGGTGATACAAGATGTTTTCCAAAGCCTCGGGACTCTCCCCTGTTCCTGGCTCAGGTTGAAGATGCGCTGTAGAGGACTCCCCAGTTCCAGCGCACAGGCCTTCAGCAGTCGTGGCGATACTCCATCTGGACCCACTGCTTTGCTGGCACGAAGTCTTCTCAGCTCTCTGCTCACATGGGCTGCTGTAATTGTAGGTGGAGATGTATACTTTATACATAAAATATATGTTATCGTACCTTGCATAACTGAATAACCTTTATGGCACAATAACAATTCAATACATTTATGGTCACTACAGTATTTGGATTTAATTATCGTCATGTGGGAAAAGGCTGACTCGCATAAATAAGTAGAATAATGCACAAACAGGGTTTGTTTCCTGCCTTGCACCCTTGTTGGCTGGGATTGGCTCCAGCAGACCCCCGTGACCCTGTAGTCAGGATATAGCGGGTTGGATAATGGATGGATGGATGGAAGTTTAATAATAAAATAAGTTTATTCTCACAAAATGCTCTTCAATAACAGTGACGATCTGTGGAGTACAAGAAGCAAAGGAATTATCCCACAAACACTAAGGCAATCCACTGCGAACAAAGTCTCAGTACGATAATCGAGAAAGGCCGTCAGACACGGAGCGTGAAGGCCAAAATCCCAAAGGCACAAACACACAAAACGAAACAAAACTGAGTCGCCGACTCCGGACCGGATTACAAGGAACCATCGGGAACTGTGGCTGACCCTCCAGATTTAGCGGGTGATTGGTTGAGGGAGCACCCAAAAAAACGCATGGGATATCGCAAAGGCTGCTTATACACTGTCACAAGAAAAGTTCAAAGACATCGAAAAAGATTTGGGGCAGCCACCCGTATATTGTACCCTGGCTGCAAAATGGGAAGTTTAGAATTGAGTTCTTTACAGGTCTGAGTGCGAAACAGAACTGACTTAAAGGCAGTAAATACAGCAGCTTTAAATTTAAAGGCTGTGTTACCGGAAGTGATGTCATCGGGGCCCGAACCGGAAATAATGTCATCTGTGGAGCCAGATCCAGATGTGACGTCATCCATGGCATAGACATATATAGATAGACGCCGCATTCACTGTGTTGCCCAGTCGACACGATACGTCAGCGCGTCTACGTGGAAACCGGGTTTTCTGATGAAAAAACAATGAAGTTTAAAACAGTATCGTTTACATACAACAGATTTTGGCGAATTGTTTAAATGCAATTATTTATATCCATTTATACACTAATAATGACAATTATTAAATAATGATAATGATAATGGTACTGCTATTATTCAGGCCCTTTAGCTGCCTCCCCCTCACACGTGTGTGACAACACATAAACAAAACCTAAAATAAAGACACACATGACATAGGAAGAATCAAAAATGAACCAAAGAGACATCAAGCATGAATTTGAACCCCGGCCAGAGGAGTGACATTAGTGATTTTTTGTTTTATTCATTTAGACCTTTCTCCGTGTTTTTGGAGTCATTTCCCTGTAGCTGAGTATCGGTATAAGCAGATCATCTACCGATTCCTTGGCCCTGCCTTCACTAACAGCACATCACACCCTCCGTCTCAGCACTTACTCTCTGCTTCACGTGATGCTCTCCAGCTTCACAAGATCTTCAGACCGATTGTTGTTTATTCCTCAGGCGATGTTTAGCATCCAGCGTGAAAGGAAAATTAGAGACGAGGCCTCAGAACATTCTCTCCGGAACATAAAATGACGTAGGAGGTTTCCATTCTCCCTCTTGGGAGATGCCTGAGAGTTTTCCGAAAATTGAGGGATGATAAAGAGACGAGAAGGATTAAAGGCAAAGGAAGAAGCACACAAAGGCTTAAACCCCATTCACTCCCAGTCGAGCACTTTGTCACTGATGCTCAAATTCAATTTCGCAATCAGACGAAGTCTGTTTAAATTTTATTTGTTCTGATGCTTTAATTCATCCCAGTCGTCTTTGTGTTTGCCTGGTCTGCAGAAGAGGGAGAAGTCACATGTCATCGATGCCGTAGGTCATACTGTTGACCAAAAAAACGTCTCTGTTTAATGTCACTGTGGGAGCCACTGGCTGTAAACGCAGGCAGATACAGTAAAGTCTTTTACTTTTGGGATAAATGGATTTTTGCTTCCTTTTTGAAGCGCCGATTTATAAATTTAATCCTATGCATCCGTTTACTGTTCGAGGCGGAGTGCCATTATAAAAGTGTATGTGTGAGAGGACACGATGACAGACTAGCCTAGTGGGTGAAGTGTTGGACTTAAAGCCAGAAAGCCTTTGGCTTGTTGCAAACTTTGATTGCTGACTGATTGACTGAATGAGCGCTGACTGTAGATAATAAATCTGAATTCTGACTCTGCTCTGAATTATCCAAAGGTGCGGGTTTATAAAAGAAATATTGGTTATTTGTCTGTTTGGTCATTCATGTAGAATCCATGTGTGACTCGGGCACAGATTTCTGTGCAGTTACAGTTAAACCCAAATCAGACTCGGGGTGACGTGTGATGGTCCCGTTTATTGTGTTAAGCCCAAATAACTCTTGTGATAGGATTCTACTGCCATCTAGTGGATGAAATAACACCATGCAAGGGGAAAACAAAAATATGTCTTTGCTTTCTGCCACTTTCTGGTAGCTCATCAATATTCATGAGTGGGGCGGAGCTGCAAACAAAACACCATAAACACAGCTGTAGAACGAACAGAAACTGAGCCATTGTTCAAGTTGAGCGATAGTGACGATGATGTGAAGTGGTCACCAGACGTTGACACGGATAGTGAAAGTGATGCATGGTACGGCACTGTACGACTGAACCACCGTGATATGCCTGGTGAATTTGGTCACGGGGCAAAAATGGCAAAGTAATTGTGATTAAGCACGAGGACAAGAAAGACGGCGGCCACTGTGTCAACTGATCTTCAACTGAAATGGTGGCATCAGAGATTGGCCATCTCCAACTTTGGTACACCTTAAGGTGATTGTTATTCGTGACATCTGATTATTAATTGTTTATCTGTCTGGTTGCTATGCCTCTGCTATCCAACAGATGGCTCAGCGCACACCACAGCACTGCTTTTATCTTTATTCTTTTAATCTAATACCAAATGGCATGTAACAGACACATATGCACTGTATTTGTCTTTCTAACATATGGCGTATTGCACAGCCTTGTTCTGTGGTATCCTACAGTAACACAAGGGGGAGCATCGATTGTGCGGATCAGGCGCTGACATTCTACCCTCTCATGTGCAAGCAGCAGAAAAAAAAAATATCAGAAAAGTGTGCAAAGAAACGCGCGTCTACTGACCCACTTGTGACGTCGGGTGGTCTCAAAACATGTCACACAGAGAACGTGTGCTAAATCTGCACGAGTGCAGCAGCGGACACGCGACAGGACTTTCCCTTTGTATTTATGCTGACGTTTTGGTATTTTCATGTTTGTGTTACACATAATAGGAGTTTGCATGTTCTCCCCGTGTCTGCGTGGGTTTCCTCCGGGCTCTCCGGTTTCCTCCCACAGTCCAAAGACATGCAGGTTAGGTGGATTGGTGATTCTAAATTGGCCATAGTGTGTGCTTGGTGTGTGGGTGTGTTTGTGTGTGTCCTGCGGTGGGTTGGCACCCTGCCCAGGATTAGTTCCTGCCTTGTGCCCTGTGTTGGCTGGGATTGGCTCCAGCAGACCCCCGTGACCCTGTTCGGATTCAGCGGGTTGGATAATGGATGGATGGATGTTACACATAATAACGCTTTTTGTTGTTGGCTCCTTTTTTCCATGGGTAAGTATAACGCTAAGGAGGTTAAAAGATGAAATTAAAAGCACCCACAACAACATTAACATTTATTTTTAATTGCCAATTTTCCTACTTAAGAGAAGGTCAAGTATGAATTTGATAACCGCTAAATAGAATTACTAATGAAGAAGTGTTTAGAACAGCTGACAATCCTGATGTCCATCTTGATTAGAAATGATGGTCAGGTGGTCAACTAAGACTAGAAAATAAACCCCCCAGTTGGTGAGACATCGGAGAAAATAAATGTAGATGTGCCATGGCAGTTATTAACAAATGGAGAAAATATGGCACAGTATTGATGTGACCAAGAATGGGACATCCCTCTATGATTCATGACATATGAAGGAGAAAACTGGTTTTCAATTAAAAGGAGGTCATTGCAACCGGATGAATACACAGATACACAGGCACCTGTCATTGTTCTAAATTGGACTAAATGTGCTACACATCTAAGATGGGTTGAAATCTATAACTCCAGCGTTAACATTTGCAATGCACCATGCGATGCATATGTCTCTGTTATATGCCATTTGGTATTGGATTCGTAAAAGCAGTGCTAATTGTGTGTGATGTGCCATCTGTTGGAATGAAAAATGCAGTGCATTCTGTTATTATAAATGTGTGTGATGTGCCCTCTGTTGGGATAACAAATGCAATACATGTCTCTGTTATATGCCATTTGGTATGGGATTCGTAAAAGCAGTACTAATTGTATGTGATGTGCCACCTGTTGGAATGAAAATTGCAATGCATTCTATTTCTATAAATGTGTGATGCGCCATCTGTTGGAATGACAAATTCAATGCATTCTATTACCACAATTGTGTGTGTTGAGCCATCTGTTGGAGTGACGAATGCAATGCATTCTAGTACTACAAATATGTGTGATGTGCCATTTGTTGGGATGACAGATGCAATACATGTCTCTGTTATATGCCATTTGGTATGGGATTCGTAAAAGCAGTACTAATTGTGTGTGATGTGCGATCTGTTGGAATGAAAATTGCAATGCATTCTATTTCTATAAATGTGTGTGATGCACCATCTGTTGGAGTGATGAATGCAATGCACATGTCTGTGTTATATGCCATTGTGTATGCAATTCATAAAAGCTGTGTTAATGTTTGTGGTGCACCTTCTGTTGGATTGAAAAGTGCAATGCATTCTATTACTACAAATGTGTGCCATCTGTTGGAATGAAAGACACAGTGCATATGACTCTGTTACATGCCATTTGGTGTGGGATATGTAAAAACAGTGCTAATGTGTGGGATGCACCATCTAATGAATAACAGAGATATAGCAAACAGACGGACAAACACAAAACTTTTAAGGTGGATGAAACAGAACTTCTCGCCACTGTTCTCATTCACTGTAAGGTGTTCCAGAGTTGTAGTTTATAATTGGTCGTCTCTGTGTTTCCATGGTTTCATCAGACGGCCACAGAAGAATTCACTGGGCTGGAGACGCTGGATGATCCTTGTATGCTGGAGTCTTCAGACCGCGTCTATCGCTTCCTTTGAGCACAGCGTCCGTCCTGAAACTGCTGACCTGAGATGTCTTCTTAGGATTATTTTGTTCTTTTCTTTTTTTTTTTTATAATTATCGATGCTTCAATAATCGTGTTTGCAAGATGTTAACAATTCAATGTGTTTTCTTCCTCTGCCCTCAGCACCCTGGTCTTACAGTGTGGCCTTCTGCCAAGTTCATCTCTGCTTTTTATCATGTCATGTCATTTACTAACCCGCTTAATACAAACCAGAGTTGCAGGGGGGGGATGGATCCTCTGCCAGCTAGCATAGGGGGCAAAGCAGGAAACAAAAGCGTTGAACAAGGCGCCCATCCATTTCATGGCAAACTTGCACATACTGGGGACAATTTGGTGTCACCAGTTCACCTCACCTGCAACATCTTTGGACACTGGGAGGAAACCGGAGTAGCTGCAGACAAGGGGAGAACCTGCAAACTCCACACAGGTAGGTAGGACCCCAGACATGAGCCCTGGTCTCCTTATTGCGAGGCAGCTGTGCTACAACTGCGCCACCATGCTCCCTTTTTTTGTATTGTCTAAATCTGAATACAGTCATGGGTGGCATGGTGGCACAGTGGGTAGGGCTGCTGCTTCACAGTTAGGAGACTCGGGTTCACTTCCTGGGTCCTCCCTGTGTGGAGTTTGCATGTTCTCCCCGTGTCTGCGTGGGTTTCCTTCCACAGTCCAAAGACATGCAGGTTAGGTTCTAAATTATCCCTAGTTGTGTGCTTGGTGTGTGTGGGTGTGTGTGTGCCCATTGGTTGGCTGGCGCCCTGCCCAGGGTTTGTTTCCTGCCTTGTACCCTGTGCTGGCTGGGATTGGCTCCAGCAGACCCCCGTGACCCTGTAGTTAGGATATAGCAGGTTGGATAATTGATGAATGGATGAAATCAGTCATTTTTACTCTTTGGGGAAAACACTTTATAAGATGGAAAAAAAGATAAAATCAGAAGAGTGGGACAGCTCCGACATTATTAGCCAAGTCAAAAACTAATCATACGGCAGCAACGTACCGCACAACAGCAGCAGTTTATTTTTATGTAACCCAAAATCACACAAAGGATGCCTCAGTGGGCTTTAAAAGGCCCAGTGTAAGTGACAGCCCCCCTAGCCTCTTTTATTTACATGGCTACTTCTTTCCAGGGTGGGACTGGCAGTAACTTGAATGGGATAATTTGATAATGGCGCTAAACGTGTAGCAGCCCTGAGGCGCTCAGATTTGATGCTGTTAAAAAGACGCGCTTTATTTATTTTCATGGGGAAGGCAGGAGAGCACCCACCACGGTCCGGCGCACCACGCGGAAGTGCAGACCCCAAGTGTCATTGATTAAATAAACTGCTACAAATGGAGGAACATAGAAGCGCCTTCGGGAAGTCTTCAGACCTCTTCACTTTTTTTCGCGTGTTGTTATTTTGTAGTCTTGTGCTAAAATCGTTTCAATTTGTTTTTTCCCCTCATCAAGTAACACTCAACACCACAGAATGACAAAGCCATTGCAACCCGTTATATCCTAACTACAGGGTCACGGGGGTCTACTGGAGCCAATCCCAGCCAACACAGGGTGCAAGGCAGGAAACAAACCCTGGGCAGGGCGCCAACCCACCGCAGAGAATGACAAAGCAAATGGAGGAAATAGATATATAGAATTGACACAAGTATTTAGAGCCTTTAATCAGTACTTAGCTGAAGCCCCTTTGGCAGGGATTCCAGCCTGGGGTCTTCTTGGGTCGACTCCACAAGCTTCACATACCTGGATTTGGGGATTTCCTTCCATTCTTCGCTGCCCATCTTCTCAAGCTGTGCCAGGCTGGATGGAGGCCGTCAATGTGCAGCTCTTTAAAGGTCTCAGCAGAGATGGTTCATTGGGTTCAAATCCCGGGTACTCTGACCCTTACAAACTGGCAAATGCATCCAATTCCATTGAAAATCATTTTGAGATGTTTCTGCGCCTTATTTGGAGTCCACCTGAGCTCAGTTCAATGGATTGGACTGCTGAGGAAAGGCATAGACCAGGGGTGGGCACCCTCGGTCCTGGAGGACCGCTGCGGCTGCAGGTTTTCTATTCCAACCCAAATCCTTCATTAGAAACCCAATCCTTGTCAATCTCTTATTTAGTTTTTTGGCTTGTTAGTCTGCAATCTTTTATATCATAGATTTTGTCATTTCCAAGAATATCAAGTCTAAAATAGACAATTTTCACTCTGTCACATTTCTCTGTTAAGTGTTTTATTAAACTAAATTGTGCCTGACGAATCCACACGGGTGTCAGTGGAAACAAGTTAGATGGAGAACTGCTGGCTGCTTTGTTGTTTTTATCTTATTGATAATAAGGAGCCATTAAAACAGTAAATGCAGCTGTTTAAGACTGGACACCATAAGCAACTGTAGGTGGTGAACCTTAACAAGCGAGACCACTAAAATGAAGCATCAAAATGTCACTTGAGCGAGAAGTGCTTCATCAGCAATGATTGACTTCTCATTAAGAAACTGGGTTTGGAACAGAAACCTGCAGCCACTGTGGCCCTCCAGGACCGAGACGCTGCCCACCCCTGCTATACTGTAGAAGGTCATCCACGCTAAGAGGTCCAACGAATTGGCAGCACAGCCTAGAGACAGGGTTGTCTTGAGGTGCAGATCTGGGTGAAGACTACAAAACAATGAGTGCGTCGTTCAAGGTTCCCAAGAGCACAGTGGGCTCCATAATTCTTAAATAAAAGAAGGTTGGAACAACCACAAGTCTATCAAGAGCTGGCCACATGAAAAAACTGAATAATCGCGTGAGAAGGGCCTTGGTGTGAGAGGCGACCAAGAGCCCGATGTTCGCTTTGCCTTTGCTCCAGTTTAATACACTCGTATCTTGAGTCCTGTGTGCAGGTCTTATCACACGAAAGACATAGCAGCACCTGAAACTGTGAAGAGGAGACCAACTAGGTGCATCATGGGACTTAAGGACATGTCCTACTGTGACAGATTTTGAGAATGAATTAAGCTTGTTTAGTCTGAGCTTTAATCTGAGTGGCGGAGTGGTGGCTCTGAGGTAGGGATCTGCACTGGCAATCGGAAGGTTGCCGGTTCGAATCTCGTAAAATGTCAAAAGGGCCTGTTGGGCCCTTAACCTGCAATTGCTCTGTCCTGGGTATGACGTTAATCTGCATCTGTCCCTGCATGTAGGGAAAAACTTGGGGATTGGTGGCAGAATTGGCACTCCAGCCACCATAAAAAAACCTCCCACTGTTCCACTCCATCTGAACTAGGGTGGTGCTGAGTTGCATGGCTGCACTCGGGTCCTAATCTGGATCCTGAGTTGGTTTGTCATGTGGTGGATGCGGCAATTCACTGTATCAGTGCCCGCTCCTAACCTCTCTTGTTGTGAGCAGAGGACACTGCGTGGGGACCTCATCCAGGTCTTCAAAATCCTCAAAGACATCAACTAAGGAGATCCAACAAAACTCTTTCAACCTAACGGTGAATCGCGTACTCGAGGACGTCAGCGGAGGTTACGGGGATGGGCATTTTAAACCTGACACTTTACACAAAGAGTTGTGGGACTCTGGTACAAACTAGCGAGACATGGAGTTGAAGCAGACACCTTGACAACCTTTCAGAAGAACCTGGGGAAGATGTGGGGACAGCTGAGCTATTAGCTAATCAAATGGGTGACAAATGGACTTGAATGGTCTCCTCTCGTTTTGTCAAAGTTCTTATGTGTGGAGATGGGGAGAAACTTTCAGAAGGACAACCACCATTGCAGCACTCCGCCAGTCTGGGCTTTATGACAGAGTGGCCAGGCAACACATGAAAGCCCACTATGAGGTTTGCAGAAATTCAGTTAACCTCCTTAGCGTTACATTTTTTTTTTTTCGTAAACGTAAAAAGCGTTGCATGTTTTGATTTGAAAAATAACATTTTTTTTTTAAATCTCATCTTTCTACTATAAAATGTACAAAATACTAAAAGTACAAAGTGGGAAGTGTAAAAAGTATAATAAGGATACAAATATAATATGAAATGAGTAATAATGATGCCAATACCATATATACTGTAAAAGAATGTCTTTTGTGTGGTATATCTTTGAATGGGAGAGCTGCTTAGGAGTGCGGTCATTTACCTGTCGCTGTTCAGCGTAACGGTTTCTCTCAACAACAAGAAATAACTTCAAGTAAATAAGTGGAAATTGGCTGTCAACGCTCACTTTTATTTCTGGCTGCCCCACAAAATCAAAACGAGGCGGTGCTGGTTCATGTGAAGCTGGGTCAGTAGAGACCAAAAACGCGATCAAGCGTCACTTTTGGATTCATCAGAATCACTTTTGGTTTGACTGTCTCTTTCAATTTCACTGCCTGAAGACAGATTCAGCTCGTCATCACTGCTCCTCAACATTACTGCTCGTATCACCATCAAGAGCATGCAATACCTGGGCTGCCAAAAAATGTTTCTTATGAGATACCATCGTGAGGCTAGGAGAAGATGCGTTTACACCGTTGTCCGGGTAACACTTGGGCCTGTCGCTTATGTAAGACACGTTTATATCGTTGCCAGAGTAGGTAGGTAGATCGATAGATACTTTATTAATCCCAAGGGGATATTCACATACTCCAGCAGCAGCATACTGATAAAGAACAATATTAAATTAAAGAGTGATAACAATGCAGGTATAACAGACAATAACTTTGTATAATGTTAACATTTACCCCCCCGGGTGGAATTGAAGTGTCGCATAGTGTGGGGTCTCCTCAGTCTGTCAGTGGAGCAGGACGGTGACAGCAGTCTGTCTGAAGCTGCTCCTCTGTCTGGAGATGATCCTGTTCAGTGGATGCAGTGGATTCTCCATGATTGACAGGAGCCTGCTCAGTGCCCGTCGCTCTGCCACGGATGTGAAACTGCCCAGCTCCGTGCCTACAATAGAGCCTGCCTTCCTCACCAGTTTGTCCAGGCATGAGGCGTCCCTCTTCTTTATGCTGCCTCCCCAGCACACCACCGCGTAGAAGAGGGCACTCGCCACGACCGTCTGGTAGAACATCTGCAGCATCCTATTGCAGATGTTGAAGGACGCCAGCCTTCTAATGAAGTATAGTCTGCTCTGTCCTCTCTTGCACAGAGCGTCAGTATTGGCAGTCCAGTCCAATTTATCATCCAGCTGCACTCCCAGGTATTTATAGGTCTGCACCCTCTGCACAGTCACCTCTGATGATCACGGGGTCCATGAGGGGCCTGGGCCTCCTAAAATCCACGACCAGCTCCTTGGTTTTGCTGGTGTTCAGTTGTAGGTGGTTTGAGTCGCACCATTTAACAAAGTCCTTGATTAGGTTCCTATACTCCTCCTCCTGCCCACTCCTGATGCAGCCCACAATAGCAGTGTCATCAGCGAACTTTTGCACATGGCAGGACTCTGAGTCGTATTGGAAGTCTGATGTATGTTGGCTGAACAGGACTGGAGAAAGTCCAGTCCCCTGTGGTGCTCCTGTGCTGCTGACCACAATGTCAGACCTGCAGTTCCCGAAACACACATACTGAGGTCTGTCTGTAAGATAGTCCACGATCCATGCCACCAGGTATGAATCTACTCCCATCTCTGTCAGCTTGTCACTAAGGAGCAGAAGTTGCATGGTGCTGAAGGCGCTAGAGAAGTCCAGAAACATAATTCTTACAGCACCACTGCCTCTGTCCAAGTGAGAGAGGGATTGGTGTAGCATGTAGATGATGGCATCCTCCGCTCCCACCTTCTCCTGGTATGTGAACTGCAGAGGGTCAAGGGCGTGGTGGACCTGTGGCCTCAGGTGGTGAAGCAGCAGCCACTCCATGGTCTTCATCACATGTGAAGTCGTTCAGTTCACTAGGATATGATACCTTTGGGACTGGGATGATGCAAGATGTTTTCCAAAACCTCGGATTGGAACGCTTAGCACTAATGCTGTTGGCACTTTTACAGCCCGAGTAATCTTCGGGTTGTCACACACATGTGACTAGGAAGGAGCTGAGTGGACCAAGTGGAGGTAATTACACACCAAGCCAGGGGGTGGCAGGGTGCACTAAACCTACCTCTAATATCTCTGCAGGCCAAATATGGGAAAATCTGTCTGATTTAACATCACTTCCGGTTTCCGTGCTCAGACTGATGTCTCTTCCGACGTCAATTTCAGGTTCGGCACCCACACTGACATCACTCCTGGTTCACGGCTTATAAAACCACCGTCTTTCAAAACCTCATCAGTTCAGTTCAGGACTCAAAACCATGCACATGAGCTCTCTTAAAAATACCCTTTTGCGGCCAGGGACAATATATGCCCAAACCATTTGTGTGTGTCGAGTCTGTTTATTTCATAGGGTCTTAACGCTTACGCGAGACGCATCTAACTCGGGGTCTAATGCTTTTAGCACTGTTTTACAGCCCAAGTGATATTCTGGTCTAATGCTAAAGAGGTTAAAGGACTCTCAGTCTACAAGAAACATGATTTTCTGCTCTGATGAAACATAATTATTATGAGTTTTTGGCCTCAAATTTTAAGAAGCTCTTTGAAACTTAGGAAGTGTCACTTTAGGGACCTTCAAAACTCGACTTGATGTTATTTTGGAAGAATTAAGTGGATAGGACTGGCGAGCTTTGTTGGGCTGAATGGCCTATTCTTGTGCAAATTGTTGTAAATGTCACATCTGTAGGAAACCAGGCACCGGTCATCACTTGTGTGGTACTGTTCCCAAGCATGGTGGTTGCAGTGTAAGGGACCAGGAGACTTGTCAGCATTGAGGGAAAGCTGAATGGAGCAAAGTCCAGAGATATCTTTAATGACAGTCTGCTCCAGAGCATTCTGGACCTCAGAGTTGGCCAAAGGGTCACAAAGCAAAGACAACACAGACTCCTGTGGCTTAGGGACAACTCTTTGAATGTTCTTGAGTGGCACCAGCCAGAAGCCTGGACTTTAACCCAGTCAAAACATCCCTTGAGAAGAGCTGTCCACTGAAGGTCTCCATCGAAATCGACCAAGCCTGAGAGGACCAGTGGAGAGGAAGGGCAGAAAGTCCCCCAATCCAGGTGTATCAAGCTTATCGTGTCAGACCAAGAAGACTCCAGGATGGAACGACTGCCATTGGAGCTTCAATAAAGTATTGAGTAAATGGTCTCAATACTTGTGTTATTGTGAAATTTCAGGTTTTTTATGTTTATTAAATTTGCAAGAACATCTAAAGTTCTGATTTTGATGTGTCATTCTAGGGGGTTGAGTGTTGCTAGATGAGGAAAAAATGAAATGAATTGAAAAGATTTTAGCCCAAGGTGGCAGCATCACAAAATGTGAAAAGGGTGACCGGGTCTGAAGAATTTATGAAGATGCTGTATGTGTTTGGGATGTGGGAGGAAAGTCAGCATTCCAGGGAAACCTCAAATATCAAACAAGGTTTGGATCAGAGCCCAGGACCCTGGATCTGTGAGGCAGTGGACAGCGTGATCTGTGCACGTTTAATTCCTTACGTCTGATGAACCTTCATCCACCTGTAGGTCTCTGTTTCTGGTGAAGTCTGTTTTGAAGGTGCAGGCTTCAACAACTTTTTAATGCTTATGCTCAGCAGTTGATCGCAAGATAAAAAATAAAGTTGGTTTGCCTTAAGATAATCTGTAAGCTTGCCACTTGTGCCAGTTAACTGAAAAACGGTGGTAGTCAACGGGCTCTATCTGAATGTCAATCATATGATACAGCTATTTCTAAAACCGATATGAAAAAATAAGATAAACAGTAAGTGAGAAAGTCTGATATGAAGGACGCATCCAATGAGTGAAAATAGCACACAGTTGCTATGGCATCAGAAATCTCGAATTAGGCTTGGCGTGCCACCTGTTGTTTCGCATAGCAAGGAAGTGGCCTCCTTTCTGTACTAAGGAGCAGAATACATTGTTAGTAGAGGTCTATTTGATGAATGTATACATAATATACAAAAGGGTACATCAAAAAGTTAAGGCAATTTGAAAATTGCTCAGTAGCCACAGCAGGTGCAAACTGACACAATCCAACATGTTCGCAATAGCTTGTGGGTAATGCGAACATACTAAATGCAAAACTGGTACACATATAAATAGAGTTTTGTTAAAACACACAGAGAACACGATAGAAATGAGTTAAACATAAATGGAAACAAATAATATTTGTTGTGACCATTAGGGGGCGTTGCAGACAACTTCACAGACACAAGTGCCAATGTAAATGAAAGGTTTATTATTAATAATATCCAACAGAAAGGCTTCGAAAGTGGCCTACAGCACAATATGATTCTTCTTCTTCTTCTCTCTCTCTTTTCTTCACCTTCACACCTCCCAGGTGATCTTTTGTCAGTCCTCCACACCCAACTCCAACTCCCCGGATGAGGTCGAGCTGCTCCATTTATCTTGGACTAGTGAGGTACTTCCAGTGCCTGGGCATAGTCTGATGGAAGCACTTCTGGGTCAAATGGAATTCCCATAATTGGAAGCACCCTCTGGCAGCACCCATGGACCCCAGCAGGACTGCCTCACTGCACTACAATTCCCAAAATTCCCTGCGGGTATCTGAAAGGGTCCTGAAGCCCTGGGTTGCTGCCATCTAGGGGGTCAGTGGGGAGCATATAGCTTTGAAACTAAACCTTCACTGATCTCTCTGTTACATTGGCCTGCTGTTCTGTTGAGTGAATGGGACCAATCCGGGCCGGGACGCTACCCAATGCATGCTGTCTTTTTTACTGTCAATTAATTAAGTGATGAACTATGACCAGTTGACAATGGTGAACATTCCAATTTTAAAAGGGAAAAACTCAAAAAATAAAGTCACAGTCCTGGAGACCTCAGCTAACTGGCTGCCTACCCAGTCTTGAATTGTCTATAGTAGAATCCGTGCTGGCCATCCAGTCTGATAAGAGAATCTTCTATCTGCTGATTCCAATGCTTCTTTTTCTGAGATGACTTTTTCATACGCAGGAGAGCAGTGGCACCAAGTGCCACCTCCAGATACCAAGAAAAGCAATAGAATAAAGGAGGGTTAGTAACTGTTTATTAATATTTTATTACTTGCATCATTACAAATAATATAGCATGTACAGCTAATCAGCAGCTCTAGTCAGGGTATGCCAGACTAAACAGCCCGAGACTGAAGGGGCACCTCTTATATTAACAGACGGACCATTCAGCTGTGTCAGAGCCCTGTAGCTAAAAACTCGACCTACCACTGTTATTTTTATTATTCCTTGAATTCTTAAGCAGGATGGCAGTCTCGGGATTTTAATGTGTGCTCGAGTTTTGTAAGTCATGATAAGTTCAGATAAGTAAACGGGGCCTTAACCATTTAGGGCTTTATACATTAATCAAAAGGAGGATTATGAAAAATGCCCTAAACCTAACTGGGTGCTGTTTGTATTTTCTAAAAACTACACAAGACACAAACGTAGATCAGTCTCGGCATTTCAACATTCCAATATCATTTTATATGAACAGATATCTCAATCTATGTATTGATTTTTGCTTTGTGCCCTCCCCTACCATAACCTGTCATCTATGGGTGAGGAGTGAAAGCGTTAGTTGCGTCAAAATTTCTCCAGTTTTTGACGGATCTTGACGTTTTAGGGTCCCCTGATATCTCAATGATGGCTGTGTGTCTGTCACCGTTTCTTGAGGATGGTCTAGAGCCAAAACAGCTGGACGGAAAAAAAATACCAAACTCGAAACTTAAGCGCATTATGAGACGACGATGAGCTGATTCGTTTTTGAGGCAAATTGTGAAACCGATAGAGGTGCTCTACAGGAGCTCTCAAATACCATAATTCTGTAATTAATTATTAATTTTTCTCGTCAATTGCAATCGTAATGACCTATTTTATGATCAGAAAGGTCAGCATCAGAGCCATTAATAATGACTGAAACGTTGTAGAATAGTTTGGGTAGCTTGGAGCAAAGCCTACTGACGCTCACGGTTGAATTTTTTTTTTTTAAACCAAGCTTTACTAAAGAAATGGAGCTTTTATGAAGAAATGTCTGACGGTCCTAATGAACGTTGCTTTGTAATAATAAGAACTCTTAAAAATGGCATACGGCTGACTATCTGAAGCCTTAGCAGACTCTCCAAGCTGAATATTATGTTGATGCTCTTGAAAACCTTGTAATTGTATGTATGTATATATTGTGGCAGACGACCAGAGACCTTGCCTCACCGGGACGCCTGGAACAGGGAAGGACCGGGAGAGGGGCAGTATATTCCCCTGGACACAAGAGGCCAGCCCCCCTAGATTCCATTAGGACCACAGTCCTGTGGGGGTCTGTGGATGCCACCAGGGGGCACCTGGATGGTTCCTGAGCCAAAGACAACAGCACTTACGCCACACCAAGAAGTGCTGCTGGAACAGGAGCAATGTATGCCCGGGGTGCTTCCGGGTGCAAGGGCAGCACTTCCGCCACACTAGGAAGTGCTGCCGGAAGACCATCGCGGAGCACCTGGAGCCCATCTGGGGGAGGATTAAAGGGGCAGCCTCACTCCATTCGGGGAGCCGGAGTCAGGTGGCAGTAGACGGAGCTTGCAAGGGAGGAGTGGAGGCGGGTGAAGGAAGGAGGAAGAAAGGATGGTGCTGTATTGTGATGATTTGTGCACTGTGTGCGTATTTTGGACATTTGGAGTCCGTGTCTGTCTGTGTCAAGGCTGATCTCTCACTGTATGTATGTATGTATCCATCCATCCATCCATTCCAAAGCCTGTGACGTTTTGTATTTCAATTGCAGTGGGCTGACAGCTGCATAAAACTAAGATTCAGGGGATTTCGATTTTCTCTCATTTTCTTTGCACAAAAGTGTTTTTCAGTCTTAAATCCGCCTCTTTATAAAGGAGAAAATCTCATGACAGTAGGCGTGAAATTTTAAACATAAATCTAAGGCATCATGTGGAGCCAATTAGTTCCGTCCATGAAGGTCTTTCTTTGAAGCAGTGGATTCCCATATAAAGTAACAAAATGTTAGAAAGTAATGAGTACACGGATGACATAGCACCGGAGCTTTTATGTAATTAATCACGTTTATACATACCCTGTCACCAAATTGATTATCAGAGCAGACTGTACACGTGTCATACGCATGACACTTCATGAGTGACACTTTAATTTAAGAAAATTGACGGACGTCGGATCCTCTGCCAATCATCAGCTTTGCTAATCCTGCTCCTCTAACAGCCCTGCAGCTCCGTCGTGTTCAATTGAGTCGTCTTTGCTTCAGCTCGATAAAAATTCTGTTGTATGTATTAGTAACTCACTTCAGACAGTTGATCATTTTTAACTGATAGGTCCATCCACCTATTTTCTTAATACACTTTGCCCACCTTTTCCATACCATGGTGTAGTGGGAAACTGATTTCAGTTAAACATGAGCATGTTGTCAGAACCAGTACTGATTGGGATTACATGACATAATCTGCCTTTTACCTTTATACCTAGGACTTGTGGGTGCAACAGGAAAGGAAATCTACAAGATATGAGGATAGAGTGCAGCCCACATTCAGGCAGGAGACCCCTCATCTCTATGGCACAATTTATTAGAACATTAGAACAATTTGAACGAGAACGGACCATCCAGCCCAACAAAGCTCACCAGTCCTGTATGCTTAATTCTTACAAAATAACATCAAGTTAACTTTTGAAGGTACCTAAAATCCTCCTGTCTGCCACACTACTTGGTCATGTATGTGTCTGTGGTTCTATGTGTGAATAATTGTGCAAAATTTACCCTTAACGAGTTTCCAATTGTGTCCCCGTGTTCTTGATGAACTCATTTTAAAATAACAGTCTTGATCCACTGGTTTAATTCCCTTCATCATTTTAAACACTTCAGTCAGTCAGGTCTCCTTTTCATCTCCTTAAGGCTCAGCTCTTTTAATCTTTCCTCATAACTCATCTCCTGTAGCCCTGAATCAGCCTAGTCGCTCATCTCTGAACCTTCTCTAGTGCTGTTATGTCCTGTTTGTAGCCTGGAGACCCAAACTGCACCCAGGACTCCAGATGAGGCCTCACCAGTGTGTTATAAAGCTTGAGCAGAACCTCCTTTGACTTGTACTGCACACGTCAAGGCGCTATATAACCTGACATTCTGTTAGCCTTCTTAATGACTTCTCAACACTGACTGGAAGTCGATAGCTTAGAGTCCACTTTGACTCCTCAATCCTTCTTATACAGTGGACTTTTGATTTTTCAGACTTCCCATTGTGTATTCAAACCTAACATTTTTACTTCCTATACGTAATACTTTACATTTACTTACATAAAATTTCATCCCCTGTAGCCCTGAATCAGCCTAGTCGCTCTTCTCTGGACCTTCTCTTGTGCTGTTATGTCCTTTTTGTAGCCTGGAGACCCAAACTGCACCCAGGACTCCAGATGAGGCCTCACCAGTGTGTTATAAAGCCTGAGCAGAACCTCCTGTGTCTTGTACTGCACACATCAAGGCGCTACATCATCTCATATTCTCTTCTTAAAAGCATCTGCCTGGAAGTTGATGGTATCAAGTCCACTCTGATTCCTAAATCCTTATGATAAAGTGGACTTTCGATTTTCAGACCTCAAATTGTGTATTCAGACCTCACATTTTTACTTCCTATGTGTAATCCTTTACGTTTACTGACATTAAATTCATCGTCCACAAATCTGCAAAAGCCTGTCTGCTGTCCAAGTCCCTCTTGACGCCCTCAGTGCTGCTAACTCGCCCTTCAACACAGCTGGTTATAATGGCAAGGCAGGAAAGCAAATGATCTCTTCAGAAATTCCAAATTTTAGACTGCCATAGAAAAAGAGCGTCAAGAGCTAATGATGAATGTAAAAAAAAAAGAAAATGAACAAAGAAGAGCTGCATATAATAAAAAATCAAAAACAAAGAGAATTGTCCAATAAATGAAAAAGAGAGAAATATCCCGAATAATATGCAAACAGCAATGCAGAAAAGCAACGTTTCTGGAATGTAAGTTAGAAGATAAAGTAATTCATAATGTTGTTTTTGATGAGGCATTAATGTAATGTAATTTTTTATTTACTTTTTATTACATTTTACGTTTTTACTTTCACTTTTTACTACTTTTTTTATTCCTTGGTATTTAAAATAGACAGCTGTAGTGAATACTCAAGTAAATGATTTTCTATCTGTAATAACTAAGAATCAAACTGTCTGCCTCCCGTGCCCCTCATACTCTCCTACAGTCATTTGAAAAAGTTTGGGAACCCCTCTTAATTCTTTGGATTTTTGTTTCTCATTGGCTGAGCTTTCAAAGTAGCAACTTCCTTTAAATATGCGACATGCCTTATGGACACAGTAGGATTTCGGCAGTGACATTAAGTTTATTGGATTAACAGAAAATATGCAATATGCATCCTAACAAAATTAGACAGCTGCATGAATGTGGGCACCCCAACAGAGATATGACATCAATACTTAGTTGAGCCTCCTTTTGCTCCTTTGAGCCTCTCAACGCTGTCCTCCTGTAGCCTCTGATGAGTGTCTGGATTCTGGATGGAGGTATTGCTGACCATTCTTCATACAAAATCTCTCCAGTTCAGTTCAATTTGATGGACAGCCTGCTTCAAATCATCCCATAGATTGTCGATGATATTCAAGTCAGGGGACTGTGACGGCCATTCCAGAACATTGTGCTTCTCCCTCTGCATGAATGCCTTTGTAGATTTCCAACGGTGTTTTGGGTCATTGTCTTTTTGGAATATCCAACCCCTGCTTAAGTAACTTCAACTTTGTGACTGATGCTTGAACATTATCCTGAAGAATTTGTTGATATTGGGTTGAATTCATCAGACCCTCGACTTTAACAAGGGCCCCAGTCCCTGAACTGGCCACACAGCCCCACAGCATGATGGACCCTCCACCAAATTTGACAGGAGGTAGCAGGTGTTTTTCTTGGAATGTGGTGTTCTTCTTCCACCATCCAAAACACTTTTTCTTCTGACCAAATAACTCCATTTCTGTCTCATCAGTCCAAAGCACTTTGTTCCCAACTGAATCTGGCTTGTCTAAATGAGCATTTGTATACAACAAGCGACTCTGTTTGTGGTGTGAGTGCAGAAAGGGCTTCTTTCTCATCACCCTGCCATACTGATGTTCTTTGTGCAAATTGCGCTGAATTGTAGAACGACGTACAGACACACCATCTGCAGCGAGATGTTCTTGCAGGTCTTTGGAGGTGATCTGTGGGTTGTCTGTCACCATTCTCACAATCCTGCCTCTGCATATGCCGCTCCTGTATTTTTTTTGGCCTGCCAGACCTGCTGGTTTAACAGTAACTGTGTCTGTGGCCTTCCATTTCCTGATTCCATTCCTTACAGTTGAAACTGACAGTTTAAACCTCTGAGATGGCTTAGCCTTCCCCTAAACCAGGAGACTCAACAATCTTTGTTTTCAGATCTTCTGAGAGTTGCTTTGAGGATCCCATGCTGTCTGTTACTCTTCAGAGGAGAGTCAAAGGGAAGGAAGCACAACTTGCGATTGACCTCCTTAAATACCTTTGACCACTCATGATTGGACACTCCTGTCTGTGAAGTTCAATGCTTAACGCGCTCATCCAATCAAGTAATCAGCATTGAGCAGTGACAGGCATTCAAATCAGCACAATGACAAGGGGACCAACATTTGTGCACAGCCAGTTTTTCACATTCGATTTCATTTCATACAACTAAATACTGCGTCACTAAAAATCTTTGTTCGGAAAACACAGCAGTGCTCAGATGTTCCTAGGAAATGAAAGACACACCACTGTTATCTTTTATGTGGAAATGAGAGTCAATTATTATGCAGGCTGAGAGAGGTTCCCAATCTTTTTCATATGACTGTTGTGGAACTGGCACCTAACACACGTTTATTCACACAAACTATTTACAATATTTGCAAAGTCCAGTGCACAAACCCAGTGCCTCCAGCACCGATTCCCCAAAAGTCCGGGCCTTTCACACAGTCCCAAGTGCCTTCCTTCTGGCCGCCTCCAGTCCTCTCTCCAGCTCCGTCCTCTTCCACCCGACTTCCGCTGTCGACTGTTGGGAGGCGGCCCCTTTTATAGCACCCCGGATGAGCTCCAGCTGCTTCCCGGCATTCCTCCGTGGACACACCCCCGTGTGGCAGAAGTGCCGGCTTCACACCCAGAAGTCCTCCGGGTGTCCCCATTCTTCTTCCTCCCAGCACTTCCGGGTGTGGCAGAAGTACTGTGCTCCAGGGTTCTTCAGGCACTGAGGCGCCGCCTGGCAGTGGCCACGGGCCCCTACAGGGTTGGGTTTCCATGCCCTCTACCCGTGGCCCCCAACACAACCAGGGTGGTCGCCCCCTCGTGGTCTGGAGGAGGCACAAGCCCTCCTCCGGTCCTCCTGGGCGTCCCGGCTGGGCTCCACCCCCAGCCGCATGCGACACTGTATATACCAACTCTTTAAATGCCCTCACTTTCTCTAACAGATGGACACCCTTAGTGCTTTGAGCGTCTCAGCCGCGAGTTAGTGGGCACTCAGCACCAGCTCCCTGGGGGTTGGCGATGGAAGCAAGCAGGGGGGCTGAGCCCCCTAGTATATATTAAAAATAGCAGTGACCCTAGCGCTGACCCCTGCTGGACACCACTCTTATCTACCAATCTGAATGCATTTGGAGGGCCGGAGCTGTCATGAATGCAGAAAAAGGGTGTGAGACCACCAAAAGGCTCCTCTGACCACAACCGGCCTTCCCAGAAAGACTTTCACTCTGAGGCCTAACTCCTCACTAGAGCTGTTTGATTAAATTGATATTGTCACCTGGACAAAGCTGGCCACACAGTGATGATGGTGATGGTTTTTGATGTCTTCAGTTCCTTCACTACCATCCAGCCATCACTGTTAAGGGGTAAACTCGGAGATAAGCAGGCGGATGAGCGTGTGGGGTCCTGATGATGGACTATCTGACAGGCAGACCACCGTTTGTGAGACTCTAGGACTGTGTGAGGAACACTGGAGCACCTCAAGGAGCAGGCCTGTCTGCTTTTCTCTTCACTCTGTACACCTCAAGACTAGAAATATAACAGCAGGCCATGCCATGGACTTAACTGCACATCAACTCTGCAACAGCATTTTATGTCCTGTATAGTCCCAAATCACACACAAGAGACACATCAATGGGCTTTAACAGGCCTTATTTTTGACAGCAGCCTTGACTCTTCAAGAAGATTTGGAAACTCTATTGACTCCACTGACCGTCTCCTTTATCAAAAATGTAGAAAGACTTTTGTCGCAAAAATATGAGCCAATGTCTTACTCGGAGTGTGACGCTCGTTTTCAAAGGACATTTTGTGCCGAAAAACTGAAAAGAATCCTAAGGAAGTGCTTCAGTGATCTTTGCTGAAGAATTCAGATGGTAGTTTCCATAATGGAAATGAAGAAAATGTTTGTACATGTGATAGAAACCCAGGCGTCAGCAAGCCCAGAACCCGACACAAACACAGAAGCACAGTCCCGGGTTCAAATTAAGGTTGTTGATTAACCAAATTACCTCAAGATGTGTCACAATAAGCACAAAACACAGGCTTTTCTCTTTCTCTACGATAATTCCCTCACAACCGGACTGCCCCCCTCCAGCTGAGTGTTGCCCCACTACCTCCCAGCTCTGACTCGCCTGGACAAGGGAGTACGCTTCCTTTTATTACAGACCCAGGAGTACTTCCGGTGCCAGGGTGCTTGGCAGTTTTAAGCACTTCCGGATCACACAGAAGTTCGTTATAACAGGGAGCTTGTCTCCCTGCAGCTCCTTCTCATGGCACCCAGTGACCCCTGGGTGATCCCACTGGGCATGGATATCAGGGGCTGCTGCCAACTAGCGTGCTGGGGGAATAGAAACTCCCCAGCGATTTCTTTTTTTTTACATGGGCTGTACATCTATCTTTTCTTGTCCTCCCTTCCTTCCGGGTCTGCTTCTTGTTTCCTTCCCGGCCAGGATGTCCATCCAGCCCACGTGGCATCTACAATATTAGTGTGATTCTGACTGTGTGTTTTGTTTTTTTTTTTTTACCTTTCAAGGGATGCCCTAAACCTGCTTAAACAAACCACCACTCAAGCACCAGTGGCTCCTACAGCAGCTCCTTCACCAAGGACCCCAGCAGCAGAACAGCCACCTAAGACGTCTGCGACTCTGCCAGCGTCTCCTCCAAGACAGCCAAGTTCAACGGTCAGTTACGGTTTGATACTTTATTAGTGACTTTTTGTATTACTTGTCAATATGTTTAAAGTGAGAAATGTAAAGTACAATCAATTCCCTAACATGCACAATATGTGCTGAATGCAGAAATCATACAGGCGTGGAGAAATGTGTTGCTCCCCTTCCAGTACCATCTGCCTCCTGAATAGTGATGGAATGAAAAACAATGGTCCCCTTTGGTATGTCATCGAGCAAAGCAAGTGTGACAAAAGGTCAAGTGTTCCTTATTCTACTAAGAGATTCTAAAATGGCCCGCACACATTTGTTGGGACCCCTAGAAAAGATCCTAAATTAATGGATTTGAGTGAATTTTGCAAACTCGCAGTTTTCTTGAAATTATATCACACACGTCTCTGATCATGCAATCAGTCATTCAGCCAATTTAAATAGAGAAAAGTCATCACTCTGCTGTTTGGTGTCATCTTGTGTCCCACACTGAACACAGACCAGAAAAAGCAAAAGAGAGAGTCGTCTGAGGAGATCAGAAAGAAAATGACAGACCAGCATGTGAAAGGCCGAGGCTAGAAGACCACCATCTCCAAGCAGCTTGATGTTCCTTTGATGACAGTTATAAATATTTGGATGAAGTTGAAGGCCCATGGGACTGTCACCAACATCAGTGGACGTGTCCACAAGAGGAAAATCGACCCAGAATGGGCACATCTATCTATCTATCTATCTATCTATCTATCTATCTATCTATCTATCTATCTATCTACAGTGGTGTGAAAAACTATTTGCCCCCTTCCTGATTTCTTATTCTTTTGCATGTTTGTCACACAAAATGTTTCTGATCATCAAACACATGTAACCATTAGTCAAATATAACACAAGTAAACACAAAATGCAGTTTTTAAATGATGGTTTTTATTATTTAGGGAGAAAAAAAATCCAAACCTACATGGCCCTGTGTGAGAAAGTAATTGCCCCCTTGTTAAAAAATAACCTAACTGTGGTGTATCACACCTGAGTTCAATTTCCGTAGCCACCCCCAGGCCTGATTACTGCCACACCTGTTTCAATGAAGAAATCACTTAAATAGGAGCTGCCTGACACAGAGAAGTAGACCAAAAGCACCTCAAAAGCTAGACATCATGCCAAGATCCAAAGAAATTCAGGAACAAATGAGAACAGAAGTAATTGAGATCTATCAGTCTGGTAAAGGTTATAAAGCCATTTCTAAAGCTTTGGGACTCCAGCGAACCACAGTGAGAGCCATTATCCACAAATGGCAAAAACATGGAACAGTGGTGAACCTTCCCAGGAGTGGCTGGCCGACCAAAATTACCCCAAGAGCGCAGAGACGACTCATCCGAGAGGTCACAAAAGACCCCAGGACAACGTCTAAAGAACTGCAGGCCTCACTTGCCTCAATTAAGGTCAGTGTTCACGACTCCACCATAAGAAAGAGACTGGGCAAAAACGGCCTGCATGGCAGATTTCCAAGACACAAACCACTGTTAAGCAAAAAGAACATTAGGGCTCGTCTCAATTTTGCTAAGAAACATCTCAATGATTGCCAAGACTTTTGGGAAAATACCTTGTGGACTGATGAGACAAAAGTCGAACTTTTTGGAAGGCAAATGTCCCGTTACATCTGGCGTAAAAGGAACACAGCATTTCAGAAAAAGAACATCATACCAACAGTAAACTATGGTGGTGGTAGTGTGATGGTCTGGGGTTGTTTTGCTGCTTCAGGACCTGGAAGGCTTGCTGTGATAGATGGAACCATGAATTCTACTGTCTACCAAAAAATCCTGAAGGAGAATGTCCGGCCATCTGTTCGTCAACTCAAGCTGAAGCGATCTTGGGTGCTGCAACAGGACAATGACCCAAAACACACCAGCAAATCCACCTCTGAATGGCTGAAGAAAAACAAAATGAAGACTTTGGAGTGGCCTAGTCAAAGTCCTGACCTGAATCCAATTGAGATGCTATGGCATGACCTTAAAAAGGCGGTTCATGCTAGAAAACCCTCAAATAAAGCTGAATTACAACAATTCTGCAAAGATGAGTGGGCCAAAATTCCTCCAGAGCGCTGTAAAAGACTCATTGCAAGTTATCGCAAACGCTTGATTACAGTTATTGCTGCTAAGGGTGGCCCAACCAGTTATTAGGTTCAGGGGGCAATTACTTTTTCACACAGGGCCATGTAGGTTTGGATTTTTTTTTCTCCCTAAATAATAAAAACCATCATTTAAAAACTGCATTTTGTGTTTACTTGTGTTATATTTGACTAATGGTTACATGTGTTTGATGATCAGAAACATTTTGTGTGAGAAACATGCAAAAGAATAAGAAATCAGGAAGGGGGCAAATAGTTTTTCACACCACTGTATCTATCTATCTATTATATAGTGCCTTTCACATCTATCTATCTATCTATCTATCTATCTATCTATCTATCTATCTATC
>JANRMT010062852.1:13427211-13444979 GCA_026402145.1 Polypterus bichir lapradei
ATCTATCTATCTATCTATCTATCTATCTATCTATCTATCTATCTATCTATCTATCTATTATATAGTGCCTTATTTCAGTTTCTGAGAACTTTTGTAATTTCTGCAAACCTATTTTCACTTTGTTGTTTTGGGTTATTGAGTGTACAGTAGATTGACGGGCACATATACCAAATGTATCCTTTTGTAATTAAATCCACCACAGAGTGCAGACGGTGAAGGGGGCTCCATTCTTTCGGAATCCCCTGTATGTAGTACCTGATTGGTATGGTGGTACCAGACATGGGGGCTTACCAAGGCAGTAAAGCTCTTATGTGAATAGATGAACATATTTTTTTTTTCTATATGTCATGGGATTATTGAATGTTTTGCTCCCCACTTATCCTTTCATTGGCACCACATTGGCAAATGTAATCTTTCTCTTAAAACAATCAGGGCCCTAATGAATTCCCCTGACTCTAACCCTACCATATCCCAGTCATGCTGATGTTTAACCATCTTGAGTTTTTTTGTGTTTATTGCGCAGGCCTCATTCACAGACATACCAGCCAGCACTGTACGGCGTGTGATTGCCAAGCGACTAATGGAGTCCAAAACCACCATCCCTCATGCGTATGGCACTGTCGACTGTGACCTGGGGGCAGTTCTGCAGCTGCGCAAAGACCTTGCCAAAGGTAAACTTCTCGTTCTCTCCTGGAGTGTTTGCTTTTTTTTATCATCTTTGGTAGAACACCCAACACCATAGTGGCTTCTGTTTGAAACCTTTTAAAGTCATAGAGAGCTGAACATGACTGTATTCTGACCATCATCTCATTGTTTCACAAGTGTTGGTGTTATTTGTGCTTATTGATTTATTTGATTGTTTTCGATTATTATACGCTGCTGACACTTGCCTGTTTCTCCCATGTTTGCTTGCATTACCAAGACTGTGTCCTTGCCAGTAGTGTGGAGATGAGCCTTATTAGTTTTAAACCAGGAAGGTTTAGTAAGATGACTATTACCAGGGGACCTCTGTAATGTTAGTCCTGTCTGTTATAATACATTTTTCTTTAATATTTAAGGCTACTGTCACTGTCTCTGGAAAACACTGTTAAAGGATCCATTCACAAGTGCATGCTAAGTTTGGCACACAGGGGCTCAGCATTTAGAATTGCTAGCCAAGCATAGACTAGACAGCCAAAGACAACTGGAGGATTGTATAGTCAGCCTAAAGACAGAATAGTATATTCCTGTCCTCTGTCAGCATAAAATCTTCTTTCCTTGTTGGGAGAATAAGAACTGCAATGCCAGCAGGGAATCCTGGACATTGGAGTTTTTATACACAGCCCTGCTGGATACCATGGGGGCCACTAGGAGACGCTGCAGGGAGGAACAATGGTTATTTGCCTTACGCCCCGGAAGTACGTCCAAGTCACATGGACAAGGGTAATGATGTGCTTCCAGGGTGAAGAAAAGTACTTTTTATGTGACCTGGAAGTGATAGGAGATCACGTGGACTGGGGATTGGAACACTTCCGGGTCAGGGAATATAAAAGGATTGTGGGAGCTCCCAGACAGCAAGCTGAGCTGGGTGGAAGGGTGGCAATGCGTCTGGGTGTGGAGGAATTGTTTATTGAGTATTTGTATTGTGTTTAATGAGTATTGTGGAGGAGAGGGTGCTTTGTGCACTGTGCAGAATAAAAATAGTCTACTTTTGGACTTTTATCTGGTGTCTGGCGTATTGGACAAGGGTTCAAGGGATTGATGGCACCCCCTACCTGTCACAAAGGATGGACCTACTGCCAATACATTTTGAAGCTGTCAGACGGAGAATTATGTCCTCCGTCCGGAAAACCCTTTCAGCTTGGAGACGAAAAATGGCAGACTGCGTAGATCAAGATTCCCACCTTGATAAAGTCTGTCATAAGCTTCCCGTCTGTAACCGCATTAAACCATCAGTAAAAGTAAGCTAAAGTATATTTTTATCATGTGATTCTTATACCGTCGTAATCACGATGGGAGGGATATCGCCTTTTCTGTCATATTTCTATTATTTTCAGTTACTTAACATGCAACAATTTCAGAACAACACATTTCCGGAGAGCTAATGCTTCCTAAGGAAACAAAATTGGCGTAGTCGGCAGGAATGTGGCTAAATTAATAACTGTATATTATTTATAATGTTATATATATATATATATATATACACACATAAATAAAGGTGCCGGTCATAAAATTAGAATATCATGACAAAGTTGATTTATTTCTATAATTCCAAGGGTTAAAGGTTAAAGGTTAAAGGTTTTGGCAACCCCCCCACCTATATTTGTACTATTAAGTATTTGCCGTGTGTTTTAACACACAGAAAGTATTGAAATCGCCTTTTAAATATAGCTTAAATTATGAACCTACGTTATGAGCTAATGTTTAAAAAGAAACTGTAAAACGGTGTACACATATAGCACCAAAATGCAAAAGATCTCTAACTAAAAATTGGAAAAAGAATAAATACATTTGGGTTTAAAACTTGCAATGAGAAACATGCCTTTGTACCTTCTGGTAAGTACTGGCCAAACTTTTTTTTTAAGAAGGGATTAATTGGATAAGTGTGAATTTAAAAAATGAGGCAGTTTCTCACATGACAAAGAAAGATAATTATCGTTATGTTTAATTTGTTTAAAGCAAATAAAAATAGAATGTCTCCACTTTTGTTTAAGGCTTGTAAACGTGCAAAACATTTTTCTTTTTAAACCCTTATCAAGTTTAAAGGAAAAATGCTCTTTTAATAATACTAAATGAGAAGGGAGACAAGTTTGTTGCGAGATTGTGCATGAATGGAGGTTCTGTATTTTCGGAACTCTTAAGGGAAAAAGTATGGTGGAGCAGTGGTTAGCACACTTGCCCGGTGTTACAAGATAAAGGTTCAAGCATGTATATTTTCCTTATTGAGTCAGGATATTCTTTGTAACCGCGTAACTTTTTCTGGGAATACTTTCTTGTTGTGGAATTGTGCTGCGTGATTTCCCATTGAACTTTGAGGTTCTTTTGCTTACGTATGAGGATGCGGATGTTCAGTTTAAACAGTGTGACAATAAAGAGTCCAAGACATCATAAAGGTTTGGGCAGCCACCCGTATATTGTTTTTCCCGGCTGCAAAAGTCAAAATAAGTAGCACAATGTGCATAGAACAGAGTCCAAAACAGAACTGATTTATTAGAGACAAAGATGGAGGCTTTAAAGGGCCGTATAGGAAGTCATCAAAAGGGCCGGAATCAGAAGTGATGTCGTCTGGACCGAAAGTGACGTCAGCAAAGGGACCGGCGCCGGAAGTGACGTCAGCAAAGGGGCCGGCACTGGAAGTGATGTCTTCTGAGGCGCCGGAACCTTGCAGGATTTCCCGGGAAAGGTCTATAGGGAACTGAGAAAGACAGTCGGCGCACTCCGCCACCCCCTAGTCGGATGTTTTATTACAATTACTCAGACCTTTTAGCTGCCTCCTACTCGCACGTGTGTGACAACAGATTTTTATTTTCGTGGGAATTGTTACATATGCATAATAGAACTAACTATTTTACATTACAGCAAGTAATTAACAACAGTTAAAAATAGTAAAACGTAATACATTGAAAATAAATTATGTTTCATGTTACGTTGGGGGTATTCGTTGCGTAATACGTTTTTGTTCTGTTTGGCTTTGAAATGAACATGCAAATACTCTTTAAACTTACACTTTTTTGCATTAAATTTTCATCAATATAACACTGAATTTTGATTCTGTGTTTGTACTTTAATCATGACAACTCAACATATAACTGCCTGTGAGTGAATTTCATTTCTTTCTCTCTAATAAATAAAACAATTTTTTCGAATGTTTGTCTCAGATTTGTTAATTGTCATAACAAATGCTAATCTAATGGGAAACTGTAAATGTTTTAATTCGAATGGCATATTAAGATCTCCTTTGGTGTCTAATGTCATTAGTGAAGATGGACTACATTACCTTTCTTGGATACATCCTTCTTTGTACAGTAATTTGTGCGGAGGAAGACCAGAAGTTGTTAACGGTTGTAGATATTCTTTGTGGTTTTGTAAGTTGATGTTTTCATCTTCAGCACCATCGCCACCAACTGTTTCAGCAGAGTCTATTGATACACATTTAATCAATTTGCGGCATAACTGATCGACAATTTTGGAGTTAATTAAGTTTGACTTCATCGTTTCTCGGTGCTTGGATACTGTTGATAACCCTTCGTGATGAAATTGTTCAATAAGATTTGGACATAATACGTCGTCTTTAATTGGGAACTGAAAGTGAGGAAAACGTTAAAATTTATAAGACCTGAGAGAGCAGGAACTGTGATGACAAGAGCATTTACATGAATGAGAGATGAGATTACCGTGGGCGTGGGCCGTTAAACTGAAATGGTGGAGAGGAGGGCGGGACTTGAAAAAATCACATGGCCAAAGTCTCAACTCACGGGACTTGAAAAAATCTTCTAAAAAGTCTTGTCTCATCGCAGGATTTTTTTTATATAATAGAGAGAAATCAAAGCTTCATGTTTTTAATCTGTGACTTGCTTAAAATCTGGAGTTTTGTCCCATCTGTCCACTGTACATTCTCCCAGAAGCACTGTGGCTTGTCAATATGCGTTTTAGCACAGTCCAGTCTGGCTTCTTTATGTTTTCTTTTTTACGTGGAGTCTTCCTGGGTCTTCTTCCATCGAGCCCATTGTCACTGAGATGGTCTGATCAGACACTGATGGGCCTTGACCATGGAGTTCGGCTTGTACCTCTTTGGAAGTTGCCTTTGGCTTTTTGTCTACCATTCTCACTCTCCTTCTGCCCATTCTGGAGTCAGTTTTCCTCTTTGGAGGTTAGGCTACAGTCCCATGGACCTTCAACTTCTTCATAATATTTGTCACAGGAACATCAAGTTGCTTGGAGATGGTGGTCTTCTAGCCTTTGGCCTTTCACATGTTTGTCTGTCATTTCCTTTCTGATCTCCTCAGATGACTCTCTCCTTTGCTTTCTCTGCTTCATGTTCAGTGTGGGACACACGATGACACCAAACAGTAGAGTGACAATTTGTCTCCATTTAAATCATTGTCACGGTCAGAGATGTGTGTGTGATATGAATTCAAGAAAAGATCAATTTTGAAAAATCACTCCAATCTAATTATTTTGGATCTTTTCTGGGGGTTCCAACAAAGGTGTCCAGGCCATTTTAAAATCTCTTGTTAGAATAAGCAAAACGTGATCCCTTGTCACACTTGCTTTACTTGATGACACATCAAAGGCAATGCAGGCACACAGGGGAGAATTGCTTTACATGTCATCACTTTTCAGGAGGCAGACGGCACTTTTTCAATGAGATGTAAGGGGACCGACACATAAGTCCTCGTCTGAATCTGAGTAAACCGGTCCAGAATATTAACTGCCATGTTAAACACAAGTACTCGATGAACGCCCAATTTGTGTGCCAAGGGAGGACAGACTCAACTTCTGTTTAAGGTTTCATTTACAGATGGGGAGGGGGACTGTGACTGAAGAACAAAGGAGAGATTCAAGTGTGGCCATGAAAGGGACACTTTTAGCCATTGTAACAGCTTGTTTTCTGTAGTTTTGCCGGCCAGTGTATTTAAAGTTCATTCTTCTGTGCATAATGGCCCACTTTCATCATGAAACGGATGGCAGTATCCGGCTTAGCAGCCAGGTCTGCTTCTGTCACTCCTGCTCAGATACTCAGTTTGGGTCCTTCAATTCATCCTTTTATTGAACCCACTTAAACCAATTTAGGATCAATGAGGCTGGAGCTACGGGTGCCAGGTCTGTGAATGCTGCTGTGTCGTGGGCATTGGACGCTCCGATACGTTGTTATAAATCTTTTCAAAGTAATCCTTTTTGCATGCTGAAGTGGTTTGAGTAGCCAATGTCCGAAGGCCTAATGGACTGTTAAAGTCAAAGGTGAAGAATGCCCAACCGTGCTGATTTGATGGGGAGTTCCCAGCCACACATTTCAAAAACTTGCTTTAGAGGGTTGTGTTGCCATTAGGAGTGTAAAACCAGAAAGTTTGCAAGTTGTAATGAGCTCTCTGAGAGCAATTTTGAAACGATAAATTGATCTTGACCTGAGGTTACACAGAATGTTTCCTTTCTATCATAATAAGATACAGTGGGGAAAATAAACATTGAACATGTCAACGTTTTTCTCACCCCCAAATTTCACGGGGGTTACGTTCCTAGAGAACCCACGAATTGTGAAAAACCCTGAATTTTGGATGTGGTTAAACAAAATGCCTATTTTTTATAGTTTAAACCCTAAATATGCCCCCAAAACACTTTAATTTAATTTCAAACTCAGCTTAATAAATTACTTAAAAAATAGAATGTAAAGGTAAACCCGTATACTGTACAGTACTGTACTGCTGTGTCTCCCGCGGTGCTAGAATGTAAAATACCGATGTTACCGCTATATGTACTGTAATTCATGCAAGTGCATTTTCTTTGGTATGTGTTGTCATTTTCTTTGTTATAAGTAAAGTAAATACATAATAATTTCATTTAATTAAAATACAGCAAAATGTACGGGTACTCACCAATGATGAATGATATCGATGATGATGATGAAGTAGCTGTGCAGTACGATGCAGAGGATTTAAAACTCCTCCTCTTCAGGCGCCTCAGGAGGAGTCGTACCTTTGGACGGGTCTTCTGCTGATGGGGCTTCATGCTGGCTTTTCTTTATAGGTTTCAGGAACATTGTGATAGGAAGTTGCTACGTTGTCTCCTGTAATGAACTGCTGGTACAGTTTCCGTGTTTTCTCACGGATGATGTTACCGTCCAAGGGGATGTTCTTCCTGCAGTCGGTGATCCACAGTGCCAAGGCAGATTCCATCCTGACGATATTTTTATTCCTTGCGGTCGTTACCTTTTTGGCAGAAAACTACAGATACGGTACTCCTGTTCGCTGCTTTGTTCTTCTTTATGTAGCGTGCGGTGCTTTTATTAATGCCATATTGGCGCAGTAGTGCAGCATAACTTTTTAGTTCCCGGAGCAAATCCAGTAGTTCAGCCTTCTCCTAGAGTGTTTTAAACTTCTTCTGGTGCTTAGGCTCAGTGCCAGAAGCTTTAGAAGGTGCAGGGCGATTCGGCGACATCTTGAGGCTTTAACTCTTAAACTGCCACATACTTGGGGGGGTTAATGCATCCCTGGACACCAAATTTACAAAGAAAAAGTGAAATTTTAATGGAACACATTTTTTTTTCATGCAAAGAGCATCACAGTTACTGCAACACTGAACATTTTACACACTGCTAATGAACTGTAAAAACTATTTAAAAAAACTACTGGAACAATATGTACACATTAGTGTAACTGACGCCATGGATGAAATCACCGAGCCAACTTGTGGTATAGCGGGTCCACAACTCATGTCAAAGGGCCATTTTTAAAATAAATAATCACCGCACTCGCGGCGTGGTGATGTGTGGCTGAAGTGGTTCTTGGGGTGATTTGCGGTGCGGGCGGGTTTTACTTAAGTGCACAGGTGAGGAGTCGTCCACATCCATAATTGTTCCTAGGAGCCGCTGATTGCCACAGGTGAATCACGTCTCCATTATAAAGAGTAGCGCGAGGCGGCTGGGGAGGAGAAGGAAGAGAAAGAAAAGGAAAAACGGAGGTTGCAGGAAGCAGCGAGGAGAGAGAGCCGGTGTGAGCGAGAGCGAGCAAGTGAGCGCTCGTAGGCAGCTGGACAGTTGAGCCCTAGCAGGGGTGTTTGGCCAACACCTAGGGCAGTTGGTAGTGGTTGCTCCCGCTGAATATTTTATGGAGGAACGTCAGTGACTGGTAGTAGGACGGCTGGCCGCGTAAGGCAGAGGGAGTCGGGAGGCTTGGGCGGTGAATTCCCTGACATGAGCGTCCTGGTTGCCAGGGAAGCCAAGTCTCGAGCTCGATGAGATGAACCGGAGCCAGGGATCGGAATGCCACCAGATCAGTTATGTGGAAAGAAGGTCCGCTGCAGGAAGGGCAACTCCCCTATTGAGAAGCCTGATGGGAGAAGCAGGGGAGCCACCAGGTAAAAGACACCAGGCTTTGTTGTTTTTAAAGGACTGCTTCCAGCATCGTTTTAACCTCATTGTTTTAAAGGATTTTTTTTTTTTCCATTATTTTTAACCTCCACTTCACAACTGTTTTATTGGGATTATTTATTTAATGAAGACTTTTTGAAACACTGCACTGTTTCTTTTTGTTGTTGGTTTTAAATAAAAGCACTTGGCACTTTTTTGCACCATCCCCTTGGTCCATTTGTTGTGCCTCACTGCCGAGCTCATCGGTGACATTACCGATGGTGTCGGGTTCAAGAGCTCCCTGAAGCTCATATCATCACACAACCGTGCTTGAACTGGCTGCACTCAAGCACACAGAGGTCAGCACTGACTCTGGCAGGCTAGTCTAGTGCAGTGGCTCAATCCCAGGGACAGTGAGGCTGCAGTGCTGCAGGGTGTCATGCTTGGGTCACAGAATTGCGCAGAAACACAGGAGATTGTAGAGACAGGAACTTTATTCAAAGACTCCAAACAAACATGTCTCTTTCAGAAGTAAAACAAGCTCAGTATGCAGTTAGTTATCAATTAACACTAGAATTACCAGAGCCTACGAGAAAACTTGTAAATCCGGCCCACCTTAAATCCATTCGCACCTCTCCGTCAGCGTCTTTTGTCCTGTAAATGTGCCGATTAAGACAAGCAGCCTGCTATTCCAACCCCCCACCATCGCAGAACGTTCACTAACTTCTCCCAGCTCAAGCCTTGTTTGATTATCTGGGAGTGAAGTGCTGGAGTTTTAGAGTGGAAATAATAGATCGTTATGCATGTCCAGTACCATTGTCTCAAAACACCTCTCACATCTACAGTTATTCCCAGTTTCAAATAAAAACTAACAGCGTCAGATCCCTATGGCGGTAGTATGTATCGTTATCGTGACTGAGAGAATAAAAGTGAAAAAAAAGGTTACAAGTACAGTGCTATAAATGTACACAGTCTGTTACAGACGCAAACCAAATGCATGTGTGTACTGTGTAATAGTAACAATAAGAGCAGCTCACTACTGAAAACAGCAAATACAGGAGACAGTCAGGATCGAACCGGGAACTCTTGATTACAAGTCGGCAAATCTTGCCCCCACACTACGGAAGCTGTTGTATTGTCTTTGAACCTTTTGTCAAAGTGTTTATTTGATCATTGGACTTCAGGCTTCACACATTCTATAGTTTATGCCTACATTTTGTAACATTTATTACTAAAATAGGAAAACATTTCTGTTTTATCAATCTGTTTACACAGATTAATGTAGAAACGGAACACACATGAAATGCATGTGTTCCAAATAATGATCTATTATTTCCACTCTAAAACTCCAGCATTTGACTCCCAGATAATCAAACAAGGTATGAGCTGGGAGAACTTTGTTAAATTTCTGCGACGGTGGGCAATGGAATAGCAGGCTGCTTGTCTTAATCGACACATTTACAGGACAAAAGATGCTGATGGAGAGGTGCGAACGCATTTAAGGTGGGCCGGATCTATGAGTTTTCTCGTAGGCTCTGGTAATTCTAATGTTAAAGAATTTGTTAAGCAGCATCAAACTTGGGTGACCACAGCCATCTTTTGACAAAGGCTTTCTTCTGCTTATGGGGTCGGGGGAGTTATTCGAGGCTGCCCAAATGTCTGCCATGATAAAGCAGAGCATGAACTCAAAATGGGCAGCACGGTGGCGCAGTGGGTAGCGCTGCTGCCTTGCAGTTAGGAGACCCAGGTTTGCTTCCTGGGTCCTCCCTGCATGGAGTTTGCATGTTCTCCCCGTGTCTGTGTGGGTTTCCTCCCACAGTCCAAAGACATGCAGGTTAGGTGCATTGCCGATTCTAAATTGTCCCTAGTGTGTGCTTGGTGTGTGGGTGTGTGTGTGCCCTGCCCAGGGTTTGTTTCCTGCCTTGCGCCCTGTGTTGGCTGGGATTGGCTCCAGCAGACCCCCGTGACCCTGTAGTTAGGATATAGCGGGTTAGATAATTGATGGATGGATAAACTCAAAACTGTGTTCAAGAGAACAAATGGCAGTAAGTGATTGGAAACCTGCTGTCTCTGCCCCATGCATTGCTTCTTTCTTTGTACCCAAACATCCTTTAAGGGTCTGCAGCTCTGAGATACCCAGCAGGATATGACAAGTAATGGGCAGATGGGCATGTGTCACAGATCTGTTCTTTATGGTGATGTATTACACCTGCTTGAATTTGTAGAATAAACTGATGACATTTTATTGAAACAGTGACACATGAAATGTTGTCGGGCAGCAAGTGCCTGGGTGGTTTGTGTTTAGTTAACTTCAAGCAGCCCCCCTCACCATACGTCTCCTCACTTATCCCAATTTCAGGTTAAGTTAGATTGAGTCACCAATTAAATCTTTGGGTGTGCCTCGTGATGAGCTGGCATTCTGTGTGAGTTTCATTCCTTTGTTGTTGTCGATGCCTCAGCTCTCCGTGGCTCTTTTAATGGAAAAAGTGAGTTTGTGAGTCAGCCAGCCCGAGCCCGGAGAGCGCAGTTCCACCTCTCCGCTTGTAAAAGAGAGAACAGGCTGTGCTGAGAATGTCAAAAAGGAGACGCAACTTTAGGGCCAGGGCTTACGGTTCACTTGATCCTACTTGGTTTGCATAATAAGGAGGTAACAGGCGAAATATAAGAGAGGATGTGGGAATAAACCAGAAGTAGCCCTAGCAGCCCAAAACAAGGCTATGAATGCTACAATGTTGGACTTGTGTTACTTTTCATGATGTTGTTCTTTTAGAAAATTCTGGTTAAAAGAAAGGGGATACAGTGCCCACCATAATGTTTGGGTCAAAGGCACATTTCTGCTTGATTTGCCCCTCAGCTCCACGTTTTAAAATTATAAATCAAACAGTTAAGTCATTGTAATTAAAGGGCACACTGTAGACTTTCATTTAAGAGGATTTGCAGACATTTTGGTCACATGACTCTTTTATTCTACATGCCCACCCCCCATTTCAGGGACAATTGCCATAGCAGGGGTTTGTAATTCCTCAGGTGGGTTTCATGGCTTCATAAGACCCCTCGACCTACATCTACCCTTTGGAGTCTGCAGTTGCCATTGTTCAACGTGAGGACAAGAGCTGTGCCAGTGGAAGTCAAAGAAGCCATCATGAGACTGAATAACAAGAATCAAACCATCAGAGACATCAGTGACACCTGAGGATGATCAAAATCAACTGTCTGGAATATCATGAAGAACAGAGAACATACTGGTGAGCTCAATAATCACAAAGGGGCTGGTAGGCCAAGGAAGTCCACCACTGCTTTTGACAGAAGAATCCTCACTCTGGTCAAGAAAAAACCTGTCTGACAGACCAGAAACAGTCTTCAGGGGGCCACTGTGGACGTGTCAGAGACGACTATTAGCAGAAGACTTCATGAACAGAAACACAGAGGACACACTGCAAGATGGAGACCACAAAAAGAGGATGGCCAGATGACTTCAGAGAGCCTGCAGAATTCTGGGAAAAGGCCTTGTGGACAGATGAGACAAAGATGAACCTCATCAGAGTGATGGCAAGGGCAAAGTGTGGAGACAACAAGGAACTTCAAAAGATCTAAAGCAGACCACCTCATATGTTAAACATGGCGGTGCTGGGAATGTTATGGCTTGGGCATGTATGGCTGGTACAGGTCCTGACACACTTCTCTTCACTGATAATGAACTCCTGATTGCACAATGAATTCTGAGGTGTGTAGAAACATCTGCTCTGCTCAAGTTCCAGTAAAGGCCTCAAAACTCAGTGGACGACACTTCATCCTACAACAAGATAAGTAGCCAAACACAGTGCTGAGAACGCACAGGAGTTTATCAGGTAAAAAAAAAAAAAATAGAAAGTTCTGGAATGGCCAAGTCAGTCGCCCAACTTCAATCCAACTTGCAGGTCTCCCATATGCTGAAGAGAAAACAAGCCCACTGAAACAAGCAGGAGCTGAAGATGGTGGCATGAGAGGCTTGGCAGAGCATCACCACCAGAGAAGACCCTCCGCACCTGGTGATGTTTGTGAATCACAGAACTCAAGCAGTCATTGCATGCTGGGATATGTGACAAAGAACTCAATATGACAATGGCTTTAATAATAATAATTATTATTATTAATATAGTATTATATTAATTATTATATTAATAATAATTAATATTATTATTATTTTATTATTAATATGACAATGGCTTTAATAGACCTGCCATTGCTATGATGCCCCGAAATGGGAAGAAAGTGCTGTGTGACTGAAATGTCTGCAAATCCCCTTAAATGAAAGTCTGCCATGCGCACTTTAATCCCGATGTCTGAATTGTTTGATTTGTCATTTAAAACTGTGGAGCAGAGGGGCAAAATCAAGGAGAAATGAGTCTTTGTCCGAGACACTAGGAAGGGCACTGTAGGTAGAATACTGGCTAAATTAACAGCCTTAGGGATTTAAACATTCTACATGGGCACCACTGAGAGCCTTCTGACCAGCTGCATCACTGTCTGGACTGGGAACTGCGGTGTCCCTGACCATAAGGTCCTACAGTGGAGAGTGAAAAGATCACCGAGTCCTCTGTGTCCTCCATTAAAGACATCTTCATAAAGCGTTGTGTCGGTGAAGCTCACAGCATTGTGGAGGACGGCTCCCACTCCTGCTATGGTCCCACTTTCATCTGGTAGAAGGTGCTGTAGCAGCTGAACCAGTTCTGCCAGGTACTTCTACCCCTTTGGCTGTCCGAACTCTGAACTCTGTGCTGGACCCCCTGTCTTCTGATCTGCCCCTACTAGCGATTCTGTATGCTGTATATTTGTTACACTTGTCACTACAGTTGTTGTTTTAGTGTTATTATCTATTAATTATTTATTTATTACTATCAGTTTCTAGTTTTTACTATCTATTCACTTACCTGTTATTTATTTCTAGTGTAGCGCAGATCTTTCCCTGTATTTATGTATTTGTCGCACTGCCATCCTGTTACAGTGGAACCTCGGTTTGCGAGCGTAATTCGTTCCGGACCCGTGCTCGCAATCCAAAGCACTCGTATATCAGAGCGAATTTCCCCATAAGAAATAATCGAAACTCAGATGATTCATTCCACAACCCAAAACTATTCATATAAAAATGAATAATACAAAATAAAAATAAAATATAAAAATACATAAAAATAAAAATACATAAAAAAAATTAACCTGCACTTTACCTTTGAAAAGAATCATAACTGGTGTGAGGGAGTTTCTAAACTCTAAACTCACATAGAAGAGCGTCCTGAAGCAACCGCAGGTCCCCAGCGCTGTAGCAGTTCGCCGTAAAAGCGAATCCGAAAAGATCGCGGCCGTGCTATAAGCGCCTGCCGTTGATGGGTGATACAAGGAACAAGGAACATTATAAATGCGCAGGGCACAGTATTACTTGCCCACTAACCTGGGCACGACCCTGCCTGACTGTTGTGTCTGTGTATAGGAGAGCGGCAGATAACGCTACAATAAATAACAGTGCTGTTCCTGTTTAAAGCTGATTAAAGCTGGTGTCGCTAAAGTTTTGAGACTCAGCTTCGTGTTTTGGGGTGCAAGATGGGGACTCACACATCTCACACACACACGTGGTCACAATGCTATAGTAAACAGTATACGTTCATACGGATGTTGACTAAACGAGTGAGGCACGCCGACTGAGAATGAGAATGGGAGAAGATTACCCACAATCCCACAGCGAGAGAGAGAGAAGAACAATCAGTTCAGTTGTGATCATGTGACGCTCGGCAGACAAAGCGTATACATACTACTCGTATTGCAAGACCTCGCTCATTTATCAAGTCAAATTGTATTCAAAATTTTAGCTCGTTTTGCAAAACACTTGCAGACCAAGTTACTCGCAATCCAAGGTTCCACTGTATTTCATGCCACTGTATGCTGCAATAGAGTGTATGGATGGTGTGACAATAGATAGATAGACAGATAGAAGTGAAAGGCACTATATAATAGATAGGTACTTTATTAATCCCAAGGGGAAATTCCCATACTCCAGCAGCAGCATACTGATAAAGAACAATATTAAATTAAAGAGTGATAACAATGCAGGTATAACAGACAATAACTTTGTGTAATGTTAACGTTTACCCCACCGGGTGGAACTGAAGAGTCACATAGTGTGGGGTCTCCTCAGTCTGTCAGTGGAGCAGGATGGTGACAGCAGTCTGTCGCTGAAGCTGCTCCTCTGTCTGGAGATGATCCTGTTCAGTGGATGCAGTGGATTCTCCATGATTGACAGGAGCCTGCTCAGCGCCCGTCGCTCTGCCACGGATGTCAAACTGTCCAGCTCTGTGCATACAATACAGCCTGCCTTCCTCACCAGTTTGTCCAGGCGTGAGGCGTTCCTCTTCCCAGCACACCACCGCATAGAAGAGGGCACTCGCCACAATCGTCTGATAGAACATCTGCAGCATCTTATTGCAGATGTTGAAGGACGCCAGCCTTCTAAGGAAGTATAGTCGGCTCTGTCCTCTCTTACACAGAGCATCAGTATTGGCAGTCCAGTTCAGTTTATCATCCAGCTGCACTCCCAGGTGTTTATAGGTCTATACCCTCTGCACAGTCACCTCTGATGATCACGAGGTCCATGAGGGGCCTGGGCCTCCTAAAATCCACCACCAGCTCCTTGGTTTTGCTGGTGTCCAGTTGTAGGTGGTTTGAGTCGCACTATTTAACAAAGTCCTTGATTAGGTTCCTATACTCCTCCTCCTGCCCACTCCTGATGCAGCCCACAATAGCAGTGTCGTCAGCGAACTTTTGCATGTGGCAGGACTCCGAGTTGTATTGGATGTCTGATGTATGTTGGCTGAACAGGACCGGAGAAATAAATTAATAAAGCCACTTGACCTGACTTGAAGTGCTAAGTATCATGTGAGCCTCCTCACCAGCCAGTGCCAAGAAAATCTCTTTTGACTTTGAACTGCCTGAGTTGAAACAGCAAGACCTGAATTTTAGAATCAAACAGGTTTGAGGTGAGAAAAGCCAACCACAATAACGCGTACAGAACACGAGTACTTCGTACGCTGCGCACCCTGCACACGAGATTCTGGGGTTGTCTGGTAGCAGCGCATCACCTCCATAGAGTTACGTTTTTTTTTTCTCAGAAAAACATATAAAAAGCATTGGATTATAAAAAGCAACCCCGAGGTTGCCCACAGACTGGTTGGGTGTTAGTGACAATAAATCAAGCTGGACAGACACATACGGGGTTGAATAGACGGACTGGCTGGTACAACAGGGTGGCCCATGATGCTAGGAGATTGTGTTTTTTCATTCTCGTGTAATAAATAACATCTAAAAAGTCAAACTTGGTGCAAGATACCAAAAGCTCTGGTTTAAGAAGCCCATGACTGTTGTAACGCTTTGGCTGTCAAGCTGAATTGTGTAAATGTACGTACATACAGTAGTACCTACATACTGTGCAACTCAAACTGGCTTAATGGGATTTAGGTTGGTGGAGAGTGGCACCTGTCCTGGCAGCATGATGGCAAACAGTCCTGAGCTGGTGCCAGCCCCTCATTCCCTGTACTCACACACACACTTGGGGCCAAATTGGACCCACCATTTAACCAAACCCCCTACCAAACAGCAAATGACCAGACAGCAGAGTCGATCCCAGAACGATGAACACACGAGGCAGTAGGGCAGCTAATTGCTGTGGCACCATGCCGGCTTTTCGGCATCCATAGTGCAGGAGAATGTGAGTCAGTGGCTTTAAAATTTTGACTTTGGGTTTTTAAACTTGAGGCATCCATGTTGACCATTTCTGGTGTGATGTCTTTTAGATCCATGAAGATGACAAAATTGTTAAATAAATACGTATATTGTAAAATAAATTTAGACAGACGGGTCCAACATTGAACAGAAAATCTCCAGGCCATCCTCTGACTGTACGAACTCCTGAAAACATCAAAGGGCATCAGTTTTTCATGCAATTTTTCTTCCTTAGGCATTTCCAACACGTCCTTTTCATGAGGATCTTCATTTCCATCTGTACAAAACGATGGGAGTGCAGGAACTCACTGAGAGAGACCAGGAGAGCCATAGAGAGTTGTGTGCCAACATTCTGTAAACCGTTCATCGAGGTGCCATCGTCATGTGACGTCAGCAATGCGTCACATTTACATTTGAATGGTTGCTGCGTAAATAAGAAAAACTTAAGTTATTCGGCTGAAACCAACCCTCATGAACTTCATCAGAGACACGTGTTACAGTTTGGTGTGCCGTTGCAGAATTTGGCATTGTAGGCCCTTAACTTTATTGAGAAGAGGGGAGCAACGGTCACCGTCACTTCAGAACGTTGCATTGAAATGCTAGGGAACTGGAAGAACTGGATGTGGTGGATGCCTGGTGTCAACAGGATGGTGCAGCAGCTCATACGGCTTGCGCGGAAATCCATGCGAGTTTTGCGGGAGATGTTTCCGGGGCGATGTCTGGTGGCCTTCACGTTCGCCTGATCTCGCTCCGTGTGGGGCTGTCTTAAGTCGTAGGTCTACACACAACGACCTGAAAACCTTGAAGCCCTCAAGGACGCCATTCACCACAAAATGGGCGAACGGGTCATGCGAGGGTTCAGAAGTCGTCTCGAAGAGTGTATCGCTAATGATGGCCACCACCTTGAAGATATCATTTCTAAATCTAATTTGTATACCCTTTCTTTTGCCATAATGAAATTTATTTTATCATTTAGCGTTTTTGTAGAATAAACGTTTGTAATGTGGTACTTCTTTTTGGCTCACCCTGTATATACAACTGAGAAATGGGAACAGCATCCCAATGAATTAGCTAAGCAGGACTGATTCTGTTAAGCTATTATTACGCTTACTTCCTTAATGTTGCCTTTAGTTGAGTCCTCACTTGAAGTATCCCAGAATCCTTAGCTGCTGCAGCGCCCCCTTTCTTTATGTATGCGTTGCCCAGTTACCTGAGCTCTTGACTCCCAACCATAAGAGCTGAATCCCAGCCTTTGGGTATCCATTGAACCCTTAAAAGTTGAGTGTTTCAGACTCTTCGAATCGTCCCCACTTGCTATCGTGAAGACTTTAGTGGCCGTTCTTCTATCTGTTTTAAAGGAGCAGCTGAGGCCTCCTAAAGCCAGTCTGGCTGCTGGGGGCTGCGTGTCATGTAGTAAAGGAATGAATAAACTGGCTGTTATTTATTTGACTTTCCACCACAAGAGGCTGAATGATCTCCCCTCAGTTATAAGACGTCTTTGTTTTAAGTTGCCAGCGTCTCTGGAGGTCGTTCTTGTTGTTCTAGTTTCTGCGTTGTTTGTAATTTGTCAAAACAGATTCATCTGAAGGAGGCCAAGTCAACTGAGATCATCCCTATGGCCTTGTGCAGTGCAGTGCTGCTTCTATGCACAAAATATTATTTATCTGGACTTTTGGAAAGCATTTGATGAGGTGCCAAGTGAGAGGTTGGGCATCAAACTGAAAGAATTGGGAATACAGGGTGTGGGGTGTAGATGGGTACAGAATTGGCTCAGACACAGGAAGCAGAGGGTGACGGGGTGAGGAATGTTAAGAGTGGTGACCAGCAGGGGGCAGTGCTGGGAGCTGCTGCTATCTATACTAATAAACTGCAAAGCCCTCACTGACTGACTGACTGACTGACTGACTCATCACTAATTCTCCAACTTCCCGTGTGGGTGGAAGGCTGAAATTTGGCAGGCTTATTCCTTACAGCTTCC
>JANRMT010062852.1:13465069-13482641 GCA_026402145.1 Polypterus bichir lapradei
CATACCCACACACCCACCCATCCATTCATCCATCCATCCACCCGCATACCCACACACCCATCCATCCATCCATCCATCCATCCATCCATCCATCCACCCGCATACCCACCAGCCCACCTAGCCATCCAATCCCAAACATACCCACTAGCCCACCCTTCCATCCATCCACCCACATACCCACACACCCATCCATCCATCCATTCATCCATCCATCCACCCACCCACATACCCATCCATCCACACACCCATCCATCCATCCAGGCCCAAACATACCCAGCAGCCCATCCATCTCATTTCTTTCCATTACAAGGTTATGTGGACCCTGAGCATCTCCATGCCCCAACAACAACAACAACAACATTTATTTATATAGCACATTTTCATACAAAAAAATGTAGCTCAAAGTGCTTTACATAATGAAGAATAGAAAAATAAGAGACACAGTAAGAAAATAAAATAAGTCAACATTAATTAACATAGAATAAGAGTAAGGTCCGATGGCCAGGGGGGACAGAAAAAACTAAAAAAAAACTCCAGACGGCCGGAGAAAAAAAATAAAATCTGCAGGGATTCCAGGCCATGAGACCGCCCAGTCCCCTCTGGGCATTCTACCTAACATAAATGAAACAGTCCTCTTTGTATTTATGGTTTTCATGGAAGGACTTGATGATGATGATGATGATGATCACGTGGACTTCTGGCTTTTAGTCCATCAATGCTGGGGCATCATGGTGCTTTGAGTAAGTTGGTGGTGGCGCAGGCCGCCACCACAGAAAAACCGGAAAAAGAAACAGAAGAGAGAGTTGGGGTCAGTACGGATTTTAGTGCCACCATGAATAGTTATTATGATGAATTGAACATACAGAGTATCAGGATTAAGATAAAGTGAAGTTATGAACAGGCCATGTTACAGTAATGTGTTTTCAGCAGTGTTTTAAAGTGCTCCACTGTATCAGCCTGGCGAATTCCTATCGGCAGGCTATTCCAGATTTGAGGTGCATAGCAGCAGAAGGCCGCCTCACCACTTCTTTTAAGTTTAGCTTTTGGAATTGTAAGGAGACACTCATTTGAGGATCTAAGATTACGATTTGGAATATAACGTGTCAGACATTCCGATATATAAGATGGAGCGAGATTATTTAAGGCTTTGTAAACTATAAGCAGAATTTTAAAGTCAATTCTGAAAGACACAGGTAACCAGTGTAGTGACATTAAAACTGGAGAAATGTGTTCAGATTTTCTTTTCCGAGTTAGGATTCTAGCAGCTGCATTCTGCACTCGTTGCAGTCGATTTATGTCTTTTTTGGGTAGTCCTGAGAGGAGTGCGTTACAGTAATCTAATCGACTGAAAACAAACGCGTGAATTAATTTCTCAGCATCTTTCAATGATATAAGAGGTCTAACTTTTGCTATGTTTCTTAAGTGAAAAAATGCTGTCCTAGTGGTCTGAAGAATATGTGATTTAAAATTCAGGTTACAGTCAACGGTTACCCCTAAGTTTTTTACTTCCGTCTTAACTTCTAATCCTAATGCGTCAAGATTATTTCTGATAACCTCACTGAATCCGTTTTTGCCAATCAATACAATTTCAGTTTTCTCTTTATTTAACTTGAGAAAATTACTATTCATCCATTCAGAAATACCAGTAAGACATTGTGTTATTGATTCGAGAGAGTCGGTGTCATCAGGTGCTACTGATAAGTACAGCTGTGTGTCATCAGCATAGCTGTGGTAGCTCACGTTGTAACTTGAGATAATCTGACCTAACGGAAGCATGTAGATTGAGAAAAGAAGCGGACCCAGGATAGAGCCTTGTGGAACCCCATATAGAATATCATGCGTCTTTGAGTTGTGATTACCACAATTAACAAAGAATTTTCTCCCTGCCAGGTAGGATTCAAACCAATTTAAGACACTGCCAGAGAGGCCCACCCATTGACTAAGGCGATTTCTAAGAATATTGTGATCAATGGTATCAAACGCGGCACTCAGATCGAGGAGGATGAGAACAGATAAATGGCCTCTGTCTGCATTTAATCGCAAGTCATTTACTACTTTAACGAGTGCAGTTTCTGTACTGTGATTAGTTCTAAAACCTGACTGAAGTTTATCTAGAATAGCAGGTTTACTTAAGTGGTCGTTTAACTGCATAATTACTGCCTTCTCTAGAATTTTACTTAAGAAGGGCAGGTTAGAGATGGGTCCATCGATCACAAGGCTACCACCAAAAAGAGGACACAGACTTTATGCAGCAAACTTTAAACACTCCATGAGCGTCAGTTTATTCCTTACGATGTCTTTCTGTGTGACTGTTGGTCCAACACCCGTCATGGATGTGCTTTGAATATTCACGACACAGACGGTTCTCTGTTTGGTGAAGTCTTCACTGCTGCTGAGTGAGGTTGTTGTCTTCTTCTCTGTGTCATGAATCCTGGACTCGACCCAGTTTGTAACTGTCGTTTTCCCACTAATGAGTAAGTACCTCAAAACCACTTGATCTTCCCTGCCTCATATTTAACCTTCTGAAATAAAAGGAAGCCTTTGAATTGAGGATCCGATCTTCTCTCGATGGTGTGGTTTTGCTTTTTTTCTATTTTCGGTTTGACTCTCTAAATAGAAGATGAAGTCGCTCAGAGGAATGAAACGGGAAACCTGCGACCCCCGTGGGCTTGTTGCCTTGGCTTTCGGCTGTGTTGTATAAAGTTGCAAATGGTCTTAACCCCATTAATATGCCAATCGGGTGAATTTACGATGCCTTGTCCTCACATCCTCCTCAACCCCCAGGGAGCCGGTGTCATGTGTCCGACTGGCAGATTGAAGCTTTACATTTCAAAAAGACGCCATTGAAGAAAAAAAAAAAGAAGTCCTGCAGCGGATGACGTTTTGGACGTTTTAGAGCACACAGACACTGGCGATTGACTAGAACACCGGAGCGCCTCCTGGAAGGGCGTCAGTGAAGTTTAGGTTAACCGTAGACGTACAGCGAACATGAAGTTCAGACACATGGAGACACAATGTTAATATTCATGGTGAATTAGGACCCTTGCACATTCTTCCCACTTTGTGGTGGGGTCGTTTGTATCAAGCAGGGCTGGCTGTGTTCCGTCAGCTAGAGTGCTGTGAAAAAGTATTTGCCCCCTTCCTGATTTCTTATTTATTTGCATGTTTGTCACGCTTTAATGTTTCAGATCATCAAACAAATTTAAATGTTAGGCAAAGATAACCCAAGTTACCCACCCAAGTGGATATTTTATTTATTAAGGAAAAAAAAAATCCAAACCTACATGGCCCTATGTGAAAAAGTAACTGCCCCCCTTGTTCAATCATGTGGTTCATCACGTTTTTTTGGAAAGCTGAGTACAATGTCAGTAGCCACACCGAGGCCTGTTGAATCAGGAGATCACTTAAATAGAACCTGTCAGACAAAGTGAAGGAGGCCAAAAGATCCCAAAAAGGAAGACATTATGCCGCGATCTAAAGATATTGAGGAAAAGATGAGAAACAAGGTAATCGACATCCTTCAGTCTGGAAAAGGTCACTAAGTCATTTCTACTAAAATGACAATGAGAGCCCATTATCCACAAATGGATAAAACATGGAACAGTGGTGAACCTTCCCAGGAGTCTCCAGCCTAAAAAAATTACCCCAAGAGTGAAGTGACGACTCATCCAAGAGGTCACAAAAGAGCCCAGAAGAACATCTAAAGAGCTGCAGGCCTCCCTTGCCTCAGTGAAGGTCAGTCAGTGTTCACGACTCAACCATAAGAAAGAGACGCGGCAAAAATGGCATGCATGGCAGAGTTTCAAGGCGAAAACCACTGCTGAGCAAAAAGAACATAAAGGCTCATTTCACTTTTGCCAAAAACACATCTTGATGATCCCCAAGACCTTTGGGAAAATATTCTGTGGACTGACAAAACAAACATTTTTGGAAAGTGTGAGTCCCGTTACATCCGACGCAAAAGTCACAAAGCATTTCAAAAAAAGAACATCATACCAACAGTCAAACATAATGGTGGTGGTAGTGTGATGGTCTGGGGCTGCTTTGCTTATTCAGGACCTGGACGACTTGCTGAAATTGATGGAACCATGAATTCTGCTCTCTACCAAAAAAATCCTGAAGGCGAATATCCGGCCATCATTTTGTGACCTCAAGCTGAAGCGCACTTGAGTTCTGCAGCAGGACAATGATCATCCAAAACACACCAGCAAGTCCACCTCTGAATGGCTTAAAAAAAAACAAAATAAAGGTTTTGGAGTGGCCAAGTCAAAGTCCGGACTTGAAGCCAATTGAGATGCTGTGGCATGACCTTAAATAAGCTGTTCATGCTCAGAAACCCTCCAGTGTGGCTGAATTGAAACAATTCTGCAAAGACGAGTGGGCTGAACTCCCTCCACAGCCATGTGAAAGACTCCTTGCCAGTTATCACAAATGCTTGATTGCAGTTGTTGCTGCTGCTAAGGGTGGCCTAACCAGTTATTAGGTTTAGGGGGCAATTCCTTTTTCACATAGGGCCATGTAGGTTTGGATAGTTTTTTTTTTTTCCTTAATAAATAAAATCATCATTTAAAAACTGCATTTAGTGTTTACTTGGGTTACCTTTGTCTAATATTTAAATTTGTTTTATGATCTGAAACATTTAAGTGTGACCGTGGCGGCCCTGGGCAGAGGAAGAATCGGTGGCTCCTTCGCCCACCAATGTCAATATGCTATCTTATGCACGGTGGATGGCCACGTCTGTTGCGGACACTGCATAGCCGCCTCGTGCTCATGACACAAGCGTTTAACTTTTGCCGAAATTTGCGCCTGCGTTTTTAGCTGTGTCGTTATTTTCTCTTTCTGTTTTATACAGTAAACCCTCGTTTATCGCGGTTAATCCGTTCCACACTCTACTGTGATAAATGATTTTCCGAGAAGTAGGATTCTTTATTTATAAATCGAATATTTTCGCAGTTAGAGCATAGAAAACCTGTTTACGACCTACTAAACGCGTTTTTTAACATTATTAGAGCCCTCTAGACATGAAATAACACCCTTTAGTCAAATGTTTAAACTGTGCTCCATGACAAGACAGAGATGACAGCTCCGTCTCACAATTAAAAGAATGCAAACATATCTTCCTCTTCAAAGGAGTGTGCGTCAGGAGCAGAGAATGTCAGAGAGGGAGAGAAAAGCAAACAATCAAAAATCAATAGGTGCTGTTCGGGCTTTCAAGTATGCGAAGCACCACTGGACAAAGCAGCCGCAAGGAAGGGAGCAATGTGAAGGTAGTCCTTCAGCACTTTTTAGAGGAGCGTCCGTATCCTCTAGGCCAGTGTGCGAACAGCCCCTCTGCTCACACCTCCTCAGTCAGGAGCAGAGAATGTCAGAGAGAGACAGAGAAAAGCAAACGATCAAAAATCAATACGTGCTGTTCAGGCTTTCAAGTATGCGAAGCACCGTGCGGGAAGCATATCGTATATCAGTTTTATTTAATACGTAATACGTGCTCTGATTGGGTAGCTTCTCAGCCATCCGCCAATAGCGTCCCTTGTATGAAATCAACTGTGCAAACCAACTGAGGAAGCATTTACCATAAATTAAAAGACCCATTGTCCTCAGAAATCTGTAAACCAGCGAAAATCCGTGATATATATTTAGATATGCTTATATTTAAAATCCGTGATGGAGTGAAGCCGCGAAAGTCGAAGCTCGATATAGTGAGGGATCACTGTATTCAATATATATTGCTTTGGCAGCCCTGTGCAGGTGCATGGTTTGCTCATGCCTAAGGCCACCCCTGGTGTGACAAACATGCAAAAAAGAAATCAGGAAGGGGGCAGATACATTTTCACAGCACTGTGACTCATATTTATCCTTTTAGTTAGCCCTAGGGGGCAATTACTTTTTCACACTGTGCAGGTTGGTGTCGGCCAATTCTTGGTTCATGGCCACTCTTGCCTGTCACATGGGATTGCGGCCTCATCAGCACCCTGATAATTAAGACACGTAAAAGTCCAATTTTCCGGAAAAATCTCTTGAAACTCTAAAAATCGCTCCCAGCTCCCAAAACCTTGGTATGCGGGGGTTACCTTACATTATTTTTCATAACACTGGGTGAATGTTTTTTATGACATGACATAATAGTTTGTCTCCATCTGAGATGCTTTTGAGGTCATGATTAATGAGTTAACCTGTCTAGCTTCCCTATGAAAGACATTTGACTTTTATATATTATTTTACAGGAACAATGTTAACCCTCGTTTTAACCGACACGAAACAAAGGGAACTGCTCTGTGTCTCAAACTTTCTATTCAAACATATGATCGTTTGTGTGACGTACAGCTTCTTGTTCAAACAGCTCATAAACTCTTAGATTTGCATCAATTATATCAATATTGTCGTAATCCATGATGTCAATGCGTTTTCATCTTTTCTCACTTCTATGTGGGGTCCATGTGGTTGATCAAACCTTCCCCACGTAGCTCAATCCTGCATCTCCTCCCCAGTCAGATCTTCTTCTTCTACTTTACCTATCCACCTTTGCTTTGATCTCCCATTGCTTTCTCTTCCCCTGGACTTCCACTTCCATCACTCTTTTGCTCACATTATCTCTCCTCATCACATGTCCACACCGCTTCAACCCATCTTCCTGTCCTTTCTCTCCCGTTTTTTGCTGTACCTCTGATGGTTTCATTTCTTATTCTGTCCTTTTGTGTAACTCCACACATCCACCTCCACATCCTCACTTCTTCTTCTCCTGCTGTGCTCCATTTACTGCCCATGTCTCAGCTGCCCATGTGTCATTGCTACTCTTAAAAACCTGACCTTTAACCTTTGCCTTAATTCTAAAATTACCTGATTTTTCCATTAGCTGCCCTTTCACCATTTTGGTGTCATCTTATTGATTTTATTCTCATGCAGAACATTTATGTATATTAATAATAGAAGTGGACACAGCACTGCCGCCCCCTGCTGGATATCACTCTTCACATCACCAATTCTGATGATTCCTTTCACTATTAGCCTCTTCTTCCTGTGTCTGAGCCAATAACATCACGTCAAGCTGGGCAATAACAGGAGGATTAAAGGTGGAGGGGGGTACACCTGAGACTCAAGTGTTACCATTGAGCCCCCTGGAGGTGTCGTGGGCCTGTCAACAAAACACAATGAAAGGAGGGCCTCCACCTGATGACCCCAGTGAAGGACTTACCCCTTCCACATCCACCCAAGGAATGATTGGCAATTACGTTATGAGATTGTAGCACCGAGTCCTATGAGCTTAGCTTAACTTACTGTATTCTTTGTCTCGGGTCTGTTGAGTGATATTTTTTATACAATACAATTAAAACTATTATTAAGGGGAAAAACAGTTTTTAAAGGTTATTTTCATACTAAAAAAGTAAAAAATTTACCATCACAGTGTATAACCTTGATCAAGGGAAGTGCGTCTCCACCCTCCTTCTTCTTTTTGAGTGTAGACGTCTCCTTTACTTGGTTTACTTTTGTAAACGGATGACTAAAACTATAATTCATTTTTATTTGTATTATATTTTTTTTAATCATTTGTGTTTTTTATCAAGTGAGTCTCTTTTCCTTAAACAACTTTTTTGATATTAACTTTTAGGAAATGCCTGAAGTAAATGTGACATGGCAGCCTGAAGGACCTCTGCTCCTGGACACAATCCATATCTCCATTGCTGTCGCAACTGACCGGGGGCTCATTACACCCATCATACGAGATGCTGCCAGCAAAGGGGTGCAACAGATCTCGGCAGACGCTAAGGTACGCTTGGGCATGAGGAAAAAAAATGTTGGCAATGTCACTGCACGTGTTTTATTACAAAAACTCAAGCATGGAAATGAAAATGTCATTATTTGAGAGAACTTTATTATTAACACATTTAACATCCAGCAGAGTGCACTTCAGTCAACTGTGAAGTTCGATAGATAGATAGATGTAAAAGGCGCTATATGATAGATAGATCGATAGATGTAAAAGGTGCTATATGATTGATAGATAAATATAAAAGGTGCTATATGATAGATAGATATAAAAGGCGCTATATGACTGATAGATGTAAAAGGCGCTATATGATTGATAGATAAATAAATATAAAAGGTGCTATATGATAGATAGATATAAGAGGCGCTATATGGCTGATAGATGTAAAAGGCACTATATGATTGATAGATAAATATAAAAGGTGCTATATGATAGATAAATATAAAAGGCGCTATATGACTGATAGATAGATAGATTGATAGATAGATGTAAAAGGCGCTATATGATTGATAGATAAATATAAAATGTGCTATATGATAGATAGATATAAAAGGCGCTATATGATTGATAGAGAGATAGATGTAAAAGGCACTATATGATTGATAGATAAATATAAAAGCCGCTATATGATTAATAGATAGATAGATAGATGTAAAAGGCGCTATATGATTGATAGATAAATATAAAAGGTGCTATATGATAGATATAAAAGGCGCTATATGACTGATAGATAGATGTAAAAGGCACTATATGATTGATAGATAAATATAAAAGGCGCTATATGACTGATAGATAGATGTAAAAGGCGCTATATGATTGATAGATAAATATAAAAGGCGCTATATAACTGATAGATAGATGTAAAAGGTGCTATATGATTGATAGATAAATATAAAAGGCGATATATGATAGATAGATAAATATAAAAGGCGCTATATATTCGATAGATAAATATGAAAGGCGCTATATGATTTATAGATAGATGTAAAAGGCGCTATATGATATATAAATATAAAAGGTGCTATATGATTGATAGATAGATAGATCTTAAACGTGCTTTTATGATTAATAGATAAATATAAAAGGCGCTATATGATAGATAGATAAATGTAAAAGCCGCTATATGATTGATAGATAGATGTAAAAGGTGCTATATGATAGATAAATATAAAAGGCGTTATATGATAGATAGATAGATAAATGTAAAAGGCATTATATGATAGACAGATAGATAGGAAAGGTACTATATAATAGATAATGAAAAAACTATTTTAGGTTAATAAAAATTAAATAATGAATAATAGAAATGAAAAGCACTATATAATAGATAGGAAAGGCACTATATAACAGATAGATAATGAAAATACTATTTTAGATTGATAAAAATGAAAGGCACTATATAACAGATATATATGCTGTATAGAATTGAAAGGCACTCTATGATAGAGAGATAGGAAAGGCACTATACTGGTGCATCTCAATAAATAAGAATATCATTGAAAAGTTAATTTATTTTAGTAATTCAATTCAAAAAGTGGAACTGATATATGAGTTTTCATTATCTGTAGACCATGATCAGCCAAATGAAAAGAAGTAAATGCTTGAAATATATCACTCTGTGTGTAATGAATCTATTTAATATACGAGCTTCACTTTTTGAATTGAATTACTGAAATAAATTTACTTTTCGATGATATTCTAATTTATTGAGATGCACCTGTATAACAGATAGATGGAGAGGAAAGGCACTATATAATAGAAGGATAGATAGATAATGAAAACACTATTTTAGATTGATAAAAATGAAAGGCACTGTATAATAGACAGATATTAATTTTAGTGTAGTCGGCAGGATCACAGCATTATATAGATAGATATAGTAAAACCTTGGATTGTGAGTATCTTGGTCTGCGAGTGTTTTGCAAGATGAGCTAAAGTTTTTAATACATTTTAAATGAGCGAGGTCTTGCAATACGAGTAGTACGTATACGCTTTGTCTGCCGAGTGTCACGTGATCACAACTTAGCTGATGGTTCTTCTCTCTCTCTTGCTGCGGGATTGTGGGTAATTGTGTCCCATGCTCGGTCTCATTCGGCGTGCCTCACTTGTATAGTCAACTTTCTTATGAGTGTATAGTGTTTACTACAGCATTGTGATGACGTGTGTGTGTGACGTGTGAGTCCCTGTCTTGCACCCCAAAACACAAAGCTGAGTCTCAGTACTCAGTACACCAGCTTTATTCAGCTTGAAACAGGAACAGCACGGTTATTTATTGTAGCGGGATCTGCCGCTCTCTTATACACAGACACAGCAGTCAGGCAGGGTCATGACCAGGTTAGTGGCCAAGTAGTACTGTGCCCTGCGCTTTTGTAATGTTCCTTGCATCACCCATGGGCGGCAGGCGCTTATAGCGTGACCACAATCTTTTTGGAATCACTTTTGCTGCAAACTGCTACAGCACTAGGTATCTGTGGTTGCTTCGGGATGCTCTTCTGCGTGTCGTCCCATTGGGGTGAATCCCAAAAGAGTTTAGAAACCCTACAGTGCGTAAGGCATTTTTTAAATTTTGTGTCCAAGTTGTAGTGACTCTTCAGACGAAGCCACTGTCATTGGAGAGGCTCCGTGTTCAACTCACAAAAAAAGAAGAAGATTCCAGTGAGCCGACAGATAGCAGGGATTCCGTTAGTTAGAGTGAAAGTCGTCCTGCACAATAAGCCTCCTCCTCCTCCTCTCGTCTCCCTCACACCAGCCACGATTCTTTTCAAAGGTAAACTGCAGGTTAATTTGTTTTACGTATTTTTACTTTATATTTTGTATCGATCATGTTTATTTGAAGAGTTTTGGGTTGTGAAACGAATCATCTGAGTTTCTGTCATTTCTTATGGGGAAATTTGCTTTGATTTACAAGTGCTTTGGATTACAAGCACGTTTCCGGAACGAATTACGCTCGCAATCCAAGGCACCACTGTAGTTAGATAGATAGCTGCAGGAGATGCGGATTTCAGTGCTCAAAACACCCGAGTCAACAAATCTGCCTAATGACACCAATAAGAAGCACAGATGAGTCTCCACAACCGACTGCATGAATAAATGAATAACAAAAGAAATGTACCATTACTACGTAAATGACTGGATATTATAAATATGCCATTCCAGAAGCATGTCGTATACCCACAGAGCACACTGCTTAACAAAACTCGACTTGCTGCTGTTATGTCACATAGTGAAGCCGTAGTCAAAAATGACCGTAAGATACGGCAGCAGGCAGAGGCAGGCACTTCTCAACCGCGTGGAGTCCCAGTACCTACGGTGGTCTACGTGTCTGTCGCAGCGCTCATTACAACGTGCAGATTTATCATGAAGCTTCAGTTCCTTTCTGCTACTGAACTCCTGAATGGATGACCGCCGTTTTAGCTTTTGATTTTCTCTCAGCGTTAAGTCTTCTGTTCTGTTACTCTCTCCCTGAAACCCCAAAGCCCTTCATCATTTCTTTACTGCCTGTTTTATCTCATCATCATCAACTGAAAGGGATCAGGGCAGGGGAGAAAAAAGAAAGGCATATTTTTATAAGAGGATTCCACACATTGCTTGATTTGGAAACAAATGAATGGCAGTGCTGGCCGTTTTTGTCGGTTTCCTGGTCTTTGTCACGATGCTGTTCAAATTTAACACAAGTTCTTTATCACCCTTTGGTTTTGACAGCAGTCAGAGGTTTTGACCGTACCATTATATGTTAATTACATCAAAGAGAAGGTGGAGGGCCTGGTGTATGGGGGTGGTATTGGGGGGCGGTGGTCCCCCTCCTTGGAGTTTCATACATGCTGCTGCAAATATACTGTGAGGATGTTTGCTTCGGCAAAGCAGTGTGTTTTTTAGATAGGCAGCCTATTAAAACCGGTCATTTTGATTTTCTTCTGTTATTTATCAAGTCACATATCCTGAAATCAGGACTGTCCCTGTCACTGGGACATTTGGTCCCCCTAGTGAAACATAATGACAGTGAATCGGTTTAATCTGCAGATAGTGGCGCTGCGAGGCTGGTTTAGTGTAAGGTAAATGCTGAGACGATGTTTACTTCATTCATATCTCGATAACCGTTTGTTTTCCTTGACTGTATTTTATCATTTTTACGGTTGGAAACACCATATAACGTACCTGTTACGACTTATAGCGTCGTTTACTGATGTACTGGTGCTCTTCTGCTTGTGCTCAAGCCTCTGGGAAGGCGTCACAAAGCAGAAACGGTTTGCTGATAACAGATGTTTCCTCGTGCGCCTCGCTGGACTTATCGATGAAGGAATGCCGTGTCCCACGTGTGCTCAGGTAGCCGGTGACAGCAACTTCCAAACCCCTGACACAGTCGTTAAATTGTAATGAGGATCTGTTTGCCGTCCGCCGTGGTTAACGGAGATGAAATAAGGAGAAAGGAGACAAAATGGCTAGAAGCGCCGTCAAGGTAAAGATCGAAACAGTGAAGTAATTTGTAGTTGTCGCCACGTGGTACGTTTCTCTGTTTTAAGTCTGACGGGTTTTTACATTCGCCAATGCTTTACAAGGGGAGATTTTGAAAATTGAAAACTTCGTGCAGCGTAATCTGTTTGAGATTTCTCAATGAAAATTAGACTGCCTCGACTGGAGGTCTGCGCAGGCCCAAAATTAAAGCCCTGAACCGAGACCCTGTGACCCGACTGGAGCTGCAGTTGAAGTCAGATGTTTCCACACACTTTAAAACTCAAGTTTATAAGCCCTCCACAAATTTTAGACTAACAAACTATAAATTTGGCATCTCGTTTAAGACATCCACTTTGTGCAGGGCAGCGTATTTCACTTGTACACGGCCACATAAACGGATTACTCGAAGAGAAATCTACGTGTGTTTTCCTGATTTGTCAGAGACCAGTAAACCCAGCTTCTCTAACTGGAATAAAGGTTAACGGGTGTGGACTGTAGGGGGCGCTCCAACTCCCTAAATTTGACACAGGCAGTCTCAGACGCTGATATAAAAAAGAATAAAGAGTTTTTATTCGTGGGAAACCCTTCTCAGGCAAGCGTTTCCCACGCCACAGAAAAAGTATACGCCAATCAATACTCTGTCTCTGTCTCCTCCACACAAGCGTTGTCCTCTGGCTCCCTGAATGAAGGCAGTGGGGACCGCCTTTATGTTGCACCTGGATGTATTTCCGGTGGCCCGTTAGCATGGTACGGAAGCACTTCTGGATGAAGCAGAAGCCCAGCAAAGTAAGGCTCTGCCCGCCCCTCAGCACCCACGGGACCCAACAGCACAGAGTCACCAAACTCCAAGTCCCATCATGCCTTTTGGGAATCCGAGGAACCGGTGCAACCCAGGGGGGCTGCTGTCTAGTGATCTGAGGGAGATAATGCCCTGCATACTCTCCCCCCACCCATACCCACCAGTCCTTCCACTATGAAGGTGTCCCAACCAGGTAAGGATGCCAGCCGTCCCTCACATGTGGCTTTCTAGAAACCAAGTTTCTGTGAATAACTGGATTATTGAAACACAAGGAAATGCACTGATTGTGTTGTGCAGTGCCAGACAGAAGGAAGTGGAGAGGAAGTGGGAAGAATGGAGAAGGGTTTTGGAAGATGGAGGGTTGAAGATACATAGGAGGAAGAAGAAGACAGAATATGTGGCGTTTAATGAAGTTAGCCTGTAGGGGGAGCTCTTGAAAGGAGTGGATACATTTAAATATCTTGGATCAGTGGTAGCCCAGGATACACAATTAGATGCAGACGTAACCCATTGTGTGCAGTGTGAATGGAACAATTGGAAGAAGGTAGCAGGAGGATCAGAGAATTAACGCAAAGGTTAAAGGTCAGGTTTTTAAGAGCAGCAATTGACATATGGAGCAGAGACATGGGCAGTAAATGGAGCACAGCAGGAGAAGAAGGGAGGATGTGGAGGTGGATGTGTGGAGTTACACAAATGGACAGAATAAGAAATGAAACCATCAGAGGAACAGCAAAAACGGGAAAGAAATCTAAGAAAGGACAGGAAAGGAGCTTGAAGTGGTGTGGACATGCAATGAGGAGAGAAAATGAAGATGTGAGCAAAAGAATGATGGGAGTGGAAGTCCAGGGGAAGAGAAAGCAAATGGAGGCCAAAGCGGAAGGTGAATGGATAAAGTAAAAGAAGATCTGAAGGTAAAGGGGCCTGACTGGCGAGGGGGTGCAGGACCGAGCTGTTCAGAGAAGGTTGATAAAGCACAGCAACCCCAATATAGAAGTGGGAAAGGATGAAGAAGATGCTTTTATCCATAGAGGCTTACAGAAGGGGTCTAGTTAATGGAGTACACATCACTCTGGGGGGCTGTTCTGAAGCAGTTTTATTAAATATTGTGAATCCTGGTGATGCCCTTGACCATGGAAACCTCTGGGCAGCCAGGCACATAGCAGCTTCCATTTATAAATAAAACAAAAATGAAGAATAGGAGTATTTGTTCTAATTAAGTTATTGCCACAGTTTTAAGAATGGAGTCCTGCACTGACTTATGGCTCCATTTCAGACTGTATGTCAGTCACAAAGTGTACAGGTCATTGCATCTGAGGGTCTCTGGGTGTTGTGTGGGTCACTGGTATGCATTCTTTAATTGCCAGTACAGAGTGGCACAAATCGATTTTCAGGTCTCGGGGTCCATGTAAGGCAGTGTTTCTCAACTTACTGTGTTGTAACTCGTAGTCTTCAGTGGGTTGGGTTGTGGGTTGCCATCATTCGTTCGTGAATAGGTTGCCTAAAACATTGTGCTGCCACTCAGGTCACCACCAACGGGTTGCCTAAAACATTGTGCTGCCACCCCGGTTACCACCAATGGGTTGCCTAAAACATTGTGCTGCCACCCCAGTTACCACCAACGGGTTGCCTAAGACATTGTGCTGCCACCCAGGTTACCACCAACGGGTTGCCTAAGACATTGTGCTGCCACCCAGGTTACCACCAACAGGTTGCTTAAGACATTTTGCTGCCACCCAGGTTACCACCAATGGGTTGCCTAAGACATTGTGCTGCCACCCTGGTTACCACCAATGGGTTGCTGTCACTGGTTAGCGAGAGGCTCGCCTAAGCGATCGGCAGCACTGCGCTATATGCTTCCCCGTTTCTAAGTGAGCTTATTTCACCAAGGCGGACCCCCAATCACTCTCATTTCACCAGTGAGGCTGTTTTGCAGTTGATTTGCTAGTGGGTCATCCATGAACTGGGTTACGAGACCATAAAGGTTGAGAAGCACTCATGTGAGGGAAGGCGGTGCAGGCTGAATGCAATTCCCACAAATGGTGCCAATTTAAACAAACCTTAACAGGCCCTCCAAGAGTCGGAAAGTATACGAGACCCTGTGAAATAATAACGGTAATAATAACCAAAGATTCATTACTGCAGCTGGTTTTGGCATTCTCTAGAATTTACTTTCTCGTGACCCACCACCACCCCAACGTAAGTGTGAATCGCCTTAACTCGGCTCCTGACTGTAGATGCACAAAGTCAAATAAACTTTCTCTTTTCTCCTCCACGTAAAAGGAGATTTTTTTTTTTTTTAAACCTTAATTATTACATGCAAGCAAATGGGGAATTCTAAAGTGTTTCCAAAGTTAATGGATCTTGAGGATACGATGAAACTGCCATGGTGGTCTCTGAAAACACCAAACGGCGGCTCACAGGTGACTAATGAGTGAGGTAAAAAAAAAGAAAATTGAACTTGAATCTCAGCTTGGAATGAAAGCTCCGCGGAAACAGAGGACGACTCAGGTAGCACATTTTAACGGACGCTCAGGATATCAGGTTGTCATCTCAGCGACGTCAAATCTTGTCTGTCATGAACTGTAGTGCGTTTCTGTTGAACGCCTTGGACATTTGTGTTGTTATTCCAGCTGTAGTACACATCAGGGACGGGGTGTGAGAATTATGTGCTAAACTTTGACATATTATCACCCTTGTTCATTTTGGAAGCGCTTCTATTCCAGGGGGATTCTTGCACTGAGATTGTTCTTCACCTCCTGGGGGGTCTGACGATGCGGCAATGTGAGCGGGTGGACTAATAGCTCTTTCTGTGTTTGAATAATGTCATCCAAAAGAGTAGAAATCCAGCTGTGAACTAACAGCAGCAGACCTTTTTAATAAGAAGGAAATGCCAGAAGCAGGGAGTATCAGGTTACAAGCTCAGGTTTCCAAGGATAAAAAGCAACCGTTCAGATGCTCAGCTGCTCTTAATCTTCTACACAAGATTTATTTTGATTATAACACCCACAGGCTTGGCTTGGGGCACAAATTGTCTTTATACTTGAAAATCATTGGTTAAGTCCTAATGCTGGTTTGATATTTGTAGACCTTGGCCTGTTCAGCGTTAACGTTTGAAGTGCACCCTCTTTTGGAATGTGTTCTGTAATGCATGTAGTAATAAAAATGTATTGCGATTTTCATTCCAGCAGATGGCGCATCACAAACATTTGTAGTAATACAATGCAATGCATTTTTATTTCCAACAGATGCCACCTCACAAACATTTGTAGTAATACAATGCATTGCATTTTTATTTCCAACAGATGGCGCATCATTTAGATTTGTAGTAATACAATTCATTGCAATTTTATTTCCAACAGATGGCGCATCACAAACATCTGTAGTAATACAATGCATTGCATCTTTATTTCCAACAGATGGGGCATCACAAACATCTATAGTAATACAATGCAGTGCATTTTTATTTCCGACAAATAGCGCATCACAAACATTTGTAGTAATACAATGCATTGCATCTTTATTTCCAACAGATGGCGCATCACAAACATTTGTAGTAATATAATGCATTGCATTTTTATTTCCGACAAATAGCGCTTCACAAACATTTGTAGTAATGCAAGCATTGCATCTTTATTTCCAACAGATGGTGCATCGGCAGCATTTGTACTAAAGTGCAACGCATTTTTCATTCCAACAGATGGCACATCCCAACCATTAACACGGCTTGTACAAATCCCATACCAAATGGCATATAACAGTTATATCAACAGGGAGGACACACAGTTATTTAAGGAGGGCAGTATGACTTATTGGGGTTTGTTTTGACGACTATTGATATTATTAAACTAATTATACTCCATTTTCCATGTATATTGTTATTTTAAGCAGAAAGGGGGTAATCTTCTTGGAGCCAGGGAATGCTTTCATTTTTTTCCATTTAAAATAGCTGTGAATAGTTATTTGCCTTACAAAAATTAATCGTTCAAAGAGGGTTTCAGGAACAGATAAGCTTCCCAACAAGGGGGAGGCCCTTACTTCAATATTCATGGAAATTGTTAAAAAAACGAATAAATGCGACAAATAGAAATAATATTTGGTTATAATATTGTTATATTGCACTTATCTCATGCAAAGAAAAGAGGGAAAGTGTCTGTCGTCATTGTACAGAATGCTGAGGGCCCATTTGGAGGTGTACGGCAGGAGCCCACCCAACTCATTTGAAAACAAAGAGGGGTTTTATCTTTTTGGTTTATTACTGACTGCCAAGCCATCTGTGTGGGATATGTTTTCGTGTTTCCAAAGCCATTAAACTCAAGTTTGTTAATTCCGTTAAATACTTTCCCAAACTTTACAATAAGTGGTCTCAAGCTTGTTTGCAGATAAACAAAGGATTTGCATTGACGCAGATTATACGGAGCTATCTAGCAGCCGCATGCTAACACTCAGACAGACAGACCGACTATCTATCTATCTATCTATCTATCTATCTATCTATCTATCTATCTATCTATCTATCTATCTATCTATCTATCTATCTATCTATCTATCTATCTATC
>JANRMT010062852.1:13482651-13498470 GCA_026402145.1 Polypterus bichir lapradei
ATCTATCTATCTATCTATCTATCTATCTATCTATCTATCTATCTATCGTGCCTTTCACATATCTATCTATCTATCTATCTATCTATCTATCTATCTATCTATCTATCTTCTGAATGTCTCCATCCCCGTGAGTTTCTACCTGGTGTGCCACGAAAGCCTAGCAGAATGGGCAGTGCCCACTTTTGTCGTGCATAACTTGAGACTTGTAGGTCAGGACTTAATTTGAGATTGGCATGTTTAGGCCTGAGTGCCGTCTCGGGATGATTGTGCTGTGCAAACACAAAATTAGCATCAGAAAAATAAATGGAATTAGGCTGAAAGTGACGACCTGGGAAGGCTCTTTGCCTCTGACAGTTGCTGTCTTTTATTTCTTTTCATTTTTTTTTTTTTTTACGGTTATAACACACAGAAAGGCCCCTTTGATTTTCATTTTCAAAAGCAGCATGTTGCTCTTCCACAGTTCAGCGCTCGTCTTCTGCCAAGCGGCTCCGTACATCGAGCGGGCGGCCGAGTGAATTAAGCAACGTGCTGGCTGGCCGCCAAGGGTCTGTCATTTATTTTTTCATTATTCACCTTGGATTTCCTGTAGCCTTCAGCGAGAAGAATGAGAGTGTTGCTTTTTTTAGCATTAAGACTTGATAAAGTCGGCCTGCAAGGCGAATACTCGGGCTAAGCAGACTCTTTTGTTTAAACCTTATTTGAATGAAGGCCCCCGAACAAAGAGAACTCCGCTGCTGAGTGCCTGTCAGGGAAATCGAAAGCATCAGTAAAGAAACACTCCCACCACATTGACATGTCCCCTTTAGACTTCTCTGGAAATGTTAAGAAGTGCAGCGCGCTGTTCAAACACGAATGCCACATCCTCCTGCTACTGTTTGAAGTGAATATTCAGACCAGCGTTCTCGGCAGACGTGGATTATCACGATGGCGTCTTTCTCTGAGTGCTCCACTTCTTCTTCTTTCAGCTTATCCTGTTAGGGGTCGCCACAGCGGATCATCTTATTCCATATCTTCCGGTCCTCGTCATCTTACTCTGTTACCACATCACCTGCATGTCCCCTCTCACCACATCCATAAACCTCTTAGGCCTTCCTCTCCTCCTCTTACCTGGCAGCTCTATCCTTAACACCCTTCTCCCAATATACCCATCATCTCACCTATGCACATGTCCAAGCCAACACCATCTCACCTCTCTGACTTTGTCTCCCAACCGTCCAACCTGGGCTGACCCTCTAATGTCTTCATTTCTAATCCTGTCCATCCTTATCACCCGCAATGCAAATCTTAACGTCTTTTACTCTGCCATCTCCAGCTCTGTCTCCTGTGCGACCGTCTCCAACTCATATAACATAGCTGGTCTCACTGCCGTCCTGTAGACCTTCCCTGTCACTCTTGCTGATACCCGTCTGTCACAAATCACTCCTGACACTCTTCTGCACCCACTCCACCCTGCCTGCACTCTCTTCTTCACCTCTCTTTCACAGTCCCCGTTAAGTATTTAAACTCATCCACCTTCGCCAACTCTACTCCTCTACATCCTCACCATCCCACTGACCTCCCTCTCATTCACACACATGTATTCTGTCTTGGTGGTCCTACTGACCTTCATTCCTCTCCTCTCATATCTCCACCTCTTCAGGGTCTCCTTAACATCTCCCTACTCTCGCTACAGATCACAATGTCATCAGCAAACATCACAGTCCACGGGGACTCCTGTCTAATCTCGTCTGTCAACTTGTCCATCACCATTGCAGATAAGAAAGGGGCTCAGAGCCGATCCCTGATGTAATCCCACCTCCGTCACTCCTACCGCAGACCTCACCACGGTCACACTTCCCTCGTAATATCCTGTACCACTCTTACGTACTTCTCTGCCACTCCCGACTTCCTCATACAATACCACAGCTCCTCTTCCAGTTACTAATCCAACTAACACTGTTTTTTTTATTGATTTTATCGTAATCATTCCATACAGATAGATCAATTTGTACAAAAAATAGGATTGAAAACAAAGCAACCCAACCTCCCAACTAACACTGTTTTAACAGAACGTGATTGTTTTTTTTTTTTTTTGGTCCTGTGTAGGATGTTTACCTGAGTTGCCTCGAAACCTTGCATATTGTAATCTTTTTAGTTAGCCAATAAAAGGGGTCATTTTGCTTGACTTCTCACTACAGTAAAACCTTGAAAAACAAATACAGTGATACCTTGAGATACGAGTTTAATTCGTTCCCTGACCGATCTCTTAAGTCAAAATGCTCTTAGCTCAAATCAGTTTTCCCCATTGAATGAATTGAAATGCCATTAATCCGTTCCGGAAACCCACAAAACACTGCAATTTTTTTGTTACATGTTTTTTAAATAAGAAAAATGTACTTATAAATAACGAATAATGTATAAAAACACAATACAATAAGATGTACTGCAATAAACTGGTTTTATTAAGTACAGCATTTACCTTGGAGATCAGACGAGTTGAAGGTGCTGACGGAGGTGGTGGAGAAAGGCTGAACTGAATAACTGAATGGTATTCACTGATTTTTGCCCTTTTCGCCGCACCTTCCTCACTTTCATCTGCAGGGGTTTTCTGTCCAATGAGGTCTGTTTCATCCTCTCTTTCAGAATGTTTCTAAAATGCGTTAGGCAAGTGTCATTAAATAGAGCTGCTGCGCGATCAGTTGTAACTTTATCAGGACGTTTCTTTTCAATGAAATCAATTGTTAGGCAAGTGTCATTAAATAGCTCCGCTGCACTATCAGTTGCAATTTTTTTTAGGGTTTCTTTTCAATAGAGTCAAGTGTTAGGCGAGTGCCATTCAATAGCGCCAATGCACGATCAGCTGCAACTTTTTCAGGGTGTTTCTTTTCTTTACAGTTCGAAACTTTTTCCCAAATTGCAAACACTTCCTTTATCTCACTTTATAAGGTAACCTCCTTCGCGATACCGATCTCCTGCAGAACCTCCGTATGTTGCCACGTCTGTAGTTCCGTCAACTCCTCTGTCGTCAGTTCTTCGGAATGCTCTTTGATGGCTCATATTTCGAATTTTGGCTCGTAACTCAAGGCAAAAAATCGACCTAGTGACGGGTCGTATCTCAAAAAACTCGTACATTGCGGCACTTGTATCTCAAGGTACTACTGTATGTATATTGTGGAATAGGACCCGGACACAGACAGGCGGACATCGTTTCTTCACCCAACACACTCATTTATTATCTACAGTATTTACAATGTTTTTACGTACATCCCCAGTGCCTCCAGCACCGACTCCCCCAAAGTCCAGGCCTCACAGTCAAATGCCTCTTCTCCTGGCCGCCTCCAGTCCTCTCTCCAGCTCCGTCCTCCTTCCACCCGACTTCCGCCGCTGAATGAAGGGAGGCGGCCTCTTATATAGGAACCCGGATGGGCTCCAGCTGCTTCCCGGCAGTCTCCTGCGGACACATCCCCGTGTGGCGGAAGTGCCGGCTGCACACCCGGAAGCCCTTCGGGTGTCCCTGCTCCTCTTCCCCCCAGCACTTCCTGGTGTGGCGGAAGTGCTGAGGTCCAGGGTTGTTCAGGCACCGGGGCGCCGCCTGGCGGTGGCCACGGGCCCCCAACACAACCAGGGCGGTCGCCCCCTCGCGGTCTGGAGGAGGTACAAGCTCTCCTCCGGTCCTCCTGGGCGTCCCGGCTGGGCTCCACCCCCAGCCGCATGTGACTATATATATATAATATGTGTGTGTGCGTGTGTATATATATATCTTCTTATATAATATGCTACTGTTGCTGTCCGTTTGTCTGTCCTGGTTTTTAAATCTCCTGTAGCTCGCAAACCGTTTGTCCTATTGACCTGAAATTTGGTACACATAAACTATTTGACGTCTGCTATCCGCTTTAGGGGTGATGATTGACCTCCAAGGTTGTTCCTCTTTTTATTTTAACTTTATTTTATTGTAGGATCAGCTCTCGGCAGCAGCCAGCAGGGCGGCTGTGCGGTGCATTGCATGTGTATGGGCGCCATTCTCATCCCTACCACCTTTGCTGTCACGTCCCCTACCTCTTCATATCTTAAATCATTCTTGAGGCAGATTGAAGACTTAGGCCGGGTTTTTACTTCACGTGACATGACGCATGATCCAGCGGACGCTTCTGCTATGCAAGCATTTTACTGAAGAATCCAGCAGGTGGCAGTGCGAGATATCATCACGGTGAGAACAGGTTTGGCTTTGCTGTGTTATGAATTGCCTGGAACAGCCATTAAATTCCAATGACACCTTACCGCAATATCTCTGAAAAGGATGTTAGATAGATAGATAGATAGATAGATAGATACTTTATTAATCCCAAGGGGAAATTCACATAATCTAGCAACCGAATACTGATAAAAAAAAAGAATATTAAATTAAAGAGTAATAAAAATGCATGTAAAAGCAGACAATAACTTTGAATAATGTTAGCATTTACTCCCCCGGGTGGAATTGAAGAGTCGCATAGTGTGGAGGAGGAATGATCTCCTCAGTCTGTCACTGAAGCTGCTCCTCTGTCTGGAGATGATCCTGTTCAGTGGATGCAGTGGATTCTCCATGATTGACAGGAGCCTGCTCAGCGCCCGTCGCTCTGCCACGGATGTTAAACTGTCCAGCTCCGTGCCTACAATAGAGCCTGCCTTCCTAACAAGTTTGTCCAGGCGTGAGACGTCCTCCTTCTTTAATCATTTAACGATTCAATCCATTAATCCAGGGATGTGTCCATAGCAGCAAGCATTGGGCACAAGGCAGAAACAATCCCTAGACGGTGCTTCAGCTCATCGCAAGGTGAATACAAGCACTCGCATACACTGGAGTCATTTTAGCAGCACCAAATCCCCAAATCTGCATACCTTTGGAAGGAAACCGGAGCACAGTGTGGAAACTCAGCAGGAAAACTTGGAAACTCCAGGCAGGGAATACCAGTAACATGACTCCCTGCGAGACAGCAGTGCAACCGCTCTGCCACCGTGTCACCCCCATGTGTGTAACTCTTAGCAGTATTCGTTATTTAAATGAAATTAACGATTTATCTATAAAATGTACCATACATACTTTAATGCATTTCATCATGAAAGTGATATCATGTGGCAGATCAGAGAATGTTGTCTATTATTGAAAATGCTAATCAGCCCCTTCATAGTGTTGTGGTTATACAGACGAGCGTTTTCAGCAGTAGACTGACCAGCATCATGTGCTCCACTGAACGTCACAGGAAATCCTTCCTCCCCACAGCCATCAGACTCTAGAACTCCTTTTCCGGTCACTCACCCACACTTTAAGTTATAACCCTCTTTCTTTATTGGATATCCATTTACATTTTTCATGTACTTGAAATGTGCAACATACTGTTCTTGTACAATAAATTATCTTCTCTTCACATGAGAATAATCGTATTTGTTCTCAGAATGTGCAATATTAACTTAAGGTGCAACACTCTGCACTCTAGTTTGAAACTTACATTTATTATACTTTATTTATATTTACATGATTACTTTATACATGCTCTTAGTGTAACATGTCCCTTGTCTGTTGATAAGTTGTAACATACTGTAAGTAATTTCCTTTGGGATTAATAAAGTTTTCTGATTCTAATTCTGAAATCTAAAGATTCTAAATGTGCAGAGAGCTGGAATATCAGAAATGTGACGTGTTCTGTATGATGATCTATTACTGCTTGCCGTAGCGATTAAAATTTGGGATGACGTTTATGACAGTCTGCTTAAATGATAAAATAATCTACGACGTTAAAGTGGACATTTTGAGATTAATGCCGAAATTTTCCACTTTAATCACAAAATACACAATTTATTTTCTCAGGGGCTTAAATACAGCACTGTACATTATGTTGCTGTTGTGAAGTTGCAAAAAAAAAAGAAAATGACGGCACGAAAGATGGTATGTGAGACTTTTAAAATGTATAGTGTCATTACAATCGGGAATATGCGACGTTTGAATATAAAAGCACCACGAATGCATTTGTATGTCGGCATTTTGCTTCACCACGTCGAGCCATTCATCAAACATCGATCCTGGAGGATCCGCATAGAGGCTTTCTGTCATATGTAGATAGTAAATAGAGACTCTGACGCCACATTCCGACTTTTAGCACACTGCGCCCCCCGACTTTTGCTGGTACTGCAACTCGCGCACGCTCAAAGGACCCGTCAAATGAACGCTGGGAATGCGTGGCAACCATGATGTGTGCGCATACGCGTTCTGAGCGTGAAGTATAAATGAGCCCTTAAGTGCCAGCTTAAGTGAAAAATTTAGGAAAACGTACTAAGTAATTGCAACACAAACACTGACTTAATCAGTTTTAACACGAAAAGATGCCGATGGAAGAGGACAAGAAGCAGGCCGGTAGGGTGGAGAAGAGAAGAGCTGCTCAGGAAGGAGCAAGAGCTTCAACTTCTGAGCAAACGAATGCTAACCTTACAGAGAATGAGGAGGAAAACTAGGAGCGCTCAAGTCAAGTGTATTCACTGCATGTTATCGTGCAACACACCGTTACTGGTATATACAGTCATAAGAAAAAGTTTGGGAACCCCTCTTAATTCTTTGGATTTTTATTTCTCATTGGCTAAACTTCCTTTCAATATCTGACATGCCTTATGGAAACAGTAGGATTTCAGTAGTGACGTTAATTATTGGATTAACAGAAAATATGCAATATGCATCATAACAAAATTAGACAGGTGCGTAAATGTGGGCACCCCAGCAGAGATATGACATCAATACTTAGCTGAGCCTCCTTTTGCTCCTTTGAGCCTCTAGACGCTGTCCTCCTGTAGCCTGTGATGAGTGTCTGGATTCTGGATGGAGGTATTTCTGACCATTCTTCATACAAAATCTCTCCAGTTCAGTTCAATTTGATGGACAGCCTGCTTCAAATCATCCCATAGATTGTCGATGATATTCAAGTCAGGGGACTGTGATGGCCATTCCAGAACATTAGACTTCTCCCTCTGCATGAATGACTTTGTAGATTTCCAACTGTGTTTTGGCTCATTGTCTTGTTGGAATATCCAACCCCCTGCTTAAGTAACTTCAACTTTGTGACTGATGCTTGAACATTATCCTGAAGAATTTGTTGATATTGGGTTGAATTCAACCGACCCTCGACTTTAACAAGGGCCCCAGTCCCTGAACTGGCCACACAGCCCCACAGCATGATGGAACCTCCACCAAATTTGACAGGAGGTAGCAGGTGTTTATCTTGGAATGCGGTGTTCTTCTTTCGCCATGCAAAGCGCTTTTTGTTCTGACCAAATAACTCAATTTTTGCCTCATCAGTCCATAGCACTTTGTTCCCAAATGAATCTGGCTTGTCTAAATGAGCATTTGATACAACAAGTGACTCTGTTTGTGACGCGAGTGCAGAAAGGGCTTCTTTCTCATCACCCTGCCATACAGATATTCTTTGTGCAAATTGCGCTGAATTGTAGAACAATGTACAGATACACCATCTGCAGCGAGATGTTCTTGCAGGTCTTTGGAGGTGATCTGTGGTTGTCTGTAACCATTCTCACAATCCTGCCTCTGCATGTGCCGCTCCTGTATTTTTCTTGGCCTGTCAGACCTGAGGTTGGTTTAACAGCAACTGTGCCTGTGGCCTTCCATTTCCTGATTCCATTCCTTACAGTTGAAACTGACAGTTGAAACCTCTGAGATGGCTTTTTGTAGCCTTCCACTAAACCAGGAGACTCAACAATCTTTGCTTTCAGATCTTTGGAGAGTTGCTTTGAGGATCCCATGCTGTCTGTCACTCTTCAGAGGAGAGTCAAAGGGAAGGAAGCACAACTTGCAATTGACCACCTTAAATACCTTTTACCACTCATGATTGGACACACCGGTCTATGAAGTTCAAGGCTTAACGCGCTCATCCAACCAAGTAATCAGCATTGAGCAGTGACAGGCATTCAAATCAGCACAATGACAAGGGGACCCACGTTTGTGCACAGCCAGTTTTTCACATTTGATTTCATTTCATACAACTAAATACTGCGTCTCTAAAAATCTTTGTTCAGGAAACACCGCAGTGCTCAGATATTCCTAGGAAATGAAAGACACACCACTGTGATCTTTACTGTTGAAAGGAGAGTCAGTTATTATGCAGGCTGAGAGGGGTTCACAAACTTTTTCATACGACTGTGTATATAGCTGTGTAAGCCCGTGCTGTAAAAAGCCTGGAATTCTAGAGACTATTGAAATTGTCAGAAAAAAAATTGAAAGGAGCTACTTTGGACGTCTCTCTCCTAAGTTTCATTTTGCCGATGTGCTTGTCTTGCTTTTGTAAGTCTTTCTCTCATTTCTTGGCAGTTTTACTTTGGCAATGGAGTTGCTTTCTTCTTCTGACTCATTAACTTGGGGCCGCCTTGCCGGCTCTCTGAGCTTCATGCTGTAGCCTCGCACTTCTGGGCCAGACAGACAGACAGACACACACACTTCCACGCGTGGACAGTTATATATAAGATACAGTACAGTGTACAGTATATACACTGTGTGCACAATTATTAGGCAAGTTGTATTTTTGAGGATTAATTTTAATATGGAACAAACACAGTGCTATCAGTCAATCCAAAATGTTAATAAACCTGAAACCTGAATGTTTCACAAAGGACATGTGAGTGTGAACATCATCAGGGGAATACATATGTGCGCACAATTATTAGGCAACTATTAGTGTGCAGATTTATTATGCAACTAAAGGAAAAATGAAAATTTTCCCATCTCACTTGTTTATATTCATCTGTTATAGTGAGAATAATAAACAAACACCTCAAAATTTACAAATAAACATCTCTGACATTTCAAAAAAAATAAATCAATCAATCAATGACCAATATAGCCACCCTTCTTTCCAATAACAGTCATAAGCCTTCCATTCATGGAGTCTGTTAGTTTCTTGATCTGTTGACGATCAGCTTTTTGTGGAGCAGTGACTACAGCCTCCCAGACACTCTTCAGAGAGGTGTATTGTTTTTCTCCCCCGTAAATCTAACGTTTAAGAAGTGCCCACAAGTTCTCGATAGGGTTTAGGTCAGATGAGGAAGGGGGGCCATGTCATTATTCTTTCATCTTTAAGGCCTTTACTGGCTGGCCACGCAGTAGAGAACTTCGATGCAAGCGATGGAGCATTGGCCTGCATAAAAATCATGGTCTTCTTCAAAGATGTAGACTTTTTCCTGTATCACTGTTTCAAGAAAATGTCTTCGAAAAACTGGCAGTAGGTTTAGGAGTTGGTTTTGAGTTCATCTTCAATGCAAAAAGGTCCAACTAGCTCATCTTTAGAAATACCAGCTCATACCAGTACCCCACCTCCACGTTGGAGTGGAGCTCTGTGCCCATTACTGATCCACAGGTCCATCCATCTGGTCCATCAAGAGTCACTCTCATCTCATCGGTCCATAAAACCTTTGAAAAAAATCTGTCTTCAGATATTTCTTGGCCCAGTTTTGACGTTTCAACTTATGTTTCTTGTTCAGTGGTGGTTGGGTTTCAGCCCTCCTTACCTTGGCCATGTCTTTGAGCACTGAACACCTTGTACTTCTGGGCACTCCAGGTAGGTTGCAGCTCTGGAATATGAAAGCACTGGAGGATAATGGGTTCCTGGTAGCTTCACGTTTAATTCTTCTGAAATCTTTGGCAGCTAATTTGCGTCTTTTGTTCTCAACACGTTTCTTGCGACCCTGTTGACTATTTGCAACAAAATGTTTGATGGTTCTGTGATCACACACCAATATCTTAGCAATTCCAAAAGTGCTGCATCCCATTGAAAGACTTTTTACAATTTTTGACTTTTCAGAGTCAGTTAAATCTCTTTTTTGGCCCATTTTGCCCGAGGAAAACTAGCTGCCTAATAATTCTGCACACCTTGATATAGGGTGTTGATCTCCTTAGGCCACACCCTCCCTCATTACACAAATACACATCACCTGATGTGCTTAAATCCAATAAGCATTCAAGTTAATACAGCTTGGAGTTGGAATATACACATAAAAATGATGATATGCTCAAAATACTCACTTGCCTAATAATTGTGCACACAGTGTACATATAAGATTGTTTCAATGCTCAATTGAAAAGAAGGTTGAAGACCCCGTATTTCAGCTGTATAGCCATAATCAGGTGTGCAAGTGAAAAGGACAGAGAAGGTAATATAGCACAGGGGTCGCCAACTCCAGTCCTGGAGTACCACAGTGGCTGCAGGTTTTCATTCTAACCCTTTTGTTAATTAGTGACCTATTTTTGCTGATAATAATTTCTTTTGAATTAATTTTATTCGACTAGCTCTTGAAGATTCAGACCCCTTAACTGTTTCTTTTTCCTTAATTAGCAACCAAACAATAATGAGATACAAAATGAGCCAAAACAACTGGTGTCCATCACACAATATCTGAAAATAAAGAAAGACGAAGGTCTCAGGAATGCTGATCTGCTCAGGTCCACAAAACATTTTAACTGCGCTCTTAGAAAGAGAAAATCAACAATTTCAGAAATGTCTGCTATCACACGATGAGAGCAGCAACAAGAAACAGAATTAAAGAGCAAGTTTAATTAACAAGAAGACTCGGCTCCTAATTCAGCAATTGGTTGGAGTTTGAGGCCCTGACTTAGCTGGTCTTCTGTTAGCTCCCTGACTTCGCATTTCCTTTCTGTTTGGGTGCCATTTAAGGATAGGAATGACGCAAATCTTCAAGAGAAGTCAATTAAAATGAATTATCAAGAAGTTAATTAGCAGCACAAACAGGGCACTCATTAAAAAAGGGTCAGAGTGAAAACCTGCAGCCATGGTGGTCCTCCAGGACTGGAGTTGGCGACCCCTGATATAGCGTATATAGGGAAGGGAACAAAGTCAGGAGAGCGGAAAGGAGAAAAGGTGTGAGTGGGCGAGAAGAAGCTGCCATTAGTGAAGATGAAGGGAGAGATTAAAACATTGGTTAGTCATCTGGACCTGGAGAAATATGTGAGGCCGGGCTGAGAATGAGCTCAGCTTCTTCCGTTCTCTTTGAAAAGAGTCTTTGACGCCCTGTGGTAGAACACAAACACACAGGTCAATGTGCCTGTGATCGAGGCACGTGAAGTTATCTACATTCAGTCTGATCAGGCATCTGTGGAATGTGCTGGAAAAACAAGTCAGATCCACGGCGACCTCTCCTCGCAACTTACAGAACTGCAGCTAACATCTCGGTGCAGAGGTGCCGTTTTGCCGGCACAAGTGTGTATATTTTTGGGTCAGCTTAGCTCTTAGCTAAACAAACGGGCTTGATGGTCTCCTCTAATTTTGATCAAATTTCTTATGTTCTTAATATACGTAGTATATACATACAATGGATGGTGAAAAGTCTAAATAAACACAGTCCCAGGTCTGATAAGGATCATTCAGTAGGCAAAAAAAGGTTTTTATTTTTATTTACATATCATTCACGCATCTCACTTTGTCATCCAGATCTAACTCAGACTTTCTGACTCATATCCGAGTGTATCATGTGCCAGGCTTTTTCTGTGTAATTCCTGCAGCCCTTCAAAAATTTTCTGTGTGCCATCTGTTTCTTCCATTTTCTTAGATATTTATTCTTTCGTTCATGATTGTGGCCAAGCACATTCCATGCAAGTATCTGCTTTTCTTCTTTTGCTTCTTGATGATGTAACTTTGTGATCCCTTAAACTACTAAGAGCCATCAGAAGAATGAGTGACAGGTGAACCCGCAGGTGGCTACCTGGGTGGCCTGCCTGTTAGAGGTGGGCTTAGCTGGATTGGAGACACTGGCGCCTGCACTTAACAGATAGAGGGCATGTGGAGTAATCATTTTTAATATAATAATAATTTGAACTTTAACCACTAGGGGTCAGTGCAGCAAAAACACCTAAGAAATCAGAAGTAGTAGTAGTAGTAGCTGGGAGCAGGCGTTGATACAGAACGTCGCTGCACCCACCGCATGACAAACCACCTCAGGACCCCCAAATTAGGACCCAAGTGCAGCCGTGCAATGGGCGACACCTCAGAAAATCTGAGGTGACTGCACAAAATTGAAAAGAAATCGCAAAGTTAGAAAGGCTTGGACAAAACGATGTTTTAAGGTGCAACAGGTAAGGGATTAGGCGGCACGGTGGTGCAGTGGGTAGCGCTGCTGCCTCGCAGTTAGGAGACCTGGATTCACTTCAGCGTGGAGTCTGCATGTTCTCCCTGTGTCTACGTGGGTTTTTTTCCCACAGTCCAAAGACATGCAGGTTAGGTGCATTGGTGATCCTAAATTGTCCCTAGAGTGTGCTTGGTGTGTGTGTGTGTGTGTGTTCCCTGCCCGTGGTTTGTTTCCTGCCTTGCGCCCTGTATTGGCTGGGATTGGCTCCAGCAGACCCCTGTGACCCTGTAGCTAGGATATAGCGGGTTAGATAATGGATGGATGGATGGAGGTAAGGGGTTAAGGATAGAGCTACCAGGTAAGAGGAAAAGAGGAAGGCCTAAGCGAAAGTTTATGGATGTAGTGAGTGAAGACATGCAGGTGATGGGTGTGACAGAGCAAGATGACGAGGACAGAAAGATATGGAAGAAGATGATCCGCTGTGGCAACCCCTAACAGGAGCAGCCGAAAGTAGAAGAAGGAGGTGGTAAGGGGTTCAGAAATGAGAATGTGAGCTCTCTACCAAGGAGGTGGCGTGCCTTGGGTTTATACTCCCCGGCTGAGTAGCACAAGTTGTATGCTTCAGTTTCTGACCATACGGCGGGACACGATCAGTTCTTGGTTCTTTTCCACCGTACAACCCTTTGCTCCAAATATAAAAAAGTGTATTTTGTGCTACTGTAGTAGTAGTTGTAGAAGTCGTATTGTCACATGGACAGAGCACAGGGACATTCTTATTTGCATGTCCAACCAGCATGCAACAGGTCATAAATGCTGTGTGGAGTAGCCATACTTGCAAAGTGCCTTGGAACAGGCTACTGCCAATTACTGAAGGTTCAAGGCACAGTGGCCTCCATAGTTAATCCATGGACCAAACTTACACCTCAACTCTTCCTAGTGCTGGCCACCCAACCAGGCTGAACAATCAGTGGAAGAATGACCTTGGAAAGAGAGGTGACCAGGGCCCTGATGATCAACCTAACCTCATTTGGTGGCCAGACAGAGGTCTCTTCTCAATAATTCTTGGAGTGAGTTTGTAAAAAGGCCCCTAAAGGATGCTCAAGATTCTCTGGTCTGACGAAATCAAGATTAGCCTCCTCTCTGGAGGAAACCAGGCACTGCTCGTCACCTGCACAATAACATTGAAACCATAAAGAACGATGGCGTAGCGTCATGTTGTGGAGTTGTTTTTACACCATCAGGGGTTAGGAGAGCAGACAGTTTTGAGGTAAAGCTGAATGGAGCAAGCACAGAGATACCTGTAAGGGAAACCAACTCAGACCAACCTGAACTCAATGGCTTAGGGCCAACTCTGTGAACGTCCTTGAGTTGCCCATTCAGAACCACCCAGACTTGAAACCCAATCGAACATCTCTAGTGAGACCTGAAAATGGCTGTGCACCGATGGTCTCCAGCCAGCCTGCCAGAGCTTAAGAGGATCAGCATAGAAGAGTGGCAGAAAATCCCCAAATCCACACGTGCAGAGCTTGTCATGTCAGACCCCACAAGACTCCATGCTTCTAAAGCTTTTGAATGGGTGTTTTCAATATTGTTTGCTGTTGTCCAGCATTGCCCACCATAGGCTCCTGTTCTGTCAGAGTCTTTATCCGTTCTCCATGAAAATGTTAGATTAAAAAAATAAATAAATCTGGCCAGTAGTGCAAAGTACATATGGGGTAAGTACGGTAAAACCTTAGGATGACTGAAATCAACTGTCTGGAATATCAGGAAGAAGAAAGAGCACACTGGTGGGCTTAGTAATCACAAAGGAGCTGCTAGGCCAAGGAAGACCTTCACTGCTAATGACAGAAGAATCCTCACTCCAGTCAAGAAAAAGCCCTCAATGCCTGTCTGACAGACCAGAAACAGTCTTCATGGGGCCGATGTGGAGATGTCAGAGACGACTATCAGCAGAAGACTCCATGAACAGAAACACAGGGGACACACTGCGAGATGGAGACCACAAAAACAGGATGGCCAGATGACAGTTTGTGACAAAGGACTTCAAAGAGCCTGTAGAATTCTGATTAAAAGTCTTGTGGACAAACAAGACAAAGATGAATCCCATCAGAGTGATGGTGAGAGCAAAGTGTGGAGATGACAAGGAACTGCCCAAGATCCAAAGCAGACCACCTTATTTGTTGCACATGATGGTGCTGGGGGTGTTATGGCTTGGGCATGTATGGCTGGCACAGGTCCTGGCACACTTCTCTTCATTGATGATGAAACTGCTGACAGCACAATGAATTCTGAGGTGTGTAGGATCATCTGATCTGCTCAAGTTCCAGTAAAGGCCCCCAAACTCAGTGGACGACACTTCATCCTACAACAAGATGGTGAGCCAAACACACTGCTGAGGACACACAGGAATTTATCAAAACTAAAAGAAGGGAAAATTCCGGAATGGCCAAGCCAGTCACTCGATTTCAGCCCAACTGAGCAGGTCTTCCATACACTGAAGAGAAAGCTTAAAGGGACAAGCCCACCAAAACAAGCAGGAGCTGAAGATGGCAGCATGAGAGGCTTGGCAGAGCATCACCAGAGAAGAACCTCAGCACCAGGTGATGTCTGTGAATCGCAGACCTCAAGCAGTCACTGCATGTGAGGGATAAGCGACAAAGAACTAAATATGACAACGGCTTTAATAGACCTGCCATTGCTATGATGCCCTGAAATGGGGGTGGGGGGCATTCAGAGAAAGTGATGTGACTGAAATGTCTGCAAAGACCCTTAAATGAAACTCTGAAATGTGCATTATAATCACATCAGAAATGTCCGATGTGTAATTTTAAACTGAGCAGCAGGGGAGAAATGAATATTACAGAAACAAATTACAGGTAGACCCTTACAGTGTGATCTCTCTGTCTGTGAGAATTTTTATTTGGGTGGTCCCAGTTTGCTTTCTACATCACAAAGATTAACTGGCAACTCCAAACTGGCTCAGCAAGCACAAGTGAGTGTCTACAGTGGGTTGGCTCTCCATCCAGGGCTGGCTGCTGTTAGTGATGCCCGGTGAGTCCCCTAATTGAACTGTGAGTGTGAGTGTGTTTGTGTGTGTGTGTGTGTGATGGACTGGCATGTTGTCCAGGTTTGGTGCTGGTCTTGGTGACAGGACAGACCCCATGCATCTGTGAACTTTGACTCAAGGAGGCTGTGTTGTGTTACAAGTGAGTATAGAGAAGCGTGATGGGCTGGCATGCTACCCAGGCTTGGTGGCAGGAGAAACCTCAGTGTCTGTGACCTCTGTTGTACTGTGTTATGTTCAGGGGGAGTATTGGTGTGTGTGTGGTGTACAGGCTTGATGCTGGCCTTGATGACAGGACAGACCCCAGCAGTTTATGAATTTAGGGTTGAGAATATTATGTTGTGTTATGGGCAAGAGCGGGTGTCTGTGGTGGACTGGCATGCTATACAGGTTTGCTGCCAGGCTTTGTGTCAGGACAGACCCCAGCATTTAAGACCTTAGGCTTGATAACAGTGTCTTGTATTGTGTTATGGTGTGTGTGATGGAGTGGCCTGCTGTCCAGGCTTGGTGCCAGCCTGGTGATGGGACAGACCCCAGGAATCTATGAGCTTAGGCTTGAGAATGTTGTGTTGGGTTATGAGTGAGTAAGGTTATGTATGAGGGACCGGAATCCTGTCCAGGCTTGATGCCAGCTTTAGTGCCAGTGACAGCATTTATTACCTTAG
>JANRMT010062852.1:13498480-13513775 GCA_026402145.1 Polypterus bichir lapradei
TTAGGTTTTATAATGTTGTATTGTGTTACTTTAGGGGTGATTATGGGTGTTTTCGATAGACTGGCATATTGTTCAGGCTTGATGCCGGCTTTAGTGCCAGGACAAACCCCAACATTTATTACCTTAGACTTTATACTGTTGTATTGTGTTACGTTAAGGGGGAATATGGGTGTTTTTGATAGACTGGCATGCTGCTGAGGCCAACCTCCAGTGTTAATGACCTTGGGCTTGGCACAGGGGTTGACCCCAGAGTCTATGACCTTTTTCTTGATTAAATGAGTTAGATAATGGATAGCTGGAACTTCTGAGTTAGCTTAGGAAAAAGGAAACAATGATTTTGTTAAAGTCGAAATGCCTTGTAAATGTTTGGGGTGACTTTGTATTTTGTCTCGTAACTTAGTTTGATTTGCTATGCAGCAGGTGGTGAGTGACGGACTCCTAATGCTCTCTTTTGTTATGTATATGAGATTCTTTAGTCCTGTTCAGGTTCACGGGGACCAAAAAGCCAATTGGCTATAAGACAAGAACCAACTCTGAATGGGGATTTCACTACTATATGTTTTTTAAACATTTTAAACAGATTTAATATTTTATGAACTCTAAAGGATCGGTGCTACACTGAATTTCCGGTCACTTTAATGACCCCTTTAAAGCGTACTCCATTACTTAGATGAATTTCTCATGCACTACTTCAGTGAAAGCAGACAATGGTTTCAGGGCACCGCTTAAATGGCACTGCTTCCCACTTGTGTTTTAATTTGAGACTACAAAGCTGGTATTGTTCCTGTTTTTATTAACGCTCTTGAGTGAATTCATTTAGCTCCAGGCTCATCAAACATTTGGCATTCGAACGGAGGGGCTAATTCATTTGCTGGGATTATTGAAATCAGGGCAGGAATGTACAGATGCCCTTTAGTCCATTACACACACTAACAACCGGGTATCAAGCAAGCCAGCTTTTGTAAATAGAATGCCTGTGAATTGTGAAATATAGCTAATAAAAGTTAGAATTGTCTCCCAAACAAGTCACTGCTTCCGTCCGATGCCAAAATGCAGCCATTCAACATCTCGCTTGGAACGTCCCAGGAGAATCTCGGAGGTTAAATGGCCGCATTGACTTTGTAATGTATGGCTTTGTTACTGAAAAAGTAACAAGAATTGAATTGTAAGGTTGAGCGTTTACTTCCAGAGATGGATTCGTCCTAATTCTCAGGGTCAGGGGTCTACAGAGTGGCCTGTTTTTAGAATCCTCAGGGTCCCCTTTTACAAACTTCCACGGAGACGGGACGGGCGGTAAAAACTTGCCACTGCTTTAAAATATGGCGTTACAACAAGCTGCACTTAGAACTGCAGACCACTCAATAATATGTGTGCGTTCGAAGCAAGGTTAAGTACAAAAGCATAACTCGATTGCATTCTACCCAGTTACTTTGCTTCCCTGCTGTCAGGATATTAGTCATGTAATGCATTTGCAAAGCATATACAGAATAAATTGGAGGAAAATCATTAATTATTTATATGCAGAAGTGTGTGCACTGGAGATGGTAACCTCATTTTCCCTCGTCTGCTTTGCCGGAAATGTTCTAAATGTGTGCTGCTTTTAGTACTTCATTTACTAAAATTAAGCCGATCTCAGCATCAGCAGCATCACAGGTGCCTGCTTTCTCAGTACCACCATCAGCTGACCGGACCCCCGTTAACAGCTGTAAAAAAAATCCTTTGCATTCTGGGAAATTCTTCCCATTTTTGAAGGTGACTCTCAGCATTCCTCCTGCACCTTTCCTCAGCATCCTCCTATGTGTCAACCTCCTCGATTGCAGTTGACTGAGCAGCCACATTGAAACATACCAGTCAGACCAAAGTCAAATTGACCAATCAGATTGCGCGGAAGGACCAGACATGTACACACAGACAGTAGTGTTTTACTATCATTGGCTGAAAGTCCTCAGTGTCATTGTGTCCGAGAGAGAGGATGTGCAGCTTTGTTCACTCGCTTTTGTCTTCATTCTCTCCTTCACTACGACATCCGGTGGTCCAAATTGCCCAGAGGGGACTGGGCGGTCTCATGGCCTGGAATCCCTGCAGATTTTATTTTTTTTCTCTGGCCGTCTGGAGTTTTTTTTTTGTTTTTTCTGTCCCCCCTGGCCATTGGACCTTACACTTATTCAATGTTAATTAATGTTGACTTATTTTATTTTCTTACTGTGTCTCTTATTTTTCTATTTTTCATTATGTAAAGCACTTTGAGCTACATTTTTTTGTATGAAAATGTGCTATATAAATAAATGTTGTTGTTGTTGTTAATCAGCTTATTGTTACTGGCCCGGCACGCCACACTGGCCATCACAGAGTTGTACGAGGTGACGTCCAAAAGTCTGCTTAAAGTACAGGGCGAGACAAAATGAAGTACCCCATTGTCTCAATGTCATTGCGCGAGGTAGAAGCAGCCCTTCCTTTTGATAGGCGATCCCTTATAGTTTCTAGTTGGCAGCATGCCTTGGTCCGGTGCGCACTGTCATATACACACAGACAGTAGTGTTTTATTGTCATTGGCTGAAAGTCCTCGGTGTCATTGTGTCCGAGAGAGAGGATGTGCAGCTTTGTTCACTCGATTTTGTCTTCATTCTCTCCTTCACTCCTCAGGGGGTCCAGAGGGCCTTAATCAGCTTGTTGTTACTGGCCCGGCACACCACACTGGCCATCATAGAGTTGTATGAGGTGACGTCCAAAAGTCTGCTTAAAGTACAGGGTGAGACAAAATGAAGTACCCCATTTCTCACGGTCCTTGCATGAGGTTAGAGGCAGCCAATGGTGTGGACGTTCGGGGAACCATTGATATTAGATCCCTTGTAGTTTTCAGTCGGCCAGATGCCTTGGTCCAGTGCGCACCGTGCTTTCACTTCCAAGCGTTCTTGAAAAACAACAAATCCATCATTAGTGCGCCTTCTGAACGCACTTCAGCATTCCTCCTCACAGTGATGTCCCAAATCGGAAAACAATTCTTCAGTTGGTGGCTAAATTTAGACAGACGGGTCCAACATTGAATAGAAAATCTCCAGGCCATCCTCTGACTGTACGAACGCTGTAAGGGCATCCATTTTGTTGTCTCCTAGATGTTCAGCGCACTTCTGCCTTCAGCATTTCCAACACGTTTTTTGCATGAGGACCTTCATTTCCATCCATGCAAAACGATGGTAGCACAGAAACTCACTGAGAGAGACTGGGAGAGCCGTAGAGAGTTGTGCGCCAACATTCTAATGAGTTGTGTATTGATATGTTTTCTTGTTTGTGAGTCGCATCTGTCCCTGTGAGACTACAAGGGGTTAGATCTAGAGAATAACGTGGTCCCTCAATGAGAGCAATTCCAAGGGTGCCATTGAAGAGGCCGGTCTTGGTGCCTTGTTGTGGTGAAGGAAGAATGACTTGAGTGTCTACAGATGGGCAAATGTGGCGGGCTCTGCCGAAATTTTTTACATTTTTTTCTTTTAGGCACTTCTCCACGTAGACCTCGGACTGTTTGTCGTCCGTCGAATGGGATGGCTGACACAAATCTGTCCTTGGAGAATTGCCAACGTCACCTTGTTGTGTGATTTGAAACCCCACTCTTTGGCCAGTGGTGCTCGTACTTTTCTGGAGACACACCATGGTTTGTTGCTCAATTTGTGGGACCATGTTGTACAACTAATCTTTATCAACAACAACATTTATTTCTGGAGCACATTTTTATACAAGTAATTTACAAGATGAAGAAAGAAAAGATTAAAAAATAAAATGAAGATTAGGCTATACATAGTAACAAAGAATAAAGTAAGATCCGATGGCCAGGAGGACAGGAAAAAAAAAAAAAAAAAACTCCAGAGGGCTGGAGAAAAAAAACAAAAAAACAAACAAAACCTGCAGGGGTTCCAAGGCCATGAGACCACGCGACCCACCTAACATCAATGATCTCAATCAGTCCTTATGCTTTTCATGCTTCACATGGAAGAATTAGATGAGGATGGTCATGTGGACCTCTGACCTCTAATCCATCAATGTAGGGACATCATGGTGCCCTGATCAGGTGGTGGTGGCGCGATCACCACTACAGAAAACCAGAAAAAGAACAGCAGAGAATAGTAGGGGTGAGTACGGATTGTGGAGCCATGATATATATGATAATTTAATGCATACAGTGAACCCTCGTTTATCACGGTTAATCCGTTCTAGACTCTACCGTGATAAATGAATTTTCGCGAAGTAGGATTCTTTATTTATAAATCGAATATTTTCGCAGTTAGAGTATAGAAAACCGTTTTTACGACCTTCTAAATACGTTTAACATTATTAGAGCCCTCTAGACATGAAATAACACCCTTTAGTCACCATTACACTCGTATTACCCAATATTACAAAATAAGAGAAAATAAGACATATTAGACGTAACAAATATCATACTATTACTAGGCTCATCCGCCTTTTAAGGCGACCGACTTTTATCCTCAATTTGTGTGCGCTCCATGTGTACATCAGGCATGTAAGTGTAGGGAATGAGAACATTAAAGTGCCCATTCATAACATCTCCCGAAAACCTAAGTTTTTTTATCCCCTCGAGTGCCTGTCCAAAGTCGTACAATGTCAGCCCGATTCTGTACTGCTAAAGACAGAGTTTCATGCACTAAATAAGCTATAGATGAGAATAAGCAAGCACCATCTCCCCTGATATTTACTACGCGGTGAGGCATTTGTATTCCATCAGCATTATTTCCAGAGACATAATTTTGTCTATTTTTCCAGCGCATCGCGCACAAAAACAAGGGAACGATGGGAGCAGCAGAACTCTGCTCACATCGCGTCACTTCGTACCACAAGCCGCAAGTAGTAAGTCAGTGATAAGCGGAATACCGCTACGCTTTACACTCACGGGACGGAAGGACAGTCCCGACCGCTTTTGTATAGTAGATTATTGTACTGTACATTTAATTACACACACAGTTCTTACACACAACCACTAATCTATGAAGGTACGACCTCAGTAGCAGAGTCTTCAGGTGGGGCAGTATCTTCAGCAGGTGCGTCGTTGTCTTCTTCCGCTGAAGGAGTACTAGGAGTAGGCAGTGGGTGTCTGGGTGCGCGGCTGAAGAACATCTTGATAGGCAGTTGCTGGCGTTGTCTTTCCATTTGAGTGAGGAGACTGTTGTAGGGTATTGCCATCTTTGATTATATCCAAGAGTTTCACCTTCTCCTGGATAGCAAGCATCTTCCTCCGGCACTTAGTTTTATTGTCAGAAGGCTTAGAAAAAGCAGCACGTTTAGGAGCCATCGTGGGGCTTAGATAAAAGTTCCCAGAAAGCGCATGCGTAGTGACGTAAGCGTGTATGAGAAAAAATCGCGATAGAGTGAAGCCGCGAAAGTCGCAGCGTGATATAGCGAGGGATCACTGTATACAGAATATCAGGGTTACACCAAAATGAGCTAAGAGAAAGCCATGTTACAATAATGAGTTGTTGACAGTTTTTTAAAGTTCTCCACTGTATTGGCTTGGCGAATTTCTATCAGTAAACTCGTATTCCAGATTTTAGGTGCATAACAGCAGAAGGCCGCCTCACCACTTCTGTTAAGTTTATCTCTTGCAATTCTAAGCAGACCTTTATTTGAAGATCTAAGGTTATGATTTGGAGTTTAAGGTGAGAGGCATTCTGAAATATTAGGATGGAGATTATTGAAGGCTTTGTAAACCATAAGCAGTATTCATTGTTAGTGATGATTGACTTGAACTTCACTAAATGCCCCTTTTTTGAAATCCATGAGGAATCATTTTATGAACTCCACTGGGTCCCATTTCTGTTCTCTAAGCAGCAAGCATAGGACCCAGCATGCCGATTTCAAGGAATCCAAAGCATCAACGTTGAACAACAACAACAACAACAACATTTATTTATATAGCACATTTTCATACAAAAAAATGTAGCTCAAAGTGCTTTACATAATGAAAAATAGAAAAATAAGAGACACAGTAAGAAAATAAAATAAGTCAACATTAATTAACATAGAATAAGTGTAAGGTCCAATGGCCAGGGGGGACAGAAAAAAAAAAAAAAAAAAACTCCAGACGGCCGGAGAAAAAAAATAAAATCTGCAGGGATTCCAGGCCATGAGACCGCCCAGTCCCCTCTGGGCAATCTACCTAACATAAATGAAACAGTCCTCTTTGTATTTATGGTTTTCATGGAAGGACTTGATGATGATGATGATGATGATCACGTGGACTTCTGGCTTTTAGTCCATCAATGCTGGGGCATCATGGTGCTTTGAGTAAGTTGGTGGTGGCGCAGGCCGCCACCACAGAAAAACCGGAAAAAGAAACAGAAGAGAGAGTTGGGGTCAGTACGGATTTTAGTGCCACCATGAATAGTTATTATGATGAATTGAACATACAGTGTATCAGGATTAAGATGAAGTGAAGTTATGAAAAGGCCATGTTAAAGTAATGTGTTTTCAGCAGTGTTTTAAAGTGCTCCACTGTATTAGCCTGGCGAATTCCTATTGGCAGGCTATTCCAGATTTTAGGTGCATAACAGCAGAAGGCCGCCTCACCACTTCTTTTAAGTTTAGCTTTTGGAATTGTAAGGAGACACTCATTTGATGATCTAAGATTACGATTTGGAATATAGGGTGTCAGACATTCCGATATATAAGATGGGGCGAGATTATTTAAGGCTTTGTAAACTATAAGCAGAATTTTAAAGTCAATTCTGAAAGACACAGGTAACCAGTGTAGTGACATTAAAACTGGAGAGATGTGTTCAGATTTTCTTTTCCGAGTTAGGATTCTAGCAGCTGCATTCTGCACTCGTTGCAAATGATTTATGTCTTTTTTGGGTAGTCCTGAGAGCAGTGCGTTACAGTAATCTAATCGACTAAAAACAAAAGCGTGAATTAATTTCTCAGCATCTTTCAATGATATAAGAGGTCTAACTTTTGCTATGTTTCTTAAGTGAAAAAATGCAGTCCTAGTGGTCTGAAGAATATGTGATTTAAAATTCAGGTTACAGTCAACGGTTACCCCTAAGTTTTTTACTTCGGTCTTAACTTCTAATCCTAATGCGTCAAGATTATTTTTGATAACCTCACTTAATCCGTTTTTGCCAATCAATACAATTTCAGTTTTCTCTTTATTTAACTTGAGAAAATTACTATTCATCCATTCAGAAATACCAGTAAGACATTGTGTTATTGATTTGAGAGAGTCGGTGTCATCAGGTGCTACTGATAAGTACAGCTGTGTGTCATCAACATTTCTACAAGTCATTTCACAGTGATCTGTGGCCCCAAGTCCAAAGCTGGTTTCACTTTCAGGGCCAAATCTTCAGTCATTGAAGGTCTGGGACGCTCAAGATTCAAGAGTATTTCTTGTCATTTCATCCATATACAGTAGTACAGCATACAGTGAAACGAAACAACGTTCCTCCAGGACCATGGTGCTACATGGAACACAGGACAACGAAGAATCCACGACACATAACATGAAGACACATCATATATAACAAGGTTTATGTGAGTCAAATGTGCAAACATGTGCAACACTGCAGAGCAGAACACATATATCAGATATCAGACCCTTTGGTCCACGAGTGTTCAGGAATCTGACTGCTTAGGGGAAGAAACTATTCCACATTCTGGTGGTAAGGGTCCGAATGCTTCGGTACCTTTTTCCCAATGGCAGGAGTGTAAACAGGGAGTGTGAAGGGTGTGTTAGGTCATTCACAATGCTGGTGGCTTTGCAGATTCAGCGTGTGATGTAAATGTCCATGATGGAAGGAAGAGAGACACTGATGATCTTCTCAGCTGTTTTCACTATATGTTGTAGGGCTTTACGATCCCTGACCGTGCAATTTCCAAACCAGACAGTGATGCAGTTGCTCAGGATGCTCTCTATGGTTCCTCAGTAGAATGTCATTAGAGTAGCTGGTGGAAGATGGGCTTTCCTCAGCCTACGCAGGAAGCAGAGCCGCTGCTGGGCTTTCTTGGCTAAAGAGCTGGTGTTTTAGGACCAGGTGAGGTTCTCTGCCAGGTGAACACCCAGGAATTTGATGCTATTGATGACCTCCACAGTTGAGCAGTCAATGTTCAGTGGTAGATGGTCACTCTTAGTCTTCCTAAAGTCAACAATCATCTCCTTTGTTTTGTCTACATTCAGAGACAGATTATTGGCTTTACACCAGACCGTTAACTGCTGCACCTCCTCTCTGTATGCTGACTCATTGTTGTTGCTGATGAGACCCACCACGGTCATGTCATCGGCGAATTTTATGATGTGATTAGATCTGTGTGTTGCTGCACAGTCATGAGTCAGCAGTGTGAACAGTAATGGACTGAGCACACAGCCTTGAGGAGCTCCAGTGCTCAGTGTGGTGCTTCTGGAGATGTTGTTTCCAATCTTGACTGAGGTCTCTCAGTCAGGAAGTCCAGAATCCAGTTACAGAGGGAGGTGTTCAGTCCCAGGAGGCTCAGCCTTTCTGTCAGCTGCTGAGGAATAATTTGTTGAATGCTGAGCAGAAGTCGATAAACAGCAATTCGAATGTATGTGTCCTTATTGTCCAGATGAGCAAGAGCCAGGTGGAGAGTGGTGGCTATTGCATCATCTGTTGAACAGTTCCGGTGATAAGCAAACTGCAGGGGGTCCATTGAGGGGGGCAGCAGGGTTTTGATGTGCCTCATGACAAGCTTCTCGGAGCACATCATGATAATGGGAGTGAGTGCAATGGGAAGTTAGTCATTGAGGTTGGACACTTGTGACTTTTTTGGCACGGGAACTAATGAGGTGGTTTTGAAACAGGTTGGGACAATGGCGGTTCTCAGGGAGATGTTGAAGATGTCAGTAAAAACGTCTGCCAGCTGGTCTGCACATTCCCTTAGTACTCTGCCAGGAATATTGTCTGGTACTGCAGCCTTCTGTGGGTTGACTGTTCGTAGAGTATTTCTCACATCAGCCACAGTCAGCTTAGTCGCTAGGAGGAGAGGTGGTCTTCCTGATCACTACGTTGTTCAGTGCTTCAAACCATGCATAGAATTTATTCAGCACATCTGGAAGGGAAGCCTCACTGTCACAGGTGGGTGGTGTTGTCCTGTAATTAGTGATAGCATGGATGGCTTTTTCACATGCTCCGTGCGTCTTTGTAAAGTAGAAAAAGTCCCTGGAATCTCTGGTCGTGTGCGCACTTTGCCGCTCTGATGGTGCGGGCGGGATAGTTTGGCCTTTGCTGTTCTCAGGGCTCTTCTCTTGGGTCACCTAAGACTCTGAGAAGCGTCCGATTTGGAATCGAGTGAACCACTCGATGATGCACTGGAGACTCGGCCCATCATCAACGAGGTCAAAAACACAATCCGGTGACATGAACATGTGTCACTACCCATGTGAAAGGACAGCAGTCTCCTAAGAATTAAGAATAAAGAGTCTGCTCTGCTCTTCCTTCTCTAGTTCCTCTGTGTTAGGAGACCAGTCCATCCTGTCATTGATGTGGACCCCCCAAGTCCTTGTAGGAGCGGATCAACTCCACATCTTCTCCCTGAATAGTGACCAGACGTAGAGGCTCTTTGGTGTGGTGAACATCAATAAGCAGTTCCTTGAATTTGCAGGTGTTAAGATTTGTCCACCAGGCAAGTGATGAAATTGTAAAATCGTATGAATTGTACAAAAGGATGGAATACAAGATTGATTCGTCCTTGATCATATCTCTCTATTATTAAAGAAAATCTTGAGACGAGACTATTTCAAAGAGATTTTTTCGAGTCCCGTGAGACGAGACTTTAGCCATGAGATTTTTTCAAGTCCCAGCCCTCCTCTCAACCATTTTCAACCACGCCCTCTCAAGGTCCTCTCACCTCTCATTCATGTGAATGCTTTTGTCAGACACACAGTTCCTGCTCTCTCAGCTCTTATAAATTTTAACGTTTTCCTCACTTTAAGTTCCCAATTAAAGAAGACGTGTTATTTCCAAATCTTATTGCAGAATTTCACCCCGAAGGGTTATCAACAGAAAAAATGAGTACACGGGCAATCCTAGCACCGAGAAACGCTGAAGTCAAACGAATTAATGCAAAAATTGTCGATCGGTTACACAGCAAATTGGTTAAATGCGTATCAGTAGACTCTGCTGAAACAGTTGGTAGTGATGGTGTGGAAGATGAAAACATCAGCTTACAATATCACGAAGAATATCTACAACCGTTAACACAGTCCAGTCTTACAACGCATGAATTACTGTTGAAAGAAGGATGTATCCAAGAAAGGTAATGTAGTCCATCTTCACTAATGACATTAGACACCGAAGGAGATCTTGATATGCCATTCATATTTAATCGTTAACAGTTTCCTGTCAGAATAGCTTTTGCAAAGACAATTAACAAATCACAGAGACAAACATTCGAAAAAGTCGGTTTATTCATTAGAGAGAAAGAAACGAAATTCACTCACAGTCATATGTTGCATTGTCACGATGTAAGTCCAAACATGAACTCAAAATTCAATGCGATATTGATGAAAATTTCATTCAAAAAATTGCTTTTACTGAAGTTTTACAGTAGAAGTGTAAGTTTAAAAAGTATTTGCATGTTAATTTCAAAGCCAAACAGAACCAAAACATATAATTCTATCGCAACTTAAAGGATAATTTTCAATCAGTTTATTACGTTTTACCATTCTTTAATATGGTTAATTACTCACTGTAATGTAAAATAGTTAGTTCTATTATGCATATGTAACAATTCCCATGAAAATAACATTCCGTTTAAATTGTACATCCGCTTCCCCATACATGAGCGGCAGAACCGCGAAGTGGCTAGTACGTAGCGCACCCCAGAGGGTTGGCCAGCCAAGCGAGCAAAGGGCAGAGCCCCCTAGTTTATCTAATTTTTAAAAACCTGTTACCAAGCCTCCCTTGATGTTTTATGGCACCCATTTAGTGCCTTGAAGGGCTGAGCCTATCTTGCCAACCCTATAGTGGCATGCAGTCTGTCGCACCCACACTGTACCAGTTTAGTGTTGCCATTTAACTTAAAGTCGTTTTTGGTGCCAAGTAAGGAATGCCGGGGATAGACCTGCTGACATAAAAGCCGATTTGAACTCCGCGTTCTGGTTAATGAAGCTGCAGCCCTAGCTATGGTGCCACCCCACTAGCTGCGCATGAAGCACACTGTGCTACATGGCACAATATTTTATTCTTTTTACTGTACGTTTACAGGCTGCATCAGTAGCTTTATATTGTTAGGTTTGTATTTATCACATTACGGGAGTGCTAATCCTACCGCTGAGATGATCCTTTCCCCAGACTCCATTCAATTTCAAGCTAATCTCTGCATTCAACTTACCTATTGGGATCTTGATAAGCAGTGAATGGAGACTGGTGGTGGGTGGGGGGGCCACACAGCCTGGTCTGCCAGGCGGGCTTTACATGGTGTCGGATTTTAAGGTTTCCAGTGTGCTAGTAAAAGCTGAAATTGAGCAAACGTCATCGAGCTGCCTTAATGTGACAGTCGTCTACCTGTGCAGGCTTGTCTTTAATTATCATTTCTCCTCAAGTGAGCGTCGCTGTCATTTCTGAAGGCTTAAAAATCAATTTTCATAATGAAAGCAGTCTGTAAAGGCAAGGCCTGGCGGATGAGGTGTATAATTCTACTTCTTAAGACAAAGCCCACTCTTAGCCAGACTCTTGATATACGTATTTATGTGGACCCCGTGGCCTGTCCCCCTCATTTGCATTTGTAAACCTATATGTGTCATGATCTGGGCAGCACAGGTGCCAAAACACTCAAAAGTTGCCCACTAGAAGGGGAAAACACAGTCAAATATCCCGGCTAGATACCCACAGGGCCGAGACGAATCTTTATAAAAAATAAAAGGTTTATTTTAGCAAAAGGCATTGCAAGCATCGAAGAGCACAAATGAGATGCCTGAAGAGGCAAAGCAAACACAGCAAACATGTCCCAAAACAGAATCCAAATGCCCATAAACATAATACGAAATCCAGAGGCGAAGTCAGAAAAACAGAGCAAGGGTTCAAAATCCAGAAAATCACAAAGCAATAACAAAAGCACAGAAATACAAGAAAACGGGAACCGTGGAAGCTCCTCCCTTAAAGAGGGTGGAGGGCCGTGCTCTGCAGTGATTGGCAGGCGGTCCCGCCCCTTAGGGAGCCACCAACAAAGCACATAAGACTTAAAGGCCCATTCCCTCTTACCAGCCCACACACAGGAAAACGTATGAAATAAAAATAAATACGTAAAAATGTAGACGTGAGCGTCAGTAGGCTTTGCACGCTCGGAACCAAGTTACCCCAACTTTTCTATAACATTTCAGTCATCATGTAACGCTCTGATGCTGAAGAGGCAAAGCAAACTGATTATAAAATAAGTCGTTACGATAGCAATTGATGAGGAGTATTCATAATTCATTACAGAATTACGGTATTTGAGGGTCCCTCTAGAGTGCCTCTTTCTCTTGCACCATTTGGTTCAGAAACTAATCAGCACATTGTTGTCTCATAATGGCTTAAGTTTCGAGCTTGGGGTTTTTACGTCCAGCTGTTTTAACTCAAAAAACTGTGACACACCAACAGACAGACTGACAGACAGACACCCATCATCGATCTGTCGGGGGACCCTAAAACACTGAGATCTGTCGAAAACTGGATTGAAAATTGTGACAAATCTAAACCTTTCATTCCTCACCCATAGATGATGGGTTATGGTTAGGGGAAGCACAGAGCAAAATTGATATAAAATTAAACAAAATAAACAAGAGACACAACTTTGAACACTTTGATCCATGTTGATACAGTCATATGAAAAAGTCTGGGAACCCCTTTCAGCCTGCATAATAATTGACTCTCCTTTCAACAAAAAAGATAACAGTGGTATGTCTTTCATTTCCTAGGAACGTCTGAGTACTGGGGTGTTTTCCGAACAAAGATTTTTAGTGACGCAGTATTTAATTGAATGAAATGAAATCAAATGTGAAAAACTGGCTGTGAACAAACGTGGGTCCCCTTGTCATTGTGCTGATTTGAATGTCTGTCACTGCTCAATGCTGATTACTTGGTTGGATGAGCTCGTTAAGCCTTGAACTTCATAGACAGGTGTAGTCCAACTTCTCCAGGATGGCACATCAATACGTGGCATTGCCAGAAGGTTTGCTGTGTCTCCCAGCACAGTCTCAAGGGCATGGAGGAGATTCCAGGAGACAGCCAGGCAGTTTCTTTAGGAGAGCTGGACAGGACTCCTCGTAAAAGGTCCTTAACCCATCAGCAGGACCCACCGGTATCTACCGGTAAGGAGGAACAGGATGAGCACTGGCAGAGCCTACAAAATGACCTCCAGCAGGCAGGCAGGCCATTGGTGTGAATGTGTCTGAGCAAACAATCAGAAACAGACTTCATGAGGGTGGCCTGAGGGCCTGACGTCCTCTAGTGGGCACCGTGGAGCTCGATTGGCATTTGTCATAGAGTACCAGAATTGGCAGGTCCACCATTGGCACCCTGTGCTGTTCACACATGAGAGCAGGTTCACTCTGAGCACATGTGACAGACGTGAAAAGGTCTGGAGAAGCCATGGAGAACGTTATGTTGCTTGTAACATCATTCAGCTTGAGTGGTTTGGTGGTGGGTCAGAGATGATCAGTCTGGGGAGGCATATCCAAGGAGGGACGCAGAGACCTCTACAGGCTAGACAACAGCACCTTGACTGCCATTAGGATGAATCCTTGGACCCATTGTCAGACCCTATGCTGGTGCACGACAATGCCTGTCCTCATGTGATGAGAGGATGAAGGAATTGATACCATTGACTGGCCCCCACGCTCACTCGCCTGACCTCAATCCAGTAGAACACCTCTGGGTGGAACATTATGTTTGGGTCCATCTGACTTGTCAGCCTGTCCAGGAGCTCATTGATGCACTGGTCCAGATCTGGGAGGAGATCCCCCAGAACACCATCCATCTTCTCATTAGAAATCGGGGGCGCACACAAACTACTGAGTACGATTGTGAGTTGCTGCAATGACATCTCGGCAAAATGGACTTGCCTGCCTGCCTGCCTGCCACATCATTTGTTCCCTTTGATTTTCGGGGTGTCTTTGAGTTCAGCCCTCTGTAGGCGGATCATTTTCATCTCCATCCTTTCGTTCCTCACACATCACCATATCAGTCCATAACAGTAGAGATAGCCAGCAGGATTTTTTTCCCCATTGACATCTGATGTGTTTCCAAAGTGTTCTTTTTTTTGAGCAGCTTATATATATATATACATATATATATATATGTTCAATGTGCTGCCCATTGTGTTTGTGTTAACAAACAAAACCACCGCTATTGGTCTGACACTAACCCACATTGGATAGATCCCTCCAAGACTGTTGGAACAAAAAAATTGATGGTATGGTGTGGTATATGGGGTACAAAGATAGTGGGGCCATTCTTCATCAATGGAAACCTCAAGGCCACTGGATATTCAAAATTGCTACATGATGATGTGTTTCCCTCTTTATGCACTGAAGCTGGCACGTTCCCTGAGTTTTTCCAGCAAGATGGTGCACCACCACATTATGGGTGTCAGGTCCGAGCATTCCTAGATGAACAGTTTCCTGGAAAGTGGATTGGTCGTCATGGGCCAGTTGAATGGCCCCCAAGGTCTCCCGATCTGACCCCCTTAGACTTTTATCTTTGGGGTCATCTGAAGGCAATTGTCTATGCTGTGAAGATACGAGATGTGCAGCACCTGAAACTACGGATACTGGAAGCCTGTGCTAGCATTTCTCCTGCGGTGTTGCTATCAGTGTGTGAAGAGTGGGAGAAGAGGGTTGCATTGACAATCCAACACAATGGGTAGCACATTGAACACATTTTATAAATGGTCAGAAACTTGTAAATAACTCATGAAAGAATAAAGTTACGTTAAAACCAAGCACATCATTGTTTTTCTTGTGAAATTCCCAATAAGTTTGATGTGTCACATGACCCTCTTCCTATTGAAAAAACAAAAGTTGGATCCAAAATGGCCGACTTCAAAATGGCCACCATGGTCACCACCCATCTTGAAAAGTTTCCCCCTTCACATATACTAATGTGCCACAAACAGGAAGTTAATATCACCAACCATTCCCATTTTATTAAGGTGTATCCATATAAATGGCCCACCCTATATATATATTGTCGCAGTAGGGGGCAGTAGCGCTCCCTTGAACCCTCAGGTACCACGCCAAACACCTGGTAAAATTGCCACAATAATTATATTTATTATAATAATGTGCACCAAGCACCCTCCA
>JANRMT010062852.1:13524145-13546567 GCA_026402145.1 Polypterus bichir lapradei
CAGAAACCTTAAAAATATCTGTCCCTCTATCCTTTCTGGATCCATTTCTGATCTTTTACTGTCTGCACCTATTCCGTCAACACTAGATAGTCTTGTTGTCCACTATAACTCATCACTTCATTCAGCATTAGATAAAACAGCTCCTTTAAAACATAAGGAGGTTTCCTTTAAACGTTCAGCTCCTTGGTATAACTCAGAATTGCGATCTATGAAAGCAGCTGGCCGACGCCTTGAGTGAATGTCATGTAAGTCTGGCCTCACCGTGCACATCCAGGCGTTCGCTGACCACCAAAGAGCTTACAGAGAAGCACTAACTGCTGCTAAGAACACCCACTATGGCAGAATAATAGAAAGTGGCCACGATAACCCAAGGGTTTTGTTCTCTGTAGTTAATAAACTACTCGAACCGGCATCTGGCCCAACCACCTCTTCTACTGAAGTCTGTGAGGATTTCCTCCACTTTTTCCGTAACAAAATTAAATATCTAAATAATTCAACTAACATAAATGCATCATCTGTTTATATCTCTCCCTGTTTTCCCACTCCATCCAGCTCCTTCTCTAAGTTCTCACCAGTCACATCTGCGTTTGTAAGATGAGGCCATCTACTTGTGTACTGGACCCCATCCCCAGCACACTACTTAAATCCTGCCTTCATGCCATAATCCCGACTGCTACAACAATAATAAACTCATCCCTTGACACTGGCTCTGTGCCGCTCACTTTTAAAATCGCTTCTGTAACCCCAATGTTATAAAAGTCTGGTCTTGATGGTGACGATCCTAACAATTTCTGGCCTATTTCCCACTTACCTTTCCTGTCTAAAGCTCTTGAGCGTGTTGTAGCCTCCCAGCTTACTAATTACTTAACGTCTAATAATTTGATGGAACCCTTTCAGTCTGGTGTCAGGGTGCAGCACAGCTGTGAAACTGCTCTGCTACGGGTAACCAATGATTTGCTTATGGCGGCAGACTCTGGACAAACCAGCATATTAATTCTATTAGACCTCAGAGCAGCATTTGACACTCGGGTCAGACATGACATTCTACTGTCCAGAATGGAGAACATGCTGGGTATCTCTGGCACTGCCCTCCAGTGGTTCAAGTCCTATGTGACTGATAGGCAAGAGTTTGTTAGTCTTGGCAACAGCAGATCCAACTCGGCGCCAGTAACACAAGGAGCTCCTCAGGGCTCTGTCCTCGGCCCTCTTCTCTTCTGTATTTATATGCTTCCCCTTGGCCATATTATTCGTAGCTATGGACTGGGCTATCATTTTTACGCAGATGATACTCAACTCTACTTCAGTGTTAAAAGTGGAACTTCATCAGAGCTTTCTCAGCTCACAACCTGCCTCAGTGAAATTAAAACCTGGATGGAGCAGAACTCTTTAAAATTAAACTGCAACAAAACTGAACTCCTGCAAATTGGGACTAAAATGCAACTTAATAAAATGAGCTCCGTTCCCAGTCCAGCTTGGCGGTGATCTCATCACACCTGCCTCTACTAGAAAGAATCTCGGAGTCATTTTTGATTCCTCCCTCTCTTATTCTACCCACATAAATCACATTAAGAAACTTTCTTACTTTCACCTCCATAACATATCCCGTGTTCGCTCCTTCCTCTCCTTTTCTAATGTTGAGAATCTTGTCCCTGCTTTTATCACATCCCACATTGATTATTGTAATTCCCTGCTGGCAGGTGTCCCTTCTAATCTTATATCACAGCTCCAGCTTATTCAAAACTCGGCTGCAGGAGTCCTGACTCGAACCAGCAGCAGCGAGCACATCACACCCATCCTGCTCCGTCTTCACTGGCTCCCTGTGTCTTACAGAATCGAATATAAAATCCTACTAATAACCTACAAAGCCTTAAATAACCTCGCGCCAAACTACATCAGTGACCTGCTCCATCACTATGTGCCTGCCCGCTCACTAAGGTCCTCTGACTCTGGTAATCTTGTTGTGCCCCACACTATTCTACACTCCATGGGTGACAGCAGGGCCTTCAGCTGTATAGCGAGTGCCCAGACTCTGGAATGACCTACCGAAATTAATCAGGTCAGCTGACTCCATGAATTCTTTTAAAAAACAACTCAAAACTCATCTGTTCAGGAAGGCGTTTAGCTCTACTTGACTTTATTACCCTTCTCTCAGTTTACCTCCATGTCAAGATGCTCATGTAACCTGTGTATGTGTGTGTGAGTGCTGGACCATCAATTCTGTTGTCTGTTAGGCTTTCTCTGAATTCACTGTCGTAATCTTCTTTATTTATTTATTTATTTGGTTTGTACAATGCTATATACTGTAAACCCTGCCGTTCTTTCTTATATTCTGTAAGTGCCTTGAGCATGGGAAGGACGCTATATAAATAAAATGTATTATTATTATTATTATCAGGTGGGCGTTAGCATATCATAGTCTCTTGGATCAATAGTGTGAGTTTTCCGCATTTGACTCATACGATCGACATTATAAAATACTGGAAATTATGCAGTAAAATCGAGTCCCGACTTGTCCGCAAGAGAACTTAAACGCGAGTGTATACGGTTTATTTATTGACAGCAAGCCATAACATACATTGATTAGCAAGAAGCCCCCAGGCAACTGCCCAGCGTGCTCACGCGTTAAGACTGCCCTGGGCACAAAGCAGGAACCGAACCCTGGACCCAGCTTATCGTTCTCACACTCACACAAACAAGCAGTGCCAACTTGGAATTGTGTGTAGAATGTGAGTGAAAATCCTAGCAGGAATGAGGAGAACATAAAACCTCTGAGAGAGAGAGAGAGAACAGGTTTGGGATTCAAACTCCGGATGCTGGATCCATGAGGCGGTGGGGTTCCAATACAGGGAATAGTAGAAGAATCTGAACGGGAACCAGAAGAAAAAAAAACATAGGCCAAGCAAAAGTCATCTTCAATAAAAACAACCGCAGAGCTGTCAAACCCAAAACTCTTAGTCAAAGTAACGTATCGAAATTGTCTCCAAACCCCGTAAAGCTCCAAATGAAATGTGCAGGGAAATCTTCACTGTCTTGAGTGAGCAGGAAGCAGATGAGTAGACCTTTTATCCCGTGGTGTGTGTGTTGGCACACTTATGTGCACTCTTGCGTTTCACATCAGATTTCCATAGCGTTGTGATGTGATTAAGCCAACAAAATGGCGGTGTTTATAAGAAACAAATGACTTTGGGAAATGATGCATATATACGAAATAACAAAGAATTAAGTAAGGTCTGATGGTTGGTTTGGACATGTGTAGAGGAGAGATGATGAGTATATTGAGAGAAGGGTGCTCAGGATAGAGCTGACAGGTAAGAGGAGAAGAGGAAGGCCTAAGAGAAGGTTTATGGATGTGGTGAGCGAGGACATGCAGGTGATGGGTGTGATGGAACAAGATGATGAGAACAGAAAGATATGGAAGAAGATGATCCGCTGTGGTGACCCCTAACGGGAGCAGCCGAAAGAAGAAGAAAGTGAGGTCCGATACCTGGGAGGACAGAAAAAAACAAAAACAAAGGGCGGGAGAAAAAAATCAGAAGTGGTCTCCCCTCGACTTTCTCGTACACTTAGATATGGCGATGGATATTTGAGGAGTAAACCTCAAAACAATGATTATATTTTTATACTATGTACGTTAAAGAACCATCAACAACAAATCAAATCAATAATATATTGAACAATGAATATAAAAGTAAAGTTGAATAAATGGGACTCTGCAGCTGCATTGGGTGGAGTGGTGGCTCTGAGGCTAGGGATCTGCACTAGCCATCGGAAGGTTGCCGGTTCGAATCCCGTAAAATGCTCTGTCGGGCCCTTGAGCAAGGCCCTTAACCTGCAATTGCTCCATCCTGGGTATGACGTTAATCTGCATCCGTCCCTGCATGTAGGCCCTCCAACCCGCAGGGAAAAAACCTGGGGGTTGGTGGCAGAAATGGCACTCCAGCCACCATAAAAAAAAACTCACACTGTTCCACTCCATCTGAACTGGTGTTGTGCTGAGGTGTCACCCGTTGCATGGCTGCACTCGGGTCCTAATCTGGGATCCTGAGTTGGTTTGTTGTGTGGTGGGTGTGGCAATGCACTGTATCAGTGTCTGCTCCTAACCTCTCTCTCTCTCTGCAGCTGCATGAATAAAAGGTAAAGTACCACTTCTGGTTAGCGGATATACCTCAAAAGTGAATGGAAATCTACGTTTTGTACCGAATACTTGTATATCCGCTATGGTTGAGTGGAGTGAAAGCGTACTTAACTTATCATGTTTACACATGCACACACAGACAGACAGACATCATTCCAAAAACGGTATTTTCAGACTTTAGGGTCTAAAACGTCATCTGATTCATCAAAATCTCGACATTAAATCTTTGGACGATTACAATACATTCCCTATACTTTGCATACGAGAAAGTAAAAAAACAAAATCTGCAGGGGTTCCTAGACCACAAGACCACCCAGCCAGCCCCCACTAGGCATTCTACCCAACATCAATGATCTCAGTCAGTCCTGAGGGTTTTCAGGTGTGGCCGACTTCCAGGGACCTTGCCCCACCGGCACACCTGGAGCAGGGAAAGACCGGGAGGGGGGCAATATCTCCCCTGGGCACAAGAGGGCAGCCCCCATCGTTTCTATCAGGGGCTCAACCCTGTAAAGTCCGTGGCCACCACCTGGAGGAGCCTGGATGGTTCCCGAGCCCTGGAGGACAGCACTTCCACCATACCAGGAAGTGCTGCCGGAAGACCATCACAGAGTGCCTGGAGGACATCCGGGGCACTATAAAAGGGGCTGCCTCACTCCATTCGGGGAGCTGGAGGTGGAAGATAGAGCTTGCGAGAGAGGAGTGGATGCGGCCGAAGAGGGGAAAGGACTGAGTAGTTGTGTGGATTAGTGGGGACTGGACTGCGCACTATAAACTGTAAATATTGTAAATAAACCGTGTGTTGTGGAAATCTGGTGTCTTGTGTGTCTGTGGCCGGGCTGTCTTTTACACAGGCTTCATGTAGAAGAATTAGGTGATGCTGGTCATGTGGATCTCTGGCCTTCAGTCCATCAATGTAGGGACTGGCATGGTGTCCTGATCAACAGTTGGTGATGGCGCAGATTGACTGTTCCTTTTGGGGGCGATAGCTTCCTAGTTGGAATAAGTGCTTTTGTAATTGCGGCGTTGTAAGTAACCCGAAACTATATACATATAATGCATCCCTGCCATAGTGATACGGCGGTAAAAATCGCATAAGAGAAAACAATTTAGCTTTCTTTAATGACGATTTACGCGGCATAACAGGCGAGGAAGCCATGACAACACTTTGTGTATAGTTTGCTATTTTCATCACTGTGGTGAAAGGATTTTCAGGACGGTTGACGTTATCACCCATCCGTCCATCGGCTTCAAAGTATTTGCTGATGTCCAAGTCTTTTATACTGGTCCCTCCACGTGCAGGCCCCCACGTCAGCAAATAGTCTATTTCCAAACAAGGAAAGAAGATTTTGTGCTGACTAACAATTCCTCCAGCTGTCTTTGTCTATCTTGTCCTATGCTTGGCCCAGAAATTCTAAATGTTGAGAGCCCCTGTGTGCTAACTTTGGCCTGGCCTGTACATGTGAGTGGATTTATAAAATAATTTTTGTACAGAGCACAGTGACATTAAACTTATATTCTTATTACAAACCACCCTTTGTCACTGGATCTGTGACAAAAATAATACTTGAAGGTCTTATCCACAAAGCAAAAGGTACTCCCTCTTCACAGTGTAGACAGTTCCTCAAGAACATTTGTGGAAATGTGGGGTGTAGTGCCAATCTAATTATCTACTATACCAGCATAAATAAATATTAACAATGATAAGTTATAGTACACTTGGACAAACAGTTACATTTAACATGGTGTTACTAAGTAGTGATCATTGTATCCCACCAGTGGTGTAGGTGGAGGTCTCCTGTTATGTCTTACATAGTCAGTGTTGTTGTAAGTAAATATCACTGAGCCCATGCAGTGGGTACTGTAGCCTCAGATTCGATTATAAATCTATATAGCATCTTAATGGACTTCACTATTCTTTGGCACTCATAACATTTCTAGCTACCATATGTTGCTATATGTGCCCCACCCTTTGGTGTCTGATCCTTTTGTACGAGTTACAATAGTTGTATCAGATGCTATTCTAGATGTATTGCTATTATTTTTAATAATTGTTCTTAACCAGTATTATTGTGTAATTGTACACTATCTTTTATCCTCCATAACTTCACTATGGATTGTTCTATTCCCTTTCAGTTAACATCATTGGTGGTAAATTATGCATATCCTCATACCTTTGAGCCCCCCCTAAAAGGAACATTGACACCACAGAAAACCGGAAAAAGAACAGCAGGGAAAGTAGGGGTTTGTACGGCCTGTGGAACCATGATAAAAATGATAATTCAATGCAAATACGGAATATCAGGGTTACAATAAAATGAAGTTATGAAAAAGCCATGTTAAAGTACTGTGTTTTTAGCAGTGTTTTAAAGTGCTCCACCGTATCAGCCTGGTGAATTTCTATCGGTCAGCTATTCCAGATTTTAGGCTTATAACGGCAGATGGCCTCCTCACCACTTCTTTTAAGCTTAGCTCTTAGAGTTCTAAGCAGACCCTCATTTGAAGATCTAAGGTTACGATTTGGAGTTTAAAGTGAGAGGCATTCTGAGATATAGGAAGGAGCAGATTATTGAAGGCAAACATCTTCCATCTAAGAATTATGGAGGACACTGTGCTCTTGGGAACCTTCAATGCTGCAGTCGTTTTTCTGTAGCATTCCATAGATCTGTGCCTCAACACCATTCACGCTCTGCTGGATTCATCATTTTGACCTTTGGGACCTTCTGTAGATTCAGCTGTGTACCTGTTGAACTGACCACAGGTGGACTCCAAACAAGGTGCAGCAACATCTCAGTGGTGATCAGTCAATGGAGACGAACCTGAGCTAGACTTGAGGCGTCATAGCAGTGGATCTGAATTCTTGTACCGGTGGGAAATTTCAGGTTGAGGTTGGCAGCATGCATGCGCTGATGGCACATTGCCACACCCACCCACGAAGAACCACCGGTATTTCAGGTTTTGTTTTGAATACATTTGTGAAAATTCCTTCAAACTGTTTTTTCGTTTTGTCATTCGGGTGTATGGAGGGTTGCATGATGAGGGAAGAAAAGAATTTCAACGATTTTAGGACAAGGCTGCAGCCTAACAACATGTGGAAAACAAAGAGAAGGGGTCTCTGAAGACTTCCTGAAGGCGCTTCATGCTCTTTACCCCCTACAGTTCAAACACTTTTGTTAAGATTTATTGTGCATGTGGCCGGTTTTGACTCAGACCCCCTCTGATGGACCGGCCCGCCTGTTGATTTGCTTGTGAAGTGTCGTTCGTCTCCGGACGAACTTAACTTGGGTTTATATTGCTGGAAAGCAGATGTGTGGATAACTTAATGTTCTATGAAGTGCCATTAAGGTGTGTTTTTTAAAGAAAGTCGCCTTGACCATTGTGTGCAATACCAGGCGACCTTCGTCATTAATTACTCTGTCAAAGGCTCAGGCTGGCGGGTTTAATGGCGATTACTAGTCAGATTTATTTATTTATTTGTTTATTTATTTATTTATTTATTTATTTATTTATTTTTCTTCAATGTCTAACCTGCCACTCTTTCTTTATTTCTTTGTAGGTTTTGGCTCAGAAAGCACGAGACGGAAAGCTGTTGCCCGAAGAATACCAAGGGGGCTCATTTTGGTAAGATGGCCATCAGAATTCTTGAATGAAAAGGTCTGCCCAAAAGTCTAACTAATAATACATTTATTGTTCTTATTTTATGTAATTTAGTATCTGATATGGTAACAATGCATTTATTACAGGCAGACACCCTGGGTTAAGGGCACAGGTGGGATTTATTTTAAGGTTATCTTGTTGAAGGCTACAGAGAGTCTTGAAATGGATTATTGCCTGGAAACTCTGAAACCAAATGAAAATTTAAAATATAAAATATACTGTTATGAAAGCTAGGGTGTGCCAGTGAGTCCCAAACCCCAAATACGAGCACACAAGACAGTCCCGGGTTCCAACAAAGAGTGCTTTATTACATGGATACCATTTTTCACACAAACACTAAACACAAGTCGTCTCTCCTTCCTCTCTCCTCTCCACCACACTGCTCTCCTCCAGTCGAGTGTTGCCTTCCTTCCTCCCACTCACTTCTGACTCGCCTGAATGGCAGAATGTTCCTTTATATCGAGGATCAGAGAATACTTCCAGTGGCAGGGCTTCACCTATTGGAAGCACTTTCTGGTTGTACAGAAGTCCCAAATTATAGGGAGTGGACCTCCCTGCAGCGCCCTCTTTAGGAACCCCCAGACCCCAGCAGGGCTGCATTACCAGATTGCAATACACAACACTTCCTGCTGGTTTCCAAATGGGCACCGATATCCAGGGTTGCTGCCTTTTAACATCCTGGGCTATTAAACCGCCCCCAGAGACAGTCCTGTCCTGTCCTGTCCTTTGATCCTGGCCAGGAAAGGAACCACAAGTAGAACCGGTCAGGACACCTGTCCATCTGCCTAGGGCTTTCCATTAGGATAAGGATTCCTCCCTACTCTTACTAAGTACTCTTACTTGCCCAACCATCCAGTATGTTATAATCCCCACCCCTAGGAAAGAAAAGTAAAAAGGATTATATGAAATATATATATATAAAAGAAACACACACGTTTTAACAAATTAACTAAATCTCTCATTGAGAAAATGAGAAAAATCCTGCCTGTAACTGAAGTATATTTGAATTCCACATCAAGAGATAATTATTTTTAACAAAACCACACATGCCACAATTTTTGGCACCCCTGCATGTAATACACCCCGCAAAGTCGCGGTTCAGGGTTCGCGGACTCAGTTGTTTGACTGAGGCTGATTGACTGCAGCCCTGTGACGCAATTCCAGCTGAGTTTCCTCATGTTTTCCATTTTGTTATTCTTAACACTAGAATTACCAGAGCCTATGAAAAAACTCGTAGATCCGTCCCACCTTAAAATACTTGCACCTCTCCGTCATGTCTTTTGTCTTCTAAATGTGTGGATAAGCAGCAAACAGCATGCAGCCTGCTATCACATCCCCCCCACCACGCACAGTTTTCTCAGGTCAAGTCTGTTTACTGTGTGTCAGTTGCTTGGAGTTGTATAGAGTGAGAACTCAAGCAAAATGACACCTTTTATAAATACTATATCGTTATTTGGAACTCTTGCATTTCATGTGTGTTCCGTGTCTACAACAATCTATGTACAGTAAACACATCGTTAAAACAGAAAAGTTTTTCATGTTTTGGTAATAATTGACAAAATGTAGACATAAAGTGTATAATGTGTGAAGCCTGAAGTCCAAATATCAAAGAAACACTTTCACAAAAGATACAAGTATAACAGAACAAATGCACTTTTATTCAAAAATATAACTGCAGAAAAAAAAACGCATTTACCTGCGACATTGACATGCATTCGCTATGACAGCTTCGGTGGTGTAACGGTATCAACTGTTGACTGGTAATCAATGCCTTATGGGTTCGATCCTGGTCGAGTCCGTTTTGAGAAGTGAGCTGCTCGTATTCTTACTATTTTAGAATAAAAACTTACATTTGATTCCAGTCTGTAACAGCCGATGTAATTTATGATACTTGTAAAAGTTAGCTTTTTTTTTTTTTATTGTTATTTTCTCAGCCGCGTTCACAATCCCCCAGACCTCTGCTACGCGCCATCTACTTTGAGGATCAGCCGCTCATGTATGGGGATGCGGATGTACCATTTAAACAGAATTGTTAAATATGCATCAACGCAGCGTATAACTGCCCGTGATTAAATTTTATTTCTTTCTCTCTATTAAATAAAACAACTTTTTCGAATGTTTGGCTCCAAGATTTGTTAACTGTCTTTGCATAAGTTATTTCAATGAGAAACTGTTAACGTTTTAATATGAATGGCATATCAAGATCTCCTTTGGTGTCTAATGTCATTAGTGAAGATGGACTACATTACCTTTCTTCGATACATCCTTCTTTCAACAGTAATTCGGCCAGTGAGGGACCAGACGGTGTTAACGGTTGTAGATATTCTTCGTGATATTGTAAGTTGATGTTTTCATCTTCCACACCATCACCACCAACTGTTTCAGCAGATTCTATTGATACGCATTTAACCAATTTGCCGTGTAACCGATCAACAGTTTTCGCGTTAATTCATTTGACTTCATCTTTTCTCGGTGTTAGGATTGCCTGTGTACTCATTTCTTCTGTCGATAACCCTTCGGGGTGAAATTTTGCAATAAGATTTGGACATAATACGTCTTCTTTAATTGGGAACTTAAAGTGAGGAAAACGTCAAAATTTATAAGAACTGAGAGAGCAGGAACTGAGTGTCTGACAAAAGTATTCACACGAATTAGAGGTGAGAGTACCGTGGGCGTGTGCCATTAACTGCAAATGGTTGAGAGGAGGGTGGTACTTGAAAAAATCTCCTTGCAATAGGCAATAAATATAAAGTTGGTGTTTTTCCGATTATTTCTGAAGATATCTAAAATGTAAACGTGCCAATAGTGTTGACCACAATGCTTACGCTTGTTCCCTCGGTGTGACACACGGCCACCTGGCCAAAGAAGGCGACACGTAAAGGGCAGCCAGAAGAAACAGAGAGTGTGTTAAGAATAGGGCTTGGTGTGTGCTGAGGAGATGCAGAATTGGGTGGGCTTGGGCCTGTGGAGTGAACAGCAGATGATGATTGGTGAAGAGCGGGGCACCATGATGGAGGGGATGAAGCCAAAAAAGATGGTGTTGGCTAATAAGAAAAAGACGGGGCCTCCCTGGCTAAACTCCGACAACACACTTAATCCACTTTTGAGGAGACACCTGCCCGTGGGTCTGAATATGAGACCGTGGGAGACGACAACTCAAAAATTAACCCCCCAGTCCTGAAGAGACTTGGCACAGTTATTGGCCAAGCCAATTGGTTCACTCCGCAGGGTAAATGCATTTTCATTTTTTGCACATGTTGGCCTGCAATATTCTTTTGCTAAAATCTCAGTCGTGTGTTTTATATATGAGATTTTTTGTAAATAATAAAATTTCAAAAATTGCCTTTGAAGTGAAACCAGAGCGCATTTTATTAACACTCTGACTCAACATTCAGTCAGTAATGCAGAAAAAGAATAAACCGAATTGGGTTCAGAAGCACTTTCATTCTTTTGTGATGTGCGAGTTTAAGTTTTTCCCCAGAACTGAATTCCATTGTAATGATTCCATATGTGCTGCCTGCTCCCACCTACATGTGAGACGGTGAAGTATTTGATAGACAGACCAAAGCTACGAGCTTCCCAGTGGTCTGTGGTATTCCCCCAAATTGTACTCCTTTACTTACCTGTTCGCATGCCTTTGGATTTCTGCCTCCAGCATGTTTTCTTTATCGTGACTTAGTTTGCAGTTTATTTTAGCAACAACCTTATAGCACCCTCACACCATCAGTCATACTTTAGACAAAATGACCAGATGGGAATCAAATTAGGCTATAACTTTTCTAGAAATTCAGCGCTACTTTCCTAATTAATTATTTCTTTTATTTTATAAGTGAACATTTTGTTGTCTCCTTAACTCCATGCCTCTTTCAGTTTTTCAGTGGCTGCTTGTTATTAAATATGATCTCCATATCTCCACATTCAAGGTGTTCATCTCGTATGTTCTCAGCGCACTTCCATTTTGAGATTTGGGGTTTGCTCAGCATTCTGTTTTCTCAGAGATATGAATGCAGCTGACTTCATGGCAAAACAAGTTGAACTTTGATTTTCCATTTTTAGCTCATCTTACCTTAATGTGTTCATTTGTGGAGTTTCAGCTCTGATTGATTTTATGAGATGCCTTGCCTTCTTTACAAAAACAAGTGCAGCAGCCTTCAGAAATGGGCCTATGCATTCCCCTGAGGCCTGCCTGCCAATATCAGCCTTACCCAGAATCCAAAATTCTCGGCCTACAAGGGCCCAACAAAAGGGTAGTGGCTCTTAAACGCTGACATTTTAAATTGGAGAGAAATAACCTGTAGAACCTCGGGTGCTCAGTGAAGTATCAATGTTGTTGTATATCTTGAAGGTGTGTTAACCTGTAGACCGTCATAGCGAAAACTGGTACGTTTGTTCCTGATGGCAATGTAAAATACGGGGATGTTGGTTTAAGACACTAATTAAATGTATGTTGTTATTTATGGACAATTATTCATGTCAAAATTAAACACAATCCGTTGTGTTAACTGCATTTAAATGTAGCATATATTACAGCAACTGGCCATGGTTTTATGGTGCCACAATTAAAACCATCAACCAAATTATCGATTGTTTTCCACAACTTTCATGTTAATTTATAATGCATTAGAAAAGCGTATTGCATTGTAATTTGTTTGCATGGATTGTGTTTTGCAAGCAAAAACAGCCTACAAACCCAAAAAAACCTTAAAACTTGAAACATGTTCTGACTCAAAGATGAGACAAAAAGCTGTTTTTAATGAGGAAGGATGATGAGATGGGACACGGTCAGGAAATTTGAGAATGTCAACCTTTCAATCATTACTCTCCGAAATGCTAATCAACACTGAAAGTCCAAAGCAGAGATCAAAAAGCTGTAGATTTAAACACAAAAAAGATTTGATCGCAATCACTCATAGTACCTTATATGTGTGTGTGTGTGTGTGTGTATATATACAGTTGTGCTTGAAAGTTTGTGAACCCTCTAGAATTTTCTATATTTCTACATAAATATGACCTAAAACATCATCAGATTTTCACTCAAGTCCTAAAAGTAGTTAAAGAGAAACCAGTTAAATAAATGAGACAAAAATATTATACTTGGTCATTTATTTATTGAGGAAAATGATTGAATATTACATATTTGTGAGTGGCAAAAGTATGTGAACCTCTCGGATGATCAGTTAGTTTGAAGGTGAAATTCGAGTCCGGTGTTTTCAGTCAATGAGATGCCAATCAGGTGTGAGTGGGCACCCTGTGTTATTTAAAGAACTGGAATCTATCAAAGTCTGCTCTTCACAACACATGTTTGTGGAAGTGTATCATGGCACGAACAAAGGAGATTTCTGAGGACCTCACAAAAGGAGTTGTTGATGTTCATCAGGCTGGAAAAGGTTACAAAACCATCTCTAAAGAGTTTGGACTCCACCAATCCACAGTCAGACAGATTGTGTACAAATGGAGGAAATTCCAGACCATTGTTACCCTCCCCAGGAGTGGTCGACCAACAAAGATCACTCCAAGAGCAAGGCACACGTGTAATAGTCGGCGAGGTCACAAAGGACCCCAGGGTAACTTCTAAGCAACTGAAGGCCTCTCTCTCATTGGCTAATGTTCATGTTCATGAGTCCACCATCAGGAGAACACTCAACAACAATGGTGTGCATGGCAGGGTTACAAGGAGAAAGCCACTGCTCTCCAAAAAAAACATTGCCGCTCGTCTGCAGTTTGCTAAAGATCACGTGGACAAACCAGAAGGCTGTTGGAAGAATGTTTTGTGGACGGATGAGACCGAAATAGAACTTTTTGGTTTAAATGAAAAGCGTTATGTTTGGAGAAAGGAAAACACTGCATTCCAGCATAAGAACCTTATCCCATCTGTGAAACATGGTGCTGGTAGTATCATGGTTTGGGCCTGTTTTGCTGCTTCTGGGCCAGGACGGCTTGTCTTCATTGATGGAACAATGAATTCTGAATTATATCAGAGAATTCTTGAGGAAAATGTCAGGACATCTGTCCATGAACTGAATCTCAAGAGAAGGTGGGTCATGCAGCAAGACAACAACCCTAAGCACACAAGTCGTTCTACCAAAGAATGGTTCAAGACGAATAAAGTGAATGTTTAGGAATGGCCAAGTCAAAGTCCTGACCTTAATCCAATCGAAATGTTGTGGAAGGACCTGAAGCGAGCAGTTCATGTGAGGAAACCCACTAACATCCCAGAGTTGAAGCTGTTCTGTACGGAGGAATGGGCGAAAATTCCTCTAAGCCGGTGTGCAGGAATGAGCAAAAGTTACCAGAAATGTTTAGTTACAGTTATTGGGGGTCACACCAGATACTGAAAGCAAAGGTTCACATACTTAGCCACTCACAAATATGTAATATTCAATCATTTTCCTCAATAAATAAATGATCAAGTATAATATTTGTGTCTCATTTGTTTAACTGGTTTCTCTTTATCTACTTTTAGGACTTGAGTGAAAATCTGATGATGTTTTAGGTCATATTGATGCAGAAATATAGAAAATTCTAAAGGGTTCACAAACTTTCAAGCACAACTGTACATATGTATATAGATTGTGCAACCAAATATGAGGTGAAGGGTCCTGTCATTGTTGTCCATTGCCATTTTTATTTGTGTTCTTTATTAGAAATATTCAGTTGAGTGAAAACTCAATACTCAAAGAATTCGGAACAAACAATGATGTGCGCCAATTACTTTTGTCAGTTTCAGGTTAAGATAATTGTGGGAGTTTAGTTTTTTCGTGGAGGGCTCCCAGTCCATTTTTCCATGCCTGTATGTGGTCTTCAATTTGATATTATGGCCCTCTGACCTGAAGGAAGCTCTACTCAATCAGTCTTTCATTTTGCGGCCCGGTCACCCCGTCAGTTATGATGAAGACCTCCGTCTTTGAATACAGAAGCCCGCCGCTGAGTATCCTTTGATTTGTTTCCAGGTGCTATGCTTTTAGATGCACTGCAGGTCTCTAACCAGCAAGTATGGCTCTTTAACAAACACCACATTTTGCTTACTGTAAGTTTGCGTATTTGACAAAGCAGATTGGCGGCCAGTGGGCCCATTCACCAGATCTGTGTATCCAGTTGCGGACCCTCAGAAGTTTATTTGCTGTTATGTTTGTTTTTGTCTCCTCCGTCTTCGACTGGCCATATCTGATTTAACGTGTTAATGAGCTTATTTTGTCGTGATTTATAGATGCTTCAGTCTAAATGTAATGTAAAGTGTGTGCTTCATTTAATGGTGGACTTTTGTTACGAAGCTCAAGATTCCAAAGTCCTGAACAGTTCCAGAAATGTTCACTAGAGGGAGAAATCCTGTTAAAAACCCTGGCTAGTATCACAGAGACCAATGTCATTTTTCCTGTTTAAAACCAGGGAAACGTTACACAGTGAAGCTCAGAAGAGCACTAAAGGCACAGCTTCAACTCGACTGCGCTGTGTCTGTTCAAACGACCCATAAGCCACCGCCAACGTGTTGTATGGTGTCCGCTTCAATCGATTGTCATTACCATGTCATTTTCGAATTGCCTTTACTTTTTAATTTACACTCGTACAATTCATTCTTAACTAAATTTCCCATCCAAGCCAAACACACACACACACACACACCCCCCAATCCCCTGTTCCAGTGTGTGTGGTCGGGCGGTGGAAGGACAGACCGGAAATCGGTAAGAAAGTTTGGGACGCCAACCAGGGCTGTCCCTTTTATTCGTCGCAAGACGAAATGAAAATAAAATACAAGAAAAGAAAAAAATGCACAAATGCGCTGCTGATTGGTCCAGGGTTCTTCCTTCTTTCGTGTTTTAATCTCCTGCTCCACTGTGTGGCTTATTCAGGTCTTCCAGCAAAAGCTGCCTCTCTTTCAGGCTGCGCGTCTTTTATGGTGAAACTCCCGGAAGGGGCGGAGCTAAGTGCCCTTACTGGGCGGTGTCTCGGAGCTGTGAGGGAAGTAGAGAAACAGGACCAAGTCGATGGTAGCGCCCCCTCTCGTCTCGGCGGGTCATTACATACCTTTCTTCAGGACTTCAACGGCCATGCGTGACAAGTGGAAGCTACTCTTATAAAATTCAGCGACGCCACACATCACATGGAGCGTTAAATTCTATTTTTTTGGACGATGGCCTTGTTTGCTTTTCAGAGTGACTCAAAGTATCGTATTTTTCATATTTTGTCCTTACAGCTCTTTGTAGTCAGATTCATCTTTTTACAAAGACAGCAGAGCGTGCCCTTCTCAGTTGCTAATCGTGCTTTTTTCTTCATCTTTTTCAGCATCTCGAATTTGGGGATGTTCGGGATCAGCGGCTTTTCTGCGGTTATTAACCCTCCACAAGCTTGCATCCTGGCCGTCGGGATGTCACGGCCCGAAGTCACCCCCGTCCAAGAGCCCGATGGCAGCCTGACCCTCCGGCGGCAGCAGCTGATGACGGTGACCCTGTCAAGTGACGGCCGATTAGTAGATGACCAGCTAGCCTCGCAATTTTTGATCAAATTTAAAGCCAACCTGGAAAATCCCCAACGCATGGCCCTGGCGTGAAAAGACGTTGTGCTCGTCATGTCTGGTGGGGAGAGTTTGTTACAGCAAGGAGCGGGAAGCGTCTTCTCTTTTACGGGAGTCCATTGTCAGATCTACAGCCAGCGACCGATTTACGTTTAAGCCACAATGATTTTAAATTCCCACTTGCCATGTTTCGCCCACATGATGCCCGGTCGTCAAGCCCAGCGTTTAACACTGCAGTTTGTTGTGCTTCGTTTCAAAGAATTTAAGCATTATTGCCATTTTGGAAACACCCAGTCGACAACTAGAAGTGAAATATTCCCAGTTGTGAAGCAAAATATAATTTCATTAAGAGTTACGTTATTTCCCAGTTTTTACCGTCTGTGCCAGATATCCCTGCTATTTAACTGTACAAAGCATGCGGTTTACACAGTAAGGAATTATCCACTCCACTGTCCGCCCCCCCCACGTCTCACCCTTTGATTACTGTGCACAACTTCAGAGATCAGAAAAGAATTCAAGTCGTCCTGTCACCCGAGTCACATATCAACGGTGACAGTACGGTGACAGTGACTGAGCTGCAGTTTAGATGTCAAGCCAGTTATGCTTATCTGCGCTACTCACACCTTCAGCATCTGACTTAGGGCTTTACAGACGTCGCCATATTCTCCATCTTTAGTCGTGCATATCGTTCTTAAGGGTCGCCATATTGGCCAACAGCGGCACATGCAGAGCTGTACGTGTGCTGTGTGAGGGTATAATGACACACACACACAGACAAAGGTGCAAAAGGAATATGAGGCATACGATCACCCCCATAAATGCCCATTGCCTATACACATCTATAAACTTGGCACAGAAAATTTCTTTGTTGTAAAAATGATCAAAATAAAGGTTGTATTTATTTGAAAAGAAGTTACATGTTTTGGAAAAACTAAATCTCTTGTGGGTTGGTAAAAATAAATAAAGAAAATGTTGTGTATTACATGCTTCCCAGTGTTGGTATTCTTGTTGATTTATGTGAAACAAGCTGTGCGTTGTCGACGTCGACCTCAGAGTTTACATTTGCAGTGCACCATTTATTGAAATGTATTTTAAGAGCACATTTGGTAATAAAGTGCATTGCATGTATTATTCCAGCAGATGGCGCACCACAAACAGTTGTAGGAATAAATGCATAACCACAAATGTTTGTGATGCACCATCTGTTGGAATGACAAATGCAATACATGTGTCTCTTGTTATAAGCCATATGGCATGGGATTCATAAAAGCAGTGTTAATGTTTGTGTTGTGCCTTCTGTTGGAATGATAAATGTTTGTGATGTGCCATTTGTTGGAGTGACAATTGCAATGCATATGTCTCCATTGTATGCCATTTGGTATGGCTTTCCTAAAAGCAATGTTAATGTTCATGTTGCACCATCTGTTGGAATGACTCATGCATGCAATGTATTTTATTCACACAAATGTTTGTAATGCACCATCTGTTGGAATGACAAATGCAATGCATGTGCCTCTTGTTATATGCCATATGGTAAGGGATTAATAAAAGCAATGTTAATGTTTGTGTTGTGCCATCTGTTGGAATGACAATTGCTATGCATGTCTCCCTTATATACAATTTGGTATGGCATTCCTAAAAGCAGCGTTAATGTTTGTTTTGCGCCATCTGTTGGAATGACTTATGCAATGCATGTGCCTCTTGTTATAATCCATATATATGGTATGGAATTCATAAAAGCAGTGTTAATGTTTGTGTTGTGCCATCTTTTGGAATGACAATTGCAATGCATACAGTATGTCTCCATTTTATGCCATTTGGTATGTCATTCATAAAAGCAGTGTTAATATTTGGAATTGCGCCATCTGTTAGAATGATACATGCAATGTATTTTATTCATACAAATGTTTGTGATGCACCATCTATTGGAATGACAAATGCAATACATTTTATTACTACAAACTAGCTGTGCTTCCTGTCTAGGGCAGGTTGAAATCCAAGTAGTCAACATAGACCTTGGTGTTAACGTTTGCAGTGTACCATCTATTGGAATATGTTTTGTAATGCATGTAGTAATAAAGTGTGTTGCATTTGTCTTTCCAACAGGTGGTGCATCACAAATCTTTGCAGTAATAAAATGACTTACCACAAGTGCTTGTGATACACCTTCTACTGGAAGGACAAGTGCAATGCATTTTATTACTACACTAGCTGTGCTACCCTCCTAAGATGGGTTGAAATCTAAGTAATCAAAGTAAAACTCTGCGCTAATTTTTGCAGTGCACCATCTACTGGAATGTATTTTGTAATGCATGTAGTAAGAGAGTGCATTGCATTTGCAACTTCAACAAATGGTGCATCACAAGCATTTGTTGCAACAAAGTGCATTACTTAAAATGTTTGTGATGCGCCATCTGTTGGAATGACAACTGCAATATACACATCTCTGTTATGTGCCATTTGATATGGGATTTGTAAAAGCTGTTTTAATGTTTGTAATGCACCGTCTGTTGGAATTGCAATGCATTTTATTACTAAACTAGCTGTGCCACCCTTCTAAGATGGGCTGAAATCTAATAAGTAAATGTAGACCTCAGTGTTAGCTTTTGCAGTGGCTATGTCTCTGTCATATGACATTTGGTATGGAATTTGTAAAAGTAGTGGTTATGTTTGTGAGCCGCCATCTGTTGGAATGACAATGACATAGCAACTAGAAAGTCACACAGACACCTGTGCTTTTGTTACTGTAGATGTTTGTGATGTGCCATCTGTTGGAATGACTGGGACCCGGCCAGCGGACAGACACTTGTCATTTTGTAAGGCTAAGGGATGTGTGTAAGCGTTGGCTGCGATTGGCTGGCGTCGTATTCAGGGCTTGGCTTCGGCCCCCAGCTGGTATCTGTGTTCATTATTATTTTGTTTCCATTTTCCTAACCTCTGTCTTCAACAGATGATATCCTTAAATTGTTTCAGTTTTTGGTTTTGTAGTTGTTTTCTAAAACGAGTGCACAGGTGGGACCTCCTGCTGGACATTCCTCCCTGACACACCACCAACAGTGGCACCTTGCTGGCTGCAGGGTCATCAGCTGGCAGCCACCCTTCATTGATGGGTCTCTCCTTTAATCCCAGAACATCTACATGGTAATTATCCTTGCGTCTTTTTCCAGATGCCATCATGGTTTTCCCGTTTGCCTCCATCACATCGCTAAGCAGCTTTTCCTCGGAGGTGTGCGGTGCTCACAGCCTCGCTGTAACGGGATTAAAGGTGAGCACCGAGCATTTCCTTGAACAAACCAACTCATTAAGTTTTACAACCACCAAACAGCAAACCCCTCAAACACACAGAGAACAATGACAAAATGCAGACTCCCGACTCGTCTGAAGAGAAGCGGGTAGCCCTGGTGCCACAGGTGGGTGTGATGGCATCCCCAGTCGCGGTTCTTGGCACACGTCTGCCGAAATCCTCCGTGCTGCCGCTGTGCCAGGGTGAGGATGTGCAGCTTTGCTTGCTGCCTCTGTCAGTTGCGTCTTCATTCTCAACTCCAGAGAGTCCGGCGGGCATCCCGTAAACTGAGCCTGAGCCGCGTCTTCAATATCATTTTATTTTCCATGTTCCTGACCTCTGCCTTTAACAAATTCTATTTTTTTATATTTATTTTGTAGGTCCCGTGGAATCCAGGTATGTATGCTAGCCGTTTTTGGTTTTGAAGTAATTTCCTACGTTTGAAATATTTTTGGTGTCCTGTCCGTCACCATTTTGGGCATCAAGAGCCACAGCGTTGTTATGTGGCGTCCCTCAGGGGTTCACACCGTCACTGCGATTGGATCAGCTGTCATCCAAGTTTGGATACGTTTTGTCACCCTGGTCACTCTTTATTGTGGAGACTTTATCAGTAGGACTCACATCCCGTAGACATACCCCTGTGACGAGGTGTTGTACTTGAGCACCTCTGCCCACCTCCCTGTCTTTATCTGTAACCTCAGGCGATTAGAGAAGAGTAAAAGGACAAGCAGGAGTTACGTTACACGTTCTAATGATGTATTACTGAAAATATTCATAAAATAAGAAGAATAATGAAGCAAAGTACATGTGAACATTGCCAACCATACTGTTGTTTCAGGCGGCACCCAGACTTGTAGTCACATAAATGTCTCTGGTCAAGTCCAATCATTTCTGGCCTGCTTTCTTCAGGTCAGGCCTCGTGTCTCTCTCAACATGGCTGCCATGTTGTGCTCCTTCTCTTCATGGCCACGGTGTCAGAGAGAGAGAGAGAGAGAGAGAGAGGGAGGAGTAAAGCCGCCGAGTTTATACATTTCTGTCCAGAGCTTTAGGCCAATAGGGCGTCGTGGTACAGAATGGCCTCTCATTCCAAACCAACCCCAGATGGCCATACTTGAGACCAATGGGTGCACACCCTGCTTTCTCACACCTGCCCTCACGGAGTGGAGATGCCATTTATTGAGATGGGCACCCAAACAAGGCACTCGGTGTCTCAGGAGTCTCAGGCAGCAGAATCGAGCTTTATTGTGTAGTGTGCATACAGACTCGGGTCAGGCGACGTGAGCACCCAGCAATGGGGCCATCTTACTTTTATTACAGTTCTTAACAAGAGCCTTCCTCACTTAGCCCGTCTGTCCCCCCTCATCCTCTTCTGACTCCCAACATTCCATTGGCTTGGTCCTCACACCAATTACTGGTCAGGTTGGGGAGCATGCACTGGTACCACACGACAAAACAGCTTGGGGTCCTGCTGGGCAACCCTCCAGGCAGACAACAACAACATTTATTTAAATAGTACATTGGCATATAAGTGGTCTGTAGTGCTGTACAAGATGAAGAAAGAAAAATATAAAAATAAGATGAGGCAACACTGAGTCACAAAGAATAAAGTAAAGTCTGATGACCAGGAGGACAGAGAAAAACATTAAAAAAAATGAAACTCTAGGGGCTGGAGAAAAAAAAAATCTGCAGGGGTTCTGAGGCCACGAGACCACCCAGCCAGCCCCCCTAACATGGTGTTCAGGCTTCACGTGGAAGAATTACACGATAATGATGGTCATGTGGACCTCTGGCCTTCAATCTATCGATGTAGGGACAGCATGGTGTCCTGATCAGGTTGTGGTGGTGCATATGGGCACCACAGAGAACGGGAAAAAGAACAGCTGAGAAAGTAGGGGTTAGTACGCATTACTGAGCCATGATAAAAATTAAAATTAAATTAATATACAGAATATCAGAGTTACACTAAATTGAAGCTATGAGAGGGCCATGTTACAGTAATGAGTTGTTAGCAGTTTTATAAAGTGCTCCACCGTATCAGCCTGGCAAATTCCTATTGGCAGGCTATTCCAGATTTGAGGTGCATAACAGCAGAAGGCCACCCGCCTCACCACTTCTTCTAAGTTTAGCTCTTTGAATTCTAAGGAGACACTCATTTGAAGATCTAAGGTTACGATTTGGAGTGTAAGGTGTAAGACATGCTGAAATGTAAGATGGAGCAGATTATTGAAGGCTTTGTAAACCATCAGCAGGATTTTAAAGTCAATTCTAAATGGCACAGGTAACCAGTGTAGTGACGCTCAGACTGGGGTGATGTGCTCAGATTTTGTTTTCCTAGTTAAGATTCTGTCAGCTTCATTCTGCACTCGTTGCAGTTGATTGATGTCTTTTTTTGGATGGTCCTGAGAGGAGTGCGTTACAGTAATCTAAAAACAAAAGTGTCAACTCATTTGTCAGCATCTTGTAAAGTTATAAGAGATCTAACTTTTGTTATATTTCTTAAGTGAAAAAATGCTGTCCTGGTAATCTGATTAATATGTGATTTAAAATTCAGGTCAGAGTCAATAATTACCCCTCAATTCTTTACCTCCGTCTTGAATTTTAAGCAAAGCAGACACAGGGTCCAGTCCATTCCTCCAGAAATGACCCACTATCTGCCGCAGCCAGGTGTTACATTGATGTCCCCTTGGTCTGGTCTAGCCATTCAGGTCATCAACAATGAGGGTCCTGTGGGCCTGATCATCCTCGGGTAATTGCATCACACGGCCATAGTGTCGTAACTGATGCTCCCTTTTACATCTATCTATCTATCTATCTATCTATCTATCTATCTATCTATCTATC
>JANRMT010062852.1:13546577-13564505 GCA_026402145.1 Polypterus bichir lapradei
TACAGCTGGAGAGGAAGAAACTGCCGTCATCTTTATGACAAATTGCTCTGCATGATCAGCTCATGGTCCTCCAATACCCCCACCTACAATGGCTGACTTGAACCAGTTCAGGGTCGAGGTGCCATCCACAAGAGCAAACCAACAGCAGAGGCGCCAGTCTGTCACATGACCCACTCACCTTGAGCTCCATCTAAGATGTGTGCTCAATCTGGACACGGGGCAGACACATGAGATTCACAACTGCTGGCATTCAAGCTAACCTGCCACCGCCATGCCACCCCAATAGTCCACCAGTCTGTCTTTATGCTGGGTCCACCCTGATTGGCCAGTTGTTTCCCAGACTTTCAGGGTCCTGGAGCAGAAGCTTTACATCTGGACGCCCTACCCGATGCCAGCCTCCTTCAGTCTGTAGCAGTTGAAAGACCCTCAGATTCAGAACGTCCTATATCCGTGATTTTGGAGACCCCAGGAACAGACCCAGCTTGCACACTCACACACAAAGACACATAAAATGGCAGCACAAATGAATTGATAATTAAGAGTGAATTATATATAAAAAACGACAACCACAGTGCATTCAAATCCCTCCCTATTTCCCCGAGGATGACAATTATTTAACTAACAGAGTAAATGGACCTGATGAAGCACAAGCGTAACACGACTAACGACAAAGTCCAAATGTGATGCCAGCTGAAGACGGGCAAAATACCGGAGCTCCTGAGTGAACGGCCTACTAAATAGCAGAAAAGATTTGACCAATCAAGTTCTATTAGTTGTATGAAGAGCTGAAGTGATTGCGCGTGCTCCCCGGACGAAGACGGTGTCGCACAAATAAACTCGCACAGGACAAGAACAGACGTCCAGGAAAAAAGGCTGTGGTCCAGTAATGGGGTGAAGCTCGGAAACAAACGAACACGGATGATCACGATATTTCTTGTGTGTCTTACGACTCCATTGTGAAAGTAGCGCCTCGTTACATTTCTTCCCAGAATCCCCTGCTCAAATACGAAGCCGTCCAACAGTGCAGCACTTCCGGGGTTGCTGGGAGTTGTAGTCCAACTAGGTAGCGCTGCCACAAGTTGCCTTTATGAGACCCAAGAGGGATGCCAGCCTTATTCTAACCCCAGTAACGGAGTTGTAGAAGTGGCTCTGCGGTTTGTGTGGACGTCTCTCTGACTCGCGAAGCCTCGGGACACAATGGGCGCTATCACACGTGCACCTCAGGAATCAAGGGCTCAGTGGAGGGATGTAATAACTCATCTGGACGAGAGGGGGCGCTATCGCTAACGCTGTCGTCTCCTTGTTTTCCCACACTACCGAGAAGCCACCCAATGAGGGCGACTGACCCCGCCCCTTCTGCTTCAGCCACCATAACAACCCGGGCCTGCTGAAGGGGAGTGTCATTACTGGCATGAGTCGCCCCTTAACCACCAGGCCAGCACTGTGACCCCAACAAACCTCACCTCTTTAGCATCGATAGCCCACATAACGGGAGGGCGCACGCCGACGTGGGTTTCTTTGGTTTTATCTTTTTCTGTCTTCGGACAATAAACGGGACGAATCACTTTCAATACAATTTTTTTTGCATCATGGAGCTGTCATTCTTGCACCCGGGCACAACGCTTACAAGCCTAAAGGAACTGTTGTGGGCACTAATGTCACAAAATATCATAGATGAAGAACTGGTTACTGTTTGAGGCACTTTACAAATTCATACAGAAAGTTTGCCCATAATGGGGGGCAGCCAGGGTTTCAGTCTGTGTGTGTGTGTGTGTGTGTGTGTCTCTCTATGAGTGGACAATATACAGCATGTCTGCATTCCTCAATGGACTTGTAAATGAAAGGCACAATCAGAACGGGTTTTACCGACGTGGGCCCGGGTACTCGTGTTATGCAGCTGCAGAAAAGAACATGAAGGAGGATTTAAGGGGGCACTGAGTTTTTCGCCCCAAAAGGCTCTTTGTAATGATTTTTGCATTTCATAATTGCAAAATGAATTGTCATGTCAGTTTCGTAAAAGTGCACGTGAATTGAAACAGACCTGTTTTGCTCATCCTAGTCTTCTTTTTATGCATTCACTTGTTATTGCTTATTATTATTAATTATTACTGTTCATGAATATTCCTTCCTTTATCGATTACTTCATTTTTCCCTATTATCTTGCTATTCTATTTATTTGTTCTTTATGTTCTGCACCCTAGTGGGGCGGGGCCTCCTGACGCTGCAGTTCTGGCCCCGCCCCCAAGCCTTTATAAGCCCTCCCCGGCTGCAGTGCTGTGCTTCTTATCCGTCTCTGTCTGTGGATTGTGAGCCATAACTGCATTGCTTTGGATTGTCTGGCTTTGTGGATGTCGTTGTAGCTTTTGAGTAAAGATTGTGAGTGATACTCCGTGCCCTCAGGCCCAGCACAAATCAAACTCTGGGCATCTTATAGCTCAGGAACCAAGCAGCAGTGAGGAAATGAGGACACTGACCACTAGTGCAGAGATGATTTCCCCAAAGTAGTTTCCTGATGATTCCCTCACTTTTTCTGTTTCCATGGAAGACTTCTCCTTCGGTGCTTTCTCTCGCTCTTCTCTGCTCCCTCTCAAACACCGGACGCCAATGATAATCGACTGCTCCACTCTTTGGGTAAATCTGGAGATACCTGAAGTCCAAAGTCACTGAACAAAAAGTACCCCGGAGCCCTCTCAGGTAAGAGGATCACCCACAAAACATCCCATAAAACATCAACTTCTCGCTGTTTACATCCGGTTGCTGGTTCGAATCCCGTAAATGCCAAAAGGGACTCTGCTCTGTTGGTCTCCATTAAGAAAACCGCTATATAAATGCAAATAATTATTAATTATTATTATCATCCCACCGCTGCCACCAAATGTGCTTCCCTGTGCCCCTGGCCTGAGCACATATCAAACTCTGGGCATCATGTAGCTCATGAACTGAGCAGAAGTGAGAGAATGTTGACACGGATCGCTCTTCTTCGACCCGGTAATTTACCAGAAACACTACCCTGATGATTCCTCCACTTTGTCTGTTTCTATGGAAGAAAAGGATGACCACCTACTCCACTCTTTAGGTAAACTGGAGCTGGTTTTGCCCGTCATCCTGTCTTCACTCCTCTCTGTCTCTCTCTGTTGTCCAGCAGATCCGATGTAGTGTGGTGATCCCTGGAGTCCAAAGCCACTGAACGAGGTACCTCTGAGCCTTCCCTGGTGAGAGGACACCCCCCAAATCTTCCATTAAAACATCAACCTCTCACAGGTTGTATCCCACTGCTGCCACCAAATGTGCTTCCCTGTGCCTCTGGCCTGAGCACGTATCAAACTCTGGGCATCATGTAGCTCATGAACTGAGCAGCAGTGAGGGAATGTTGACACGGATCGCTCTTCTTCGACCCGGTAATTTACCAGAAGCACTACCCTGATGATTTCTCCACTTTGTCTGTTTCTATGGAAGACCTTTCTATGGAAGGATGACCACCTACTCCACTCTTTAGGTAAACTGGAGCCGGTTTGCCCGTCATCCTGTCTTCACTCCTCTCCCTCTCTCTGTTGTCCAGCAGATCCGATGTAGTGTGGTGATCCCTGGAGTCCAAAGCCACTGAACGAGGTACCTCTGAGCCTTCCCTGGTGAGAGGACACCCCCTCAAATCTTCTGCTACAACATCAACCTCTCACCAGTTGTATCCCACCGCTGCCACCAAATGTGCTTCCCTGTGCCCCAGCATATTTTATACCCTGGGTATCTGAGCACCAGTGAGGGAATGATGGGCAACAACCACTCTTCCTCACTCCTTAAGTAGTTGACCTTGACAGTACTTTATCTTTTCAGTCCCACATCAGTAACATCTCCCGGCCTGCATAACGTTAATCGTATTCGCCCCCCGTCCCTCACTCCCCACATCACTGCTGTCCTCGTTCATAGCCTGGTCACTTCTCGTCTCGATTATTGTAATTCCCTTTTCTTTGGTCTTTCTCACAAAACTCTTTATAAGCTTCAACTGGTCCAGAATTCAGCTGCCCACCCGCATCATTACTAGAACCCCCTCTATTCACCAGATCTCTCCCGTCTTGCAGCAGCTTCATTGGCTTCCGCATTCAATTCAAAATCCTTCTGTTAACTTTTAAGGCTCTCCACAAACTCGCCCACCATATCTGTCTGACCTCCTCCATGTTGCCGTACCCTTAGATCCTCTTCCTCCATCCACAGCATTCAGGCGCTTTGGAACTCACTACCTTCTGAGCTTAGAAATATTGACTATTTCAAATCTAAACTTAAAACTCATTTGTTTAAGATGGCTTTATCTCTTCAATTGCTGTGTCTGATTTTAAATTTTGTATTTTAGTTTTGTGGGCGGCACGGTGGCGCAGTGGGTAACGCTGCTGCCTCGCAGTAAGGAGACCTGGTTTCACTTCCCGGGTCCTCCCTGCAGCTCCACAGCAAAGTCAAGCCCGGCCCATGGGCTTCTACTGAAACGCCCGGTGCCACATCCGAGGGTGCGGGGGGAATCCCGGCTCTGCTTTCCAAACTGTTTGTGAATGCTAAGCAACAGACTTACTGGAAAAACCCAACGTCAGATGGTCGTGGTGAGGAAATCCATTTACAGTGACACATTAAAACTGGGGGTGGCACAGTGGTAGCGCTGCTGCCTCGCAGTATGGAGACCTGGGTTTGCTTCCCAGGTCCTCCCTGCATGGAGTTTGCATGTTCTCCCCGTGTCTGATTGGGTTTCCTCCCACAGTCCAAAGACATGCATGTTAAGTGGATTGGCGATTCTAAATTGCCCCTAGTGTGTGTGTATGTGTGTGTGTGCGCGCCCTGTGGTGGGCTGGCGCCCTGCACAGGATTTGTTCCTGCCTTGTGCCCTGTGTTGGCTGGGATTCACTCCAGCGGACCCCCGTGACCCTGTGTTAGGATACAGTGGGTTGGATAATGGATGGATGGATATTTATAAATGTCACTCTGAAGGAGTCACCAGCCATGAACCTCATCGCACGTCACTGACGTCCAGTAAAAGCTTTCAAGAAAGCACCCCTTGTCGATTTTATGTCGATGTGTTGAGTTGTTTAAGTTCTCAGCGGCCGCGTTACACGGAGTGAGGCAGAGGAATGACGATTACACTTACATGGGCTATTGGTGCCCGGTGGCATTCCAGCTGCTCCAGTGTGATGATGAGTGGCAGTGTTGGCACACATAGAAACATAGCAGACATATAGTGCCTTTAAAACCTACTCACGCCCTCGGATGCTTTCACATTTTGTTCTTATTGTACCCCAGCGGATGTAATCGGACTTTTATGTCTCTGATCACATTAAAGTATAAACAGATGTCTGCAAAGTGGTCTGAATGAATGACAAATATAAGACAGGAAATATTTGATTGGGGCAGCACAGTGGCGCAGTGGGTAGCGCTGCTGCCTTACAGTAAGGAGACCTGGGTTCACTTCTCGGGTCCTCCCTGCGTGGAGTTTGCATGTTCTCCCCGTGTCAGCGTGGGTTTCCCCCCACAGTCCAAAGACGTGCAGGTTAGGTGCATTGGCGATTCTAAATTGTCCTTAGTGAGTGTGTGTGTGTGTGTTTGTGTGTGTGTGTGTCCTGCCATGGGTTTGTTCCTGCCTTGCGCCCTGTGCTGGCTGGGATTGGCTCCAGCAGACCCCTGTGACCCTATAGGCTATAGTGGGTTGGATAATGGATGGATTTTAGTTTTGTTTATCGTGTGTTTTATCTATCGTTCAGTGCCCTTGAGTGTTTAGAAAGGCGCCTAGGAATAAATAAAGGGCATCCGGTGTAAAATTTTGCCAAATCAATATGCGGACAACAATTCTGGATGATCCACTGTGGCAACCCCTGACAGGAGCAGCCGAAAGAAGAAGATTATTATTATTATTATGATTATTATGACTTGTCTTGTTAGGGTGTGTCTCTCATCGGTGCTCATCTCCCCTACTTTACACTGGCACACCACACACTCTCTTGTGGTCTCCACATTCCCACCAGACCCCTGTTCTCTCTGTCAGTGACGAGAGCGGCCATCACGCACCCCCTCACCAGCAGACCACATCGCACCCTCGCCAACATGCCTGACTCTCAGTGCACCCCTTTACTATGAACACTCTCTTTGCATGTTCCACAAATAGCTAAGCCCCCCAAACTAAGCTGACTGAGGGGCTTTGTCTTCGTTTAATTCCTTCCTTCCTCCTTTGATGTTTACTGAATCTTTTTTGCTAACTTTGAAGTTTTAAGCAATGTTGCTTTTGTTATTTTGGACCAGGGGGTTTTCATGGTTCCTCTCTTCCTCCTTTTGAAGTTTTAGCCCTTTCACTGGCTGACGGCCTGGGTGAGGCCTGTTTGGGTAGCTGAGGTGGGCACTGGTCTGATTATCATTTCACGGTCTACCACAATTCTTGAGTTTCCACAGCCCTTCCATGAGGGGTGGGCTGATTGGCTGGGTGAGAGTGGGTGGGCTGGCCTCCCTTTTTGGACTTCTGGGCCCTAACGCTGGGTGGCTTCATCATCTGGTAACCTTGAATTTGATGAATATGCAGCCCCGGATGAGGAACGTAAGCAGTTTTAATGTCCGTCAGTCAGTCAGTCATTAACTAGCCTACCATACCCTAACACAGGGTCACCGGGGTCTGCTGAAGCCAATCCCAGCCAACACAGGGCGTAAGGCAGGAACAAATCCCTGGGCAGGGAGCCAGCCCACCGCAGGGCACACACACACACAATTTAGAATCCCCAATGCACTTAACCTGCATGTCTCTGGACTGTGGGAGGAAACCCATGCAGACACGGGGAGATCATACAAACCCAGGTCTCCATACTGCGAGGCAGCAGTGCTACCACTGCGCCGCCGTGCCACCCCCAGTTTTAATGTGTCACTGTAAATGGATTTCCTCACTACGACCATCTGACGTTGGGTTTTTCCAGTAAGTCCGTTGCTTAGCATTCACAAACAGTTTGGAAAGCAGAGCTGGGATTCCCCCCGCACCCTCGGATGTGGCACCGGCCATTTCAGTAGAAGCCCATGGGCCGGGCTTGACTTTGCTGTGGAGCTGAGGGACGCCTCCTTAGCTTGGTGATCGTCATCACCTTCAGCTTTGTGGGCCACAAATCCCCCTGCGCAGCAAGAGTCCTATGAAGTGTTGAGCTCAGGGGAAGAGACGAGTCGATGAGAAGGAAAGGCCCTCCGGGTCACCTCAACACACTGACTTCCCAGATAGATTTTTTTTTAAATTTCCACCTTATCAGCCAGAATTTCCCAAATTCAGTTTCTCGGGAAGGCTGCAAATGAACTGCCAGAACTCCAGGGCTGGATTCCGAGGAACTTTACATTTAATGATTTGGTGACATTTCTTTTTTTTTTTCCATTTGGCACACAGGATATGATCAGAGTTACAGTCACATGAAAAAGTTTGGGAAGTCCTCTTAATTCTTTGGATTTTTGTTTCTCATTGGCTGAACTTCCTTTTAATATCTGACATGCCTTATGGACACAGTAGGATTTCAGCAGTGACATTAAGTTTATTGGATTAACAGAAAATATGCAATATGCATCATAACAAAATTAGACAGGTGCATAAATGTGGGCACCCCAACAGAGATATGACATCAATACTTAGCTGAGCCTCCTTTTGCTCCTTTGAGCCTCTCGACGCTGTCCTCCTATAGCCTGTGAGGAGTGTCTGGATTCTGGATGGAGGTATTTCTGACCATTCTTCATACAAAATCTCTCCAGTTCAGTTCAATTTGATGGACAGCCTGCTTCAAATCATCCCATAGATTGTCGATGATATTCAAGTCAGGGGACTGTGACGGCCATTCCAGAACATTGTACTTCTCCCTCTGCATGAATGCCTTTGTAGATTTCCAACTGTGTTTTAGGTCATTGTCTTGTTTGAATATCCAACCCCTGCTTAAGTAACTTCAACTTTGTGACTGATGCTTGAACATTATCCTGAAGAATTTGTTGATATTGGGTTGAATTCATCCGACCCTCGACTTTAACAAGGGCCCCAGTCCCTGAACTGGCCACACAGCCCCACAGCATGATGGGATCGCCACTAAATTTGACAGCAGGCTGCAGGTGTTTGTCTTGGAATGCGGTGTTCTTCTTCCGCCATGTAAAGTGCTTTTTGTTCTGACCAAATAACTCCATTTCTGTCTCATCAGTCCAAAGCACTTTGTTCCGAAATGAATCTGGCTTGTCTAAATGAGCATTTGATACAACAAGCGACTCTGTTTGTGGTGTGAGTGCAGAAAGGGCTTCTTTCTCATCACCCTGCCATACAGATGTTCTTTGTGCAAACTGCACTGAATTGTAGAACGATGTACAGATACGCCATCTGCAGCGAGATGTTCTTGCAGGTCTTTGGAGGTGATCTGTGGTTGTCTGTAACCATTCTCACAATCCTGCCTCTTCATATGCCGCTCCTGTATTTTTCTTGGCCTGCCAGACCTGCTGTGTTGGTTTAACAGCAACTGTGCCTGTGGCCTTCCATTTCCTGATTCCATTCCTTACAGTTGAAACTGACAGTTTAAACCTCTGAGATGGCTTTTTGTAGCCTTCCCCTAAACCAGCAGACTCAACAATCTTAGTTTTCAGATCTTTGGAGAGTTGCTTTGAGGATCCCATGCTGTGTCTGTCGCTCTTCAGAGGAGAGTCAAAGGGAAGGAAGCACAACTTGCAATTGACCACCTTAAATACCTTTTACCACTCATGATTGGACACTCCGGTCTATGAAGTTCAAGGCTTAACGAGCTCAGCCAACCAAGTAATCAGCATTGAGCAGTGACAGGCATTCAAATCAGCACGATGACAAGGGGACCCACATTTGTGCACAGCCAGTATTTCACATTTGATTTCATTTCATACAACTAAATACTGCATCTCTAAGAATCTTTGTTCTGAAAACACCGCAGTGCTCAGATGTTCCTAGGAAATGAAAGACATACCACTGTTATCTTTACTGTTGAAAGGAGAGTCAATTATTATGCAGGTTGGGAGGGGGTCACAAACATTTTCATATGACTGTATGTGGTGTCAGTAGTGGGATTTGAAGTCCAAAGCCTTAACCACTGTGCCACTCACCCTGGGAGCTGAGAACAGTTTGTTTTGTGTGGCACCATCGGCCATGAGGCACTTTTATAATACACTGCAGCAATGACAGACATGTGGAGGACTGAATGGAGGGGACATCCTCAGGGGAGGTGGTTAGCCACAGTGTGAAGGTAAAAAGGCGGCGCAGGGACCTGGGGCAGCCTATGTGGTTATTTGTCATTTATCCATTTTTTTAAATTCACTTATCCTGGTCTTAGCCTGTCCCAGAAGCACTGGGTTCAAGACAAGAACCAACCCCCGGATGGGATGCCCATCCATTGCAGGGCACAGAGGCTCACAAAAGGCCACTTTAGGAGCTCCACCTCATGGCTGTGAGATGTGCCCTGTTAAAGAAACCTTAAAACTGTTATGTTTGGTGGGGTAAATTTTGAAAATAAGTGACAAAGTCTGAAAGGGATAAACTGGGATGAACTTTTAGGTGTGGAGACAGCAGTGGGACGGATTTAAAATGTTTTATATCTAATGCTGGACACATTTAAACGCAGTAAGAAACCAAAGTAAAAAAACTGCTGTGGTTAAATAAGGAGATAAGCAAAAAACTACAAAGAAAAGAAAGTTAGAAGATGTGCGCATGGCGTGACATTCAGGACTGTGCAGGGACTCTGGTCCTCACTGGACGGAGTTCAGTAGGTGGGTTTTTGAACCTTCTCAATTCACTGCCGGGCTGTGGTGGCCTTAGGCTGTGCCACCAGGACTGGGCAAACGGCAAAAGAAGACCTGCACAGGACTGTAGGCCGTCAGAGGGACCACTCACTTGTACACACACTCACACACACACAGCCCACATTCACACACCGTGATGATTTGAAATTACCAATTAACATAACCTAAATTTAAAAAAAAAGCAGAAATATTTGTAATTTACCCCTTACTAGCTTTTCGACACATCTAAAATTGGTTGAAATCTAAATAATCAACTTAGACCTAGGCAGTTAATGTTTGCAATTCACCATGCAATGCATATGTCTCTGTTATCTGATGTTTGGTATGGGATTCGTTAAAGCAGTGGTAATGGTTGAGAAGAGCCATCTTTTGGAATGACAAATACAATACATTTTCTTACTACAAATGTTTGTGATGTAGCCTCGGCTTGAATAAAAAAATGCAATGCTAATGCCTTTGTTATCTGTCACTTGGTATGGGATTTGTTAAAGTAGTGTTAATGTTTGTGATGCACCATCTGTTGGAATGAAAAGTACAATGCTAATGCCTTTGTTATCTGCCATTTGGTATGGGATTTGTTAAAGCAGTGTTAACGTTTGTGATGCACCATCTGTTGGAATGACAAATACAATGCTAATGCCTTTGTTATCTGCCATTTGGTATGGGATTTGTTAAAGCAGTGTTAACGTTTGTGATGCGTCATCTGCTGGAATGACAAATGCAATGCACATGTCTGTGTTATATGCCATTTGGTACGGGATTCATAAAAGCAATTGTAATATCAGTGATGCACCCTCTGTTGGAATGACAAATGCAAAACATTTCATTATTACAAACTAGTTGTGCCACCAACATATAATGTTGAAATCTAAGTAATCAACATAGACCACAATGCATTCCAGATGCCCACCACTAGGTCTCTGACCTTCACAGCTTGCCACCCATCTGTCCATTTACTTAACCTGGAGCTGCGAGGCAATGAGGCCCCCTTGTGGCTGTAATGCCTCTGACATTACAGGAATACTTCCTGGACTTAGTAGAGGAACAAACCCTAGAATGACTGAATTCATTTCTCCTGGGACTGTTGTGCTGCCACCTAGTGGCATGAAGGAATAAGGTTAGCCACCCTGGAGACCTCCAGTCTGCTCCCCATTGTGCACATCTAACACATGGTGGGGTGGGGGGAATGAAGTGATTTTAAATGGTGGGACAGTCTCTCCCAGACTTCAACAACATCAGATCAGTTATTGGGTTTGCCCGTCCACTGCCTTGGTGACTTAATGGCCATCTGTCTGTTGACATAGCCTGGAGCCACCAGTGGAGGTAGGTGGTCTGACAAGAAATGAATAGAATTCTCCAGTTTTAAGGTAAGATGAACCAACCCTGGAAGGGATGCCAGTCCACATACTCATTTATAAATTTGATGTAAATCTACCAGTGCCACCCCACTGTGTTGGTGTTTTGCTGGTGAAGAGCCCTTCGTTTAATCAATGGGTGTTATTTTTAGGCATTGTCTCAGGAGCTTGACAAAGGTGCCAGGCTTTATAGTGCCTAAACGGGCACCTCATGATCTCTCCATGCCAGAGGCTTTAATGGCAGTTTTGAGGAGGTGAGACACACTCGTCTAGTTTACTGTGAACTACCCAATCCAATGTGGGAGGAAAATCAGTGCAACCCAGGGAGTTGGCACGGAGACTTGAATCCTAATCCCTGTCAGGCGTGGGCAGCGGCTCTAATCAATGTGCCACTCATGTCATGTACTCAGGGCCTTTAAGATGACGTGGATGTGCCAGCGCAACTTGATGCCCTCCCAATGTGCTACATCCAGTCAAGCAGGGCACTTGGCGGAGGCTCCACACCTCATCCCGAGTGACGGTAACTTTAAAAACGGAGAAAATTCCGAGTTGCCTCTGGTGAGTCTTCTGGCACAGACGGCCTTTTCTGACTGGTTTTCTTTTTTTATATGGATATTTCCTCCCTGGCCTTTAATTTGGCCCTCATTCCCCTTCTTGTACTCGGCTGCTATTTTTACCGAGTTAGTCAGTGGCGTTGTGGTCTCTCTGAGGTTTCAGAGACATGGAGATTTTGCTGCTTCAGGAAATGCATTTTGGCTGACTGGAATGAAGGCGCGACTCATGGCCGACTGGCGATGAAGATGTCCCCTGGCAAGCCTCCCACTCTCAAGTGTACTTCTACTCCTGCGTGTGTCCATCTCCATGGTGGCCCACAGATGTTAGAAAGGTCAATCCTGTTAAGGGGTTGGTAAGGGGACCTGCTGAAGCCTAATGGGATGGCACATCAGGACCCCGTGGTGCATCTTGCCATCAGAGGGTGTCTCATCACATTTGTAGTCTGCTGAGGGGCAATGCCCAGAGTCTAGAGTTTAATGGAATTGGCCCGAGTGCTCCTCCATTCAATCTGACTATGTGTTGAGGAGACAAGCTGGGCAGCAAAAATTGAGGGGCTGGCCTGGAGCAAGCTGTGGGGTGCTGGAATTGGGACAGTCCTTAGATGCTGGAATGTTTCTGACTGATCTGTCCATTATGACAGACACAGTGTGGCCCACCTAAGTCTTAAAATACATACATCGTGCTGGACATGTAAGGTGACTGGCACACAATCTCTGGTTTTCCACTATCTCTGGTTCAACTTTTAGGCCACCAGAACTGAGCGGCTGGCTTTTAGGTTTCAGACAGACTTCAAGGATGGCATGGTGGCACAGTGGTTACATCAGAGTACAGTTCAATGCCCAACCCTGAAACTGCCAGGATGAGGTCTGTGTGGGAAGAAAACCCACACCAAGAACCTTTTGGATACAGAATTTGAACCCAATAAGAAGCAGTGCTGCCCACAGCATTGTTGTGCCTCTCAGTAGAGTCCCAGTAGGCACTGCTACCCAGTATCTGCTTGGTTCAGTTCCTGGCATGGTCAGAATCCACGTGGAATTGGAAATTTCTCCAAATGTTCTGGTTTCCCCCTGTACCAAAAATATAACTTTTTGGAGGACTAGTAATTTTAATTTGGCACATTGTTGCTGAGTGTGCCCTGTGATAGACTGGCATCCTGCCCACACTTAGTTCCATCCTTGTGCCTGAAGCTACCAGGATGGCGTCTAGCTTTCCATCCCTACCTAACATAATATTCTTAAACTAACTTAACACTGCCTATACAAGGAGTAGTAGGCACAAGGCACTGTGGAAGGGGCACCAGTCCAGCCCTGTGCCCATTTACACAAACACCCACACATTGACAAAGGGGCTGATCATGAATCATCAGTTAAGGTAAATGGCACATGTTTTGAGCGGTGAGAGGAAAACCCACACGGAGAATCCTTGTGTGCAGAACTTGAATCCAAGTAGAAGCATTGCTGCCCAACACAGCATTGTGCCACTCAGATTTTAATAATATTTGTAATTTCAAGTTGCCCAGTGGTACAGACGGCAGTGCAGCTATCACACATCACCATATGGAGTTTGCATCTTCTCCCCGTGTTCGTGTGGGGCCTTTTCCAGATGATCCAGTTCTCCTGATATTTCAAAGATGTCTGTCTGGATTGGTGATTGTACATTTTCTAAATTGGCTCATTATGACTGCACATGCCCTGTGACAGACTGGCATATTGCCCGTTGGTAATTCCCTCCTTGTATGGTGCAACGTATGCATGCAATTTTGTCCATGGGTTAGAATGAGACCTCACATAACATTCTTTCTCCAACTCAGGGTTCTGAGGGGCTGGAGCCTATCCCAGCAGCATCAGGTGCAAAGCGGGAACCAGCACTGGAAGTGATGCCAGTCCATCACTGTGCCCGCTTAGAGACACATACACATGCTGGAGTCTCCAATCAAATGACACGTGTCAAAAAGGAGTGAGCCTGAAAGAAGACTTCACACAGACAGTGAACGGGTGGAGAATTAGATCCCCAGGTACTCCATTTATGGGGTCCGCAATGCCAAGGGTATAAAAATGGTTTGATTTCTAACAGAATTTGTGAAATGAAGGCATCACCGGGCTATGGAGTTAATATCACTATCTCAAATCTCCTTGAACCCGGGTGCAATTCCCAGTGGAGGCTGCAGGGTTGGTTTTCTCCGCATGTTCCAGTTTTCCCCACCAAGTCCTAAAGTTGTGCGTATTTGACTGGCTGGTGTTTCTAAGTTGGTTTGGTGTGACGGAGGTTGCCATGTAGTAGACTGGCATCCTGCCCAAGGCTGCTTCCCTTTTTTTATTTAAAGCTCCTTTAAATTCTACAGACAACCACTTTGGTTTAAACCTAAAATGGAAAAAACTTTAGTAACATTTTTAAATGAGGGGCGACTCAGTGGCGCAGCATTAAGTGCAGCTGTCTCACATCTCTAGGGGGGCTTGTGTTTGGTCCCCTCAGTGGGGTCAGCTCCAGTGTGGACTATTCATGTTCTCCCATCATCTCCTCCACTGGGGTCTTTAACTCAGTCTCATACAAGTGAGTGTGGTGTCCCTCCTGGACCTGCCGGCCCTCTGCCCGAACCTCCCAGACAGGGCTGCAGCAACTCTGCTACTCCGTAATGGAAATTCAGAGACGGAAGTTCAGATTCCATGTTATTGTACACAAAGTCTGGAGCTCAGCAAAAGGCCAGCCAGCATTTTTATGTTTCAACATTTGGAAAGCCAAATGGCGCTGTTGCCAGCAGTAAGAATGAGAGTGAACTATCTGCGACTGGTTTCATCGTGAATTAAAGAACACAGCTGTGTGAGAAAGGCGTACATCTGGAAGCCCCCGAAGGCGGCCTGCTTTTGGTTTCACTCTTACTTTTCAAACCTACACGTCCTTTACAGATTTGTCATCGGCCGACGTGACGGCTTTGAGCTGCCTAAAGGCAGATGCTGAATCTGGAAGAGCCGAGGGAGGGAGTTTCACATTTTAAACCCACGGCAGTGAGATTGGCACAAAGTCCTTCAATGATGTTTAGTGGAATCGGAATCTGTTGGGTGAATTGGGGGTCTCGCCGCTAATGCATCTGTTAGAAGTCAGTTTTATAGCCCTGACTTGGATGAGTTAAAGGGTCTCCTCCTTTGTGACACGGTGGAGTGGTTAGGAGATGGAGAATCACACAAGGGCGGTTACTCTTCTTACCCCTGGAACACCTCACGCGTGGACAGTCAATGTGTGAACTCAAATTATGTGCCCTGATCAGGGGGCTCAGTCCGCTACGCCAAAGGCGCATCATGTCCACATGGCCACGGTCAGCCTGATCACGCAGCTCACAAGCATGCAGGTCTGAGGTGGAGAGATGCGCTGGTGGAGTCAGATGGGCTTCAGTGTCTGACAAGGCTGCCCATCCTCATCTCTTCTTTTGTTTTATGTTGAGTACTGAATCCTGAGACCAGAGAATTCTCAGTACTTACACCAGAGAGATGAGAGGTGAGAGACCAAGTGCTCACTCTGCATGGTTAACATTATCATTCTCTGGTGGTTTCTCCAGCAGTCGGCCATAGCAAGTCTGGACATCTGGTATGGAAGAGTGAGAGTAGCCCTGAAGTTCTGGCAGAAGAGATCTGGAAATTGTCAGACAGAAGATCAGTCTGTGGAACCCCTGCAAAGCACTCCTCTGAAGGCAAAGCGCTGGAGATGTTCAGCAAGGTATCCTCATTGTGTAGTACCCTTGCCATCAGTAAGATGGCGCTTTGCTTCTTCTATACATCCTGGACTCATTTGGCGTTGGCCAACGCAGTGAGCAATTAGAAACTCTGGAGCACTGGTGGGATTGGTCAGCAATTTGAATTTGTCCATTTTTGATTTGATTGGTTGGTATCTTAAATTTGTTGCACTTTGGTTGAACACTTGATCAGTTTGAACTTGTTGATCCAGGGTTGAGTCAATAATTTCAGCTTGTCAGCCCAGGGTTGAACTGATGAGCAATTGGATCTTGCTGATCAAGTGTTGAAAAGATGGGCAGTTCTTACTTGTCAATCTAATGTTGTATCAATGGACAACTTGAAATCTAAGGTTGAGTCAATGAACAGTTTGAACTTGACGGGCTACTGTTAAACTGATGAACAATTTGAACCAGCTGATGGAAAATCTGAACAAGTCAGAACAATTTGAAGTAGTCAGTCTACTGTTGATGCGATGGACAATTTGAACTTGTCACTCCAGGGTTAAATTGATGGACAATTTGAACTGACTGGTCAATGGCTGACATAATGATCAATCTGAATTTGTTTGGATAGTGTCGAAAAGATGAACAATTTGAATCTGCCAATCTAGGATCAAGTCAATAAACAATCTGAAGTTATTGGTCTGGTGTTGAATCGATGGACAATTTGAACTTGTTATCTAAATCTGAGTCGGTAAACCATTTAAACTTGCTGAGGTTAGACTGAACTGATGAATGATTTGACAGTCTAGGATTGAGTTGATGAACAATTTGAACCAGTCGGTCTATTGTTGATTCGATGGACAATCTGAACTTGTCTAAGATGGAGTTGATGATCAGCTTGAACTTATTGGTCCACCAGGGTTGAATTAATGACCAATTTGAACTTGTTTGGAAAGTGTTGAAAAGATTTGAATTTGCCAATCTAGGATCAAGTTGATGAACAGCTTGAACTTGTTGGTCTGGTGTTGAATCAGTGGACAATTTGAACTTGTTGGGCTAGTGTTGAACTGATGAAAAATCTGAATTTGCCAATTTAGGATTGAGTCGATGAACAATTTAAACTAGTCCATCTACTGTTGATTGAATGAACAATTTCAACTTGTTGGTCTAAGGTTGAAATGATGGACAGTTTGAACTTGTCGTCTAAGGTTGAGGTGATGAATAGTTTGATCTTGCCGGGCTAGTGAAGAATGATTTGAACTTGTCAATCTGGAATTGAATTGATGAAAAATCTGAACTATTATTGATTCAACAGATAATCGATGGACAATTTGAACATACTGTACTAACCTCTACTCTCTCTTCTGTTTCCTTTTCCGCTTGCGCCACCACCATCTACTGAAAGCACCGTGATGTTCCAACAATGACGGATGGATTAAAAGTCAGAAGTCTGTATGACCATCAACATCAAGTGACTCCATGAGAACCTTAACTACAAAGAGGACTGTTTCATTTATGTTAGGTAGAATGCCCAGAGGGGACTGGGCGGTCCCGTGGCCTCTGAACCCCTGCAGATTTTATTCTTTTTTCCAGCCGTCTGGAGTTTTTTTCTGTTTTTTCTGTCCACCCTGGCCATCGGACTTTACTCCTTTTCTATGCTAACTAATGGTGTCTTATTTTAATTTCTTATTTTGTCTTTTATTTTTCTTTTCTTCATTATGTAAAGCACTTTGAGCTACTTTTTGTATGAAAATGTGCTACATCAATAAATGTTGCTGTTGTCGTTGTTACTGGTCCATGGCTGACATAATGATCAATCTGAATTTGTTTGGATAGTGTCGAAAAGGTGAACAATTTGAATCTGTCAATCTAGGATCAAGTCAATAAACAATCTGGTATTGAATTAATGGACAATTTGAACTTGTTATCTAAATCTGAGCCGATGAACAGTTTAAAATTGTTGGGCTAGGACTGAACTGATGAACAATTTGAACTTGACAATTTCGGATTGGGTAAATTTGAACTGTTCAGTGTACTGTTAATTCAGTAGAGAATTTGAACTTGTCAATCTAACATTGTACCAATGGACAATTTGAACTTGTCTGAGGTTGAATCGATGATTAACTTGGACTTATTGGTCCATGGCAGACGCGATGATCAATCTGAACTTGTTTGGATAGTGTTGAAAAGATGGAACAATTTGCCAATTTGCCAATCCAAGATCAAGTCAATAAACAATTTGAACTAGTTGGTCTGGTGTTGAATCGATGGACAATTTGAACTTATTATCGAAATTTAAGTCGATGAACAGTTTGAACTTGCTGAGGTTGGACTGAACTGATGAATGATTTGAACTTGACAATCTAGGGTTGAATCAATGGACAATTTGAACTTGTCTAAGGTGGAATCGATGATCAGCTTGAACTTATTGGTCCCCCAGGGTTGAAATAATGACCAATTTGACCCTGTTTGGAGAGTGTTGAAAAGATGAACAATTTGAAATTGCCAATCTAGGATCGAATCGATAAAGAATTTGAACTTGTTGGTCTGGTGTTGAACTGATCTGAA
>JANRMT010062852.1:13564515-13576843 GCA_026402145.1 Polypterus bichir lapradei
CTGAACTAGTCCATCTGCTGTTGAATCAATGGACAATTTGAACTTGTCGCCCTAAGGTTGACTTGATAGACAGTTTGAACTTGTTAGTCTGGGGTCATTAATCATTCTGAACTTATTGGGCTGAGGTTGGATTGGTGAGTGTTAAGAGTCATAAATATTTGTAAACTATTTTCTCTTGCCAAACATTTATTTTCCTAGACTTAGGTAATTTTTTTCTGGAAGTTGTGTATTCCAGTGAATATTATGGTGATGTTATTTGACGTCAGCCTTCACTCTAGAGAAATTATGATTTTTTTTTTTTACTTCCTGTTATTTGTCTCCTGCAGCTCCTTTTTGTTTTCTACTGGGTGCCGCCATTTTGTTACGTATTGCTTCTGGAAGTTGACCAGTGTGATGTCACTAGCGCAAAGATTTAAAAGTCAGTGCCACGTACTCCCGTCCAGTACCTGCCACTATTATTCCCAGTCCTCCACTCATATTTACTGTGTAGAAAGAGGTTGGGGGGTGTGTGTGTGGGGGGGGGGGGGGTTGCCTGTGAACCCCTCTCTGCATACCTGATCTTCACTTCTGAAATATCGGTGATTTCTAGCTTGCCAAGAAAAATAAAACACATACAGGCACAGGGCTTGTTGTGATTTACCCCTTACCGTACTAACGTGCACTAAGATATAAGGCTTACTATCATATATGCTCATGACTCTCCATGCAAATCATCAACTTTAAGAATATTCTGTATTTATGAAGTTTTCCAGCTAGGTGGCCTTTCTGCAGGTCAGGTCAGGTCAGCTTGGGGAACCCTGCACTGGTACAGCGCATTGCTGCACCCACCACACGATGAAACTCCTCAGGATCCTGGTTGGCAACCATCCCCACCTCCCCTACCGGCAGACAAGCAGTTCAGTCCCACCCTCCGGGAAGGACCCTCTATCTGCCACAGCCAGATGTTATATGGGCGTCCCCTTGGCCTGGTCCAGCTGCTTGGATCTTGCGAGCCGGATCACCCTCAGGTAATCGCGCCACATGGCCGTAGTGCCGTAACTGACGCTCCCTCACAATGCAGGTCATGTGCCTCATTCGGGACTCCATGAGCAACACAAAGTGAAACCAGCGGCACCCAAGGACCCTCTGATTAGACACACATGAAGGAGTCCAGTCTTGGTCTCAGGTCACTGGATAGCGTCCATGTCTTACAACCATATAGCAAGACAGGAAGCACCAGGACTCTAAAGACTTGGACCTTCGTCCTTTTGGATATCAGGAGAGCCACACACCTTTTTCCAGAGACCTCACGACCCCCCGCCATGCTCTCCCAATCCGTCTACTGACTTCATAGGAAGAGTCACCAGAGTCACATGAATGTCACTGCCGAGGTCAGTAAACCTCTCGATGACGAGGTCGACACTCTCTCCGCAGACAGACACACTGCTGATGGCCGTGCCCAAGAGGTCATTAAAGGTCTGGATGTTTCATTGATCCTAAAATTTGAACTCATTGAAGTCAGGTTAGATTAGCGAGCAGCTTGAACTCATCGGGCTAGGTCTGGATCAGTAAACCTTTGGGCTAGTTTGGTTTGAACTCCTTTGTATTGTTGAATAAGCTGAACTTGGTGGCGTTGGTTCTGATGAATGAACAATGTGATCTCGTCAGAATCGGATTAGATTAACAAGGATCTGTGCTGGATCAATCGACATTTAGGACTCGTAAGACTTGGGTTGGATTGATGAACAACTTAATCTTAACAGTGTCAGGCTGGATTAGCAGGCCATCTAACCTCATCTCGACTCATCAGAGTCTCATCAGATTAACGAGGATCTTGAACTCATCAGGCTTAGGCTGGATCAACAACCAAACCTCTTCATCCTCTTTTGAATTGATGAACAATCTCTACTCCCCAGGCTTGTTTTGCATTGTTAAATAACGTGAACTTGTTGGTCTTGGGTTTAATGGATGAATTGGAACTTGTGAGAATTGACCTCTTGTGTTGGATCGATAAACAATTTGAAGTCAATGAAGTTGAGTTACATTACTGAGAAATTTAAACTAATCTGTGTGTAATTTAAATTGGTTCACCTTAGTCGGGTGAATGACTGACAATTTGACAATTGAATTGACAATCTGAACTTGTCAGGCTTGATTTATTTTGGTGTTTCTCAACCACTGTGTCTCAATCTCCTGTTCTTTATAAAAGAAGTGGGTCATAGCGGCCTAAGCCTAAGCGATCCACATTGCAGCACGATATATTTCTGATGCACTCGATTCACAAGAAACATACGTGTGGAAAATCAGGTTATGTAACAATAGGCTTCATGGTAATAACTCCTGGAAAATTTGGAAATTTAGGTCACAGCTGTCTTATGTAATAATTTACTACATTAAAATTAAGACTACAAAATGTCAACAAAAGTTCAGAAGCAATGTCTCCATGACCAAACAGTTAAGTTTGTGAGCTGGAATGTAAAAGGTCTCAATCATGAATTAAAGAGAAAGAAGTATTCTCTCATTTAACGGGTCTAAACGTTTTAAATAATATTTTTACAGGAGACCCACTTATTCAGCAAGGATCAGTTACGGCTGCACAGAGAGTGGACTGGCCAAATATTCCATTGCAGTGTTACAAAGAAAACTAGAGGCGTGGAAATCCTTATGGGTGGGGGTTGATTTGATTTGAACTTAGCTTTGTAAAATTTGACTTGCTTGTATGGAATGATATTTGCTTTTAATAAATTCAATGAAATGTTATAAAGATCTGGTCATGACATCAAACAAGGTTGAGAAACATTGCATTAAATTTGATGAAGAATTAGATTTTTGTTGGACTAAGGAGCAATTTGTACTCATCAGATTTGGCCAATGAACAAGTTTAACTCACTAGAGTCAAGCAAACTGAATTCATCAGAACTGATTTAGATCAATAGATAGTTTGACCTTATTGGTCTTGGTTTTGATTTGACAGGACAATTTGAAGTCATTGCAGTCAAGTTAGATTAGCAAGCAATTTGAACTCATCAAGCTTTGTCTGCATTGATAAACCTTCCGAACCTGCCGTGCGTCAGATGGTTCAATTTGAACTCCTTTGTATTATTGAATAATTTGAACTGGATGGTCTTGGGTTTGATGGATGAACAATTTGATCTCATCAGAATCTAATTAGAAGAGCAAGGAACTTGAACTCATCTGTCTTGGGCTGATTGAACAAACAATTGGAACTTGTAAGACTTGGATTGGATAGATAGATAGATAGATAGATAGATAGATGTGAATGGCATTATATAATGATAGATAATTAGATAGATAGGCACTATGTAATAGATAGATAGATATGTGAAAGGCACTATATAATGATTGATAGATAGATAGATGTGAAAGGCACTATATAATAGATAGATAGATAGATGTGAAAGGCACTATATAATGATAGATATATAGATAGATAGATGTGAAAGGCACTATATAATAGATAGATAGATAGATAGATATGTGAAAGGCACTATATAATGATAGATAGATAGATAGATGTGAAAGGCACTATATAATAGATAGATAGATAGATAGATAGATACTTTATTAATCCCAAGGGGAAATTCCCATACTCCAGCAGCAGCATACTGATAAAAAACAATATTAAATTAAAGAGTGATAACAATGCAGGTATAACAGACAATAACTTTGTTTAATGTTAACGTTTACCCACCGGGTGGAATTGGAGAGTCGCATAGTGTGGGGTCTCCTCAGTCTGTCAGTGGAGCAGGACGGTGACAGCAGTCTGTCGCTGAAGCTGCTCCTCTGTCTGGAGATGATCCTGTTCAGTGGATTCTCCATGATTGACAGGAGCCTGCTCAGCGCCCGTCGCTCTGCCACGGATGTCAGACTGTCCAGCTCCGTGCCTACAATAGAGCCTGCCTTCCTCACCAGTTTGCCCAGGCGTGAGGTGTCCCTCTTCCTTATGCTGCCTCCCCAGCACACCACTGCGTAGAAGACATTTTGCTCACGTCTCCCCTGTTCTCTCCCAGCTTCACTGGTTACTGGTGCCATCAAGGATTAAATTCAAGATTCTGCTTCTGATAACTTCACCTTCATCTAATCCTGATAATCTGTATATTCAATTCATTATCATAACTATTCATGGTGGCTCCACAATCCATACTAACCCCTACTCTCTCTTTTGTTCTTTTTCCTGGTTTTCTGTGGTGGTGACCTGCGCCTTCACCACCTGATCAAAGCACCGTGATGTCCCTCCATTGATGGATTAAAGGCCAGAAGTCTACATGACCGTCATCATCAAGTCCTTCCATGAGTATCCTAAATACAAAGAGGACTGTTTCATTTATGTTAGGTAGAATGCCCAGAGGGGGCCGGGTGGTCTTGTGGCCTCAGACCCCCTGCAGATTTTATTTTTTCTTTCCAGCCGTCTGGAGTTTTTTTTTTTTGTTTTTTTCTGTCCTCCCTGGCCATTGGACTTTACTCTTATTCTTTGTTAATCAGTGTTGTCTTATTTTAATTCTTACTTTGTCTTTTATTTCTCTTTTCTTCATCATGTAAAGCACTTTGAGCTCCATTATTTGTATGAAAATGTGCGACAGAAATAAATGTTGTGGTTGTTGTTGTTCTCACCTTCAAAGCCCTACATAACCTTTGCCCCCCTCTTCCTCACTCAGCTCCTTACACTCCTCGCCGCTCTCTCAGGTCCTCGAGCAGTCACCTCCCTAATGTCCCACCCACCAGACTCTCCACCCCGGGCAGGGCGCCAGCCCACCACAGTAATGTCTCGTATTGATGATTGTAATTCCCTCTTCATCGGCCTCCCTGCAAAATCTACACAGAAGCTACAGGACATTCAGAACTCCGCAGCCACACACAGCGTTCTGCTCACATCTCCCCTCTTCTCTCCCAGCTTCACTGGTTACCAGTGCCATCAAGGATTAAATTCTAGATACTGTGCCTCACCTTCACAGCCCTACATAACCTTTGCTTCCCTCTTCCTCACTCAGCTCCTTACACTCCTCGTCGCTCTCTCAGGTCCTTGCGCTGTCACCTCCTTACTGTCACCACACACCAGACTCTCCACCCTGCGAGGGCAGGCAGCTCCTTCAGTGTTATGGCCCCTCTTCTTCCTCAGTCTCTCTGAGATTGTTCCTCTTTCTGCACTTTAAAATCTCAACTGAAAACTTTCCTCTTCTACGTACTTTTGTCATCTGTGTGATTTTTTTTTTTTGTTGTATACTCTGTATGTAAAGTGACCTTGGGTTTGTGAAATGCGCTTAATAAATGTAACTTATCATTATTAATTCATGACGTGAAAAGCAAAGGGCCTCCCTACATGTTACACGAAGGGGTTAAGGGAGAGTGAGATTGGCTTCCATCTCGACGTGCCCATCCGGGGGTTCTGAAAGTTTGACAAATGACAGCAGCTAACGAGATCCAGGAGTTTTGATTTTTGGTGGGGGGATTGGAAGAAGGAAACCCGATCCGAGGCCTGCTTAGCAGTCACAACGTTTCATTTTGTGGTCAGCGCTATTTTCAGCGAGCATTAAAGTTACTTAATGAGAAACAGACTCACTTTGCTTAGGATGAGAATTTAAAAAAAGAAAGGAAACTCCGAGGCGCGTTGGTGTCCTCCTTGTAGTTCTGGGGTCGAGTGGAGGGGTGGGGGGGTGGTGGTGCTGGTGGTCCTTCTCTCAGCTCTGCACATTTGAATCAATGAGCTGAACACATGTGTGCAGTTAAAGACTCACTCCAGCCAGCTGGCATTCCCCCCTCGTGCCCCGAGGGACTCCAACGAGAGCAGTCGGGGGGCCAACTGGACAGTTACAGCCAAATGCCAGCTCCCTTTTCACACTCGCTTCTCGTTAAGCTCACAGCTGGTTCGGCTGGTCACCACATTGACCTCCAGCCTTTTGGGATTCGGTTTTTACCAGCAGATGTGGAAGCCGCATCTGTAGTGTGTGGTGGACGACCAGGACCCATGCCCAGCCAAGATGCCCCTTCAGCCATGGGATGCACTCTACGTTCCCCCAGAACACTTGGTGGCAGCCCCACTGGGTTGCCCATAGCATGGAACACCTGAGCTCATCCTGGTTGGGCTCCTTGGCCACCACCAGGGGGAGCTGCAAGGCTTCCTGAGCCCGTATGGGTGACAACGCAGCCACACCTGGAAGTGCAGTCTAACTGAGGTTAATTACCACCTGAAGCACTTCCGGGTGGGCTATAAAGGGACTCCTGCGGCCACTACTCAGGGTGGCAGAGTCGGGAGGAGGAAGACGAAGCTGCCCTGGGAGGAGTGGAGGTATTGGGTGAGTTTGTGTTTGGAGACCGTGTAGGGCCAGTGGGACATGGGGAACAAAATAAAGACTTTTTGTTTATTTAGCCCGTGCCTCTGGTGTCAGTCTGTGTCGGGTCAGTGCCAATATAGCGCCTTTATCACACTGGCGTAGTCGGCAGGATTCCGGTCCGTCTCTCTTGAGTCCCGGGACCTGTACATTTGTGTGTGGTGTGGCACGCGCTCCCCGAGACAGCGCATTGAAGTGCGTACCCGTGGCAGGAAGGCCGCGACACTCTCGGGCTCCATAACGCCGTCAGTGGCAGAGTCGGGTGAGAGTAGACGGAGCTTGCGAGCGAGGAGTGGAGGTGGCAGAAGAGGGGTCTGAGTTTGGGTGTATTGGAGCACCGTGTTGTGTGCAGGACATTTATATCAATAAACGTGTGTGTGTTCTGGACATCGTGGGTCTCTGTGTGTGTCTGTCTGTAGCCGGGCTGATCTTCTACACGAGGCTTGGGACGCGGACCACGGCAGTCCTGTCTGTCTGTCCACTCTCAGACGTGGGCCGCTGTCGGTGGGGCCGGCTGGCCCGGCAGTCTGAGCCTTTAGTTATCCGTTTTTTGAGTTTGCGTCCACAACAGCCGCCCTCTTGGCTTGTGTTGTACGTTTCCAGTGCTTTCACTTTCATGTCTTAGTCACCATATGTGACCAATTAACTCGTTAAAAGAGCAAAAAAGGAAGCTTTTAAGATTTGGAATGCTCTTTACACTCCAGTCCCCTTTGGATCAACTTCAAAACCGACAGGATTGTTCCATGTTTGCCAGAATTTGCACCCTACTGGATTATAAATGTCTCATCATGTGACACATCAGGAATAAATGCCCACTGAACAAAATGTGTCCAATTTTTTGTTTTTGCAAAGTAAATATAGATTTTCATTTTTGAAACAAACACGACTTCTCTCGTCTTCACCGAAAACAAAACGAGCGGCAGGTTACCATGGAATTCTGAGCTGGAACCACCACTTTGGTTGCCGTGGCGACGGGCCTAACTTTGAATACTTTGAGTGCAGCAGCGTCTAACACCTTCAATATCAAACGATAGTGAGGGTGTGCTGGCTTAGCAAACGCCGTCTGCGGGGAGCTTCAGGTCGTGTGGACGTTTCACTAATGAGTGTCATGGAAGACGGCGAGAAAATAAATACATAAAGAAATAAATAAATAAGGTAACAATTGGGATGGGGCGGCATGGTGGCGCAGTGGGTAGTAAGGAGATCCGGGTTCGCTTCCCGGGTCCTCCCTGCATGGAGTTTGCATGTTCTCCCCGTGTCTGCGTGGGTTTCCTCCCACAGTCCAAAGACATGCAGGTTAGGTGCATTGGCGAACCTAAATTGTCTGTGCTTGGGGTGTGTGTGCCCTGCGGTGGGCTGGCGCCCCGCCCGGGGTTTGTTTCCTGCCTTTCGCCCTGTGTTGGCTGGGATTGGCTCCAGCAGACTCCCGTGACCCTGTAGTTAAGATATAGTGGGTTTGATACTGGATGGATGGATGGATGGACAATTAGGATGACACCAGCAGGCTGCAGCAGTGGTCCCCGGCAAATGGTGGCGTGGAAATGGATGGATGGAAGGTCGGCGATGTGTAACACGGCTGTCATCAGTCAATGAAGTGCTGGCACCCAACGCCTTCGAATGACATTCATATGCAGGCCCTCTGTTTTTCTAGGCTCCCCCTCAGCTGGCTCTGAAGCTGCTCATATACTGTACATGATGGAATGTGGTGGTGGAAGGACAGACTGGAAACAGTCGAAATGTTGAGATGCTAACAAACAAAATGAGATGAAACCAACAAAAATGAAAAATTATAATGAAAGACCGCGCCAATGCGTTATTCTCGATCAAGGATTTCTCCTCCTTCACAGACCGTGCGGTTCATTTGGGTCTTCTGGGAAAAGACCCCTTTTTCTTAGTCAGCGCTTCTTTTATAGAGAAACTTCCAGAAGGGTTGGGGTTAAGTGCCCTTACTGGGTGGCTTCCCGGAGCTACGAGGGAAGAAGAAGAATAGGAACAAAGTCAGTGGTAGCTCCCCCGTGGGTTATTGGATACCTTTCCCCCCGGCCCATAGAGGAGTCCCCCGATGCCCACATGTGACAAATGCTATACTGTTGTTGACACACACCCTGCCTGATACCACTTTGTCACATAGTTTCTCAGCAGGGCCATTCTTAGGTTTTTGGGGGCCCTAGGCACAGGTACCTGTCGGGGCCCTGCTGTATGACTCTATGATAATTATTTGACTTTGAGGGGGTATCGGCAGGAGTACTACTACTAGTGTTACTGCTAGAACCTCCATCTTTTCTAGCAGAGCTCCTTTCTGCGACTGTTCTGCGGCTTTTTTCTTACGTTTAGCAGCACCAGACTGATAAACCCGCTTCATCTTCAAAATCGAGTTGTGTCAGCTAATGACGAATCACTTGTGGTGCAACGTGCATACAAAAATACTGATGCTACAGAGGTCTTGATTATATTAGTGGCAGATGAAACTCAAATGAACGTATAGACAGACTAATGATGAATAACGTGTAAGTCGATAGAAACACAGTGAGTTGTAATTATAGCAAAATAGACGGACGGAGCAAACCACCTACAGCCGTGCCGCTTTGTGGAAGGGTTTTATCCTCTCAGCTTCCTTATATTTATAGTGTGACCATCAGTGGCACAGATGCCCTGGCAGGTGAGGAGCAGGATCTGCCCTCCCACTGGGGCCCCGCCCACTACCCCAGGCCCCACCCTCTCCGTCAATGCTGCCTCTCTACTCGCGCGTAACCATACTGATAATTCAGCCACCGGAGAAAATGTGCACTTCTGAAATACGGATCTGTAAGTTGTATTTGGTTATGGCTAAAAAACCCTTTGGCAGTGGGGGTCCCAGGCGGTCACCTACTTTGCCTGTACCTAAGAACGGCCCTGGTTGCTGTTCCTATCAACCACTTCCAGCTCCTTGAAATGGCACACAAAACTCACAAATTGCAGGGTGGTCCTTTGTTTCCGTTGCAATCTTGTGGCTGATGACAAAGACACCTAAGCAGGGGTCTTGTGCTATGTTGTCAGGTGTCTTCCTCCCTATGCTGAAGTTGCAAATGGTAAATCCGGATCTCAGGTCTCAACATCAAGACTCTTCTACGCCTTCTGATTTAGGTTTTCATGGCACTTGACACTTTGCTAAATCAGTTGGCAGGTATTACCCTCATCCCACTGCTAACTCCAATGTAACACCGGTGCCAATTAACCAAAATGGATTCTTTCTTCTTTAAATGGTGCTTTTCTAAAATGGATGGTAAGGCGGCACGGTGGCGCAGTGGGTAGCGCTGCTGCCTCGCAGTTAGGAGCCCCGGGTTCGCTTCCCGGGTCCTCCCTGTGTGAAGTCTGCATGTTCTCCCCGTGTCTGCGTGGGTTTCCTTCCAAAGACATGCAGGTTAGACGCATTTGCGATTCTAAATTGTCTCTAGTGTGTGTGTGTATGCACCCTGCGGTGGGCTGGCATCCTGCCCGGTGTTTGTTTCCTGCCTTGCGCCCTGTGTTGACTGGGATTCGCTCCAGCAGACCCCTGTGACCCTGTAGTTAGGATATAACGGGTTGGATAATGGATGGTAACTCTAATCCTCATCCCACTGCTAACACCAACGTAACACTGGTGCCAAGTGCCACAATGGATTCTTTCTTCTTTACATGATGCTTTTCCAAAATGGAGGGTAAATCTGATCCTCATCCCACTTCTAACACCAACGTAACACTGGTGGTGAGAGCCAAAATTGATTCTTTCTTCTTTAAATGGTGCTTTTCCAAAATGGATGGTAAGTCTGCAGGGGTCCCCAACTCCGGTCCTTGAGGGCCCTAGTGGCTGCTTGGTTTTCATTCTAAGAAGTTAATTAGCAGCAAAAATGGGTCATTAATTAAGAAAAGGGTTAGAATGAAAACCAGCAGCCACTGCGGCCCTCCAGGACCGGAGCTGGGGACCCCTGGTCAAATCTTCATCCCACTTCTGACATCAATGTAAGGCTGGTGGTGAGAACCAACATGGATTATTTCCCCCTTACATGGTTCTTTTGTGTAGTTTGCGGTCCTTTAAAGGACATTTCATCATTAATGCACTGGATGGAACTCTTATGGGACTTTTCAGGCTGGCAGTTTTATAGGCCTTTGTGCAGCTGGCACTAAATCTCCTCACTTGCATGATGGGATGCCAGCTCATTCTGCTGGTGATTCATCCTCAGGCTGCTGCAAGTTGCCAGCGTCGTTTGATTGTTCTCCCTTCCCCAGTGATCACTTCTAACTTCTTGAAATGGCACGCAGCTCTTCAAAATGGTGAGGTGGCAGTCATGAGGCACATGACAAAGACACCTAAACGGGTGTCTGACTGAAGCATTTCTATGTGTCTTCCTCCATACGCTGATGTTGCAAACGCCATTCCAGACGCCCAGGTCTCAACATCAGGACTCTCCCAGCACTTGCCACTTTGGTAAATCAGATGGAAGTTGTTGTCCTCATCCCACTTCTGACACCAATGTGGCCCAGGTGCCGAGTGCCAATATGGTTTCTTTGCTCTTTACGTCGCTCTTTTGGATTTGTTAATCCACACCTCTGCTCTATTTCCAGATGGCACAGCAGGGATGCTGAGTGCTGCTCTGCCATGCAGTTAGGTAGAGGTGTTTAATGCTGAGTTTCTGTGCGGTGATCTGTTGATTATAAGTTAGCAGGCGCACCTCCTTGTGCGATGCTTCATAAGTATCTCTTGGGTGACTTCCTGCACTGAACTGACATTACAAACAGCACTGCAGGTCTGCATCTAAGCTTTGAAAGTCCCCCTCAATGTCTGCAGTGTAACTCCTCCATGATCTGCCTCCTACTTGTTTAACAATGGCCCTGCTTCAACCTGCTCATCTAGGATTAGTGGCGACTTGATCTGCCACACCTGCCACGCCCAAAGCACTTCCAGTGACTAAGCACCCAGACCAAGAGACCTTGGCAGATGCAGAAGCGGTGGTAGAGCTGTAGAGGTGCCAGTCTCTGTCTTCCTTCTTGTGCAAAGGTGGCAAACTGTATTCCAGGTCCCAGAATTCAGCATCAGGACCCTCCAGCCACTCCTCAGAAGGGCCCAGAAAGTCCATTTTACGTTTTTGAGACACTAAGTGCTTTGCTAAATTGGATGGTAGGTCTCGTCCTCTTCCCACTGTTAATAGCAGTGCAGCGCTGGCGGCCAGTGTCAAAATGGATTCTTTCCTCTTGCTAAATTGGATGGTAGGTCTTCTACTTATCCCACTGTTAACACCAATTTAGTGACGGTGACGAGTACCACAATAGATTCTTTGCTCTTTACATGGCTGCTTACTCTCCTTAAGAGGACCGTTTATCATTGACTTACTAGTTGGTATTTTTACGTGACTTTGCCAGCTTGCTGGTTTTCTAGGTCCCCTGCAGCCTTCTCTGAAGCTGCTCATATGCATACTTTTGGTGACTCACCCCCAAGCTGGTGCAACTTGTCAGTGTCATTTCTAAGTCACTGTTCCCAGTCATCACTTCCAAGTCCCTCAAATGGCACACAAAAGTGGCAGGGTGGTTTTCATTTCTCTTACCGTCGTGTAGTCCATGTAGTGCAGTGCTGCATTTTCAGGTGGTCTCCTCCCAGTGTCGATGTTGCAAATGGCATTCCAGGTTCCAGGTCTCAACATCAGGACTCTCTCAGAGCTCCTAATTTGGGTTTCTGTGGCACTTGACACGTTGCTAAATTGGATGGTAGGTCTTATACTGCGCTTATCCCACTACTAACACCAATGTAGCACTGGTGCCACGTGACAAAATGGATTCTTTCCTCTTGCTAAATTGGATGGTAGGTCTTCTACTTATCCCACTGTTAACACCAATTTAGTGCCAGTGACAAGTACCACAATAGATTCTTTGCTCTTTTTCATTGTTGTTTTGGGTACCTTTCTATCCTTAAGAGGACTGTTTGCCATTGACTCACTAGTTGGAATTTTTACGTGACTTTGCCAGCTTGCTGGTTTTCTAGGTCCCCTGCA